>CM022704.1:37374284-37974284 GCA_012295165.1 Asparagus setaceus
CACGATCTCAAGGCAAGATCAATAGATATAAAAGTTGGTGGACACTCCTCCCTATCAACTTAAGTTTATAGAGCTTTGCTATATATATATATATATATATATATATATATATATATATATATATATATATATATATATATATACACACACACATTATGTGATATTTTAAAAAGCCTATAATTTAGATATATCACATAATGTGATAAAGGCCAACCAGAAATATTCATCATGCTGTTGGTGGGTTTGGTGACCAATAAATGTGCACCATCAGAAAAAAAATTTCTAAAAGACAACCTACTTCTTAAAAGATTTGTACAGCAAGTTCTAGATTTCAGTATTCTAATCAAAATATTCGATCCAGTACTAACAATAAACAAGTTAATACCAAATTAGGTGTAATCTACAGTCAACAGTATTCGAAACCCAATCCACACCTTTGTTGTCCCTTCAAGCTTAAGATGTTTATTTTAGAGGGGTTTTCGATATATACCCCACAACTTATAGTTATTCTTAAATATATGCCCCTCAAATCATTAATAATCTAATTTACCCCTCAAATTGTAACCATCCATCAACTTTATCCATTGCTTTAACTTTTGCGCCTCGTTTGGTATGCGGGAATGGAGTCAAGTGAGAATGGAAAGAAGGTGGGAATTAAATGGAATAGATGTGGGAATGGAATGCTAATTCTCATTCTCATGTTTGGACGCGTTTAGAGAATGAAATGGGAATGACAATCTTATTCTCATTCCCATGTTTGGTATCATTTATTTACAAGTGAGAATAAAATTTAGTTTTCTAATAATGCACTTACCAAAACACAAAATTTTAAAAATATTAAAATATTTTAAAAAAGACTAATTAAATCATTCATTTTTGAGAAAAATAAGTTTTATGGAAATGGTATTTTTTTTCTTATTGAAATAATTTTTCATGTGATAGTTATATTTTGGCACACCGCCTCGGCAACAATTTCGGACTTTGGCTTATAAATTGAAAAATAATTTTCATAGAAATTATTTTTTATTATAAATAATTATAATTCCACCTTTCTAACTTCTAATGCTACATGTCTATTATTTGTACGAGCAGCTAATGTTATTACCATCACCGTGCGCTAGTGAAGAGAAGAATGTCTCATAAAAGATATTGCATATAGTAAAAATGATTTCTTATCTAGATGCCAACGTGATTGCATAAAAAATAGGACTTGATAAAATAAGAAAACATCAAAATTGTATGCTTATAGATCTATAGACTCACCATTACCCACATTAATCAAAATGTGTCTACTAAATCGTGAATAATCGAGCACCCTTCACAACATCTCCTGATAAAAGAAATTTTGAGATTTCATGTTTAGGGGAAAAATAAAGAAAAAAATAAAAGAAAGTGCACTATATCATCCATATGTCCAAAATTAATACAAACTATAGTATCTATAGTTTAAAATTTTATATGCATAAACTATCACATTCAACAGATTATTAGAAATATCCAAATTCTAATCAAAATATCCATAAAATAATACGAGCAAAATAATTGGACAACCATCAAAGTATCAAAATATTAAGTTTTGAAATTGCAAAATGATAAACTAGTCTATAACTCCAAAGTGCCACCTAATACTCCCCGCTGTATCGCCTCACCCATGTCTCCTTTATATTATCACCAATTGTGAAGAACAAATCTAGCAAATTTCGGTTAGCACCAATTGTCCCTATTGCTGTAAAGCACTGATCCGTAGTTAAATTCATTTTCATTACTTGTTCAGTAAACCTTTGTCTCTTCTCGTACAAACTCTCTTCATTTAAACCATCCTTGATCAATTGGCTTGATTTAACAAGCTCACTTCCAATATATGCACTAGTTTCCCTCATGATCTCTCCTAATGAATCGCTATCTCCAGACAATCGTCTCTTTCTTTTTCGCTTCAAGGAGACATCACTCGTGTTCCCTGTTGTTGCATCTTGTGAAGGTGAGTCAATATCAATAAAATCTTCTCCGACAATCTCTTGACTAGCCTCTTTATCCAATTCCTCTATAACGTCAATAGGATGTTCCATTCCTTTTCCTGTTGCCCTATCCTTCCCGAACACAATAGCCAGAGTTTCATAGTGTGGAAATGATCTCTCTTTGAAAGGTATTGCATTTTTGTGGGCCTACATTAAGATAAAAAAATCAGTAGTCGTTAATTAAAAAATATGTCAAATATAAAAATGATCATGTGATAAATTAAAATTTAATAACAAAATACCTGCAAATATTCATCCCAAACTTCTTTTTCAGCAGTTACACATTGCTTAGTTGCATCCCATCCAAAGCCACTGCAGTTAAGCATATCAAACACAATACTAAATTGTGTCTTAAGTGTCTTCATCCTTGATCTAATGTGCGATCAGCCTTTAACCCTGAATTTGGTAGTGACTCAGAAAGTAATCTTTCAACAGCATTGTAGTGTCTAGGTTTGAATCCACGGTCAGCATCGTACTTTCCAGTGTTATGTAAATCTAACAACACATCAACCAATTTCTGATCTTCTATAGTAGTCCATGTGTGCTTATTCCTTCTACGACCTTGTTGGTCTTCTTGATCCATTCCTAAACAATTATATTACTTATTTATCAGTTATCACATCTCTACTTTTCTTGTAATATATGTAAATTTTTCCTGAAGCATTAACCTCTCAAGCATAACAATATTAGATAACAACAAATCACTATATTGTTAAAAAAACACAACCATAGATCTATATTAGAAATTGCATTACATATAATAATAAATAATTTCATGTAAATATCAATGATCATTAAGAGTAGTAAGCTTTTCGACATGAGCATGAGTCAATTGCTAATAACAAAATTATTTCACAAAGAAAAAAAAGGACATCAAACTGAGAGCTTGAATAAAATTAAAAATTATTGTTTCCATGATTAAGTTTTGTACGTGAAAAAGAAAAGCAAATATTATATAAATTATAAGTTACTTACCACGGGGGACTTTTAATCCATTTCTTCTGGTTATTGCTTCTCGAAGTACTCTACTATCAGCTGCTGACCCTTCCCACCCAGGTAGTATGTATATAAATTGCATGTTTTGAGAACATACACCCAAGACATTTGTTGCAATTTCACCTTTTCGTGTCTTATACCTAGATTTGTCCTCCACAGCTACTCTTACTCTTATATAAGTCCCATCTAAAGCTCCAAGACAATTCTGAGCATACGTGAAAATTAGCATGTTAGATTACTTATAGAAACTAAGAAATACAAATAAAAAGTAATTTATAGGTTACCTTGAACCATTTCCACCTCGTGTCTGTTGAGTTTGTCAGCACTGGATCGGGTTTTTGGATTAAAACATCGTGTAGACATATTACGGCATGTAGCACATGAGTAAAATGCCTACTAATAGTTTCCCCTGAACGTTGAAATATTTGTTTTATGACCCTATTCTTCACATGGTGGGCGAGAATATGTAGAAACATTGCAACTTGTTCGTCTACCAACATATTTTTTGTATCTTTCAGCCCTACATTTTCTAGCATAGTGCACAACTTCCTAAAAGAGCTCCTATACATTCTAAGCTGATCTAAACAAGTTACATCACTCGCATATGCAAGACGATACACATTTTTTCTTTTGGAATAAAAATCTACCAAATATCGCTCCCTTAGTGATTTCTTTTCTACGTAGATTTTCATTAGGTGTGATGAGAAAAGAAACCACCAAGCCACTATACTTGCACATTTCTCATATGTGCTTGGACAGCCACTAGCTTCTTCATTTTTCTTCGTTCATCATCAAAATCCATAATTTGAAATACAGCTACTGCATAAGGGTAAATATGTATATTTATTTAGAATGTAAGCATTTTAACAATACAGCTATTGCATAAGGGTAATTTAAAAACATGTTAACTATTAGTTTATATGTAAAATTTCGATGAAATTTCAAATGCACCTTTAACTTTCAAAAAATTGATTAGGAATCGAAAATATGTAAACGTAGAAAGTTTGAAGGAATAGACAACATGTTAACCTCTAATCAAAATATAAAGTTCTAAACACACCTCTCATGAATTAAACACATTATTTCTTGTTGTTATTCATGAAATTCCTAAGTTACTGATTATGAACCTATATATTACTTTACATATGTAGTTGTGTCTGAATTCGTAACCAGTTATATAGAGCACTAAAACCTAATTTCTCAATTTCTACATCTGTTCTTCTCACTCTCCTAGTAATTGCTAAACATTGTCTTTTATTAGTTATTGAAATAAGCTTGATTTAAAGTATAATCTATATGGGTGCACCAAACCTACTCAGCTGTCTACAAAACTGTCTACAAATTTATCCTCAATTGGAAAGACAATAACCTACATATTTAATGTATCATCTTCAGATGTTCTTATTCTTTATAAACTGTATAATCCATTATGGTACTTTTTGGCCTTCAGTTCAGTTTACGTTCCCGCTCCCTCCAAGTTTTGTAGATCTCATGTTCATTTCTTGTTTATCTTTCTACATCGGACATGTTATGGTACCTTAAAATTAAAGCATTTCTTGCAATGAAAATTACATGCAACTTAGTAACCTTATTCTCAATGATATCATGCAGTTACTGGCTATCTTGAGAATTGAAAAGATTGCAAGAATCACTTCATGATTCTTGTAAGCAACATTCTTCATTTAGAATGACAAAATCAAAATATGAAGGGATTTTCTTTCTCTTGTTGAGGTTTTATTTTCTCTTCCTTTCTTTTATGGGGAAGAACAAATAGTAAAGTAAAAGGAGAATAATCATAGAGGGAAAAAGTTATCACTACTTTATAATTTCTTTTATGGGGAAGAACAACTAGTCAATTTATCATATCTGCAACAAAAGACAAGCTTAATAATGTGAAAGAACAGTGACTTATAGAATGAAACATATAGATATATTAAAAATCTCACAAATATTCAAATTACATGCATCAAGAAAGATACAATAATAAACAATAAATCTGATGCCTAAAATTATCGGCACCTTTATAATCAAGCATACTATCAAGCATCACAAAGCAGTTTTGAAATTGCATCATGGTAAAGTGGTATTGTAAAGATTAGGTAAAGATTAGCCACATGTACATATTTAAAAAAGAAACAATGTTATTACTGAATGGCGTCGAGGTGAGGATGGGATTTTTTTGTCTTCTGCACCCGCGATGGAGCTAGGGCAATCGAGGCGAAGACGGGCCTTTTTTTTTGCAGACACGATAGAACTAGGGCAAGGTCGAAGAAGTATTTTAATATTATAGCTATTGTATATTTGTACGAGCATCTAATAATATTTTTTCTATAAAAATAATTTTTCATATGGGAATTTATATCTATTCATATCTTTTAAGGAGGGTATAATTAGGAATTATTTGATTATTTTCATTCCCACTTAAGTGGGAATATCAATTCCTTGTTAAATGGTTGGGAATGCCAATTTTCACATAAAGTGGGAATTGATAAGAAGTGAGAATAGCAATTCTAGCATCTAAAAATGCATCGTGTTTGGTAGGCATGAATAAGGAGTGGGAATTGCATTCCATTCCCACTCATTCCCGTGTACCAAACGAGGCGTTGGAGTATCCCCTTGGAATATTTCGTCAAATAATTAAATGTTTTAAAGAATTACTATTCTATATTCGATACAATCAATTAAAATTAAGTCAGTTAAATAATTAACTAGATGCTATTCCGCTCTGTTATATCCTTTGATATCCCTTGATATCCCTCATGGATCTGACCAACCCGAAGGATTCCTTATAGCTGCAAAGTGAATTTATATATACTAGTGTTCAACCCGTGCAAAGCACGGGTGATTGTTGCATTTGACCTGTTTGTTTATTTGTTAGCCATTGCACATCTTCACATCCTCTCTTGTTTAGTACTATTTTTCTTAGTATCAATTTTCATTAAGTAGTCAACACAATAATTAATTTACAAAATTTACTAAAATTATCATATTAGACATAACTACTAAAATTTATATATGACGTTGCAGAGATTATCTTATATAAAGCTTGGATCAGAAAATTTGATACATTACGGAGACCAAAGCTAGATAACATCATATATTCATATAGTGCACTATTATATAATATATTCATATAGTGCACTTTTATAGCACTTTTATCAGTACAAAATGATATTTAGTAATTTAAAACATTCATAGAATTAGAAATTACTATCTATTTAATAAGGAACCACACATAAAGTATAGCTTCATATATTACCTGTAATTGATGTTAAGCATTTTCCTGTAGCTCCCTGAAGTACTATACTTGATATACTGACCAAGTGTCTTTTTTTAATCTTTTTGTCAATTTGCGTGGAGGAATGAAGTCTGCTACAATGGAGAACTAAAAGGCTCTCGGCATCATCATAGCTATGACTTCTCTCATTGTTTGCCTATCTGTGAACGTGGGGGAACCACGTGGGTGGGGACCACCCGCTCTCGTGACCCCCCCTCCCCGGGTCCCTTTCGCCCGCGCGACACACAAAACCCCACGGGGTTTGTTTGACTGCGCGACACAGAGACGAAAAACAAAAAAAAAGGAAAGTTTTTTTTTAATTCCCTATAAATAGGGGTATCTAAACCTAGGGTTTTAGAGAGAGTTTTGTGGGAGAAAAAGCTAGGGTTTTGGCGGCGGCTAGAGAGAGAAAAGAGAGAGCTTGGAGAGATTCTACAAGAGAGAGTTCAATTTTTTTTGGATAAAAAATCAAAGCTTTATCTTTGGGACGAGCTTGTGGATTGTACAAGTCGTCGGTGTTCTTCTTCATACTCGAATCTCCCCTCACCCCCTCCCGTGGACGTAGGCAAGTTTGCCGAACCACGTAAATCTCGTGTCTTTACTGTTTACTGCGTGATTAGCTATTGTTTGTAGGTTCCCTTGATTCAGCCCTAGTACTGTTGAGAGGAAGAGTAGATATCTCACTTTGTTGAAATATTTTACTTTCTATTCTTATTTTTTTGCTAAACGGAATATAATCGTGGCCTTCTGCGATATTCTCACAAGATGTTAACGTGACTCGCGATCCCAACAATTGGTATCAGAGCCATTATTCCGATTGGAAGTGGTGTAACTTCTGGTTTGAGGTGGTGCTCGATAATTTCTGAGAGAAGCGAATTTATTAATACAAACGGAGAATGACGTCTACCAGTAAATCGGTCAAAGTGGGAAAATTCGAGATTGAAAAGTTCAATGGGAAGAATGATTTTTTCCTATTGGAGGATGCAGATAAAAAACACATTGATTTCGTAAAAATTGCACAAGGCTTTGGCTGGAAAAGAGAAGAAGCACAAGGATATGTCTGATGAGGATTGAGAGGAGCCGATCCGGAAGCACGGCCGATTATCCTATGCCTTGAAAGGGATGTAGCTTTCTTGGTAGATGGAGAGGAAACGCCGCGGGCAGGTCGGTTAGAAAGTACCTTCATGACGAAGAGTCTAACGAACCGGATCTATTTAAAATCTAAATTGTATACTTACAAGATGGAGGAGGGCTTATCAATTCGGGAATACATCAACAAGTTTGATAGGATCATATCAGACTTGAAAGACATAGATGTGAAAGTTGTAGATGAGGATCAGGCGATCCCACTTCTTCTGTCTCTGCCGAAGTCTTATGAGAACCTGGTGCAAACACTGATGCTTGTAGGAGACAATTTGAAGATGGATGAGACTAGAACGGCGCTTCTAGCGGATGACCTTCGGAAGATTGCAACCAGTGACATGACTACTGGTGGTAATAAAGAACAAGCGCAGTGATTGTTTGCTAGAGGAAGGAGCAATGAGCAAGGAAAAGGCAAGGGATGAAAGTCTAGATCTAAATCGAGACCTCTTGCGGGAAAATCGTGTTTCAAATACGGTGAAGTTAGGCATTTCAAGGTCGACTGTTGAAATAAGAGAGTAGGTGGAAAGAAGAAGAAGAACAACAAGACTAAGAGAAGAGAGGGAAAGAAAGAGGCAAGCTACGTTTTAGAGGAAGGGAGCGATAACGAGTGCTATGTCGTCACGGGTGGCGAGGATATCTCTGGAAAGTGGATACTTGATTCTGGTTGCTCTTACCACATGTGTCCAAATAGAAAGTGGTTTACTACCTACAGAGGCATTGATGGTGGAACCGTATTGATGGGGAACAACCATGCTTGTAAAATGGTGGGGCTAGGTAATATCAACATCAAGATGCATGATGGAGTGCTTCGAACCTTGACGGATGTGAGGCATGTTCCCGACTTGCGAAAGAATCTTATCTCAGTTGGTGCATTAGACTCCGGCGGTTGCAAAATTATTACGGAGAACGGAGTGAAGAAGGTTGTTCGGGGTTCCCTTGTAGTGATGAAGGGTGTTCGTCACGGTAATTTATATACTCTCGTGCACGACGCACTGGGAGATGCAAATTGGAACCGAAGGAAGTGGTGGAGACCCATGTGAGCACACACGGTTATGGCATAGGCGGCTTGGGCATATGTCAGAAAAGGGTCTAGTTCTGCTTGGTAAAGAGGGTCTGCTAAAGAATCTGAAGGAACCTAGCATGAATTTTTGCGAGGATTGTGTGTATGGAAAGTCACACAGGGTTCAGTTTCTGAGAAGCAAGTCTAAGAGCAGAGGGATACTAGATTATGTGCACACGGATGTTTGGGGTCCGGCTCAGACCACTTCTAAGGGTGGTTCTAGATATTATGTCTCGTTTATAGATGATTATTCGAGGTATGCTTGGATTTACTTTCTGAAACATAAGAGTGAGGTGTTCGATACATTCAAGAAGTGGAGAGCAATGGTTGAGAACAGGACGGGAAAGAAATTAAAGACACTGAGATCTGATAACGGCATGCAGTATACGATGGTGCTTTCAAGGAGTTCGTGATCGAGGAGAATTGTTCAACACCGACAACAGTCAACACCACGAGAATGGGGTCGCAGAGAGATCGAACCGAACATTGCGAGAAAGCAATGAGTATGCGATCATACCGGATTGGGCGACGAATGGTGGGCGGCGGTGGGTACAACTTGTTACATCGCGGAACCGCTCACCACATTCGACATTGATAGTGATACACCCTATAGGGTGTGGTCGAGAGCATGCGATTATGATAGGCTCGTAATTTTCTGATGTACCGCCTACTATCACGCCAACAAGGGAAAGCTTGACGCGAGGGCCAAGAAGGCAATATTCTTGGGATATGCGAAGGCGTAAAGGCTATCGCCTTTGGTGTACGGAAGATTCAAAGTTCGTGATCGCCAGGATGTTACCTTTGATGAGAAATCCATGATTGCGAGGGCTTCAAGGATGATGGTGTTAGGACTGATGAGGCTTCTAAGTCTCGAGTTATTAAAATAGAACCTAAAGACTAACCGTGTTCTAGTCGTGTTCAAGTGGGAAGTCGTAGATGATGAGCTTGAGCAGAGGAGGTTCAACAGAGAATACACAGCACTACAACAACAGCAGCCGAGGATAGTTTGGCTTCCACTAGGCCAAGGCGAGCATACAAGCATGTACAGAAGCTGGGGGCTGATCAATCCCTGAAGTACTATGGACAGGTTAATTTGGTTGAATACGCACTCTCGGTGGAGGAGGACGAGCCGGTCTCCTTCAAGGAAGCTATTCGGGATAAGGATAGTGAGAGTTAGTTGGCTGCGATGGAGGAAGAGATGGAATCTCTTCGGAAGAACCAAACATGGGAGGTGGTCCCATTGTCCGTAGGAAGAAAAGCTATTGGTTGTAAGTGGGTGTATAAAAGAAAGGAAGATCTTTCAGAGCTCGGTGGTACAAGGTACAAGGCGAGGCTAGTGGCTAAGGATTTTGCACAGAAAGAGGGTGTGGATTACAATGAGATATTTTCTCCGGTGATGAAACACACTTCTATTCGGGTGCTATTGAGTATTGTTGCTCATGGTGATCTTGAACTGGAACAACTCGATGTTAAAACGGCCTTCTTGCACGGAGACTTGGATGAAGAGATCTACATGCATCAACCTGAGGGCTACAAGGTTGAGGATAAGGAGGATCATGTGTGTCGTTTGAAGAAGTCACTTTATGGATTGAAACAATCTCCCTGACAGTGGTACAAGTGATTTGACTCCTTCATGCTGAAGCATGAGTTTTCCCGAAGCGACAATGATTGTTGCGTTTACATTCGGAAGCTTCGTGGAGGTAATTATATCTATCTCCTTTTGTATGTGGTTGACATGCTTATTACTTCTAAGAGCAGGGTGGAGATAGATAGGTTGAAATCTCAACTTGGTGAAGAGTTCGAGATGAAGGACATGGGCGCTGCTAGGAAAATACTGGGTATGGAGATTAGAAGAGAGCGGGCGAACCGACGATTGTTCTTGAGTCAGAAGGGCTACATAGAGCGGGTGATCGCGAGGTTCGGGATGCAAAGTGCTAAGTCAGTAGTGACTCCATTGGCTCCACACTTTAGGTTTTCTGGTAAACAATCTCCCACTACAGCGGAAGAGAAGGCGCAAATGGAGCGTGTTCCCTATGCTAGTGCAGTTGGCAGCTTAATGTACACAATGGTGTACACGCCGTGATATTTACTGTGCGGGTGGTCGGTGATTCATGGCGAATCGGGAAAGGCGACCGGAAGCGTGAAGTGGGTCCTGAGGTACTTAAAGGGCATCGTTGATACGGGTCTGTGTTTTGGTGGAGAAACATATCAGATTGATTGGTTTGTGGACTCTGATTATGCGGGAGATCTAGATAGACGGCGATCTACTACTGATTATGTATTCAGGATACATGGGGCTCCGGTTAGTTGGCGATCGATGTTACAGGCTACAGTGGCACTTTCTACTACAGAGGCTGAGTACATGGCCATGGCAGAAGGAGTGAAGGAAGCATTGTGGTTGTTGGGTATTCTAGATGATTTGGGGATTGAACAGGAGAACGTGAACTTGTGGTTTGACAGTCAGAGTGCAATTCACTTGGCGAAGAATCAAGTTCATCATGCTCGTACCAAGCATATCGATGTCAGGTATCATTTTGTGCGGGATGTCATAGAGGAAGGCGATATTTCTCTCATGAAGGTGCACACGAATGAGAATCCCGCAGACATATTAACCAAGGTGGTCACAGGTAGCAAGTTTAAGCATTGCTTGAACTTGCTTCATATCAACCCGTGTTGATTTGCCCAAGAGGGCATGGCCCTTCGGGGCGGTGATAGGGTGAGGTGGAGACTATATGGAGAATTGCAGAACTACGATTATCTTGATCCCGGTTAGAGGGTACGTAGGCAACCATGGTATAATGGTGCAGCTGGATTGGCCTGGTTTGGCTGATGGAGATCTGTCTAGTAATGTTCGCGGTGTTCTTCTAGTGTTCGTCCAAAATTTGAGGTTTATTAAATGATGTACGAGGTGGAGAATTATGAACGTGGGGGAACCACGTGGGTGGGGGCCACCCGCTCTCGTGACCCCCCCTCCCCGGTTCCCTTTTGCCCGCGTGACACACAAAACCCCACGGGGTTTGTTTGACTGCGCGACATAGAGACGAAAAACAAAAAAAAAGGAAAGTTTTTTTTAATTCCCTATAAATAGGGGTATCTAAACTTAGGGTTTTAGAGAGAGTTTTGTGGGAGAAAAAGCTAGGGTTTTGACGGCGGCTAGAGAGAGAAAAGAGAGAGCTTGGAGAGATTCTACAAGAGAGAGGTCAATTTCTTTTGGGTAAAAAATCAAAGCTTTATCTTTGGGACGAGCTTGTGGATTGTACAAGTCGTCGGTGTTCTTCTTCATACTCGAATCTCCCCTCATCCCCTCCCGTGGACGTAGGCAAGTTTGCCGAACCACGTAAATCTCGTGTCTTTACTGTTTACTGTGTGATTAGCTATTGTTTGTAGGTTCCCTTGATTCAGTCCTAGTACTGTTGAGAGGAAGAGTAGATATCTCACTTTGTTGAGATATTTTACTTTCTATTCTTGTTTCCTTCGTGAAACGGGAATATAATCAGGGCCTTCTCTCGGGTGATATCGCTTCCGCGGCGTGCGAGCGTGACCCCGCATCCCAACACTATCAAATGAAGATTCAGTATTACAAAATATAAACAATTTTTACAATCAAAGCCGTCACATCCATTGTTGTCCTTGAGACAAAAAAATTTCTTCAAACTGTTGAATATTTTAGACAATAACAAACCTTGGGTAGAAGACCATTTAGGGAAATTATCGGCTTTATGAAAGCTATTTTGTAGTTTCCCTGATATTGTTTATAGTTCAGTGTCATGTAATCTTTGAAGCAAACCAAAAATTTGGTTCATAAATCAGCTAATAAATAGATGTTAAACAAACCCATATACTCAGTCCATTAAATAAATTGAGTTATCAATGAATCATAGTAGATGAACATGAAAATATAATTAAAATATGATGAATTACAGACCCATCAAGGGAAAAAGAGGTTTTCATAGTTGATAAGTTTGAAAGAATTAAAGATCTCATTTGTGCATTCAAGATATATGCAACATCAAGCAACTGAAGTTTTAGAGTACCTCATTTTCTCAAGCATTTGTCCATTTGCTCATTTTGTCCGTTGAGGTTTGCAAACAAAAATGTCCATTGATGAGCAAATGCTTCGGCGTAACTCAAGAGCTGAGATATTGAATGTGAATGGGGAAGACATCCTGAAAAGAAATAAGAGCACAAAGATAAGTATAAAGATGGTACTTTTCCAAGCATGCAGCAATTATAATTTTCAGTATGTATACATCTAAAAATGAATGGTAACCTATAGGAAATGCATTATTTCATAGTAAGCATCATAATTTTCCTCTTATCAATCAAACACAAATCTAAGATCAATATCTCATGACAAATTCAACAATCTCTAGCTCTTTCATCTATGTATCTCATTACAATGTTTGCCCAAATACTCATAATTATGATAACTATTTTGAAGAAAAATATCAAACCGACATGTAAAAATCACATATAAAATCCAAGTTCGGTATTATCAAGGTGATTTGCAACAAATGTGATATTTTGACAACTAAGTTTGATCCTTTGGCATAGATCACACATTAATAAATAAAACTTATCGATACATTCCAATATAATGCTAATAATAATGATAAAGGAGGAAGTTTCACTATTCTCTTAACTAAACACATCTCCCTCTCGAAGGAACCAAAGGAGCATAATTCAAGTCCCAAAAAATAGAAATATAAAATAAGTACCTCACCGCTAGTATAACTGCTAGCCATAATCCATCATTATTCTCAAAAATGAAAAAAAATCATTCGATAATTCGCATTACGAACTAATAAAATAGAAAAGAGAAGTTTCCTTGAGAGCGCTAAACATATATTTTCTGCATCAGGAAACTCATCAATATTCTTCAAATTCCTTACATCAAATAATTAAAAACAAATAATAATACCCATGTGTTAACTCTTCGCAAAAAAGAAAATCTGATAACGAATGGTAAAACCCATCAATTTTATGAGAATCATTGAGCAAAGTCTGATGGGTTATTCACACCATGATCACTCTTTGAATTTAGACTGTAATACTTCAAATTTGTATAGAAATTAGATAAAAACAAAGGAAAATGAAGAGTGAATCTTACCCAAATAGTAAATGAGGAAGAACCCTGGAGAGACACTAAAGTATGTTGGCTCTTATCTACACATAGCGTACAAATAGAGCAAAAAGGAACTCAGTCAGGTAAAGATGAGGGTTTAATATAGATTGAATATCTGATGTGTTTGAGGTTCTGCAAGTGTCCTGAGTGACAACAATTGATAAGTTTAAAATCCTAATTCATAAACCTGTAAAAATCGATAAAACTCATCAAAATCAAAACCAAATCAGAGAAATAAATAAAATATAGAATGCTCAAATATATAACACTAATTCAGATAAATGAAATCATGGTGAGATTGTAATCTCACAATAAAAGAATATTAGGTTAATCAACAACAAATTTTATAAGGCATATACACAAACAAATGAAATACAAATTATAGTGCTCAATCAAATAAGAGATTATTATCAAGCTCGGTTGCATAAAAGTTATTTAAAACTCAAATGAAGAAATTATTAATTATTTAACATATCAATGAGTAGAAAAGCAAATAAATTGGAGACTTCAAAAGCGTAGAATACCTTGGTTCTCTCATCGAATGGTTCTTGATATGTAACTTTAGCTTCTTACTTCAATCCAATGTTTTTTTTTTTCACAATTCTGCAGTAACTTCAAATTAAAAATATGCTTGTAACCCGATTCTATGTCAATAAAAAATGCACTAAGAACAAAATAGCAAGAAATAAACGTACGCAAATATAACGACATGATAAAAGACAAAGAAAAATAAAAATTAGAGATTACATGTATGTGTTCTCCAAGTAAGGGCTTTCGTATTGCCTTCTTCTACTCCTCCTTTTCAACCCCTTGCACCTTTGAATCAATTACTATTATCGGCTTGGAGGGGGTATGTTACTATGACGACAGATTGTAACACAACAAAACATCTTGTAGCGTGTGTGTATATATATATATATATATATATATATATATATATATATATATATATATATATATATATATATATATATATATATATATATATATATATATATATATATATATATATATAACAAAATATGCTAAACAGTAGACAAAATTTAGATAAAATATTATTCGAAATCTCCCAAAAATCAAACTTCAAAGGTGGAAATATTCCTCTCATCAATCAAATAAATACCTGAGAGTTAACTCTCATGACATATTCTAGGGTTGCATTTGTGAATATCACTAAAGAACTAATTTTTACAAATAATAATTATAAAGAAAAATATCAAACTAGATAGTTACAAAATAACAAAAAATCACGGCAATCCACGAAAAGTATTTTTAAAAATACCTAAACTAAAGTATGAGTTTATTTATGACCAATAATCCCCAATAACTTCGATTGTATTAAAGTAAAGGAATATGAGTTTATTTATGAATAGCATAATACTCAATCTCGATCTGAAGAATAGATATCGACAAATCAGAGTGGCATGCTCTTACCCTATTTTTCATATCGACAAATCAGAGAAAGGAGGGAATATCTGTAAATAAATAGCAAGAAGATCAAGAACATCTCCTAGAAAATTGGGTATCAAAAACGTGTAGCCAATTAAAAAAAAACCCTAGCAAAGATTGGGGAAAAGCCTCACCTTTGAGCGTTTGAGAGAGAAACTTATAGTTGCAGGAAATTTGGAATTATAATCTTCATCTTTGATACTGATTCATCAAATCATCTAAGTCTTCATATTTTCTAATTTTCTAATAAAATAAAAGGGAAAAAAAAGACAAAGACATGATTCAACTTTGTTAAAACTGAATGAGTTTGACACAACATTTATAACTATTTATCGATTAAAGAAGATAGATACCTGAGATTGTGAGATTCAATCAACTCTGTCATCTCTTGCGCATGAGAATATCAGTTACTTATCATCTTTTTTGAACCAAAAAAAAAAAGATAGGATTGAACTTTGTTCAAAATGAGTGATTCACCTAAAAATTGGTAGATTTAGATACCTGATATGGTGAGCTTCGATCACCTAAAAATTATAGAGGGATCTTTGTTATACTAATATCAAATGGATAATTATAAAATCACAAAAATCAGGACTTCACCACAAAACCAAACTATATATTAAATCACTTCTAGAAACAACATATGATGCAGAAAAAAATACCCAAAACATATAAAAGAACAGGTGAAAATTAATTGGATATATTACTATAATTTACAGAGAAACAAGTCGTCCATCATTAGAGCATGCCACTCCAAACTTAGAGCAATATCAGGTACACTCTCAATCTAATTTGATAAAGCTACATAAGTGTCAATTGCAACTATTTCTCTCTCTCTCTAACCTCAATGGAGCCAAACCAAAAAATACCCACATAGAATTACTCGACTACAATTTAATTTTAACACAAAACTCATGTCAAATTCATCATTCATAAAAAAGATTATACCTTCCTCATTTAGAGAAACACCAAGATCCAAACTTTGAAGCATAAATGTAGATGGCAACATTTCTGTTGAGGCGGCGAGCTGGAGTTAATTGAAGGCGATGGAGGTTTGACAACATTTCTCTTTTAGAGAGAGAGAGAGAGAGAGAGAGAGAGAGAGAGAAGAGAAGGGATGAAAAGGGATTTTTTCAGATCCAAGGAGGGTGAGGGTTTTAGTCATGGAATGAAATTTGGGGTTAAAAGTGGGAGCTTGCTATCCCGTGCTGATCGAGAAAAATAAAGACGATGCTGGAGGGTATATGTATCGACGAACAAAGAGAGGAGAGAAACATCCTTCATTGGAGTATAGAAGAGAGGAGAGGGATTGAGGAAAGGAGAGAGAGTACTTGAGGAGATTGAGATAAGGTCTGAGCTATTTCCCATTTTTGAATTTTGAAACTGAAATCGGATGAAGGCGAGAAAGGGGCTTGTGTGGAGTATATTTGTCAGCGTAATATGTGGGACCCGAAAAAACACTGTAGCTTATGAGAGGGTTTTGCTATCATATTAAAAGTAGTTGATAGAGGGCAACTATTATTCTGTCTAATAATTTTAATTTTTATTTTATTTTTGTGAATTTGAATTTGAAATTCAAAGAGGACTGGCTTGCTTTTGACGTGGGAGAAAATGTCAGTGAGATGCGGTTGAGCCCAAAGAAGTTTGTTGTAGCTGCTATAGTACTATGGTAGGTGTTGCTTTAGATATAAAAGTAGTTGATATATATATATATATATATATATATATATATATATATATATATATATATATATATATATATATATATATATATATATATATATATATATATATATATATATATATATATATATAGTAAACTCCTATGAACTTAAGTTCATAATGAATAGTGGTGCACCAACTTTTTATCCACTCATCTTGCCTTGAGATTTGTGATGCACAAATCTCAAAGTGGCCTTTATATCTTTCACGGATCCCAAAGCAAGATGAGTGGTTAGAAAAGTTGGTGCACCACTATTCATTATGAACTTGTTCATAGGCCTTTGTTTTTATATATATATATATATATATATATATATATATATATATATATATATATATATATATATATATATATATATATATATATATATATATATATATATATATATATATATATATATATATATATATATATATATATATATATATATATCGTGGAAAGCTCCTATAAACTTAAGTTGACAGGGAATAGTCATCCACTAACTTTTTAACCATTGATATTGCCTTGAGATCCGTGAAAGATATAAAGCCCACCTTTGAGATTTGTGCATATCTTGATTTCACGGATCCCAAGGCAAGATCAATGGATAAAAAGTTGATGAACAAGTGCTTCTATCCACTTAAGTTGATGGGAGCTCATATATATATATATATATATATATATATATATATATATATATATATATATATATATATATATATATATATATATATATATATATATATATATATATATATATATATATATATATATATATATATATATATATATATATATATATATATAAATATATATATATAGTAAAGCTCTATAAACTTAAGTAGATAAAGATACTTCTTCACAAATTTTTTTATCCATTAGATTTGCTTTGAGATTTGTACAAAACATGAATGATATCTTTGAGATATGTGCATTGATTTGCATCACATGCTAGCACAAATCTCAAAGCAAATCTAATGGATAAAAAGTTGATGAACAAGTGCTTCTATCCACTTAAGTTATAACAGTTTTACTATATATATATATATATATATATATATATATATATATATATATATATATATATATATATATATATATATATATATATATATATCGTGGAAAGCTCCTATAAACTTAAGTGGATAGAAATAGTCATCCACCAACTTTTTATCCATTGATGTTGCCTTGGGATCCATGAAAGATATGAAGAGTTTTTGAGATTTGTGCATCTCTTGATGGCACAAATCTAAACACAAGATGAGTGGATAAAAAGTTTGGTGGACAAGGGCTCCTATCCACTTAAGTTGATGGGAGCTCATATATATATATATATATATATATATATATATATATATATATATATATATATATATATATATATATATATATATATATATATATATATATATATATATAGTAAAGCTCCTATAAACTTAAGTTGATAGGAAATAGTCATCCACTAACTTTTTAACCATTGATATTGCCTTGAGATCCGTGAAAGATATAAAGCCCACCTTTGAGATTTGTGCATATCTTGATTTCACGGATCCCAAGGCAAGATCAATGGATAAAAAGTTGATGAACAAGTGCTTCTATCCACTTAAGTTGATGGGAGCTCATATATATATATATATATATATATATATATATATATATATATATATATATATATATATATATATATATATATATATATATATATATATATATATATATATATATATATATATATATATATATATATATATATATATATATATATATATATATATATATATATATATATATATATATATATAGTAAAGCTCCTATAAACTTAAGTAGATAAAGATACTTCTTCACAAATTTTTTTATCCATTAGATTTGCTTTGAGATTTGTACAAAACATGAATGATATCTTTGAGATATGTGCATTGATTTGCATCACATGCTAGCACAAATCTCAAAGCAAATCTAATGGATAAAAAGTTGATGAACAAGTGCTTCTATCCACTTAAGTTATAACAGCCTTTTACTATATATATATATATATATATATATATATATATATATATATATATATATATATATATATATATATATATATATATATATATATATATCGTGGAAAGCTCCTATAAACTTAAGTGGATAGAAATAGTCATCCACCAACTTTTTATCCATTGATGTTGCCTTGGGATCCATGAAAGATATGAAGAGTTTTTGAGATTTGTGCATCTCTTGATGGCACAAATCTAAACACAAGATGAGTGGATAAAAAGTTTGGTGGACAAGGGCTCCTATCCACTTAAGTTGATGGGAGCTCATATATATATATATATATATATATATATATATATATATATATATATATATATATATATATATATATATATATATATATATATATATATATATATATATATATCGTGGAAAGCTCCTATAAACTTAAGTGGATAGAAATAGTCATCCACTAACTTTTTAACCATTGATATTGCCTTGAGATCCGTGAAAGATATGAAGCTCATCTTTGAGATTTGTGCATCTCTTCATTTCACAGATCTCAAGGCAAGATCAATAGATATAAAAGTTGGTGGACACTACTCCTATCAACTTAAGTTTATAGAGCCTTGCTCTCTCTCTCTCTATATATATATATATATATATATATATATATATATATATATATATATATATATATATATATATATATATATATATATATATATATATATATATATATATATATATATATATATATATATATATATATATATATATATATATATATATATATATATATATATATATATATATATATATATATATATATATATAGAAGGCTCTATGAACTTAAGTTCACAATGAATAGTGGTGCACCAACTTTTTATCCACTCATCTTGTCTTGAGATTTGTGATACACAAATCTCAAAGTGGGCTTTATATCTTTCACGGATCCCAAAGCAAGATGAGTGGTTAGAAAAGTTGGTGCACCACTATTCATTATGAACTTAAGTTCATAGAGCCTTGCTCTCTCTCTCTCTATATATATATATATATATATATATATATATATATATATATATATATATATATATATATATATATATATATATATATATATATATAAAGCCCTCCTCAGGACTAATTTCTAATAAGGGCATATGGCTAACATATGGAGAAAATGGCCTCAACAACATCCACATCTCCTCGTGGCCCGAGCAATGCCAAAATTACCTATCTAATGTTAGTAAAATAAAGAAGGAGACAAAATTTATGAGGCATGAAACACTTTCCTTAAAGAAATATTTGCCCCACTTGATGATTCAAAGTTGCTTCAGGTTAATGTAAATTTTATTCCCAAGATACAACAGAAAAATTAAAAATTCCAGCAAGCAAATCTGGAATTTTCCACCAAATCTCTGTGAAACAAGTTTGTAGGATTGCAGATTTTTTGAGAGAAATGTTTTGAGAAAGAAGTAAGTATTAATGTCTGAAATCATAGACTATTTATAGGTTTGAAAAAGTGTTTCCAACAGTCATAAATTTTCAAAACACCCTTTGGAAAAACAGTGATTTTCCAACAGTCAAAAATAGCTATTTTCAACAGTCTACCTCCAACAGTCACTTGTCTGTTGATATTTTGATAAATTAAAAAATTTAAAATAACAATAATCGTAATAAATAAATCGCGCATTATTCGCGCTACCTGCACGCGGGTTTAGAAGTCTATGTTTTGACCCATTTATCAAAGCCCAATAATTATTAAATATTTTTAAATCTCTAAAAGAATGCTCAAATATCCGATGTGGAACTATCTTGTTTTTACAAACAAATACTAACATCTAATGTGGAACTCCTTCTAATCCCTCATCCCTCAACTGCTCTAAATCTCGCTCCACCAGTCAAGAAGGCAACTAGTGACTCCCTTCAGAACTTTGATGACCTCTGAATTCAATTCTCTATCAATGACGTTGTTATTAATACTACAGGATTAGAAGCCTTTCACCATCAAATCTTGATCCTACTGATTATAACTAGGGGTGGCAATTTATGACCCGACCTGCTGACCTGACCCAACCTGTTATAAATGGGTATGGATTATTTTATATGGGTCGGGTCATAAACAAATCGATCCAAAAAATCCATTTATTAATCGGGTCATAAACTGGTCAACCCGCCGACCCGTTTAACTTTAACCTATTTCTCATTCAACTCTTCACATTCAAAATTTTTAAAAACACACCCATAAAATATCAATACTTATAAACACTATAAGGGTGTGTTTGGCTATTTTGTAAAACTGGGCCAGGACTAAACCTGGCCCAATTTTATGTTGTTTCTTGTTTGTCAAATTTTTGGTCTAAACCTAGCCCCATTTTTAAGCCCAAATAGTGATACTAAACTAGTTTTTATTTGGACCAAGGGGGGCGGGTCCAAATAAAAATCAGTTTAACCTGGCTGGGCGGGCCAGTCGGCCCAGGTTATATACAAACTCACCCTAAAATCCATAAATTACATGCAACACTATGAAAAATTTACAATTTGTAGAAAACACCCTTAGAGGTTCGAAAAATGAAAAACATCCTCAAAAGTTCAAAATTTACCAAAAGCCATTAAAATATCAAAACTTACAAAACAGTGCAAAAATCTATAACTTATAAACAACACCATGAACATTTTAAAATTTACAAAAAACACTGTAAAAGTTAAAAAAATAGAAAATACACCCTCCAAAAGTCAAATTTATGCAAACACACCCTAGAAATACCAAACTAGTACAAAATCTAAAACTTAAAAACAGCACCATGAAAATTTTGAAATTTGTAGAAAACACCCCGATAGTTTCAAAAGTTGCAAAAACACCATAAATAAGTCAAATTAAAAAACCCAGAAAAATCAAAAGCTACAAACACTACACAATCTATAAGTTATACATAGCACCATGAATGTTTTAAAATTTGTAAGAAACACCCTAATAGTTTTAAAACTTGCAAAAACACCCAAAATAAGTCAAATTTTTAAAAATTGAAGAATTGAAACTTACAAATAGTGGAAAATTTATAATTTATAAATTACAAAACCCGCTGAAAGTTTTGAGTTTTACAAAAACACCCTATACATTTCAAATATTACAAAATGCACTAAAAGTCAAACTTTTACGAAACACTCTAGAAAATATCAAAACTTACAAAAGTACAAAATCTATCGCTTATAAGTAGCACCATAAGATTTTGAAATTTGCTAAAAACACCCTAAAAGAAAATTGCAAAATTCACTCTCAAAACTCAAACTTTTAGAGAAACACTCGAAAATAATAAAATTTACAAACAGTTCAAAATCTATAAGTTATAAACAAGACCATGAAAATTTTAAAATTTACAAAAATACCACGAAAGTTTCAAAATTACAAAATACACCCTCAAAAAGTCAAATTTATGCAAACACACCCTAGAAATACCAAACTAGTACAAAATCTAAAACTTAAAAACAGCACCATGAAAATTTTGAAATTTGTAGAAAACACCCCGATAGTTTCAAAAGTTGCAAAAACACCATAAATAAGTCAAATTAAAAAACCCAGAAAAATCAAAAGCTACAAACACTACACAATCTATAAGTTATACATAGCACCATGAATGTTTTAAAATTTGTAAGAAACACCCTAATAGTTTTAAAACTTGCAAAAACACCCAAAATAAGTCAAATTTTTAAAAATTGAAGAATTGAAACTTACAAATAGTGGAAAATTTATAATTTATAAATTACAAAAACCCGCTGAAAGTTTTGAGTTTTACAAAAAACACCCTATACATTTCAAATATTACAAAATGCACGCTCAAAAGTCAAACTTTTACAGAAACACTCTAGAAAATATCAAAACTTACAAAAGTACAAAATCTATCGGTTATAAGTAGCACCATAAGATTTTGAAATTTGCTAAAAACACCCTAAAAGAAAATTGCAAAATTCACTCTCAAAACTCAAACTTTTAGAGAAACACTCGAAAATAATAAAATTTACAAACAGTTCAAAATCTATAAGTTATAAACAAGACCATGAAAATTTTAAAATTTACAAAAATACCTCGAAAGTTTCAAAATTACAAAATACACCCTCAAAAAGTCAAATTTTACAGAAACACACCACATAAATATCAAATATTATAAATAGTACAAAATCTATAACTTATAAACAACAACATGAAAATTTTGAAATTTGTAAAATCACCACGAAAGTTTCAAAATTGCAAAATACACCCTAAAAAGTCAAATTTTATAGAAAATACACGCTAGAAATATGACAACTGATGAACAGTACAAAATCTATAGCTTACGTGAAAATTTTGGTATTTGCAGAAAACATCCTAAAGGCTTCAAAAATTATAAAAAACACCCTAAAAATTTGAAAGAAAAAACTTACGAAGAGTATAAAGTTTATAAATTAGAAAAGGTCCCCGAGAAAATGATATTTGCAGAAACACAATAGAAATTTAAAATTTATAAAAAACACCCTCGAAATTTAAATTTTACACTGAAAATATCTAAACTTCTAAACAGTGCAAAACCTATGAATGATAAATAGGACCATAAAAACTTTGACCATGGACTCTATGTTAAGTATATGAAAATTATAAAATAATTAAATGGGTCACTTGGGTCGGTGAGTAACCCATTTAATAAACAGGTTGACTCGATTATTTAATGGGTCAGTTCGGGTCAATATTATACGGGTCGGGTTAAAATTTATATGGGTCGAGTCGGGTCGACCCGTTTTCCACCCCTAATTATAACTCAAGTCCGTGTAGGAAGCATAGTATCTCTGTGATTGCTGCTAATTGCTATTTTTGTTCGTTGATTTGTCAGCGGTGATTGGGAAAGTGATGGGAGCTTGTAAGCAAGGCTGACATGATCGATAAGTGTTGTCTAGAGCAGTGGCGGAGCTACTAAGGGGCGGGGGGAGGCATCAGCGCCCCCGACCCTTGAGCAAATCCTGTGGGCCAAAGCCCAACTAAAGCCTACAAAGCCCCCACAACTCCATAGCCCATAGGCTTTTGCCCCCCCCAAGTCTTGTAACCTGGCTACGCCACTGCTAGAGGATGCACAATTACAAAAATAATTGGGGCATTGAGATCTTGCAATGTGGAGTCAGAAGTTTTTGATGTTGTAATTTTCAGCAGTAGGAGTGAGATTTATTATCCATGGAAGGATTTGGTTGCTGATGAGGAGTTTAGTGCATATTTGGAGTATCAGGGGTGTGGGGAACAGGTGAAATCTTCTATAATGTGGTTTGTTAAGATTGATGGTGCAATAGATAAGGGTAGAATAAAAAGAGAGACAATTGGTCACATGTATAACTTGTTTGGTGGAGGATCCATAGCAAAGGAGATGAAAGAATTGTGGATGGACAGTGAGAGAAAATTTTCTTTCGAAGCAAAGGTTGTTAATAATTTTGACAAGGCTAAGATGAAACTTCAAGCACAGGAATACGAAAAGCAGTAAAAAACATATTTGGAGGAGTTTTTAAGGTCAACTGTAGATCTACATGCTGTCAATCACATGCACATGATGTGGAAAATATTCATACAAAAGTTTAATTCAGAAAAAATCCTAGACGAGGAGGTAAAAGAACATATCGAGAAAATCAATGCTAAGTACAAGGCGGATATTGATCGATGCAGGAGAAGAAAAGTATTTATCAAGGAAGCTTCTATTTAAGCAAATATAAGAAGTGTTTATTGAGGAAGCTCCTATTTAAGGAAATATAAGCTCACGGTCGAGCTTTTTTCAACAAGGAGAGGCTGATGTAGGACATAAAACGAACAAATTCATGAAAAAGAGGGAGCGTCACGAGTCAAACGCAGATATGGATGCTTTATTGACTTGCACGCAAAGAAACTACCATATCTGCTAATCCAAAAGATAGATTCTGATATATTATATATAAAAATTACTTATCCCAATGAGACAGAGTCAGTCAACTTAGCAAATTCCCAGAAGCCCATCAGTATCACCCATTTTGGCAGAATTTAAGAAATAATCAGCATTAGGTTATTTTAAGTAATAAATTTGTGTCTTGTTTTGATTAGGAAACAAATCTGGTTTGATCTCAGATTTGACTAATTGACTTTCTCAATCATAGAGAGTCTTTTAGGGTAGGATTTGATACTTTTTATTTCTTTGTAATTCTAGTTCTATTAGGACTGCGGCCTGCTAGAGGAAGAAGTTATAGAACTGACGACCAGATAAGGATGTTATAGAATTGATCGAGAATGTGAGTGAACAACAAATAATGAAGAAGTTATAGAATTTATAATGTGGGTGTTCAATTGTGACGGGTTTTGAAGAGATTGAGTTTTGGAAGAGAAACTAGATGGGTTTCAGGGAACAGGGGTGAAGATCCAGTTACAATATTTTCAGGGGAGTCTTCCCAATAATTTAAATGCAAATCTTTGTAAAATTCTAACACATAGTTTAAGTCGGGGTAAATTTTAAAAATAAAATAATTTGAGGGATAAATTTAGAATTACGATGATTTGAAAGGTAAATTTAGAAATACCTATAGTTTTTGGGTATATATATATATATATATATATATATATATATATATATATATATATATATATATATATATATATATATATATATATATATATATATATATATATATTCGGTCATACTGGAAGCTGATCGATCACAAATACCTATTGCATCCTTAGTTGATTCTAAGATCCCATTGGGATCCTATAAAAGAATCACTTATCCCATTCCAGCGAATGATCCTATACAGTTCGTATATCTATTTCGTCATTCGATCACGAAAACTGTGATTCTTGAACGGGGAAGAATCGTTGCGATGAAGGAGACTGCGGGAGAAGAAACAACTCATCGATCGACCTTTTCCAATAATCATTGGTTTTTTTTAGTCGATCGGTCGAGTGGTCAAATACCCAGCTAGTGGGACCAGTTTATGGATTGAAGAAGAATAGTCTTCGGGCTGGGCTGGATATGAAAACCCTATTTTATATTATGGCTGAAATAGTAAAACCAATATTTAGTTGGTTCAAATCTATTGAGATTAGAATATCGTTGCAATGTGCACGAATGGTTGACTATTTGACTATTTGGAGTTCTTTTCTTTAGAAGTAAAAATTGGGAAAGATGCCCTATTTTAAAATATATTAACTATATATGATCATGTTTACTAACGGGAGTATATTTTAATCCCTATTTATTAATTATAATGGTTAGTATATTAGAGTGAATATAATATTTACAAAGACGAAGCTAGAAAAAGAAGACCTATGAATAACATGAGGAATAAAATAATAACAATGTTCGTACAGTTTTAGCATGTATACAATAGTTAGATGGAGTGCATATCCTCTCATAACCCCGCATGGTGCAGGGTTCTGAGAGCCGCACATGGGGCATTGAATTTACTTCACTGCTCCTCTACTTTAGGGAGGGCGTGGCTCAGAACCTCCCGCACCGTGCGGGAGGTTCTGAGAGGATATGCACTCGGTTAGATGTATCTACTGCCAACCAATGAGTTTCTATTACAGGGTAGGGTTTCAACAAATAAATATTATTTGACCGATAAATGTCGCTATCTTTAAAACATTTCTGATTGATTATAATACAATTTGCGTTGCATTATAATGAGAAATGAATATATTTATTCGCTAATAAATAAACTATAGAATTAATATATTTTAGAGGATCTGACCTCTGGGCAGTGCAATTAGCCAGTGGAAAGCTGCCCGTATTAATATAGTATGATGGCGCAACCTAAGTTCTTCTTTA
This sequence comes from Asparagus setaceus, assembly GCA_012295165.1. Classification (NCBI taxonomy): domain Eukaryota; kingdom Viridiplantae; phylum Streptophyta; class Magnoliopsida; order Asparagales; family Asparagaceae; genus Asparagus; species Asparagus setaceus. Next base: position 37,400,840 of record CM022704.1, read on the forward strand.
TAGTTAGTTTGGTGACCAATAAATGTTTATCATTATAAACAATTTATGCAAGACAACTAACATTCTTATAAATTCGGAACATAAGTTTTAGACTTCAAAAGCCATGGTAGATATTTGATCCAGTCCATTTGAGATCTACCTAAGTGATAAAGCAACATAACAAGGTTTAACATTGTTTTGGATGAGAAATCAGTTGTTGAGAAGCTATCGGAGTTGGGATTGTTGCAGGGACTCCTCTGATTCTTCTGGTCGGCGGATTTGTTAGTGGAGTCCCTTCTAAGATCACTGGCAAACAGTTAGAAGGCATCGAGCCTGTACGCCCCGATGACCCTCCGATGCTTTAATTAGTGATTTGAGCAAGGTGGAAATCTAATCAAAATGAGAATGAAATTAGACTTAGGTTTTTGTTTCAACTGTTACCTCTTTTATGCAACTTGGAGGGGTAAATCAGAAAGAGAGGGAAGTCCACGTGGTAGTTGGCCCAGATGAGTCGTAAGGAAGCTTTATCTGTTTGCTGAATTGTCAACATGTCCATCTGGCACTGGCCGAAATAGTTAGGATGGCAGGAGAGGACATAGAGAGAATAATCATAATAATTGCGCTTGTGCCCTCATGCAAGTTAGTTAGGATTTACTAGCTCCCATGAGGAGGGATTGATCGCACCCCATTGCAGAGGACAAGGTGCCGAGCAGGGCTTCGGTCGTGATGCTTGGTATGGGTTTAGGTGAGCTGACGACGGCCGACCTCGAACAAGGAACGAGCAACCATGCTGCTCGAGGTGGTGCCTGGTCGATGGGTATGAGGTTGACCTCTTGTCTGCACATGTGGGGTCTTCTTAATATCTTAGAATTGATTTTATGGCATAACAAACAAGGAAGTACATATTATGAAAAGTATAATTTGTCATTATCAGAATTTCTTTTAAAAGTGGTTTTATATTAATTAAATTTTAAAAATAATTTTCATATTGTCATAGTATTTTAAAGATGAGTTATGTGAAAAAAAATCCCAAAGTATTTATAGTAGTACTGTTAGCATTATTCTTGAAATTATGGTTGAAAGAATATGCTTTTCTTAAGCTCTTTGTAGAGCCAGAGCATTTCCTTATTAATAGCTGTTGATTTATTTAGTGGCCGGTTGTAATTTGCCTTTGAGTACAAATTAGAAATTGGTGTATTTCACAAGAGAGTATGGTGAGTATTAGATTTAGACAAGTCATAACAATCCACTAGATAAATTAATATCCATTTATAATGTAGTGATTTCTTCACTATTTGATTGATAGCGAAGAAGATCCAAATCCATTGAAACCAGCATTTTGCTTATTTTTCGTGTAGGCGGTATATACTTGGGATCAAAGTCAATTCTATTTGAATTGATTTGGTTCATATCCTAGAAACCTATGTTTGGGAGATTACTCATGGGAAATAGGCTGTGAGACCCATTTCCATGTTTTCAAGCCCATTTCATGACTTTTTGGGATGAAATGAGTTTCCTTTAATTTGAGACACATTGCACTTATTACCTCTCTAGTGGGTGGGTCTCACATGCACAACATCTCTTTTTTTTCTCTCTCAACTAAACACAAGAAAAGGAAATCTAACACCCCCACATGGGTGTGTCGGGTGTTTTGATTTCCTTTTCTCAGTTTCTCAGCCAACCAAACAGCCCATAAAACCCGTCTTTGTGTAGTGTAGTTGAGTTGTACACAATTGTACTTTGTTTATTGCTCTAGCTGTATAGACTTGGAATCTTTGCATTGAAATAGACAGAACAATCACCGTTAGGCGCATATTTGATTTAGTCGCGTGATCAGTCCACATAATATTAAATTGTCGGTTAACCACTACTTAAGACATTGATTCTAGTCATGTGATGGCACGTGCACATGAAGAAGAGCAGTAATGAGTACATGCCTCCGGTTAATGACGGCATGGACGAATTTTTTGCAGTTTGCTCCTAAGATTGCCCCTCCCTTCCTATTCTTTACTCTGAACAAACACATATAATAGTGTACTCTATCATCCCTTATTGTCTATCCAAACACAACTAAGTATATCCCACCCCTTCACTTTCCAATTCCCTCTCCTTTGTATCCAAACTGACTGCAAGTTTGGTTTTAGTGAGTTAATTAGATCATTGGTTATTGTAATTATCTCGAATAGAATGTTCATACGTATATAGCCAGTCATGTATTATATACTAATTGGACCACTAGTCACCGACATTTTTATCAATTTAAGCTATAAAATTTCATTTATTTTTAAGCAATGTAGCTTATTTAGTATACCACAAGTTAATATTTTCAAGAATAAAATGCCAACTACAACATAATTAACCAATACAAGTTATGCGATATGTCACAAATTTTTATTTTTATAAGTGATAAAGATATTACACATAGGAAAAAATTCCATTATATCAAATGATCAAGAGTTCTTTTATCTTTGCATCGATAAAATATGTTAAATCAATTGACGTAAAACGTTAGAAGTGCTTCACAGTCCAACTAGTATTAAATTATATGATCGATCATCCAAACAATTAAAATATAGGTATAAACATACAATTATGAGATAAACACGGTGACCAGCAATTCAATTAACCCGTTTTGAGCTATCCATCTCTAATATTGATTTGAGATATAACTTGATCAGATGTGGGAGAGTAGTATTCCTATTTAGGGCTGAGCAAATGTTCGGTTCGGTCGGTAATTGTCATTTTTGACCAAGCCGAACTGAACCGAAGTAAAAACAAAACCGAACCAAACCAAACCGAATTATTTCGGTTCGGTCTGGTCAGTTATTTCAGTTATCACAAGCCCCAAACTCCACCAGCAACACGCGGACAAGCTCTAAAAAAATAACGAAGAAGCTCCTGCCATTAGGGAAAATACAAGACTGGAAGGAAAAGGCTGGATTTTTTCCTTAAAAAAAAGACTGGAAGGGAAGACGAAGAAGAAGGAGGAGGATAGAGATGAGGGATAACTTTTTAGTTTGATATTAATTGCCTCGTGGATCATGAAAGGTGAAGGGGGGCTTTATGGCTCTGTCTTGATTTTTTTGGTGCTTGAGAAAAGGACAAAGAAGAATTGGTCATTTCTCATTCTCTTTCTCAATTCGTCATGGCAGACAGCTATTCACAAACTTCGTAGTGAAGCTCATATGGGTGCATTTGAATGGGTCCCGCGAAGAGAGAAATAGAGGAGTGTTCCGTGGGTGCACTTAGAAGTGGGTATATGTTAGAAGCGATATTGTTAACTTTGATCGGTTCGGTGATGACCGATTGAAAAGATTGGAATCCGAACCGAACCGACGTGAGGTATAAAACCGCACCGAATTGCTGAGAATCGGCCAGTGCGGTAGGTTTGATCGGTTCCAACCGAAATTTGCACAGCCCTATTCCTATTAGAATATTACTCTATGCGGGAAAATCTCAATCACACATGAGCCATGATAATTACTAAATTACCCATGCGGTGCCCATGCTAGATCAGGCGCTTTTCACCATGTGGAGCTTTTGATAGGATTAGTACTTCGACATGAGACTACAAAACTATAGTCCGAATCATCAATCATGAATTGAGTTTGATATAATGGAAGGTCTTTCAACGTGACATCAAAGCAACTCGGGTTTAATTCTTAGTCTTTGCAAATCTACATCAAATTAAAAAAGCATACCGTTGCGTCTGCAATCCACGTGTAAAATTTAGTACTCTACAGAATTAAGCAGCTCCTTTTGAATCTTATGACTAGGCTTTAAGATTAAAAGGGTCCATTAATAGCACGTACCCAGTGACTGCTGCAGGATTAATCATATGAAGAAAGCCCAACCCCATCTCAGTCATTAAAAAATGATCGCTAAGCGTTTTTAAGGAGCCCATTTCCGAATATGCAAATACCCCATTATATACGAAAGCAAACCTAATAGCAGAATTTACGACTCTGTGACTATGAGGATTTGCTTTGCTCAGGACTTGAATTTTGAGAAACGTTAAGAAACAAAAGAAATGTTATTTTCCTAGAGCAAAGAGAGACAAATGTAATTCTTGTTTGGCAGCTAACAACAACCAAAAGAATTATCCCACAGTTGTTTGTAGAAAAATTATCTTTTATCTCGCCACCAACCAAACAGCCCATAAAACCCGTCTTTGTGTAGTGTAGTTGAGTTGTACACAATTGTACTTTGTTTATTGCTCTAGCTGTATAGACTTGGAATCTTTGCATTGAAATAGACAGAACAATCACCGTTAGGCGCATATTTGATTTAGTCGCGTGATCAGTCCACATAATATTAAATTGTCGGTTAACCACTACTTAAGACATTGATTCTAGTCATGTGATGGCACGTGCACATGAAGAAGAGCAGTAATGAGTACATGCCTCCGGTTAATGACGGCATGGACGAATTTTTGCAGTTTGCTCCTAAGATTGCCCCTCCCTTCCTATTCTTTACTCAACAAACACATATAATAGTGTACTCTATCATCCCTTATTGTCTATCCAAACACAACTAAGTATATCCCACCCCTTCACTTTCCAATTCCTCTCCTTTGTATCCAAACTGACTGCAAGTTTGGTTTTAGTGAGTTAATTAGATCATTGGTTATTGTAATTATCTCGAATAGAATGTTCATACGTATATAGCCACCATGTATTATATACTAATTGGACCACTAGTCACTTCTGACATTTTTATCAATTTAAGCTATAAAATTTCATTTATTTTTAAGCAATGTAGCTTATTTAGTATACCACAAGTTAATATTTTCAAGAATAAAATGCCAACTACAACATAATTAACCAATACAAGTTGTCCGATATGTCACAAATTTTTATTTTTATAAGTGATAAAGATATTACACATAGGAAAAAATTCCATTATATCAAATGATCAAGAGTTCTTTTATGCGCATCAGTAAAATATGTTAAATCAATTGACGAAAACGTTAGAAGTGCTTCACAGTCCAACTAGTATTAAATTATATGATCGATCATCCAAACAATTAAAATATAGGTATAAACATACAATTATGAGATAAACACGACCAAAGAATTCAATTAACCCGCTTTGAGCTATCCATCTCTAATATTGATTTGAGATATAACTTGATCAGATGTGGGAGAGTAGTATTCCTATTTAGGGCTGAGCAAATGTTCGGTTCGGTCGGTAATTGTCATTTTGACCAAGCCGAACTGAACCGAAGTAAAACAAAACCGAACCAAACCAAACCGAATTATTTCGGTTCGGTCTGGTCAGTTATTTCAGTTATCACAAGCCCCAAACTCCACCAGCAACACGCGGACAAGCTCTAAAAAAATAACGAAGAAGCTCCTGCCATTAGGGAAAATACAAGACTGGAAGGAAAAGGCTGGATTTTTTCCTTAAAAAAAAGACTGGAAGGGAAGACGAAGAAGAAGGAGGAGGATAGAGATGAGGGATAACTTTTTAGTTTGATATTAATTGCCTCGTGGATCATGAAAGGTGAAGGGGGGCTTTATGGCTCTGTCTTGATTTTTTTGGTGCTTGAGAAAAGGACAAAGAAGAATTGGTCATTTCTCATTCTCTTTCTCAATTCGTCATGGCAGACAGCTATTCACAAACTTCGTAGTGAAGCTCATATGGGTGCATTTGAATGGGTCCCGCGAAGAGAGAAATAGAGGAGTGTTCCGTGGGTGCACTTAGAAGTGGGTATATGTTAGAAGCGATATTGTTAACTTTGATCGGTTCGGTGATGACCGATTGAAAAGATTGGAATCCGAACCGAACCGACGTGAGGTATAAAACCGCACCGAATTGCTGAGAATCGGCCAGTGCGGTAGGTTTGATCGGTTCCAACCGAAATTTGCACAGCCCTATTCCTATTAGAATATTACTCTATGCGGGAAAATCTCAATCACACATGAGCCATGATAATTACTAAATTACCCCGCATGCAGTGCCCATGCTAGATCAGAGCGCTTTTCACCATGTGGAGCTTTTTGATAGGATTCGTACTCGACATGAGACTACAAAACTATAGTCCTGAATCATCAATCATGAATTCAGAGTTTTGATATAATGGAAGGTCTTTCAACGTGACATCAAAGCAACTCAGGTTTAATTCTTAGTGCTGCAAATCTACATCAAATTAAAAAAAAAAAAGCATACCGTTGCGTCTGCAATCCACGTGTAAAATTTAGTACTCTACAGAATTAAGCAGCTCCTTTTGAATCTTATGACTAGGCTTTAAGATTAAAAGGGTCCATTAATAGCACGTACCCAGTGACTGCTGCAGGATTAATCATATGAAGAAAGCCCAACCCCATCTCAGTCATTAAAAAATGATCGCTAAGCGTTTTTAAGGAGCCCATTTCCGAATATGCAAATACCCCATTATATACGAAAGCAAACCTAATAGCAGAATTTACGACTCTGTGACTATGAGGATTTGCTTTGCTCAGGACTTGAATTTTGAGAAACGTTAAGAAACAAAAGAAATGTTATTTTCCTAGAGCAAAGAGAGACAAATGTAATTCTTGTTTGGCAGCTAACAACAACCAAAAAGAATTATCCCACAGTTGTTTGTAGAAAAATTATCTTTTATCTCAACAAACAACAAGAATATAGTCCAAAAGAGCAAAGACTATATGGGGATCTTTCGGGTCAAGTGTTATTGGTTGTTGACTAGGAAGGATAGAACTGATCCTGTAGAACATGCACAAAAACATGCACAAGATAGTTTTTCGGGCTTAGTAGTCGACTACTCTGAAGTAGTAGTCGACTACACTCTGAAGTAGTAGTCGACTATACTGCAGATGACAGAGAGATGGTTTTCAGCTGGAACCTTAGTAGTCGACTACACTGAGTTAGTAGTCGACTAATCTGCGATCGGCGAAGGTGTTGCTGTTTTGGGCCTTAGTAGTCGACTACTCAAGTAGTAGTCGACTAATCTGGCGATTCGAATCACGGGTTTGGTTTTAAACCTGGTTCGTTTAGAGTTTATATATAACCCTAAACCTGATTAATTAGGGAAGTATTGAGCACGTTTTGAGCAGCCTTTGAGAGGGTTTTGTGCATCTTTGGAGAAGAGATCTTTTGAGAGATTGAGATGTTTGTTTTTAGGGTTTCTTTGTGAGAACTTGTAATCCTAATTTGTATTCTCTCTTTCTATTAGTGAAAATCCTCCTTACCCGTGGACGAGGCAACTTGCGAACCACGTAAATCTCGTGTCTTTACTCTTTATTGTGTTTTGGCTTTCCGCTTGTGGTGGTTTCTCTCGACGGTTCATGGTCCGCTACCAACAATTGGTATCGAGCTATTGTTCGATTGGAAGTGGTGTAATTTCTAATTTGAGGGGTGTTCGGTGATTCCGAGAGAAGCGGATTCACGAAGACAAACAGAGGATGGCGCCAACCAAGAATCACCAAAGTGGGAAAATTCGAGATTGAAAAGTTCAATGGGAAGAACGACTTTTCCTATTGGAGAATGCGATGAAAAACTTTCTAATTTCGCAAAAATTGCACAAGGCTTTGGATGGAAAGGAGAAGAAGAACAAGGATATGTCCGGTGAGGATTGGGAGGAGTTGGATCTCGAAGCACCAAGGCCGATTATCCTATGCCTTGAGAGGGATGTAGCTTTGGTAGATGGAGAGGAAGCGGTACAAGCGGTGGAAGAAGTTAGAGGGTACCTTCATGACTAAGAGTCTAACTAACCGGATCTACTTAAAATCCAAATTGTATACTTGCAAGATGGAGGAGGGCTCATCAATCCGGAACACATCAACAAGTTTGATAGGATCATATCAGATTTGAAAGACATAGATGTTAAAGTAGGAGACGAGGATCAGCGCTTCTACTACTGCCTCTACCAAGTCTTATGGGAACTGTGCAAACACCGGTGCTTGTGGGAGAAAATTTGAAGATGGATGAGACTAGAACGGCACTTCTAGCGACGATCTTCTAAGATTGCAACTAGTGACATGGCCACTGGTGGTAACAAGGAACAAGCGCAGGGATTGTTTGCAAGAGGAAGGAGCAATGAGCGAGGAAAAGGCAAGGGAGGAAAGTCTAGATCTAAATCAAGACCTCTTGCGGGAAAAAGATGTTTCAAGTGCGGTGAAGCTGGGCATTTCAAAGTCGACCGTCCAAATAAAAGAGTAGGTGGAAAGAAGAACAACAACAAGACCGAGAGGAGAGAGGGCAAGGAAGAAGCGAAGCTACGCTTCGAGGAAGGGAGCGATAAGGAGTGCTATGTCGTCACGGGTGGCGAGAATATCTCCGAGAAGTGGATACTTGATTCTGGTTGCTCTTACCATATGTGTCCAAATAGGAAGTGGTTTACTACCTACAGAGGCATTGATGGTGGAACTGTATTGATGGGGAATAACCATGCTTGTAAAACAAGGGGCTAGGTAATATCAAAATCAAGATGCATGATGGAGTGGTTCGAACCTTGACGGATGTGAGGCATGTTCCCGACTTGCGGAAGAATCTTATCTCGCTTGGTGCTGACCGGGTGGTTGCGGATTGTGACGAAAACGGAGTAAAGAAGGTTGTTCGTGGTTCCTTAGTAGTGATGAAGGGTGTTCACACGGTAATCTATATACTCTCGTGCACGACGGCGACAGGAGATGCAGCGGTTGAACCGGCGAAGTGGTGGAGACCCATGTGAGCACACACGGTTATGGCATAAAGGCTTGGGCATATGTCGAGAAGGGTCTAGTTCGCTTGGTAAAGAGGGTCTCACGAAGAATCAAGGAACCTAGCATGGATTTTTGCGAGGATTGTGTGTATGGAAAGTCACACAGGTCAAGTTTCAACAAAGAAGTCTAAGAGCAGAGGGATACTAGATTATGTGCACACGGATGTTTGGGGTCCGCTCGCATAACTTCTAAGGGTGGTTCCGTGTATTATGTCTCGCTTATAGATGATTATTCTAGGTATGCTTGGATTTACTTTCAAGCACAAGAATGAGGTGTTCGAGACATTCAAGAAGTGGAGAACAATGGTTGAGAACAGACAGAAAGAAATTGAAGACGCCGAGATCCGATAACGGCATGCAGTATACGATGGTGCTTTCAAGGAGTTCTGCGGATCGAGGGAATTGTTCGACACCGATACCGTGTCTACACCACGCCAGAATGGGGTCGCGAGAGATCGAACCAACACCGCGGAGAAAGCAAAGGAGTATGCGATCTTATGCGTGATTGGGCAATGAATGGTGGGCGTAAGCGGTAGCTACAGCTTGTTACATTGTGAACCGCTCACCACATTCGACATTGATGGTGATACACCCTATGGGTGTGGTCGTGGAGCATGCGATTATGATAGGCTCGTAATTTTCGGATGTACCGCCTACTATCACGCCAACGAGGGAAAGCTTGACGCGAGGGCCAAGAAGGCAATATTCTTGGGATATGCAAGGGCGAAAAGGCTATCGCCTTTGGTGTACGGAAGATTCAAAGTTCGTGGTCACAGGATGTTACCTTTGATGAGAAATCCATGATTGCTAGGGCTTCAAGGATGATGGTGTTAGGACTGATGAGACTTCTAAGTCTCGTGTTATTGAAATAGAACCTAAAGACCAACCGTGTTCTAGTCGGTTCAAGTGGGAAGTCGTAGATGATGAGCTTGAGCAGAGGAGGTTCAGCAGAGAATACACGTGCACTACAACAACAACAGCTCGAGGATAGTTTGGCTTCCACTAGGCCAAAGCGAGCATACAAGGTGTTCTCAAGCCGGGGCTGATCAACCCCCAAGCACTATGGGCGTGCTAATATGGTTGAATACGCGACTCTCGGTGGAGGAGGACGAGCCGTCTCCTTCAAGGAAGCTATTCGGGACAAGGATAGTGAGAGTTGGTTGGTTGCGATGGAAGAAGAGATGGAATCTCTTCGAAGAACCAAACATGGGAGGTGGTCCCATTGCCCGTAGGAAGAAAAGCTATTGGTTGTAAGTGGGGTATAAAAGAAAGGAAGATCTTCAGAGCTCGGTGGTGTAAGATACAAGGCGAGGCTAGTGGCTAAGGGTTTTGCACGTAAAGAGGGTGTGGATTACAATGAGATATTTTCTCCTGGTGAAACACACATCTATTCAGTGCTATTGAGTATTGTTGCTTATGGTGATTTTGAGTCGGATCAACTCGATGTTAAAACAGCCTCTTGCACGGAGACTTGGATGAAGAGATCTACATGCATCAACCCGAGGGCTACAAGGTTGAGGATAAGGAGAATCATGTGTGTCGCTTGAGGAAGTCATCTGATGGATTAAAGCAATCTCCCGGCAGCGGGTACAAGCGATTTGACTCCTTCATGCCGAAGCATGGGTTTTCCGGTTTATCATGATTGTTGTGTTTACATTCTGAAGCTTCATGAGGTAATTTTATCTATCTTCTTTGTATGTGGATGACATGCTTATTGCTTCTAAGAGCGTGGTGGAGATAGATAGGTTGAAATCTCAACTTGGTGAAGAGTTCGAGATGAAGGACATGGGTGCCGCTAGGAAAATACCGGGTATGGAGATTAGAAGAGAGCCGCTAATCGACGCATTGTTCTTGAGTCGGCGGCTACATAGAGCCGGTGATCGCGAGGTTCGGGATGCAAAGTGCTAAGTCGGTGGTGACTCCATTGGCTCCACACTTTAGGCTTTCGGTAATCAATCTCCCACTACAAATGAAGAGAAGGCACATGGAGCGCGGTTCCTATGCTAGTGCGGTTGGCGCTTTAATGTATGCAATGGTGTGTACACGCATATTTCACAGCGGTCAAGGTGGTCGGTGATTCATGGCGAACCGAAAGGCGACCGGGAAGCAAAGGAAGTGGGTCCTCGTGTACTTAAAGGGTACCGCTGATACGGTCTGTTTTGGTGGAGAAACATGTCGATTGACGGTTTGTGGACTCGATTATGCGGGCGATCTAGATAAACGGCGATCTACTACTGGTTATGTATTTAAGATACATGGAGCTCCTTAGTTGGCGATCGATGTTAAAAGCGACCTTCTTGCACGGAGACTTGGATGAAGAGATCTACATGCATCAACCCGAGGGCTACAAGGTTGAGGATAAGGAGAATCATGTGTGTCGCTTGAGGAAGTCATCGTATGGATTAAAGCAATCTCCGTGATGGTACAAGCGATTTGACTCCTTCATGCCGAAGCATGGGTTTTCCGGCGATCATGATTGTTGTGTTTACATTCGAAGCTTCATGGAGGTAATTTTATCTATCTTCTTTGTATGTGGATGACATGCTTATTGCTTCTAAGAGCGTGGTGGAGATAGATAGGTTGAAATCTCAACTTGGTGAAGAGTTCGAGATGAAGGACATGGGTGCCGCTAGGAAAATACCGGGTATGGAGATTAGAAGAGAGCCGCTAATCGACGCATTGTTCTTGAGTCGGCGGCTACATAGAGCCGGTGATCGCGAGGTTCGGGATGCAAAGTGCTAAGTCGGTGGTGACTCCATTGGCTCCACACTTTAGGCTTTCGGTAATCAATCTCCCACTACAAATGAAGAGAAGGCACATGGAGCGCGGTTCCTATGCTAGTGCAAATGGCGCTTTAATGTATGCAATGGTGTGTACACGCCGCATATTTCACAGCGGTCGGTGTGGTCGGTGATTCATGGCGAATCCGAAAGGCGACCGGGAAGCAAAGGAAGTGGGTCCTCGTGTACTTAAAGGGTACCGCTGATACGGTCTGTTTTGGTGGAGAAACATGTCGATTGACGGTTTGTGGACTCGATTATGCGGGCGATCTAGATAAACGGCGATCTACTACTGGTTATGTATTTAAGATACATGGAGCTCCTTAGTTGGCGATCGATGTTACAGCTACGCTGGCACTTTCTACTACAGAGGCCGAAAGTACATGGCCATGACAGAGGGAGTGAAGGAAGCACCGTGGTTATGGGGTCTTCTAGACGATTTGGGGATTGAGCGTAAAAACGGAACTTGTGGTGTGACAAATGAGTGCGATTCACTTGGCGAAGAATCAAGTTCATCATGCTCGCATTCAAGCATATCGATGTCGTATCATTTTGTGCGGGATGTCATAGAGGAAGGTGATATTTCTCTCATGAAGGTGCACACGAATGAGAATCCCGCAGACATGTTAACCAAGGTAGTCACAGTTAGCAAGTTTAAGCATTGCTTGGACTTGCTTCATATCAACCCGTGTTGATTTGCCCAAGAGGGCATGGCCCTTCGGGGCGGTGATGGGTGAGGTGGAGATGATTTGCAGAACTACGGTCAGCTTGATCGGTGGAAGTGCGTGGCGACAGCGGTATAGTGGCCTTGTTGGATTGGCCTGGTTTGGCTGATGGAGATCTCTATAGGTGTGTTGGCGGTGTTCTTCTGGTGTTCGTCCAAAATTTGAGGTTTATCAAATGATGTACGAGGTGGAGAATTGTTGAACATGCACAAAAACATGCACAAGATAGTTTTTCGGGCTTAGTAGTCGACTACTCTGAAGTAGTAGTCGACTACACTGCAGATAACAGAGAGATGGTTTTCAGCTGGAACCTTAGTAGTCGACTACACTGAGTTAGTAGTTGACTAATCTGCAGTCGACAGAAAGGTGTTGCTCTGTTTTGGGCCTTAGTAGTCGACTACTCTGAAGTAGTAGTCGACTAATCTAAGCAGATTCCGAATACTGGTTTGGTTTTAAACCCGGTTCGTTTAGAGTTTATATATAACCCTAAACCTGATTAATTAGGGAAGTATTGAGCACGTTTTGAGCAGCCTTTGAGAGGGTTTTGTGCATCTTTGGAGAGGAGATCTTTTGAGAGATTGAGAGGTTTGTTTTTAGGGTTTCTTTGTGAGAACTTGTAATCCTAATTTGTATTCTCTCTTTCTATTAGTGAAAATCCCCTCCTTACCCCGTGGACGTAGGCAACTTGCCGAACCACGTAAATCTCGTGTATTTACTCTTTTATTGTGTTTTTGGCTTTCCGTTTGTGGTGGTTTCTCTCGACGGTTCCGCGGTCCGCGCGCCCAACAGATCCAATGATATTTGGTCCTTAAATGAGGCTCTAATACATTTTGGTGAACACATCTCCGATATATATGATTATAAGTGAAGTAGAATACCAAAATTATATGATAGTAATTTGATACTGAGAGGTGTACACGAAGCATGCAAAGTTGCAATTTCTATGATAAGCTTAACCCAAAATTGTACAAGTTTGACTAAATTGCAGATTTCTACTAGACTAATTTATCCATACACTGATTTCACTCATTCTAAACGAACCAAAAGGTCGCCATCGTAGTACAATATTACTACTTTTGTTGATCGCAATTGATTTTCAATGAGATTATTACAATTGTTAGGACCCGAACAAAAGGTGTGATACCCCAAGATTTTGTCCCACATTGGATATTGATTGAGTGATTGAATGGTTTAAATGATGGGTCTTGAGAGCCAAGTGTTACATTGGCTAGCCAATTTTAGTAGTGGATTGAGCCAAACCATGTGTTGCACTCCTTGGGTCTCAGGACTTACATCGCGCTAATGGGACCGCGGGCCCGGGGCGTGACAAATGGTATCAGAGAAGTTAGCCAGCCGAAAATGTGGAGCTAAGTGCTATGCGGGACTAAGTGCTACATCGCGTGAGTGCGGTGAGAACCACCTCTAGGTTTAGAAACCCGTAGGAGCCACCTCTAGGGTCCACATCGCTTGGTGGTAATACTGCGATGGACCAATTGTCATGCTGCGATGAGGACGTCGCACAATTAAGGTGGGGTGATTGTGATACCCCAAGATTTAGTCCCACATTAGATATTGATTGAGTGATTGAATGGTTTAAATGATGAGTCTTGAGAGCCAAGTGTAACATTGGCTAGCCAATTTTGACAGTGGATTGAGCCAAACCATGTGTTGCCCCGTGGGTCCCAGGACTTACATCACGCCAATGAGCCCGCGGGCCCGGGGCGTGACAAAAGGAGAAAGAACTAGATTTATTTATTAACTAAGAAAGTCTTCACCTTCAACCACATCCTCAAGTTTCTAGGATCACTGGTCAAATCGAACTCTAATCCCCTTTTAACCTTGGTTTACAACAGTAGAGTATATACAGAGAAACCGAGCAATTATATTTCTATTCTAACTTTTCATCGTTTGAATAGAATACAAACTTTTATCATGATAAGACTCAACTTCTAATCATGATAAAACTATAATCTTATTCAACTACATATAAGTTATAAAGAATCAAAGACTAGGACTTTGTGAAACTAAGATCTTACCGAACATATAGCCATGCAACTGCAGAGAAATTTATCTTGATTAATACATGCTATGAATACTGTAAAGGAGATATTGTGTCACTCTACTCATTTAGCTGGTATGCTATTAGCATGATACATATTCAAACGGTCGAAGTCCAGATCATCAACAAATCTAGGTCATGTCATATGACTTGTATGGTTACAATATCAGCAACACACAAGTCCATACCATAGATGGACACCTCAAATCCATTTACTTTGCTAACTATAGTCTAGCAAAATCAAAGGACAAAATTTCAAATTTACGAGACAGCAAGGGCCAGCGCTTGACGTGACAGAAGCCCACTATGCCCAAGCCCATTTGTAACCCTAGGATCCCTACTCAAATGTTAGAGTGCACATGCTTTGTCTCTCTAGGGCGTGACAATATTGATACGCTTGCTTGATACTCTTTAAGTTCAAATGGCAACTCTTGCATAAATGTGAAGTTGCCTTGTTCAACAATGCAAAGCTCTCATTTGAGTGTGGACTTCTCCTCTTCAGAGTTGATTGTTGGAGTCAAACGAGCTATTTATTAAATGCCAAGACATTGACATTACAAGAGAAGCTTGTTCAACAATGTAAGAATAGTATAAACATAGTTGCTATGATGTACTCGAATATGGCATTTTGATATAATTTTCATGACTAATTAAAACTTAAAATGGGCTTATTAAATTTAATAGTCATTTAAATATTCACCAATGTTTATTAGCAAACAATTGTCTAGGGTAGATCTAGCAAGTGGTATCAGAACCTCATTACTCATCATTAGGATTCACAATTTAGGGTAGAGATGTCTAGTTTGACCGGCGGAACGGCTTTTCTTGAGGGACACGCAGTTAATCGACAACCACTTTTTGATGTGACAAACTACATCTATTTGAAAGCATGTCTGAGAGTCTTTTTGTTGTTCACTGATTATGATATTTCGAGTAATATAGAGAATGACTATAGTGAACCCACTACTGTTGTAGAAGAGGTCACCATTGTCACTCCTAGAGATAAGTGGACTCCTCCCAATAAAAAAGTTTTACTCTTTAAATGCAAAAGCTATGAATGCTCTTTATTATTCTTTAACTACTGAAGAATTTAATCGTGTGTCAAGTTGTTTTACTGTGCAGGAAATTTGAAAAACTTTAGAAGTTACACATGAGAGAACTTCATAAGTGAAAGAGGCAAAACTTGCAATGCTTGCATGTAAGTATGAGAATTTTAAGATGAAGGTCTCAGAGAGTATTCATGATATGTTCACTTAATTTATGAACATACTGAATAAATTAAAAGCTTTGGGGAAGGAATATGATAACAAGGAGCTTACGAGAAAAATTATTCGTTCTCTTTTTAGGGATTGGGAACCAAAAGTAGCAGCTATTGAAGAATTACAAATTTTTTCTGAATTAACTCTTGAGAATCTTGTAGGTAATCTTCTCACTTATGAAGTGCAATTAAAAGAGAGAGAATATGATTCAGAAGATAATACAAAGAAGAATTCATTATCTCTAGAGGCCAAAAAGGAGAAATCTCGATCCAAGAAGAAGAAAGAATCAAGTTCGGACTTTGATGGTGATGGTGAGAGTGAGATGGAAATGGTAGTTAAAGGATTCAGATCTTTCCTAAAGATAAAAGATGAGCAAAAGTTTATGCACAATAAATAGAATCAGAATTTCACTAAGGCAAGGAACAATAAATATGAAAATTCAGATTCTGAACTTGTTTGTCATCATTATAGGAAGCTCAGACACTTCATAAATGATTGTTCTCTCAACAAAAATGACTATAAAGGGAAGAGTAAGAGCTTCAAGGCAACATTTGTTTCGGGTCTTTTGAAGTTGTAATTAACTCATATTACAATTAGAAGACTTGCAATGAAACTAAAGAAAATTTTATTTTTTTCCTGGGGGTTCTTTTCTGTTTACCAATTGAGCGTTGATCTTGTACTCCGTTGACGATCTGACTAAGACGAAGGGGTCTCTTGCTGATGGTCTTTGAGATGATCTCTTGAAAGATAGCTCAGTCTTCTCTTGGATCCTAAATTCAAAGATCACCGATCTGTGAGGAGTGTATAGAGTCTAATGCTCGGGTGTGTAATATGGACAATCCGAATCTCTAAGTGGGTAATCCCCTTGAATGAACATTCTCCTCCTCCTCCTATAGGCTGAGAGAGAGAGAGAGAGAGAGAGAGAGAGAGAGAGAGAGAGAGAGAGAGAGAGAGAGAGAGAGTTAATGGCCTCTCCATAAGTGGAGTATGTGACCTTTAATTTAGGAGAGAGTGGGGGAGCGGTTACGGCTCACCAAAAGGCCCAAACACGAAATTCACCGATAACTATGTTCGGCGAAGCTCGCTAAAAGAGCTGAGATGAGGTCCACTTGATCATGGGTGGGCCTTATTCTTTGGATCGTGGGTGAGGTGGCCCACGTGGAGAGCTGTGGGCAAAGCTTGCTAAAATCGAATGGAGAGCTTCGCATAAACTGACTCGTGGCCCAATATTGACTTGATTGGGTCATGTTCGAGTGGGCTGTATGGCGATGTTCACATGCTTGTTTGAGCGAGCTTCACTATAGCCTATTGTGGGCTTGACTTTGGGCCCATTTGAAGTGTTTAGCCCATTGGCATTTACTTCTTGGATCCAAGCTGAATATTGATCTGGATAGAATATATTTTAACCGTCTACAAGACCCCCCCAAAAGTTTTTAAGATCCTGCATTTGACTTGTAGCAGGGATTGAAATACTTTGGATAACAGCTAGAGGTGTACTGTTGAATATAGCTTGAGTCGTCTTGCTTGGGTTAAAATTGTCTTCAATCTACTTGGTTGCTAGAGGTGTACTGTTGAACATGGCTTCCTTTATCGTAGACTTGTTTAAAGGCACAATGATGCTTGTACTCGTCCAACTCTGTGCTTGGAATGAATTTTATTTGCCCTATCGTTGGGGCGAAGTTGAGAAATCAGTGAAGTTCGGCTAATTTTGGATGTTGACGAAGTTCATTCCACTTTGGATTGAGTGGGCAAGGTTTGCCGATTAGCGATGTTCGCTAGCTGGCGATGGTCGTTGAGATTACGCCTTTGGATTCACACTGTGATCTGTGGCTGAGATATCTTGGTCAAATATTCACGAGATCTACTGTAGATTTCGCCGAGTTTTAGGCTAAGATTTAGCCTTTTTGTTCGGTCCAATCACATCTCAAAAGATGTGAATTTTTTGGAAGTTTGGATTTGGAAAAGCTATAAATAGCCTCATTCCCTTCCATTTTTCTTCATCTTCATCTTCTCCATGTCTAAATCTTCATTGACTAGATCAGAGATGCTCCTCAATAGAGGAGCTGAGATAACACAACTCCAACAGGAGCTTGCCCAAGCAAGGGGCGATCAAGTGAATGAACTCCACATACTCCGCCGACTGGTTGATTTGCTTTCGACCGAGCAGGCCAAGCTCGAACAAGTTGTCAAGAATCAGTCGAAGGCTTGGAGCGAGTTGAATCGTGACAGAGACACTTGGAGCTTTGAGTGCCATGCTGATCAACATATTTTATTGCACTTTTATACCCTCATTATCTATTTTATTTAAATAAATATATCTTCTAATAATAATTTTTATCTTAATTTACAGGTAATATAGAATTATTGAATAAGAGCCCAAATGAAGATTATTTCGAACCTAAAAGATCTCTAATGAAGCCCAGAATGCCTAAATCCAAACCCACGACTAAGTTTAGAAGAAAAATCTCAACACTCATCACTTTCTTGATCAAAATTATTATTAACTTGGCCTGCAATTGAGAATCAAATCAAATATGAAAAAAAGTCAAATTCGTGCTCAAGATGGTCAACCGCAAAGAAAAGACAATATCTTCCAATCCGGAAAGCAGAATTCAACATATTATATATGAAAATCACCTATCTCGATGAGACGGAACCATCTCAATTGGCAGATTCTAAAAATTTTATTAGTAACAATGGATTATGATAGAAATCCGAATTTAATTGATATATATTTAATTATTTGAAGGCCAAGCTAAATTCTAAGAAGCCCAAGAGCATTTAAGAGAAGCCCAAGAGTTTTAAATAAATTAAATATAAAAGAAATAAAGCCCACAAAACCCATCTCTCAAGTATTGAATCAATGATGTAGATTATATTGAGAGATCCTATGGTTATGAGGGCTGCTTGGGGCCTAAGCTAAATCCTATGGTTGTGAGGGTTGCTTGGGGGCCAAGATAAATCCAAAGGTTATGAGAGATTTTTATTATCTATAAATAGAGGGATAGAGTGAGGGCTTGAAAGTGTAAAAACTTTTCTAAAAACTTCATTTGGAGAGGAGGGTTACTCTTAATTGAGAAGACCTTCCAAAATTATAACTTTTTATTATAATTAATAAAAGAATTTTTTCACCTCTTTATATTTTTCTTTTCTTCTCTTTATTTGATCATAAAGATGAAGATGAGATGAAGATGGAGATCAAGATGAAGATTTGCCTTCATCAAGAGGCTAGAATGCTCTTGCAATGTAAGTTTTCTCTTTTATCTTTTATTTTCTGGTAATAGTTTCTTTTTTTATTGTTAAATATTCATGAGGCTAGAACCCTATTGAATTAGATTTATGTTAATGCATTTATTTTCATGTCTTTATTTCTTGCGTAGCTTAGATTTTATTTTCTTGCACTATTCTCCTTGAGGCTAGAACCCTCTTGGGAATTAGTTTTTATTTTCTTTCTTTTCCTTTCATTCACCCTGAGGCTAGAACCCTCTTAGAAATTATTTTTAAATTATTTTTATCTTCGTATACTATTCGCCTTGAGGCTAGAACCCTCTTGGAAATTAGTTTTTATTTTCTTCCTTTTCCTTTGATTCGCCTTGAGGCTAGAACCCTCTTGGGAATTATTTTTATTTTTATTTTCTTCTTTTTATTCACCTTGAGGCTAGAACCCTCTTGGGAATATTTTATTTCCATCCTTAATTGAATCCCCCATCTTTTACTTTCTTGATTTTCCTCTTTATTCTTGATTTTTCTTTCTTGATTTTATTTTTCTTTATTTCTTTCTCCCCTCTCAATCTCATTTTGCTTTTATTTGCATATATTCACAACCACTCTTATTCTCTCTACAATCACATTTATCACACTTCTAATTGTCACACACACAACATAAAAACCGATTTTGGTTAATACTTACAACACCTTCCTCGTGAGATCGATAACTTTTTATACTATAACTTGATAGTTGTGCACTTACAACTTTAGGTATATATTTATATCCTATCACATGCTCTGCGTAAGACCATTCGATGGCTGAGATGACAGCTAAAGAAAGATCCTTGGAGCTCCACAAGAGAAGACTCTGAAAGTGATTAGATCTCACAAGTCTAAGCCTAAAACGTAACTAGACGTCATTTGACTGTCACAGGCCTGACGTTAAATTCAGAGCAACAGGGGCACTTCTTGTTTAATAGCTATTTCTCATCCCCTGGTATAGAGTGTAGGGAGGAGTAAGTAGGAGCTATTTTTTCTGTATGGGAAAAAACTCAGTTCCCCAATTCTATGAGATCGAAGGAACAGGGGCGTATCGGATTTTCTGTTCTCTTTCCTTCTCATTATACATAGTTAGGAGTATAGGGTAGGCTCTTAATTTTAGTTTCTCCTTGCCTCTGTGACTGTTGTTGAGGTTGGAATAGCAAATAGCAGCAAATATTCATCATCCCTATAACTGGATAGGCTGAATGTCACCTTTATGTAGTAGAGTTTTCGATCAATAAAAATAAACTTTTTTCTTGAAATTATCCATCTTTGTGTGCTTGATCTATTTGTAACTGTACGTTCGAGGCAATCTTGAGCTCTGCATAGAGTTATTGTGTTAAAAGCGAAATTCAGGCTTCTTTATGTTGGTGAGAGTCGAACTGAAGTTCGCCAAGTAGGGTCTCAAATAGATTAAGTTAGAATTTTCTTAATTTGGAGACTTGATAAAGTTCGCTACATCTCTCAGGCGAAGTTGACTTCAATACCCAGCTGATTGCGGCGAAGTTCATTCACTTCTGCGAACTTGATTGAAAGTCGGTTTGGCAAAGCTCAGCAAGTCGGCTAAGCTGGGCTCATTATGAGGATTTAAAATTCCCATCCTCGATTTCTGCGCCTAAATTTGTGGCGAAGGTTGCTCATCGGCGAAGTTCAGAGCGAGATTCTTGGCGAAGTTCGGGGCGAGAATCTTTGGCGAAGTTTAGGGCAAGCCTATAAATAGAACTGTTTACCTCCTCTCTTCTTCACTTTGATTTTCAAAATCCTAGTTTTCTAAAACCCACCGAAACTTTTCTTCGAGCTTCAAATTGATTCTAAATGGCTCTTCATCGTGCAATATCTTGGGGAAGAGGAACTGCTAGGGGGCCTCGCCGGTCAAGAACTGACGATACGCCGGTGCAGTTGGAGATGACTGTGGGTAAGGTTCGAACCCTCAATGGTGATCTTTGGATTTACTAAAAACACAGCCCCAATCGGGCTTGAAATAGCACCCTTGGGTGCTCGAAGCTTATTCGCTACCAAAGGTGTGATTTTTATGACCACTCACGGTCTCATTAACGAGCTTTTATGGGCGATGACAAAGCTTTGACAGCAGCCATCAATGGCGCTTAATGCGGCAAGCCTCGCTTCTCAGACAAAGCTCGTTGCCATTAGCCTGTTGGGCTTATGGGGTAACTTCATTTGGGTGAGGGACGTGATTTAGTCTTTTAGATTTCTGACTGAGCTTCGTCTTAAGCGAGGTTCGCTGTTTGGACTTGAGCGATCTTCGCTTGAGCAAAGTTCGCCAATCATGATCCAAGCGACCTTTACCTAAGCGAGGTTCGCTGGTTCAATCCACTTAATTTCTTGAATGGGTTTGATTGCGGTGCTAAAGTTCACTATCACTGTTGTGAACTTCGCCCGTATTATCAACACTTAGCTAAATTTTTGATGAAAGATGACTTCCGCTCATGGACGAGCTTCGCCTATGATTATCTTGTTGAGCTTCGCATCTGAGTGCAAAGACTTAATTGATTTTTTATTTTTTTTATTTTTTTGACTTGTCTTTGCATCTTTGTGCAGTCGTCTTGTCAAAAGTGCCTGTCAGCCGTCATAACCATTTCGGGCATAACAGGACTCGTGACTCCGAAGTGAGGCATGTTTTCGATGGGCACATTCCCCTGTACCTAGAGGATAGCAGCCAAGAGTGAATTGATACGATCCGGTTGGGGCACTATCAAACTCTGAGGGATCTCATCATGAACGCAAAGTTCTCAATTCTTAAAGAGGACCGATCAGGGAAGCCTCAATTTTTATTGGGGACAGTAATCCTAACGGCACCTCCATATTTAACCAGGCGAAAGAGCACTGGTATTATACCTAAGGGGACCGCTGCAACTACCTACCAGCGATATAGCATCAAGTATCCTTCATGTACTTGTAGCTTCTTACCGTGCCTCGCTAAATGCACTTCACCCTCACCAGCAAAGAAGATAGTGTGAAGGTGGGCTCTTTGAAGCATGATGGTGATTTCCATCAGGAAGGAATCTTCGGGGTTAGCATCATAAGTTTGTGTCCCAGCTTTATTCAAGAGGACACCCCTATTAATGAAGTTCCTATAGTTCTAAACGTATTTGGTAGTCAACTTGCCAAAACTAATGCGCAGTACCCAGAGGGGGATGTTAGATTCTCTAGTTGGGTGAGATCAACGGATTCCCAATGGTGGACCCGTTTTGTGGATTACGCTCTAGTTGCTTTTGAGGAGAGCTTGAGAAGACTGAGGCTCTATTCTATAGTGAGAGCCTCGAAACACGATGTGGAAATTTGCACGCCGATATTGTACAATATTTTGGAGCTGATAATATTGACAACAACACTTTTTTTACTCCGGCTGGTGAAATCAAGATCGCTCTGCATAAAATATTCAAAGTGTCACGACTGCCGATGAGAGACCGTCCGTATGAAGAGTTCATCCCCACCAACGCAGAGTTGGACACCTTTAAACAGAACGCTCATCTTAGAGAGGTGTTCAGGGAGTTGGTCTGCCACTTTCATATCTGCCAGAGGATCGTTACAAATGCTGGGCATGATTCTACTGTTACCCTTGTCCCTTGGGCTGAGTATCTATTCCCCAACATTAGTAAGAAGGGAAAAGTCGACTCAATTCATCCAGCGACAGAAGCCGAAGTTGAGACCCGGGTTTTCAAGGACGGCCGAGTGCTTCATACTACCGAATCAGATGAATGTGGGTTCCATGTGGGGGATACATTCGAAAGTTTCTACCATCAAGCCAAGGAACCAATATCCGAATTGGCTTTGCTCGTAGGATTCCTTTCAATCTGGTTAAAATGTTGCGTTGTGCCTTCCCGGCTAAAAGACCGCATTTCTATCAGGGTATTATTCCCTATTGTAATGCTCGCCAGAGGATATATCTTGTCCTCACTTGCGGCAATGGTCAGTTGCATACATCATGGGCTAAGGGAACTAGCCACGAAGTATCTAAACCAAGAGGATAATAGTCTGAGAGATCGGGTCCCGAACCCTAGAGTTGAGTTACCATACACATATCTAGTGGTATGATATACTTCACACTGTTCCGCGTTGATGTCGGCCGGTACTCCGAGTGGAGAGGGCATCTCATTACTTTAGAGGTATGAGCACACCAAATGGACCATCAAGTACCTTGCAAGGATCCGCTGGATTCTTC
This sequence comes from Asparagus setaceus, assembly GCA_012295165.1. Classification (NCBI taxonomy): domain Eukaryota; kingdom Viridiplantae; phylum Streptophyta; class Magnoliopsida; order Asparagales; family Asparagaceae; genus Asparagus; species Asparagus setaceus. The sequence goes on from CM022704.1 coordinate 37,423,778, forward strand.
GGAACAAAGAGCATTATTGCCTCTATTGTTGTTTTCCCGAGATTGATGGTACTAACCCCGGGGATGAATTTGAAGACGGTTCAGGTCCCGAAGGATTCACCTACTTAACCAGTGGATGATTCAACTGGCTGGTCAACATCAGGCCAGGCCACCTCATTTTTTAGCTGAATGAAACTGAGTGCTATATCGAACCATACTTGCCTTGTCGATTCACCCGACAGTTCCGATATGACCAACTTTACGTCGGGAATCCGAATACAAGGTTGTTGCGTTCAGGGAGCTTTGTGGACAGTGCTCATGCTTGGTACCATTTTGCTGCAGGAGCTATAGGGGCCAAGTTCATACTTCCCCACTACGTACCTAACTGTTACATGCCGTTAGGGTTTTGTAAGTGGTACAGCGCGGTGATTGTCCCCAATTCTAATTTTTAGGTGAAGAAAACTGGTTTGTCAGAGGGCGCAGCCTCGCCAAACTTTGATGGTGTGGGCGAGCCTCGTCAAACTTTGATGTTGTGGGCGAGCCTCGTCAAACTTTGATGGTGTGGGCGAGCCTCGTCAAACTTTGATGTTGTGGGCGAGCCTCACAAACTTTGATGGTGTGGGCGAGCCTCACAAACTTTGATGTTGTGGGCGAGCCTCGCCAAACTTTGATGTTGTGGGCGAGCCTCGCCAAACTTTGATGTTGTGGGCGAGCCTCGTCAAACTTTGATGTTGTGGGCGAGCCTCGTCAAACTTTGATGTTGTGGGCGAGCCTCGCCAAACTTTGATGTTGTGGGCGCAGCCTCACAAACTTTGATGTTGTGGGCGAGCCTCGCCAAACTTTGATGTTGTGGGCGAGCCTCGCCAAACTTTGATGTTGTGGGCGAGCCTCACAAACTTTGATGTTGTGGGCAGCCTCACAAACTTTGATGGTGTGGGCGAGCCTCACAAACTTTGATGGTGTGGGCGAGCCTCACAAACTTTGATGTCAGAGGGCGCAGCCTCACAAACTTTGATGGTGTGGGCGAGCCTCGCCAAACTTTGATGTTGTGGGCGAGCCTCACAAACTTTGATGGTGTGGGCGAGCCTCACAAACTTTGATGTTGTGGGCAGCCTCGCCAAACTTTGATGTTGTGGGCAGCCTCACAAACTTTGATGGTGTGGGCGAGCCTCACAAACTTTGATGGTGTGGGCGAGCCTCGCCAAACTTTGATGTTGTGGGCGAGCCTCGTCAAACTTTGATGTCAGAGGGCGCAGCCTCACAAACTTTGATGTTGTGGGCGAGCCTCACAAACTTTGATGGTGTGGGCGAGCCTCGTCAAACTTTGATGTTGTGGGCGAGCCTCACAAACTTTGATGGTGTGGGCGAGCCTCGTCAAACTTTGATGTTGTGGGCGAGCCTCGTCAAACTTTGATGTTGTGGGCAGCCTCACAAACTTTGATGTTGTGGGCGAGCCTCGTCAAACTTTGATGTTGTGGGCGCAGCCTCACAAACTTTGATGTTGTGGGCGAGCCTCGTCAAACTTTGATGTTGTGGGCGAGCCTCGCCAAACTTTGATGTTGTGGGCGAGCCTCACAAACTTTGATGGTGTGGGCGAGCCTCACAAACTTTGATGTTGTGGGCAGCCTCGCCAAACTTTGATGTTGTGGGCGAGCCTCACAAACTTTGATGTTGTGGGCGCAGCCTCACAAACTTTGATGTTGTGGGCAGCCTCGCCAAACTTTGATGTTGTGGGCGAGCCTCACAAACTTTGATGGTGTGGGCGAGCCTCGTCAAACTTTGATGTTGTGGGCGAGCCTCGCCAAACTTTGATGTTGTGGGCAGCCTCACAAACTTTGATGGTGTGGGCGAGCCTCACAAACTTTGATGTTGTGGGCAGCCTCACAAACTTTGATGGTGTGGGCGAGCCTCGCCAAACTTTGATGTTGTGGGCGCAGCCTCACAAACTTTGATGGTGTGGGCGAGCCTCACAAACTTTGATGGTGTGGGCGAGCCTCACAAACTTTGATGGTGTGGGCGAGCCTCGTCAAACTTTGATGTTGTGGGCGAGCCTCGCCAAACTTTGATGTTGTGGGCGAGCCTCGCCAAACTTTGATGTTGTGGGCAGCCTCACAAACTTTGATGTTGTGGGCAGCCTCACAAACTTTGATGGTGTGGGCGAGCCTCGCCAAACTTTGATGTTGTGGGCGAGCCTCGTCAAACTTTGATGTTGTGGGCGCAGCCTCACAAACTTTGATGTTGTGGGCGAGCCTCACAAACTTTGATGTTGTGGGCGAGCCTCACAAACTTTGATGTTGTGGGCAGCCTCACAAACTTTGATGTTGTGGGCAGCCTCACAAACTTTGATGTTGTGGGCGAGCCTCGTCAAACTTTGATGTTGTGGGCGCAGCCTCGCCAAACTTTGATGTTGTGGGCGCAGCCTCACAAACTTTGATGGTGTGGGCGAGCCTCACAAACTTTGATGTTGTGGGCGAGCCTCGTCAAACTTTGATGTTGTGGGCGAGCCTCGTCAAACTTTGATGTTGTGGGCGAGCCTCGTCAAACTTTGATGTTGTGGGCGAGCCTCGTCAAACTTTGATGTTGTGGGCGAGCCTCGCCAAACTTTGATGTTGTGGGCGCAGCCTCACAAACTTTGATGGTGTGGGCGAGCCTCGCCAAACTTTGATGTTGTGGGCGCAGCCTCGCCAAACTTTGATGTTGTGGGCGAGCCTCACAAACTTTGATGGTGTGGGCGAGCCTCACAAACTTTGATGGTGTGGGCGAGCCTCGCCAAACTTTGATGTTGTGGGCGAGCCTCGTCAAACTTTGATGTTGTGGGCGAGCCTCGTCAAACTTTGATGTTGTGGGCGAGCCTCGTCAAACTTTGATGTTGTGGGCGAGCCTCGTCAAACTTTGATGTTGTGGGCGAGCCTCGTCAAACTTTGATGGTGTGGGCGAGCCTCGTCAAACTTTGATGTTGTGGGCAGCCTCACAAACTTTGATGTTGTGGGCGAGCCTCGTCAAACTTTGATGTTGTGGGCGAGCCTCGTCAAACTTTGATGTTGTGGGCGAGCCTCGTCAAACTTTGATGGTGTGGGCGAGCCTCGCCAAACTTTGATGTTGTGGGCGAGCCTCGTCAAACTTTGATGTTGTGGGCGAGCCTCGTCAAACTTTGATGTTGTGGGCGAGCCTCGCCAAACTTTGATGTTGTGGGCGAGCCTCGTCAAACTTTGATGTTGTGGGCGAGCCTCGTCAAACTTTGATGGTGTGGGCGAGCCTCGTCAAACTTTGATGTTGTGGGCGAGCCTCACAAACTTTGATGTTGTGGGCGAGCCTCGTCAAACTTTGATGTTGTGGGCGAGCCTCGTCAAACTTTGATGTTGTGGGCGAGCCTCGTCAAACTTTGATGTTGTGGGCGAGCCTCGTCAAACTTTGATGTTGTGGGCGAGCCTCGTCAAACTTTGATGTTGTGGGCGAGCCTCGTCAAACTTTGATGTTGTGGGCGAGCCTCGTCAAACTTTGATGTTGTGGGCGAGCCTCGTCAAACTTTGATGTTGTGGGCGAGCCTCGTCAAACTTTGATGTTGTGGGCGAGCCTCGTCAAACTTTGATGTTGTGGGCGAGCCTCGTCAAACTTTGATGTTGTGGGCGAGCCTCGTCAAACTTTGATGTTGTGGGCGAGCCTCGTCAAACTTTAATGTTGTAGGCGAAGCTTGGCCTATGCAGACGAAGCTTCAAGCACGCAGCGAAGCTCCAAGTCTTCATGCGAAGCTTGTGCTTGAGGCGAGCTAAGCTCCTTTGCAGCGAAGCTTGCTCTACAGCGAAGCCGTAACATGCTACTTAAGAACAGTCGTGAACTTTCAAACCGTAAGTCGGAATTGGATGAATTATATATGAAAATCGACTATCTCGACGAGACGGAGCCAACCAAACCCACCCGTAGGGTTTGGTTTGCTCCGGTCATTTTGCCAAATTCCTTCCGGTTTGGGAGATATCGACACTTTTGTCTATTTTGTAAAGTCAAGCATTCGTAAACTTAACCTTTAGGCGGCCTCGTTTTCCTCGTGGGCCTGACTCAACTCGATGGACCCTTAAGCTCTTTTGCTCATTCCGAAGTTGTCGTAGGATTAAGGCAATTTTATTGCCTACTAAACCCTCCAAAGTTTTCGTGACCAATGTGGTTGAATGGAGTCCGAACACTTTAGATATGAAGACTTGCAACATGGCCGCGGTAGACGGAGCGAGGAACCTTCTAACTAACTCTGTAAAGTTGAATTCTTCACTCGCAGCCTAATGATCGCCTCTAGGATTTTAGCAAACCCCAGCCTATCAACGGACTTGGTATGTCTTTACCAAATGCCGCTTGAGTTGGACTAGCCATACTTTTCCCTCAAGATGGTGAGTTTTCGAGGAGTTTCTTTTAGGCTTAGTGCTAAAATCTCTCCTCTATCCTTAGCCGCTCAAGGCGCTGGATTAAAAGATAGGGCAAATCGCCTCGTAGGCCATTATTAGGAATAAAATCACGGGGATGATCGAATCGCTCAGCTGACATAAAAGTATAACGATCGGATCAAAAAGCAATCAAGTTGTTCGCTGACGGAGAGTATAACAACAAGGATTGTAACAAAATCATTTAGAGGAATGACCATGTTGGAGTAGTCAAGTCGCTCAGCTGACATGGGAGTATAACGACTATGGTTGAAATAGAGGCACATCGCATGGTAGGCTACTATTCGGTAAGGGGTTGATAGGGCACATCACCGGTAGGCCCCTCGCCTAAAACAAAGTCATTAGGGTACATGACAATATGGAAATGATCGATCGCTCGCTGACATAAAAGTATGACGACATTTGATCGGACAACGCCATTTGCGGAATGACGGCGGACTATCGAAGTGATTGTTAACATGATAGTTATGTGGACCCACCACCCTATTGACGAGGATTGGAAGGAGTTTATCAAAGGTGATTGTTAACCGACAAGAATTTGTTGCATTGGGGCAACTTTGAGGACTTACCATCCCATTGAATAGGCTTAGTAAGTTGATTTGCCGTGAGGTGTAATGTTAACATGACAGATTGTCGGATCGAGCGACTTTGAGGACCTACCATCCGATTGAAGAGGATTGGTAAGTTGATTTGCCGAGGTGTAATGTTAACTCGACAGTGGTGGTCCCGCCATCCTATTAGAGAGGATCGACGAGGTAACTCGGGGAACTATCGAGGTGATTGTTAACATGATAGTTTTAGAACCCGCCATCCCGCTGAGGAGGATTGGCGAAGAAATTTGAGGAAATTAGTTATCGATGTGACCGCTAACATGATAACTTAGTGGAGTTTGAAAGAAGACTACGGTAGTACTTCTTTAAGAATTTGCCGACGACGCCGGTCCTCCCACATTGATGCATATAAGCATCAACGATTATCTTTGGCCGCTTGTAGCCAAGTCTTCGCAATGGTCCCATAGCTTGGTTCCGCTCATGAAGCTCGCAGACGCCATCGTGGGCTTACTTGAAAAGAGTTTTGATGAGGAAGCGTCGCCACCACCAAGGTATCTTGGTCGCCATCGCCGAATTCAAATAGCTCTTCAACCTCCATACGGCTGAGCACGCCTCGACTTGTTCTCCTTGGCGGGTTAAGTCTTTCCACGAGCGAAGCTACGACAAATACCATATTAGACGTAATGTTGATGGAGAGATTATTCCGCACATCTCGATGAGGGAGGCCTCTGAACTGATCACCGCACACATCGACGGCTCAATCTCTTGACAAAGTTGCTTACGATTCTTTCTTCCTCTCGCTTTACCAGCGTGGTTGCCATAGATACCCCCGTGTCATCGCCGAAGAATCCGCCATAAAAGCTTTTCCAAATCTCTCCAAGAGTGAATGGAACCAGGCTCCAACCTCCGGAACCACTCGAAAGCAACTCCCTTAAGAGTGCTAATGAATAATCGGGTCACGATAGGATCATTACCTGTTATATGCCCGGTTTATGCTCGAAAATAATAAATATGTTGTGATGGAGAGTTTTTTCCATCAAACTGCACTAAATTGAGTGGCTTGAATTTTGGAGGATATGGGACATCATCCCATTCCGCAGGGTATGGTCTAGTCACCCCCGGCTCCTTAAAACGCCCTTAGAGCTTGAGGGCATCAAGCTGCTTTTGGAAATCATGTAACTTATGATCTCGCTCTTTTGTCCGTGGGTTCGACTCTACTTCAGATGACCCAGAGTGGAGATCCCGATCCTCTTCATAGCCTTCATGCTTTGATTTGGAACCTCCCTCGTCTACTTTCTTCTTGCCGACGAGCTTCTCCATCATCACTTCTAAGCATCTGATAGACTCTTGTTGTGCAAAAATAAGAGCTTGTTGCTCTTTGATCTTCTTTGCCATCTCTTCCTCTTTACCAGCCATGAGGACACCGGCCCGACATCAAATCAAGATTTGAAGATTGAGACGTGGCAATGCCGGAGTTCTCAAATTCTTCGAGATACCCCACCATTGGCTATAGTCAAACGGGATTGCCACTCCGGTATGAAGACGGGTGCTTCGATAGGTGCCTTGACTATTGATTAATGTGCCTCGTAACCCTGGGGAATACTCAGGGTCAGACGATTCAGGACTGCCTGTTGGGGTCTTGCTCCCGCTTCTCCCAACCATGTTGATAGTCACTCCATGGGAATGACCATCGCGACCGCCGCTTTTATGGTGAAACCGCCGCCTAGTTGACGGGTCGATAATCGCCAAAACCGGCCGATGTGTCAATGAGCATTGGCCAAGATCGCAGAGATGAGCTTCACGCAAAGAATGAGATTGCATTTGACCGCATCACGCTTGTGAGTGAGATAATCACGAGATCGGCGGGTGTACCCCTAGTTGATTCTCAAAACAAGCCTCGTATGAGAGAGGCCCTCGAGTCGAAGTTTACGACCGCAGGTTGCCGCTTTGGTTCTCGGCGGCGAGGTTCATATTGGCGACGCAGGTTCGCCGCCGAGGTTCGGCCCCGCTTAGAGGAGACCTCATGTTGGTGAAGTTCGCTGCTTGGACGAGGCTCATCCCTTTTGAGGGGACCTCGTTGTAGGCGCAGGTTCGCCACTGGATGAGGCTCATCCCTTTTGAGGGGACCTCACGCTGACGGGCGAGGTTCGCTATTTGAACGAGGTTCATCTTGTTTAGAATGGACCTCATGTTGTTGGGTAGGTTCAAAATGACGAGGTTCGCCATTCCGACGCTTCCTATGACGCAGATTCGGCCCACGGGCCAGCTTCGCCTTGCTTTGATGACACCCCATGTCGAGGTTCATGATGACGAGGTTCATCATTTTGACGCTGCTATGACGAGGTTCGCCATTCTCGACGCTTCCTATGACGCAGATTCGGCCCACGGGCCAGCTTCGCCTTGCTTTGATGACACCCCATGTCGAGGTTCATGATGACGCAGGTTCGCCACTTGGACGAGGCTCATCTCTTTCAAGGGGACCTCACATTGTTGGCAGGTTCGCCACTCTGGACGCAGGCTCATCGTGTTTCAAGCGACTTCGTGTTGTTGTCGAGGTTCGCCACTTGGACGAGGCTCATCCCTTTGGAGGGGACTCATGCCGACGGGCGAGGTTCGCCATGTGGACGAGGTTCGCAGCTGGGGCGACGTTCGTCTTGTTTTGAATGAACCCTTAGATGAAGACGAGGTTCACGACTTGGTGCAATGACGAGGTTCGTGGACGCCTCGCCGGGCCGACCCTCGCCTGCTTGACCATCTTTGGACGATAGTGAAACCCGCCCAACGAGACCAAAGCTCGAGCCCTACGGCGAGCTTGGTTCTCGTTGTTGACGCCGCTTGGCACGCCGTGAAATTGGACCCTGGCGCATCCCGCCTTTCCACGCCAGCGAAGGCCCGCAGGCCAAGGTTTGACTAATGGCTTCCGAGGTTGGGTGGGCCGCTTAACCACCCACTTCTTAGCCTGCTGGCTAGCTTTTGGAGCCTTGTCGAGACATAGGCTGGTTCTTGAGATTCGCCGAGGAGATTCAACATGAGCCACGGGGCTGAAGTCTCATACGAGACTCGCCGACACTTGCTGTCTTCACCGGGCTAGATGCCCTGCAGGAGAGGAACTCCTCATACTTACTCTCATCAAATTCAATGACCAAGGTTTGAACTCGGTTCCAACCGCAATCTTGTCTCGATTGCCACCACCGCCATCTAATGAATGGTTGCTCCCACCGGGTCGCCATCTTCTCAGAGTTGAAAAGTTTATTGATTGAATGAATGTGTTACAATCAAATTCTCTCGACACAGAGGAAGAGAAGATTGATTCGACTTCTTTAAGGTGGGTTCTCGTAGCTTATAGGATGCTTCACTCAATGCTCACGCTGAGATTGCTTCCCGCTGACGATCGTAACAGAAGTTGCGATGATCTTGAGATTGCCGATGAAGAGCTTGATCTCTTTCTCGCGGCGCAAGTGTTGATCTCCAAAGTTCCAAAAGCCCTCTCTAATGGTCGCCACCGCCATTTATAGGCTTTTAGCACGTGAATCGCATGCAAGAATTGTGGAAATGTGGGTTAATCGATATGGACGGGCATAATCGATGCCCACCACTTAACCCACGGGTTGTTGTGGCTTTCGTGGCCTTTAGATTCGCCGCGAGGTTAAGCTTCGAAGGCCGATGACGAAGCCAAGGTAAGGCGAGAGTCAAAGTTCACGGCCAGAGGCTAACCTCGCCCTCGTGATCATCGTGACTGATGCCGCTGCAGCCTCACAAACTTTGATGTTGTGGGCGAGCCTCACAAACTTTGATGCTGCGGGCGAGCCTCACAAACTTTGATGCTATAGGCGCAGCCTCACAAACTTTGATGTTGTGGGCAGCCTCACAAATTTTGATGTCAGAGGCGCAGCCTCACAAATTTTGATGTCAGAGGCGCAGCCTCACAAACTTTGATGCCGCGGGCGAGCCTCACAAACTTTGATGCTATAGGCGCAGCCTCACAAACTTTGATGTTGTGGGCGCAGCCTCACAAACTTTGATGTTGTGGGCGAGCCTCGCCAAACTTTGATGTTGTGGGCGAGCCTCGTCAAACTTTGATGCTATAGGCGAGCCTCACAAACTTTAATGTTGTAGGCGAAGCTTGGCCTATGCAGACGAAGCTTCAAGCACGCAGCGAAGCCCAAGTCTTCATGCGAAGCTTGTGCTTGAGGCGAAGCTAAGCCTTTGCAGCGAAGCTTGCTCTACAGCGAAGCTAACATGCTACTAAGAACAGTCGTAACTTTCAAACCGTAAGTCGGAATTGACTAATTATATATGAAAATCGACTATCTCGACGAGACGGAGCCAACCAAACCCACCCGTAGGGTTCGGTTTGCTCCGGTCATTTTGCCAAATTCCTTCCGGTTTGGGAGATATCGACACTTTTGTCTATTTTGTAAAGTCAAGCATTCAGTGACCTTAACCTTTAGGCGGCCTCGCTTTCCTCTTTACCGACCATGAGGACAACGGCACGATTAGAAATGGTATTTGAAGATTGAGACGTGGCAATGCCGGAGTTCTCAAATTCTTCAGAGATACCCCCAGCCGATTGGCTATAGTCAAACGGGATTGCCACTCCGGTATGAAGACGGGTGCTTCGATAGGTGCCTTGACTATTGATTAATGTGCCTCGTGGGGAATACTGGTCGGGCGGTCCGGGGTACTTTGTTGGGGTCTTGCTCCGCTTCTCCCAACCATGTTGATAGTCACTCCATGGGAATGACCATCGCGGACCGCTCGCTTTTTATGGTGAAACCGCCTTCGTCTAGTTGACGGGTCAGATAATCGCTCAAAAACCGAAGGCTGATGTGTCAATGAGCATTGGGCGCGCATCGCGAATGAGCTTCTCCGCAGCGGCAATGAGATTGCATTTGGTGGCATCAAGCTTGTGAGTGAGATAATCCGGAGATCGAAGTGGGTGTACCCTAGTTGATTAAAAACAAGCCTCGTATGAGAGAGGCCCTCGAGTCGAGTTTGGCTTTTTGAGGTTGCGTTTTCTTTGGTTCGGCGGCGAGGTTCATATTGGCGGCGAGGTTAGCTGCCCGAGGTTAGATCTGTTTAGAGGAGACCTCATGTTGGTGAAGTTAGTTGCTTGGGCGAGGCTCATCCCTTTGAGGGACCTCAAGTTGTGGCGAGGTTAAGCCACTTGGATGAGCTCATCCCTTTTGAGGGACCTCACGTTGTGGCGAGGTTAAGCTATTTGAGCGAGGTTCATCTTGTTTAGAATGGACCTCATGTTGTTGGGTAGGTTCAAAATAGCGAGGTTAGTCATTACGGCGCTCCTATGGCGAGATTAGATCCCGCGAGCGAGCCCGTCTTGCTTTGATGACACCATGTGAGGAGTTCATGATGGCGAGGTTCATCATTTTGGCGCTGCTATGGCGAGGTTAGATCAGGCGATGTTAGATGCGGTTTTGATGGAACCTCATGTTGTTGGCGAGATTAGCCACTCGGGACGAGGCTCATCTCTTTTCAAGGGACCTCACATTGTTGGCGAGGTTAAGCCACTTGGGCGAGCTCATCGTGTTTCAAGCGGACTTCGTGTTGTTGTCGAGGTTAGCCACTTGGGCGAGGCTCATCCCTTTTGGAGGGACCTCATCTTGTGGCGAGGTTAGCCATGTGGGCGAGTTAGCGATTTGAGGCGGCGTTCGTCTTGTTTTGAATGAACCCTTAGATGAAGCGAGGTTCCGCGACTTGGGAGTGCAATAGCGAGGTTACGTGGCGTTCCTCGTCGATTCGACTCGATTCGTTTGACCATCTTTGGGCGATAGTGAAACCCGTCCAGCGAGACCAGCTTCGAGCCCTACGGCGGATTCTGTTGTTGGCGTTTGTACGTCGTGAATTGGACCCTTGGCGGATCTGCCTTTCCACGAGCGGCGAGGTTCGCTGCAAAGCAGGTTTGACTAATGGCTTAGAGGTTGGGTTGGGCTGCCACCCACTTCTTAGCTTTGTTGGCTAGCTTTTGGAGCCTTAGAGACATAGGCTGTTCTTGAATCGCTCGAGGAGATTCAACATGAGCCACGGGGTGAAGTCTCATCTGAGAGACCGTCGACACTAGCGTGTCTTCAGGCTAGATGCCCGGAGGAGAGGAACTCCTCATACTTACTCTCATCAAATTCAATGACCAAGGTTTGAACCTCGGTTCCAAGCGCAATCTTGTCCGATTAGCCACCACCGATTCATCGGAATGAATGGTTGCTCCCACGTGGTAGCCATCTTACGTAGAGTTGAAAAAGTTTATTGATTGAATGAATGTGTTACAATCAAATTCTCTCGACATGAGGAAGAGAAGATTGATTCGACTTCTCTTTAAGGTGGGTTCTCGGTAGCGATAGGATGCTTCACTCAATGCTCACGTTGAGATTGCTTCCGTTGACGATCGAGCGAGTTGCGATGATCTTGAGATTGCGATGAAGAGCTTGATCTCTTTCTCGCGGCGCAAGTGTTGATCTCCAAAGTTCCAAAAGCCCTCTCTAATGGCGCTCACCGCCATTTATAGGGCTTTTAGCACGTGAATCGCATGCAAGAATTGTGGAAATGTGGGTTAAGCGATATGGGCGTGGGCATAGCGATGCCCACCACTTAACTGCGTGGTTGTTGTGGCTTTCGTGGCCTTTAGATTACTGCGAGGTTAAGCTTGAGCCGTCGGATGGCGAGCCGTTGCAAGCGAGAGTCAAAGTTCCGCGGTATGGCGAACCTCGTCCTCGGTGATCATCGTACTCACGATCTTTGTTGGCGAGCCTCGTCAAACTTTGATGTTGTGGGCGAGCCTCGTCAAATTTTGATCTTTGTGGCGAGCCTCGTCAAACTTTGATGCTATAGGCGAGCCTCGTCAAACTTTGATGTTGTGGGCGAGCCTCGTCAAATTTTGATCTTTGTGGCGAGCCTCGTCAAATTTTGATCTTTGTGGCGAGCCTCGTCAAATTTTGATCTTTGTGGCGAGCCTCGTCAAATTTTGATCTTTGTGGCGAGCCTCGTCAAACTTTGATGTTGTGGCGAGCCTCGTCAAACTTTGATGTTGTGGGCGAGCCTCGTCAAACTTTGATGTTGTGGCGAGCCTCGGCGGACCTTGTTGTGGCGAGCCTCGTCAAACTTTAATGTTGTGGCGAGCTTGGCCTATGCAGACGAAGCTTCAAGCACGCAGCGAAGCCCAAGTCTTCATGCGAGCTTGTGCTTGAGGCGAGCTAAGCTCCTTTGCAGCGAAGCTTGCTCTACAGCGAAGCTTCAACATGCTACTAAGAACAGTCGTAACTTTCAAACCGTAAGTCGAATTGGGCCGAATTATATATGAAAATCGACTATCTCGGCGAGGCAGACCAACCAAACCCACCCGTAGGGTTCGGTTTGTTCGGTCATTTTGCCAAATTCCTTCGGTTTGGGAGATATCGACACTTTTGTCTATTTTGTAAAGTCAAGCATTGGTGACCTTAACCTTTAGGCGGGCTGTCTTTCCTCAGTGGGCACGACTCAACTCAGATGGACCCTTAAGCTCTTTTGCTCATTCCGAGTTGCTGTGCAGGGATTAAAGCAATTTTTATTGCCTACACCGTCAAAATCTGCAATTCACCAGGAGCACCTGGCAGAGGAAGGGGGACTCGGGGAAAGAGGCCATTACAAGCCCATCTTTCACTAGAGCCGTCAAAGAAGAGGCATTTAGCGCCTTCAGAACCTGAGCAAAGCCATGTGCCCGAAGGTTCTTCTGGGGTCCGAGAAGAGTCTTCTATGGTTCCGGCACAGGAACCTGAAGTTGAGCCTCCTGTATCCTCCGGTAAGCTTTACTTATATCCTTGCATTGGTTTGTTTGAAGTGCACTTGATTGACTTGTGCTTCTTATATGCAGGCGAAGAACCTATCTCTCTCGAGCAAGAAGATTCTGATGGCAAAGAGTGGGTGGATTACGAGGCTAAAACTGACGCCTATTTGACCGAGCCAGATGATACGGACTTCTAGGGCGACATATGCGGTTCTTCCTATATGCCAAGTATGATCTTCCCTGGTCAGCCTCTTTGCCCTGATAGCTAACACTTTGTTCATTTCTCCATAGGTGGTGAACCTGATTTGGGGACCGGTAGCGAAGCTGCTCTCATGTCCATTCCTGCTGATGATAAGCTCGCATCAACAACTGGTTCTGTTGCGGTTTTCAGCACCGTCGAGCTTAAACTGACAACCAGTACGATGGTGAGTCCTGCATCTGCATCAGTTCTCGCGGTTCGGTGTAAACTGATTGTACAAGAATCATCTAAAGAAGATGAATATATATAAATTTCTCCCTTTCCAGCAGGAGTTAGGAGGGTAGTTCCTCCAAGATCTGAGCCTCAGCTTGAAGACAAACTTGTGGCAATGATAGGTGAGCCTGTTGAATAGGAGCTTGAGACCACTGCTATCAAGGCTACAACAGTGGACGTGCTAGAGACAACGGCTAAACTTGTAGACACGATGGATGTGCTTGCAAAGCCGAAAATTACAACTACCACTGTTGAAGCTGCATCAATAGACGTGCCGAGGGCAATAGCTAAACCCGTCAGAAAGACAACTACTCTTGCTGGGGATTGTTCGCGAGGAAAATTTTGAGAGAAAGCTGTAAAACAAATGTTATCCCTTCTAATTGACTTTAAAGAAAGAATAAATACAACCCTCTCAACAAATAATCTCTCTCTCACTGATTTTGAAAAGAAAGAAATTACAAACTCCCCGATCGATTACCCGATTTACAAAAAAGAGAAAGATCTACGGGGACCCTTCCCTTTGTTTAATCTGGGTTCTTCACGGTGGCGATAGGAGTTTGAATCTTGTATCCCGTGGATGATTCGACCATTTTGCTCGTGGAATCATGTCGAAAAGAACTTGCAAGACAAGTTTAAGAACTCGCAAAGCAAGTTTATAACTCTAACGAGTTTGATAACTCAAAGAACGAGTTTTGTAGCTCTGCACGAGTTTGCAAACCAAGCCAAACTGAAGAAGAACCGGCGTTGAAGCAGCTCGAGCTCTCTTCTAAGTTGATTCACTCCTCAAGTGCTCAACTCTCCAATCTATCTCTTTCACCTAGATTCTAAAAAAAATCCTCTCTCGAAAGATCTTTTCTCTGCCTTTTTATAGGTATTTTAGGGGTGTAACTGACCCCTTAGAATGAGGATTCATGGCCTTCAAATCATGGAAAACGGTTTTGGAACCGTTTAAGTCGTGTTTAAAGAGCCAAAACGCGAAAGACCCGCGTTTTTAGATGACCCTCGCGTCTCTGGCTTAGGACTAGGACGCGGGGGTTGAGATCCGCATTTTAAGCTTCGAACGCGGCCATGATGCTCTGCGTTTTGAGCTTGGATGCGGCTGAGAGCTCCGCATTTGGAGCTTGGACGCGGCTGAGAGCTCCGCGTTTTGAGCTTTGAACGCGGCTGAGGGCTCCGCGTTTTACACTTTAAACGCGGCTGAGAGCTCCGCGTTTTGAACTTATTGCAAAATCTGAAGAATGATTGAATGATAAACTACGGACCGTTATCATGGACGATCCTCTGAGGGACGCCGAATCGATAGATAACATAGTGTTTCAAGAACTTAACCACATTAGATGTCTTGACTTCTCTGAGTGGAACAGCTTCAGCCTATTTGGAGAAATAATCAGTGATGACAAGGATAAATCGATGGCCTTTAGCGGATAGTGGGATAATTAGCCCAGTAATGTCCATACCCCAGGTCTCGAATGGTCATGAGGTGGTAGTCGGATGCAACTCTTTCGGAGGTTGGTGCAGGAAGTTGGTGTGGACTTGACATGCATGACATCGTTTGGCGTAAGCCACCGCATCTGCAATTATCATTGGCCAGTAATAGCCTAGATGACAAAGTCGGTCCTAAAGTTTAGGACCCGATTGATGAGCTCCACACGTACCGTCATGGGCTTCCTTGAGTGCTTCTCGAGTTTCACTTGGTGATAAGCATCGGAGCAACACACCATTGAATGATAGACGATACAGAGTCTGCGTAACAGAATTATAAAAAAAACATGAAGCTCTTCTTTAGATAGAGGTTGCTTGCTTCGGATTATCTGGTAGTATTCCGTGCAAGATATAATCAATGATCAGGAAATGCCAATCATTAGATTCAAAGTGAGTTGGCATGACATGCACTTCATTAGCTTCCAGTATTTATTCTGGGGAGCATAATTGATGGCTAGCCACTGTGATGCGTCTAGTAGGCTTGGGAGTCAAGGCAAGAGTGGCTGTGAGGGATGCCAAAGCATCCACATGAGTATTTTCAAGGCGGGCTACATAATTAATATAGAAATCTTTGAATGAATGAGCAAGCTTCATTGCCTCTTCGTGGTAGGGTATAAGGTCGTTATGGCGGACCTCATATTCTCTTTTGATCTGGTTGATGATCAAATTAGAATCATCGTAGGCTTCAAGTTATTTGATACCCATATCTTGAGCAAGTTGCAGACTAATTATGAGGGCATTATACTGAGCCACATTTTTAGAGCATGGCTTGGTCAATGAATAAGCCTGAGAGAGGACGTGTCCGTGAGGATCAATAAGCACTACCCCCACTCCTGTGATAATTGCTCCTTTGTGGTTGCATCTTGACATGCTGTCAAAGTAAAGTTGCCACACCTGGTGATTCGAGACAAAATTCGACTCGAAGACCTCATCTGGGATGTCTTCATAGAGTTTAGAAGATTCGAGGATGGGATGATCCTTCAAGAAGTCGGCTATTGCTTAGCCTTTCCTACCTTCTGTGGCATGAATATCATGTCGTACTGTAAAAGCAGTATTGCCCATTTGGCTAGCCTGTAGTTCAAGGATCCAAGTTTCCTCATGAATATCTGTAGAGAATTGACTCTCAAGATGACATGAATGGATTGACCAGTCAGGTAGTGTAGCATCTTTTGGAACGTGAAAATGAACGCTAGACATTCCTTTTCGACCAGATTGTAGCGATGCTCAGCACCAATCATAGTCTGGCTAAGATAATATATAGCTTGCTCATGACCATCATTATTCTTTTGAGTAAGAAGTGCTCCCAGAGAGTGATCCATAGCCCTGACGTAAATTAGAAAAGGTTTACCTAAAATCGGTGTGGCTAGGACAGGCGGCTTTGTGAGATAATTCTTGATCTCATCAAAAGCTCTTTGACAAACATCGTCCCAAACAAACGAAACACCCTTCTTCATCAACCTTTGAAAGAGTTGGCATTTTCCGAACAGATTGGCTATGAACCTGCGGATGTAGGCTAATCGTCCTTTCAAGCTTCTGAGTTCTTTGAGATTCCTCGAAGGTTGCATCTCTTGGATGGCTTTTATTTTTTTGGGGTCGACGTGTATCCCTTAGGGTGTTACTATAAATCCCAGGAATTTGCTGATGATACCTCTAGGAAAGACTTGGTTAGGTTCATCTTGAGTTGATATTTTCTCATGATTTTGAACACCATCCTCAAGTCATTGACATAATCTTCTTTGCGATGACTTTTGATTGCAAGGTCATCGACATAGCACTCTACTATTTTACGTAAATGCTCATGAAAATTTGTGTTCATCAAGCGTTGGTAAGTTGCTCCAGTATTTTTCAGACCAAAGGGCATTACTGTATAACAGAATACCCCTAAGGGTGTTCTAAAAGCAGTGTGCCTCTGATCATCTAGATGCATCTTGATTTGGTTGTATCTAGAAAACCCATCCATGAATGACATCCTCTCAAACTCGCACGTGCTATCAACCATGACATCCGTGATAGGGAGAGGGAATTCGCCTGGGCAAGTAAGATTAAGATCCACGTAGTCAATACGGATCTAGATTTTGCTATTCTTTTCATTACCACGGCGATGTTGGCCATCCAATCCGGATGTTGTTCTTCACGGATGAATCCGCATTCAATGAGTTTGTGGATTTCTTTCTCGATTTGCTCCATCAACTCTGACTAAAGCATCGTTGTTGTTGCTTGACCGCTTAACGTTGGGGTCAATATTAAGGTGATGTATGGCCACATTAGGATCTAAGCCGGCATGTCTTCGTAGCTCCAGGCGAAGACGTCAATGTACTCTCAAAGGAGAGTTATGAGTTCTTTTTCTCAGTGAGTGATAAACTCTCGCTAATGAAGATGGGTTTGGGATTGGCTTCGTCACCAATGTTGACTTGGATCACTTTATCTTCGGTGGGTGGTTCGCTAATTTCAAAGCGTGACTCCCATTATTTTTAAGATAAATGTAGAACTTCAAAAACAAGTTTATAACTCTACGAGTTTGATAACTCAAAGAGCGAGTTTTGTAGCTCGCGAGTTTGCAAACCAAAGCGAAGAACGGCGTTGAAGCGGCTCGAGCTCTCTTCTAAGTTGATTCACTCCTCAAGTGCTCAACTCTCCAATCTATCTCTTTCACCTAGATTCTAAAAAAAATCCTCTCGAAAGATCTTTTCCTTTTTATAGGTATTTTAGGGTGTAACTGACCCCTTAGAATGAGGATTCATGGCCTTCAAATCATGGAAGCGGTTTTGGAACCGTTTAAGTGTGTTTAAAGAGCAAAGCGCGAAAGACCAGCGTTTTTAGATGACCCTCGCGTCTGGCTTAGGACTAGGACGCGGGGGTTGAATCCGCATTTTAAGCGAGCGGCCATGATGCTCTGCGTTTTGAGCTTGGATGCGGTGAGCTCCGCATTTGGAGCTTGGGCGGCTGAGCTCAGCGTTTTGAGCTTTGAAGGCGGTTTGAGCTCCGCGTTTACACTTCGCGAAGCTCCGTTTTGAACTTATTGCAAAATCGAAGAATGATTGAATGATAAACTACGGACCGTTATCATGGGCGATCCTCTGAGGGCCTTGAATCGATAGATAACATAGTGTTTCAAGAACTTAACCACATTAGATGTCTTGACTTCTCGAGTGGAGCGACTTGACCTATTTGGAGAAATAATCAGTGATGACAAGGATAAATCGATGGCCTTTAGCGGATAGTGGGATAATTAGCCCAGTAATGTCCATACCCCAGGTCTCGAATGGTCATGAGGTGGTAGTCGGATGCAACTCTTTCGGAGGTTGGTGCAGGAAGTTGGTGTGGACTTGACATGCATGACATCGTTTGGCGTAAGCCACCGCATCTGCAATTATCATTGGCGAGTAATAGCCTAGATGACAAAGTCGGTCCTAAAGTTTAGGACCCGATTGATGAGCTCCACACGTACCGTCATGGGCTTCCTTGAGTGCTTCTCGAGTTTCACTTGGTGATAAGCATCGGAGCAACACACCATTGAATGATAGGCGATCTGATGCGTAGCAATTATAAAAACATGAAGCTCTTCTTTAGATAGAGGTTGCTTGCTTGGATTATCGGTAGTATTCCGTGCAAGATATAATCAATGATCGATGAAACCAATCATTAGATTCAAAGTGAGTTGGCATGACATGCACTTCATTAGCTTCGATTTGCAGGGGAGCATAATTGATGGCTAGCCACTGTGATGCGTCTAGTAGGCTTGGGAGTCAAGGCAAGAGTGGCTGTGAGGGATGCCAAAGCATCCACATGAGTATTTTCAAGGCGGGCTACATAATTAATATAGAAATCTTTGAATGAATGAGCAAGCTTCATTGCCTCTTCGTGGTAGGGTATAAGGTCGTTATGGCGGACCTCATATTCTCTTTTGATCTGGTTGATGATCAAATTAGAATCATCGTAGGCTTCAAGTTATTTGATACCCATATCTTGAGCAAGTTGCAGACTAATTATGAGGGCATTATCTTGAGCCACATTTTTAGAGCATGGCTTGGTCAATGAATAAGCTGAGAAGGGCGTGTCGTGGATCAATAAGCACTACCCTCTGTGATAATTGCTCCTTTGTGGTTGCATCTTGACATCTTTGTCAAAGTAAAGTTGCCACACACGGTGATTGAGACAAAATTGACTTCGAAGACCTCATCAGGATGTCTTCATAGAGTTTAGAAGATTCGAGGATGGGATGATCCTTCAAGAAGTCGGCTATTGCTTAGCCTTTCCTACCTACGTGGCATGAATATCATGTAAATGTAAAGCGGTATTGCCCATTTGGCTAGCTTTGTAGTTCAAGGATCCAAGTTTCCTCATGAATATCGTAGAATTGACTCTCAAGATGACATGAATGGATTGACCGTCGAGTGTAGCATCTTTTGAACGTGAAAATGAACGCTAGACATTCCTTTTCGACTGTGATTGTAGCGATGCTCAGACCAATCATAGTCCGCTAAGATAATATATAGCTTGCTCATGACCATCATTATTCTTTTGAGTAAGAAGTGCTCCTGAGAGTGATCCATAGCCACGGCGTAAATTAGAAAAGGTTTACCTAAAATCGGTGTGGCTAGGACAGGCGGCTTTGTGAGATAATTCTTGATCTCATCAAAAGCTCTTTGACAAACATCGTCCCAAACAAACGAAACACCCTTCTTCATCAACCTTTGAAAGAGTTGGCATTTTCCGAACAGATTGGCTATGAACCTGCGGATGTAGGCTAATCGTCCTTTCAAGCTTCTGAGTTCTTTGAGATTCCTCGAAGGTTGCATCTCTTGGATGGCTTTTATTTTTTTGGGGTCGACGTGTATCCCTTAGGGTGTTACTATAAATCCCAGGAATTTGCTGATGATACCTCTAGGAAAGACTTGGTTAGGTTCATCTTGAGTTGATATTTTCTCATGATTTTGAACACCATCCTCAAGTCATTGACATAATCTTCTTTGCGATGACTTTTGATTGCAAGGTCATCGACATAGCACTCTACTATTTTCGTAAATGCTCATGAAAATTTGTGTTCATCAAGCGTTGGTAAGTTGCTCGAGTATTTTTCAGACCAAAGGGCATTACTGTATAACAGAATACCCCTAAGGGTGTTCTAAAAGCAGTGTGCCTCTGATCATCTAGATGCATCTTGATTTGGTTGTATCTAGAAAACCCATCCATGAATGACATCCTCTCAAACTTCATGCGTGCTATCAACCATGACATCCGTGATAGGAGAATTGACCTTTGGGCAAGTAAGATTAAGATCCACGTAGTCAATACGGATCTAGATTTTGCTATTCTTTTTCATTACCACGACGATGTTGGCCATCCAATCCGGATGTTGTTCTTCACGGATGAATCCGCATTCAATGAGTTTGTGGATTTCTTTCTCGATTTGCTCCATCAACTCGGGACGAAAGCATCGTTGTTGTTGCTTGACCGGCTTAACGTTGGGGTCAATGTTAAGGTGATGTATGGCCACATTAGGATCTAAGCCAGGCATGTCTTCGTAGCTCCAGGCGAAGACGTCAATGTACTCTCAAAGGAGAGTTATGAGTTCTTTTTTCTCAGTGAGTGATAAACTCTCGCTAATGAAGATGGGTTTGGGATTGGCTTCGTCACCAATGTTGACTTGGATCACTTTATCTTCGGTGGGTGGTTCGCTAATTTCAAAGCGTGACTCCCATTATTTTTTAAGATAAATGTAGAAGTTCGAACAAAGTTATACAAGCCAGATATTGGCTAACTGGGCCATGATATCGTACTGGAATGGGGCTTTGGGATCGACCAAGGGACGCTGCAATGCCTTGTCGAATCGAGTCTCTTTTTGCTTGGCCAGTTCGGGTTGCTTAGAGGTTCCTGGCAGATCATAGTTCTTCAAATAGTCTTGGCCGGACCTCGTTCCTATCATGATAATTTTCTCTTCCTCTGAATCAGTGAGTGAAGAGACTTACAGAGATTCCTCTGCTATGATTGTAGAAATGACATTGCAAGACTTCATCTTGCGTTTGCCCTTTGACTTGGACTTGTGAGTCCAATGTTCATCTTGGAGAAGGTTGGAATGCACCCACATTATTTCTCCTCTTGGAGTAGTAAGAGGGACCAAGCCCTGGCTTTGTTGCTATTGTTGGTCGTGATTGACCACTTCCATTCTCACAGTGGGAATGGGGACAACTCCGTCTTGAGCCTAGATTTCCGGCATGGAGCCAAATTGAAGAGTCACTATGTTAGCAGTGACTTTCTTTTACTCGGGCTTAAGCTTGAGGATTCCTGATTTTACAAAAGTCTATTTTTTACCCTTGAGGATGTAACAGTTCTTTGTTAGGTATCCTAACATTCTGTGATAAAGACAGTAGTTGGGATCGTCAGTCTTTCTGATCTCTTCACGGCGTCGCACTTTAGGAAGCTTTAATCGATTTTTCTTGTTGAGGACATGGAAGATAGCTACTGTATGCTCATCCTTGAAGAAGTAGGTACGCTGAATGTTCTTCCTTGGCTCCCTCTTCTAGCTATCGAGTTTTTGACCTCGACCATAAAATTTCTTTGGCTTTCGGTTGGGAGGACTGCCCTTGTTTGCCTTTGTTTCAACAAAGTTATACAAGCGGATATTGGCTAAGCGGGCCATGATATCGCATCGAATGGGGCTTTGGGATCGACCAAGGGACGCTGCAATGCCTTGTCGAATCGAGTCTCTTTTTGCTTGGCCAGTTCGGGTTGCTTAGAGGTTCCTGGCAGATCATAGTTCTTCAAATAGTCTTGGCCGGACCTCGTTCCTATCATGATAATTTTCTCTTCCTCTGAATCAGTGAGTGAAGAGACTTACAGAGA
Source organism: Asparagus setaceus (assembly GCA_012295165.1). Lineage (NCBI taxonomy): Eukaryota > Viridiplantae > Streptophyta > Magnoliopsida > Asparagales > Asparagaceae > Asparagus > Asparagus setaceus. The sequence goes on from CM022704.1 coordinate 37,445,306, forward strand.
TTCCTCTGCTATGATTGTAGAAATGACATTGCAAGACTTCATCTTGCGTTTGCCCTTTGACTTGGACTTCAGCAGAGTCCAATGTTCATCTTGGAGAAGGTTGGAATGCACCCACATTATTTCTCCTCTTGGAGTAGTAAGAGGGACCAAGCCCTGGCTTTGTTGCTATTGTTGGTCGTGATTGACCACTTCCATTCTCACAGTGGGAATGGGGACAACTCCGTCTTGAGCCTAGATTTCCGGCATGGAGCCAAATTGAAGAGTCACTATGTTAGCAGTGACTTTCTTTTACTCGGGCTTAAGCTTGAGGATTCCTGATTTTACAAAAGTCTATTTTTTACCCTTGAGGATGTAACAGTTCTTTGTTAGGTATCCTAACATTCTGTGATAAAGACAGTAGTTGGGATCGCCGGCCTTTTCTCGATCTCTTCACTGGCCGCGACTTTAGGAAGCTTTAATCGATTTTTCTTGTTGAGGACATGGAAGATAGCTACTGTATGCTCATCCTTGAAGAAGTAGGTACGCTGAATGTTCTTCCTTGGCTCCTCTTCTAGCTATCGAAGTTTTTGACCTCGACCATAAAATTTCTTTGGCTTTCGGTTGGGAGGACTGCCCTTGTTTGCCTTTGTTTCCAAAATTAGTACAAGGTTTAAACTTGTTGAAGCGTTCGATGATTTTTACGCTATCTCGGCTTGCTCCATTAAGTCCTTCCATGTATAGGCTGTGGCAGCGCCTATATGAGCTTCTACACGACCCACGAAATTATGCCAACAAGTTTGGAATAGCATCGGCAATGGCATATCTCGACATTGTAATATTAGATTGTGAAATCGGTCGATGAATTCCCTGACCGTATTGTTACCCCCTTTGCTTTTCGGAGAGAAGTTTGGCCATGGTAACATCTAATTGTTCCTCGTGGAATTATGAGAGGAACTTAGATTTCAGATTTGCCGAGGACTTGATTGATCCATTAGGCGATTCTGAAACCAGTCGAAGGCTACCCACGGAGGTGCCAATGAAAAGTCGCCTTAATGGCAATATTATCCACTACATTTTTAGTTTGTTGGTGGAAGTAATAAATGTATTGATTCGGGAACCTTTTCCATCAAACGGTATAACGCCGGTGGCTTGAACTTTATTGGGTAAGGAAACATGTCCCACTCGATGGGATAAGGTCGGTGATCCCAACCTTCTTCACCACCGTGAAAGAGTGTTGAGCAGTTTTTGGATATTCTCCAGGGTCTTTGTCTCCTGAGTTGGCTTAGGAGGCGCCGATGACTCCGAATGAGCAGAATCTACATCTTCTTGATGCATGTGCTCTTTTTCTAGGGAAAGATTGATAACTGGTCATTTCCCATTTGAAGAGTTTGCTTGCGGTTGGGAAGCAGATAGGAGCTACTTGAACATTTTCTCCAGACGCTCAAATCGCTCATCTGAAGCTTTCTTTTGAGCTGCCATTTGAGTGAGAAGAGCTTCCCGCTCTGTCATGTCTGACGCCCATTGTTGCTCTTGACTTGAGCTAGGGGTTCACGCTATAACAGAGTTGGCGTCACTAGTGGTAGGCTGATTGGCTTGCGGCGAAGCTCGCGGTACATGCGCCTAGATGAGGGAGTAATCAAGAGGAATTGGTCTTGACCTCATGCGGTGATAAATGCCATCGAACTCTGGGAGTATGCTCCCAATTCCAGGAGAATATCTGGGATCGGAGGGACTGTCAGCATCTTCCTCCTCATCTCCAGAGACTACACTGGTCGTATTGACTGTGAACTCATGGAGTATGTTCATGCCCTTCGAGACGCGTCATCGATCTTTTAATCACGGCCTCAAGACTCGAATTGTGACTAAGATGATTAAATACTAATTTCTTTTCAAGAAAAACTTTGCATTGGCAATTTTTGAACTGCTATGATTACATCCACGAGGGTCTTAGTGTCAGATTGCGACACAGTTTTCTCATCAGAGGAGAAAGAATTCCTAGTGGAGTTGCCATCCTATTTGGTCTTTTAAAATTATAATTAACTCAGATTACAATTAGAAGACTTACAATGAAACTAAGAAAATTTTTATTTTTTGGGGTCGGCGTGTATCCCTTAGGGTGTTACTATAAATCCCGTGAATTTGCCGATGATACCTCTAGGAAAGACTTGGTTAGGTTCATCTTGAGTTGATATTTTCTCATGATTTTGAACACCATCCTCAAGTCATTGACATAATCTTCTTTGCGATGACTTTTGATTGCAAGGTCATCGACATAGCACTCTACTATTTTACGTAAATGCTCATGAAAATTTGTGTTCATCAAGCGTTGGTAAGTTGCTCCAGTATTTTTCAGACCAAAGGGCATTACTGTATAACAGAATACCCCTAAGGGTGTTCTAAAAGCAGTGTGCCTCTGATCATCTAGATGCATCTTGATTTGGTTGTATCTAGAAAACCCATCCATGAATGACATCCTCTCAAACTCGCACGTGCTATCAACCATGACATCCGTGATAGGGAGAGGGAATTCGGCCTTTGGGCAAGTAAGATTAAGATCCCTGTAGTCAATACAGATCTAGATTTTGCTATTCTTTTTCATTACCACGACGATGTTGGCCATCCAATCCGGATGTTGTTCTTCACGGATGAATCCGCATTCAATGAGTTTGTGGATTTCTTTCTCGATTTGCTCCATCAACTCGGGACGAAAGCATCGTTGTTGTTGCTTGACCGGCTTAACGTTGGGGTCAATGTTAAGGTGATGTATGGCCACATTAGGATCTAAGCCAGGCATGTCTTCGTAGCTCCAGGCGAAGACGTCAATGTACTCTCAAAGGAGAGTTATGAGTTCTTTTTTCTCAGTGAGTGATAAACTCTCGCTAATGAAGATGGGTTTGGGATTGGCTTCATCACCAATGTTGACTTGGATCACTTTATCTTCGGTGGGTGGTTCGCTAATTTCAAAGCGTGACTCCCATTATTTTTTAAGATAAATGTAGAAGTTCGAACAAAGTTATACAAGCCAGATATTGGCTAACTGGGCCATGATATCGCATCGAATGGGGCTTTGGGATCGACCAAGGGACGCTGCAATGCCTTGTCGAATCGAAGCCCTTTTGCTTGGCCGCCGGGTTGCTTAGAGGTTCCTGGCAGATCATAGTTCTTCAAATAGTCTTGGCCGGACCTCGTTCCTATCATGATAATTTTCTCTTCCTCTGAATCAGTGAGTGAAGAGACTTACGAGATTCCTCTCGCTATGATTGTAGAATGACATTGCAAGACTTCATCTTATGCTTGCCCTTTGACTTGGACTTCAGCAGAGTCCAATGTTCATCTTGGAGAAGGTTGGAATGCACCCACATTATTTCTCCTCTTGGAGTAGTAAGAGGGACCAAGCCCTGGCTTTGTTGCTATTGTTGGTCGTGATTGACCACTTCCATTCTCACAGTGGGAATGGGGACAACTCCGTCTTGAGCCTAGATTTCCGGCATGGAGCCAAATTGAAGAGTCACTATGTTAGCAGTGACTTTCTTTTACTCGGGCTTAAGCTTGAGGATTCCTGATTTTACAAAAGTCTATTTTTTACCCTTGAGGATGTAACAGTTCTTTGTTAGGTATCCTAACATTCTGTGATAAAGACAGTAGTTGGGATCGTCAGTCTTTCTGATCTCTTCACGGCGTCGCACTTTAGGAAGCTTTAATCGATTTTTCTTGTTGAGGACATGGAAGATAGCTACTGTATGCTCATCCTTGAAGAAGTAGGTACGCTGAATGTTCTTCCTTGGCTCCCTCTTCTAGCTATCGAGTTTTTTGACCTCGACCATAAAAATTTCTTTGGCTTTCGGTTGGGAGGACTGCCCTTGTTTGCCTTTGTTTCCCCCAAAATTAGTACAAGGTTTAAACTTGTTGAAGCGTTCTGATGATTTTTCTGCTATCTCAGCTTGCTCCATTAAGTCCTTCCATGTATAGGCTGTGGCAGCGCCTATATGAGCTTCTACACGACCCACGAAATTATGCCAACAAGTTTGGAATAGCATCGGCAATGGCATATCTCGACATTGTAATATTAGATTGTGAAATCGGTCGATGAATTCCCTGACCGTATTGTTACCCCCTTTGCTTTTCGGAGAGAAGTTTGGCCATGGTAACATCTAATTGTTCCTCGTGGAATTATGAGAGGAACTTAGATTTCAGATTTGCCCAGGACTTGATTGATCCATTAGGCAGATTCTGAAACCAGTCGAAGGCTACCCCCTGGAGGGTGCCAATGAAAAGTCGCGCCTTAATGGCAATATTATCCACTACATTTTTAGTTTGTTGGTGGAAGTAATAAATGTATTGATTCGGGGAACCTTTTCCATCAAACGTGTATAACGTCGGTGGCTTGAACTTTATTGGGTAAGGAAACATGTCCCACTCGATGGGATAAGGTCGGGTGATCCCAACCTTCTTCAGCTCAGTTCACTGTGAAAGAGTGTTGAGCAGTTTTTGGATATTCTCCAGGGTCTTTGTCTCCTGAGTTGGCTTAGGAGGCGCCGATGACTCCGAATGAGCAGAATCTACATCTTCTTGATGCATGTGCTCTTTTTCTAGGGAAAGATTGATAACTGGTCATTTCCCATTTGAAGAGTTTGCTTGCGGTTGGGAAGCAGATAGGAGCTACTTGAACATTTTCTCCAGACGCTCAAATCGCTCATCTGAAGCTTTCTTTTGAGCTGCCATTTGAGTGAGAAGAGCTTCCCGCTCTGTCATGTCTGACGCCCATTGTTGCTCTTGACTTGAGCTAGGGGTTCACGCTATAACAGAGTTGGCGTCACTAGTGGTAGGCTGATTGGCTTGGCGGCTTCAGCGGTACATCTTGCTAGATGAGGGAGTAATCAAGAGGAATTGGTCTTGACCTCATGCGGTGATAAATGCCATCGAACTCTGGGAGTATGCTCCCAATTCCAGGAGAATATCTGGGATCGGAGGGACTGTCAGCATCTTCCTCCTCATCTCCAGAGACTACACTGGTCGTATTGACTGTGAACTCATGGAGTATGTTCATGCCCTTTCGGGCACGTCATCGTCTTTTAATCCTGGCCTCTGAAGACTCAGAATTGTGACTAAGATGATTAAATACTAATTTCTTTTCAAGAAAAACTTTGCATTGGCAATTTTTTTGAACTGCTATGATTACATCCCTGAGGGTCGCACAATGCTGACATTCGTGAGCTCTCTTAAGAGATTGTAACTCTCTTAGATCAATAGGAGTTCCAAGTTGATTTAAGTTATGGCTCTTTTCCGAGCCAACTTCGCTATTATTGGTATTGGCATGTGAACGTTGCCTATGGCGCCGTTGTCTTGACCTTCGCGGGGTGTGGTACGAAGAATCACCATTGCTGATGTTATTCCCTTGCAGGAATTTTGATAAGGGGTTAACCCTGTTGTTTGCTTTTGTCAAGGAAGCATAGCGAGCATCACGAGATGCTTTGAAATGATCCCCCAGAGGGATTGTGGAATAAAGTCTAAAATTAGAAGACGTAATAACATCTTGACCCGCTGTAGTGGCGGGGGTGGGTAATTCTTCGCTCTGAGTGAAGTTCGTTTGGCTTTCGGCAAAGCTCAAACTGTCTTTGGCGAAGGTCACCTTTACACATGCAGGGATCGATTTAGACCCGAATTCACACTACGATAAATTTTGTGATAACTCCTCACAGTTGTCATCGACGATCGGTTGGAGGAAATATATTCCTCATACTTTGCTTGGTCAAATTCGATGACCAGCGATTCTACAAAGACCCGAGGGTCTTAGTGTCAGATTGCGACACAGTTTTCTCATCAGAGGAGAAAGAATTCCCTAGTGGAGTTGCCATCCTATTTCGGGTCTTTTAAAATTATAATTAACTCAGATTACAATTAGAAGACTTACAATGAAACTAAGAAAATTTTTATTTTTTTCCTGGGGGTTCTTTTCTGCGTGTCGATAGAGCATCGATCTTGTACTCCGTTGACGATCTAACTAAGACAAAGGGGTCTCTTGCTGATAGTCTTTGAGATGATCTCTTGGAAGATAGCTCAGTTTTCTCTTGGATCCTAAATTCAAAGATCCGATTTGTGAGGAGTGTATAGAGTCTAATGCTCGGGTGTGTAATATTGATAATTCGAATCTCTAAGTGGGTAATCCTCTTGAATGTACATTCACCTCCTCCTCTTATAGGATAAGTGGGAGAGTTAATGGCCTCTCCATAAGTGGAGTAAGTGGCCTTTAATTTAGGAGAGAGTGGGGGAGCAGTTACGGTTCACCGAAAAGCCCAAACGCGAAGTTCGCCGATAGCTATGTGCGGCGAAGCTCGCTAAAAGAGCTGAGATGAGGTCCACTTGATCATGGGTGAGCATTATTATTTGGATCGTGGGTGACGTGGCCCACGTGGAGAGCTACGGGCGAAGCTCGCTAAAATCGAATGGCGAGCTTCGTATAAACTGACTCGTGGCCCAATATTGACTTGATCGGGTCATATTCTAGTGGGCTGTATGGCGACGTTTGCGTGCTTGATTGAGCGAGCTTCGCTATAGCCTGTCGTGGGCTTGACTTTGGGCCCATTTGAAGTGTTTAACCCATGGGCGTTCACTTCTTCGATCCAAGCTGAACATTGGCCTGAATAGAATATATTTTAATCGTCTACAACATCGCGAGAATTCTCAATTAAAGTTGAAGAATCAGAAAATGACTTTGAGTACGAATGATAGAAGTCATTGTCTTATGGCCAATGTCCATATCTCAAAAGATTCATAGGATGAAAATTCAGATAAGGAAGTTCAATGGAAAGCTAAGGAATATGGAAGCACATGGTATTTAGATTCGGTTTGTTCTAGGCACATGACAGGTAAAAAAAGACTTGTTTCTTAATCTTGACAAAAAAGAATGGTGGAGATGTGACTTTTAAAAATAACGACAAAGGTAAAATTATAGGAGTTGGTAAGATAGGTAAATGATTCATTTAAACTCCTTTTAATTTTGCTCATTGATGGTTTAACGACATTCATATTTCTATTAGTCAAATTTATGATAAAGGTATGTCTATTCTTTTCGACTATACTATATGCAATTGATTCAAAAACTAGTTTGATTGTATTTACTAGAAATACGCATGCTAATGTATATACATTAAACTTTAATGATACTAAATCTGACATTGTAAAATGCTTGGTTGCAAGAGGAGATGATAGTAAGCTCTAGCACAGAAGATTTGGACATGCAAGCATGGGTTGGTTGGAAAAACTCTCAAAGAAAGAATTAATTAAAGATTTGCCTATCTCTACTTTTAAAAGTGAGAGTTTATGTGAGGCTTGCACGAAAGATGATCCTCTTGTGACAAATCCAATCGATCAGGTTGAACAAGAAGAGATACATGAGAACAGCGAGAATAAAGCTCAGGAGGAAATATGAGACAAAAATGAGGAGACAATACCTGAAGCTTTAGATGCTACTCAAAATCCAATAAAATCAGAAAATCAATAAATTGTTCAAACAAGGGATCACCCGAAAAGGAATCATCATCCACCTACTCATTTCGGTGACTACTATTATTCCATGTCAACAACAAAGATAGGTGAAGATAAAAAATCTCAATCATTTCTTGGAGAGTTCTGTGCTTATGTAAATTTCATATCTAAAATAGAACCTAAAAATGTGAATGAGGCTATCAATGATGAAAATTGAATTATTGCAATACAATAAGAACTTAATCAATTCGTAAGGAATAAAGTTTATAATTTAGTTCTTAAACCGAAAGATCATTTAATTGTAGGAACTAAATGGGTCTTTAAAAATAAATTGGATGAAAAAGATAATGTCGTGAGAAATAATGCTAGACTTGTTGCTAATGGTTGTAATCAAATAGAAGGGGTTAATTTCGATGGAACTTTTGCTCCAGTTGCTAGACTTGAAGCCATCAGAATTTTGCTTGGTTTTTCTTGTTATAAAGGATTTAAGCTACATCAAATGGATATAAAAAGTATCTTTCTAAATGGGCACCTAAAGGAAGAAGTCTATCTAGAGTAGCCCTCAGGTTTTATTAATCATGCTTTTCTAGACTATGTATATAAGTTCGATAAAGCTTTGTATGGTCTTAAACAAGCACCTCGGGCTTTGTATGGCCGTCTAAATTCTTATTTACTTAAAGCATAATTTTAAAGAGGGGTATGCTGACAATATCTTATTTGTTTAATTTATTGGTAAAAATATTCTTATTGTACAAGTGTATGTGGATGATATTATTTTTAGAGCTACTAATAAGGTTCTTTGTCATAAGTTTGAAAAGTTGATGTAGGACGAGTTCAAGATGAGCATGATGGGAGAGCTGAAGTATTTTCTAGGATTTCAAGTGAAGCAGATGAAAGATGGAGTATTTACCTCATAAGAAAACTATGTGAAAGAGCTTCTCAAACGCTTCAATATGGTCAATTTGAAAGCAGCTTCAACTCTGATGAGTCCTTTTGCAAAGCTTACAATAGATGAGACCAAAATATCAATTGATGAAAAGAGATATAGAAGAATAATTGATAGTCTCTTATATCTTACTGCTTCTCATCCTGATATTATATTTTTTGTGTTTGTGTGCAATATTTCAAGCCATTCTTAAAGAATCACATTTGAAAGTTGTAAAATAAAATTTTTAATTAATTGGAACACAAAAATTCAGTTTATGATTTTCTACGTGCAATTCTTTTGATTTGGTGGGATATTCTGAAAGTGATTATGCTAGATGTTATACAAATAGGAAGAGCACTAGTGGTACAATACATCTTTTAGGATATTCTGTGGTTTTTTGTCTATTAAGAAATAAAACTTTGTAGCTTTGTCTACTACAAAGGCTGAGTACATCGCATTAGGCAGTTGTTGTGCACAACTCCTTTGGATGTCTTTAACTCTATAGGATTATGTGATCACCTTTAAGAAAGTTCTTCTTAGATGTGATAATAAAAGTACTATTGATTTGAGTAACTACCCAGTCTACCATTCACGTACAAATCTCATAGATTTTCGATATCACTTTGTTAGGGACCACATCGCTAAGGAGAATATTCAAAATGAGTTTGTCCCCACTGATCAACAAGTTACAGATATTTTTATAAAACCTTTGCCTGAAGGCTGTTTTACTAGATTGAGACAAGATTTAGGAATTCTATCTTTTGATATCTAGCATATTGCACATTCCTGTTGTATGTACATAATTTGGATTTTTGGTTTTTTTTTGTTTTGTTTTTATGTTGATTTTTACATTTTCTTTCTTTTTAATTTTTATCAAAAAAAATTTCTCTTTGTTTCTTTTGTTTTCTTAAAAACAAATTTGGACATGCATATGTATATGCTTTCACAAGATTGATCCAGATGACATTATCTTTTTGGTATGTAGGCTTGATTATGTCACACAAGTTCACATATGATTTTTGAATATATATATATATATATATATATATATATATATATATATATATATATATATATATATATATATATATATATATATATATATATTGCACACAATGACCAATAATGCTTACATGACACGTTGTTTACATGAGATATTTCACATAGTAATGTCACACACCTATTTTTATACTTATCATATTTTGTGATGTGAAATAGTGATAGAGAGTCTTATTTTTAGTTTATAGATATTTGATGGTTATAGCAAGTATTTTGAGCTTATTCTTGATTTGGCAAATGCACAAGTCTTTATATGTACAAGAGTGCATCTTTTGAAATATCAATCAAACAATAAGAGTGTATTCGTTAAAAGATGATCAAAGATCTTCACTCTTATGAAATCCACAAAAATTGAGTACTTGTTAAAAAGTGGTCAGAGACCCACACTTGTGGAGTTGTGCATATCTCAAAGGGTAGCCATCAAGTACTGAGCATATGTTATATTTAGAGATGATGTGAATCGCCCACCAAACACTATCATTCTTTCTCCTAAATCCTATAAGGTTGAGGTGATAAGGCAACACTTTAGTCCTTGAATCTAAGGTTGAGATAATTCAAGTCTTATTAAATGCTCAATATTCACTTTGATATACCCAAATTTATTCAATGAACTAGTATAAGTCTTTTTACTATTTATTTCACACACATTACACTGATATTTAATCTTTTGTGTGTATATTTTGACGTATTTTTCTCTTGTATTCAAGTGTTTTATCATTAAATTTTAGTCTATTGTGCTATTTTTCAATAAATTTTTGTGTGAACCAATGTGCTTTTTTCTTTCGTACACCTCTTGGATGATTTTTATCTAAAATTTTCTTGTTTGCAGTATATTCATCGGTGTGTTTTTTGCTTTTGCTAATAAAAAAAGGGAGAATTTGGTGGTAAAATTTGAAAAGTTTATGATCTTTGCATGAGTGGAGTTATTGTCTAAGTGGTTTCATGTTTTGATTTTTTAAAAAAAGTTTTGAAACACTCGAGGCATTATTTTAGGGGAGTTTTTCAATACCTATGCTTGTTTATACTTTTAATGAATACATGAATGTAAGAGGAGCTTTGCATATCATTTTGTTTTTGCATGAAAATGTATTTGTGTTAATTGTTGCTGTTTATATATCTCAATATGCATAGATTTCAGTATTTCAAATTTCAAGTTTATTATTTTCAAAAGGGGGAGATTGTTAGGATATAGTCCGTACAATATCTCTTGTTTGAGTTTTGGTACTAATAAATATTTGTGATGATATAGTACAGGTGCATACAGGTATAAGAAGTGTACGAGGCGGAACGATGCGAAAATCAGCTCAAAAGCTGATTTCAGCCATCTAACCATCGATGGTCAATAGTGACTCATCAATGGTAGATGAGCTCATCGATGGCTACAATAACCAATTGATGATTTCCAAAGAGAGGATTTTAGATCATCGATGGTATGCAGGAGCATTGATGATGCCTCGACGCCATCAATGGTCGAGAGCAACCATCGATGGTAAAGTTGGCTAACTATAGATTTTAAGTTTTAATCTCAGCCGTTCGTCATTCTTTTGATCTCTAAATTCTATCAAATTTAGGATATCTATTTCTTAACCTATTAGAGACTATATATCATTGAAGGAGATAGAGAGAAGAGAGAGTTCTAGAGTTTTGATTTGAGAAGAAATTACATTGAAGGTTTTGACCCCCAGAGCCTTAACAAACACTCTCCCATCACCCACAATATCTCTGGATTATTTTAGGAAGGAGCGTTGTCCTTGGATTCATCATCTACATCATTCTTCATCGTACTGCTCTTAGATTCGTCGAAGGACAGTTTGTTTATCAAAAGGGCTGTAAGATCTTTCATATTTTCTATGCTTAATTATGACTGCTTGGTTTTATTTTAAAATTATTTTTATGAGTACTCAAGTTGGTTCGAATTGAGGTCTGGGATTAGCTAGGGTTAGGTGTTACTTACTGTGGAGAGTTGGGTTAGACGACTTATTTCGGGTAGACTCCAGGATGCGGTCTTATAAGCCTACTGAATCTTGTTTATGATTTATGAGAATTCTTGGCATAGTGAGAAAGCCCTTTGTGAGAAGGAAGATTGGAAGTAGGATTATTATCTGAACAACTATAAAATATTATGTGTTCTTGGTTGGTTGTTATTTATGGTTATTTATCGTTGATCACTTTTATTTTATATATTACGCTGCATATTCTATGTTTTTAGTAAAAAATGGTAGCAACCTTATTTACCCCCCTTTAGGCTTGCATCACAGATCTAACATTATCTCTACCACCATGACCCTTATTATCTGTTCTCCTATATTTTTGGCCAGCAATATGTCAAAGTGTGAAGACGATTATCCTAGAGGTTTACTCCACATCTCCTTGTTCAGAACATCATTCTTTATCATCTCATCATAGCCTAACTTTGCAATCAGGCTTCCTCATAGTATTTGCATTGAAAAATCCATCTCTATTGTAACTGAAAATGCTCACATGCTGAAACCCTTCTAATGCTAATCACGATACACAATTCTAATAACATTTTATTGGGGGAGAGAGCGGTAGACGATGCATAGTGGAAACAACAATCTCCTTCCCACAGATATGTAGTTAAGAACTTAAAGAAGCAAAATAGATCATAGCTATGAAATCAGAAAGCAAAACCGCAATCAAAAGAACATACGAGACCGAGTCAAAACCTCGAGGTGTATGAGCCCACCATAGAAGACCCCCTATGTTTAAAAGTTTACAACTCAAGTTCTCTTTAATCCTCCAAAAAATCAAACAAATAATAGTCCCAACCCCTCAAAGAAACTTAGAACAATTACAAGAGAGAACTAAGATTACTAATAAGAAGTTCATGAAACCACCACTAATATCTGCCACAATAACCCCTTCTTTCTCCTCAATTTTTGATCTTTTCTTAATGGTCGTAATTGTAGGTTCTACCTGATGGAATATATAGATATAACGTAAAGAAGCTGTCTCACATCCATTCGGTTATGTGCAATTTAGTTTTGGAAAAGGTATAGAGTGGAATTTAGTCCACATCGGATAGAGAGTAAGATAGACCGATGATTTAATATACTTGGACTCATGACCCAAACATGATTAATTCTTTTGAGACAGTTGGGTCGAAGAATATTAGCCTAGTCCATCTTCTATGTGAGTCTTTCTAAAAACCCCAACAAATTGGTATAAGAGCCAATGGTTTGATGGACCTTTATTGGATGCTTTGTATGCTTCAAGATTATATATTGCATGAGCTAGAGCTCATAGTGGAGTGCACACAATGTTACATTATAATGGCTCTTGTGTAACTTGGTCCAGCTCAACTTCATGATCCTTTGAGTGTACATGTTATTGCATTTGACTCCGGTATGACTTTATTCTTCTGCGAAGCAATTGAGATGTTATTTACATTAGCCACATTAGCAAATCCTGTGTTCTAGGATCTAGTTGGACTCAACTGAATCCAAGCCAAGGCGGAAATTTGTAGGAAAGTTCTCTCGCATCAATTCGGCTATATGGGATTCGGTTTGAAAAAAAGCATGGAGTGAGATTTAGTCCCAAATCAAATAGAGAGTAAGATGAATAGATGGTTAAATATGCTTAAACTCATGATAAAAAAAGCATTAATCATTTTAGTCAATTGGGTCCATTTAGATTAGCCTAGTCCATCTCCTAAGTGAGTCTTTCCAAAAGCCCCAACAAATAGTACCTCCAAAAACCCTCACAAAAAAAGTCCTAAAATAGAAAAGAATTTTGGAAAACTACTGAAAACGCCTCTCAAGTAGTCGAACTAGGCTGTCCGAGCAATCACAATGCTGAGGTAGTGCACCAGACAACCTGGGGACAATTTGACTTACTGTACTGCACCCATTCACATCCGAAATCCTCCGTCGATGCCCCGTTTTGCTCTGTTCTTGCACTTGAATCATCAGTTGATGGTAAACGAGCTTGCATCCCAACTAATAGTCAGTTTTATGGATTGTCCATAAGAAAAGAATCCACACCCAATAATAAATAAGGGTTTTTTTGCAAGATGTTGGTTCCTTAATTCTTCATAAAATATAAAATTAAAACCCTCATTCCTTAACCCTCACTACAATTAACTTGAGAGTTGTGGTATAGTGAAATGGGACTTTAAGATGATATCAAAGCAACTCATAGTTAAATCCCACTAGCCAAGAAATTTTAAAGTGAATTTAAACAAGAAAAGATATTGTTTTATGAGTAGTTTTCAGTTCATAAAAAGACCCTCAACCTATGGGGTTGAGGACTTCAAAACTTGCCATTTGAATTGTTATTAGTCCTCAAATTCCAATTATTGCTTACTCCTTTAAATTAACTAGGTGGGATGCACATGCTTTGCACGTGATCAATTATCATGATTGATTCTTTTTGGTTTATTTCTTTATTATAACTTCATTGCAAAATAATTTATGTTTACCATAAAATATATTACAATAATCCTCCCCGATCTTTACAATTTTCTTAGCAAAGCCACTGATCATCATATTTTACTACATTTTTAGTCCCTCATTATCTATTTTATTTGAATAAATATATCACTAATAACATGTTCAAGCTAATGAAGAGTTAATGAATAAGAGTTCAAAAGAGTCAAATTTCCTTATTTCTACCATTTATTGAAGCCCAATATGAAGACAAAAGGAGGCCCAAAAAAAGCCGAATGAACCAAGAAGAAATCGGGTCCAGAAGTCAATAAAATTTACAATTCGGTTACAAACCAATCGATCGACCAACCGATTGACCAATTGACCGGCCAACCGATTGGCCAACCAATTGATCAACCGATTGGTTCGTAACTGAATCAGTTAATGGCTGAGATTTAATCTTGTTCCCCAAGCCAAATCCAACGGCTCTTGTTCATTGTTATAGGCTATAAATAGGGGGAGAGGGTGAGGGATTTGAGTGTGAAAAATTTTATAATAATCTCTATTTGGAGAGGAGGGTTACTCTTAATTAATTGAGAAGACCTTCCAAAATTATAAATTTTATTTGCAATTAATATAAATAATATTTTTCCACCTTTTAAATTTTCTTTTCTTCTTCTTTATTGATGGAGATGAAGATGAATATTTTCTTTCAATGGGTTAACCCCTTGCAATGTACGTTTTATTTTTCTCTTCTATTTTTTGTTTTAGAAATTCATGTTTAGGATTTTATTTTCTTTTTATGTTGGTAGATTAGATTTATTTTCATGTCTTCTAGCTTAAATTTACTTTCATGCTCCTTTATTTTATTATTTATTTTTCATGTCCTTTTATTATTTTTATGCATTTTTCTTTTGTAGTATAGATTCACCTTTATTCTCTTTTATTTTTATTAGTTAGATTTTTTATGCTCGTAGTTTAGATCTTTATTTCTTATTCTTGTTCTTATTTTTGTAGTTAGTTTTTATTTTTATGCTTTCTTTTATGCCTTCTAGCCTAGATTTTATTTTCTTTTTTTTAATTTCTAAAATGTGCAACTAAATCTTGTAGGAATTCTAGAATTGTATGAAACTAATTTGATTTCTTTTATGATTTGTGGATTGCTCTCTTGTGCTCAAAATGATAATGTTTAGGATAATCAACAAGAGAACTAATTGGTAGAATAAGAATTGAATAATCTATACTTATCTTGAGTGGTTTGATAGGTTATGCTTATGAATTCTAGAATTACTATCTAGTTGCTTGTTCTTTTCATGAATGTTGATTTTGCTTCGATGATAATTTGATAGGTTATACTTTTCTTAAGTGATTTGATAGTCTATGCTTAGTAAATCTAAAGTAAAATATGATGAAAAGAGAGTAGTTTATAAATCTTAAATAAAACAAACTAGTAGATTCAATTCTAGATTCCTATCTTATCTACTTGATTTCCTCCATCTTTTACTTATCTTGATTTTCCTCTTCTTGAAATTTTCTTTTCTTGAATTTTCCTCTTTTGAGTTTTCTCTTCTTAATTTTGTTCTTTTCTTTTTTTTCCTCCTTATTATTCTTTATTTCCTTTTATTTGTCCACTCTCTTTCTTCCCTCTTGTTCTAGTTTTCTTTTATTTATAAATAATCACACACACTCTCCATATTTTTACACTTTCACTCCTCTTTGTCCACACGCAAATCTAGGACCCAACTTAGAATATTTTCTACACACCTTCCTCGTGGGATCGACATTGTATATGTACTATAACTTGATTGTGTACTTGCAATCTTGACACTATTTTCACAACACATCAGTCACCCGACATTATTACTTCAAAATATGAAATGGTCTAAGTATCCATTTCAATTAATAAAATCTTCGTAGCAGTTAAAGGTTACCCTGAGTCATTTATGGTGCTCAGAAAACCCCCTTAACTATTTTAACTCGAAAAACCCCCTTAGTTCTGAGGGTATTGTAATAACCCCTCCCAACTTTAGAAATTAGATTTAACCCCTCAAATATGGGATTTCTCTCCATTGACGCGCTACTTTAAAATATAAAATGATTTAAATACCCACTACAGTAAAAATAAATCTCCCAATAAATTAAATTTGGATAATCTAATTATATGTGGATTAATTTTTAACTTATAAATAAAAAAGTTTGGAGAGTTAGATGGAAACTTTCTCCCTTTTTGTTGGTGATTGTTGACTAACATGGGCGAAGATGATGTTATAAGAAAGTGGATCAATTACTTCAAATTTGTAAATAAATTTGGAGGGCTTAGATGAAAATCTTTTATAGCTAACTGTTTATTTAATAGAATTCTAATTATGAGAGGGGTGTATGCATAAAGTTTGCATACATAAACGACCACGCGAAAGGTAAGTGCATGTGATAGGATAGAAACTTGTTTGATGATAAGAATTTTAACCAAGGACTATACTTTCAAATAAAATATGAATACATAGATCGGCCATGGATAAGATTAGTTTAGGATTTTTTATTTATAATTCGATCTCCTATAAATAGCACAAACTTCATATTATTCTAATTAAATATATTAGTTATGATAGGATAACAATGTAATAATCAAAAGAATCAATGGTACTTTTGTTTAGGGGAAGTTTTTCTTAAACTCCCACTTTTAAAGGGAGAGTGAGTAGTGCGCACAATGAGATGTGATTTAAATCTTCTGGAATATACCATTAAGCTTAATTTTGGCATGTTCTTCCAATTATATTTCTTTCTAGCATGTAAGTTTAATGGACTATGAAAGTAAATATATGGAGGACTTACTAAAATATATGAAAAGGAAAATAAAAGAAAGGAACGAGAGGAAGATCAAGTATGATTGTGGACATGACTCACTAAAAAAATTGAAGAAAAGCATTGAAATGCGACGTCCATTCCTGACTCTACCATTTCCATGTAAACAAATTTGATTCCCATCTCCTGATAATTGTACTTTAGCCAATTTCCAATAATTGCACTATTAGTCACCCATGAACACTGTACCCAAATGTGGGCCCCATCCACCACGGCTCCGTAGTCCATGCCATACCGGCCCAAAGTGGCTGGGTCTTGTCAGCGGTGGCATCCAACCCCCAAATGGGTCCGGGTAGATTAAAAAAAAAAAAAACAAACTTTTTTCCATCTTAAGAGAGCCCCCGAAGTAGGCTAAGTTTTGTCATTTAAAGCCTTTTACTTTTTCGGGTTTTCACAAAAACTGCATAAATTTTGAACTTTTCTGAACATGTTCCAAACTAAAAGTTAAAAGGTTTTGTGAAATTCACTTAACTCCAACCGAAATATTGGGGTTTATGCCGTTTTGTGATAACCCAAAAGTAAAGAGCGTCCAGTGATCCTTAAAAAAAATTAAGTGGTAAGCTTATAATAGACCAAATTTGAAGGGGTTTTGTGAAATTTTCCCAATGGACCCCGGCGGGCTCCCTGATGTGTAAGCCTTTTCCCTCTTGGGTCACGTGCGGGGTTGCTCAGTCAAAGACTCAAAACAGAGGGAAGAGGGCCCACTTCTTTACAGTACTGCCATTAATAAACTCATCTCTGGCCGGGATTCGTTTGTGCCCTTGTGTCCATAGTGGCTCGCTTTCGTTTCTCTCTCTAGCTTTCTCTCTCTTGCTTTCTTTAGCTTATTTCGTGCTCTCTCTCTCTCCCTCTCAGATGTTGCTACCGTACGTAACAGAGCCCACATGCACAAGGTCACACGAGTGACAGCAACGGCACTTTTCTTATTACTGCACCATATGACCTTCACTTTATAAAGGGGTCCCCGGCCTTCTCTCTTCAATAGTTACCACCAGTCCTTTGTGTCCTTATGTTTTGGAATTTGTATTTTTATGGAACGTATGTACTCGTTCATTATAAGGTTTGTAATTGTCGTGTATCAAATCTCTCGCTCTAATACTACTTTTTGGCGCATCTCCATCGTATCGATTGTTGGCCATAATCCACTAATCAATGCGGAAGCGTAGCCTGCAGAAGCGTTACCGAAACACCCGATTAGATCTCTTTCTTTTTTATAGACCAATCGATCACCTGACGATCTAAAAACTCTGAGAAAACAACTTGTTCGAGCAAAACAGGAAGTAATAAAAAAAATCATACGCACAAGAGCAAAGACACCCGATTTGCGTTGTCCGGCAACCGCCTATGTAAACGGGGAGATATTTGAGTCGTCTTTATATCAGAGATTACAATATACAATATATTCTTGTGTTCTGGAAAGAATCTATAATAAGCCCTCTCAATCTCACCAAAACATCGCTCAAACCCTTAGATTTCTCTCCTTCATTTCTCTCTACTTCTCTTTTACAATACGCAACTTCCCTTGGCTCTCCTAGGGCTTGATTTATAATGAATCCCTCAAGTGGTTATAAAAGAGTTTTTCCCGTCTCTTGAATTTGTGTAGGACTCCTTCTTTGACTTGCATTGTCAATTCTAATCCTCTTCCAATTACAATTCAATACCAAATGCAATTGATTCTTTCTAATCCAAGTTTAACTAGGATTTCTTGAAATACAAGGCTATTTCCAATAATTTCCACCTTAGGCTTGTGTGAAGCCATCTTCAAACCGTCGATCCTCCTTATAACCTTTTCACTGTAAACTTGTAAAATTGTAGAGAACAAACACCTTCAAGAAATCACCTTAAGCCCCCTCTCCCAAAGGGCACTGGAGCGATCGTCATTTGCGTATTCATGTCAAGCCTTCTACTAACTTGACATCAACCTCTATTACTGCACACTCTAAGCCCGACGATTGACTTGTAGCAGACTTCTTCTTGAGTCTTCCACCTATATCCCATTTTGCCTCTCCCTCAGAACCTAAGTTTGTCTCCAAATCCTCTTCCTCAAGGTGATACACCCTCTTGAAGACGAAACTCTACATTAAACACCAGTTCCTTTAGACACCCGATACAAACCATCTTCACACTTCTTTCCAACTAAGATAAGATTCCTATTACTGTATCTCGTGATGATTCCTACCCTAGGACTAACCGAAAATTGTCTAAGGAGATCATGCCCCCTTCTTTTCGCCACCATGACTGCTCCTATACTCGCGATGTCGCACCTCATGCAATCCACTATAACCAGTCTCCTTGACTCATTACACTAGGAAGTCAAACATGCTTGTTTGGAAACATATATGGGCCAATATTCTAGAATCTAATACCCAACCGTCACAAGAAGTGTTGTTCCTAGAAACCATTAATACCTCAACCTGTTGACCTTTATCCTCCAAAATTACCAGCGCATCCACTTGTTGATTGATAGATACTTAATAATATGTACCTAAAGTTACAAGTATACAACTATCAAGTTATAGTATAAAAAGTTATCGGTCCCACGAGGAAGGTGTTGTAGGAGTTAATCGAAATCGGTTCTTATATTGTATGTGTGACAATTAGGAGTGATAAAAGAAAATTGTGATTGTGGAGAGAATAAGAGTGGTTGTGAATATATGCAAATAAAAGGAAAATGAGATTGAGAGGGAGAAAGAAATAAAGAAAAATAAAATCAAGAAACAAATAAAGAAAAATCAAGAATAAAGAGGAAAATCAAGAAAGTAAAAGATGAAGGATTCAATTAGAGCTATGAGGAATCTAGAATTGAATTTACTAACCAATTTCACTTCTAAATTATAAACTATTCTCTTTTTGTCACATTCTACTTTAGATTTATTAAGCATAGACTATCAAACCACTCAAGAAAAGCATAACCTATTAAATTATCATCCAAGTAAAATTAATACTCATGAAAAAATAATAACTAAATAGTAATTCTAGAATTCCTTCGCTAATTAGTTCTTTAGTTGATCATCCTAAACATAATCATTTTAAGCACAAGAGAATGATTCACAAAATATAAAAGAAATTAAACTAGTTTCATACAATTTCTAGAGTTCCTACAAGAATTAGTTCCACATCTTGAAAAATAACAACAAAGAAAAAAATGAAAGGAAGAGAAATAAAAATAATTTCCTAGAGGGTTCTAGCCTCAAGGTGAATCAAAGAAAATAAAAATAAATAAAAATAATTCCTTAGAGGGTTCTAGCCTCAAGGTGAATCAAAGAAAATAAAAATAAATAAAAATAATTCCCGAGAGGGTTCTAGCCTCAAGGTGAATAGTATAAGGAAATAAAATCTAAGCTATGCAAAGAAATAAATCTATACTACAAAATGAAGACATGAAATTAAAGTAAGAAAATAAAGACATGAAAGTAAATGCATCAAAATAAATCAAATTCAAAAGGGTTCTAGCCTCATAAATATTTAACAACAAGAAAAGAAAATATTATAAGAAAAATAAAAGATAAAAGAGAAAACTTACATTCCAAGAGGGTTTTAGCCTCTTGGTGAAGGTAAATTTTCATCTTGATCTTCATGATCAAATAAAGAGAATGAAAGAAAAATATGAAGAGGTGAAATTTTTTTTTATTAATTGCAACAAAAAGTTACAATTTTAAGAGTAATCCTCCTCTCCAAATGGAGTTAGTATAAAATTTTTCACACTCAAATCCCTCACCCTCTACTCCTATTTATAGCCTACAACAATGAAGGAGAATCCTTGGATGAAACTTGGCAATCAAGAAATTAAAATCTAGGCATAAATCTGGTTTTGCCGCTCACCAATCGGTTAACCAATCGGTTGACCAATCGGCTGGCCGACCGATTGGCCAATCGGTTGGCCGCAGTTTTGATTTTTTTGCGATTTCTTGACCTGATTTCTTCATGGATCCTTGAGCTTTCTTGGGCCTTCTTTTGTCTTCATATTTGAGCTTCAATAAATGGTAGAAAATCAAGGAGTTTGAGTCTTTGGGCTTTTATTCATTATTTCTTCATTAACCTGTAAATTAAGATAAAAATAATTATTAGTGATATATTTATTTATGTAAAATAGATGATGAGGGTATAAAACTGTAATAAAAATGTGATTATCATTGATTTTCCTTGATACCCGATGCATACAATGATTGGGCCACCATCCCATCCGCCATATTTCCCCCCTCAACCACTCTTGTCATTTGAGCATTCTTTCTTTACATGACCCTTCCCATAGAAAAAAAATACCACTTAGCCCACGCAATTATCCCGCTTGAAGGTTTTCTCCCTTACACATCTGTCACCAACCCTGCACTGACATCTGACCCATCACCATCACCACCACCCTATCACCGCTAAAAATCATCCGTCAGGAGCGATGCTTTGTTGCCTTGTTTATGGTTGGCGATGTCTTTAGATATTGGTAGCTTGCTGGAAGTGTATTCAGCAAAACTACCATATTGTCCATATCTTCAAGCTTCATCCCTGTTGTTGCTAATTCTATCATAATTCTGTTGAAGGTGCTCAGATGCTTTAACATTAGCATACCTTATTTCATCCATAGTCCATACAACTGCTATGTTCAGTAAAAGTTGGTGGATATATTCTTGGTTATGTACAATTGCTCGAGTTTTTACTACATACAAAGTGTAGTTTTCTCCTCGATTATGTGGTTCCCCACTTCATACGAAAGAGAGAGTAGAATCGTATTCCACACCTTTCTATTCAATCTTATCCATGTGTCACTTATAATCTTTTTTTGACTTCTTGTCAACGCCTAATAAAGCTTGATTTACGTTATTCTTAATCAAGACCGCCTCCATCTTTTTCTGCCAAAGCCCGAAATCCTTCTTACCCTCAAACTTCTCAATCTTGGTCTTGATCATTGAAGAACTTTCTGAGTCCAAAAATATCAAACCTCTCTCTAAAGATTTGTATGGTCTAATCAAAATCTAGCTCTGATACCAATTGTTGTGTATCAAACCTTGTTCTGATATCACTTGTTAGAGCACACCCACTGCAACTGACACTAATTGCTGGCCACTAACCAGCAATCAATGCAGAAGTGTAGCTTGTGGAAGCATCACTACAACACCCGATTTGATCTCCTCCTTCTTTGTAGACCAATTGATCACCTGGCGATTTGAAAACTCTAAGAAAATAACTTGCTCGAACAAAAGAGAAAGCAATAATCCATAGAAAAGAAAACACAAGAGCAAAGACACGTGATTTGCATGGTTCGGTAACAGCCTACATCCACAGGAGAGATTTGAGTCTTCTTTATATCAGAGATTAGAAGACACAATCTATCCTTGTGTTCTCAAAAGAACTCATAAGAAACCCTCTCTCAATCTCACCAAAAGATATCTAAAAATCCTAAATTTCACTCCGTAGTTTTTCTCTACTTCTCTTTTGCAATATGCAACTCTCCTTGGCTTTCCTATGCCTTGATTTACAATGAATTTCTCAATGGGTATTTAAAGAGTTTTTTCCCTCTCTTGAATCCATGTAGAACTCCTTTTTTGACTTGGATTATCAATTTCTAATTCTTTTTCAATTAGAATTTGTTAATGTCGGAAAGTTAATCTGTGGATTGAGTGGGGATTAATGTGAGATTAGAGGTATTTAATCTCCTCTTATGACTGATCAGGTTGGGAATGGCTAATCCCTGTACAAGCAACAAATGTTAGAGGCCCCGAACTAGATGTCCTATAGCGTGCCCTCCAACGCTCAAATCAGTGACTGGTGGAACCGATATGAAGAAAAGTGTAAGGCTAAGTTTAAGAATCAGAGAGTCTAGACCTGAGAATAGTGCGAGTAGCTTATGTTTATAAGAGAGATTGAGGGTGATTTGGTAATCCGACTCAACCGGTAGAAGTGACATTTGGTTTACACTTTACACATGTCAACTGCCAGTTGGGCGAGTTCATTAGAGTTGTTCACATTGCATTTAATGTGATAGCAACAAGGTGAGGGAAGAGGAGTCATTATTACATCTCACCCACATTAAATACGATGGCGACTGCGTGGTAGAGTATGGGCGACTCCTGAAAAGTCATCATCACGCTTGGTCATTCATTAAATGCGGTGCTACTGATGAGGCAGTCGGATATTCCCTCACCTCATGATGAATATCTTTTAGTGGAGCCCGACCTGAAGACGCCTTCTAACTTGGACTAGGATTGTTAGAGAATTCGGTTAGATAAATTGGGCTACAACTACACTCCGGCCGGGTTTCCGGTCATATGAGCCAACCTACTTGACTGACTCATGGCTAGTTCTCAAGGGTTTGTCAAACTCATGACTTTTAGGGTATAATATTGGCCCCTTTTACTTGGACTCAGGGAAGCTGAGTTTGAGAGAAATTGAATCATTTTGGCTCCACTGTTATTTGGATTCAGATCGTCGTGGGTAGTGCACTGTCGTTAGTGAAGGTTATGCACCTGGGTTTTCAGGAGAGGATGCTTAGTTGACAAGGGTTGAAAGTGAAGTCTTAGGGATCCGAGCTTGTTGGTTCGGATCTGGCCACGTGTCAACCATCAGACGTTGGTTAGCATTTATAAAATAGCATTGCCCGTTTTCCTTTTTCCTTTGTGCTCCCTGAATTTCAAACCCTGGAAATTTTGCTCCTTAAATCTTTGGTGTTCCGATCGTTTCTTCAGTTTTCTCTGATGACCTCCATCTTGCAATCGTGTCTGGTTCTCAACAAGGCGTGGACAATGCTTCTTCACAAATACACATCAATAGTTCGTCACAGTGATCTCAAGAATTAGGCGAGGGATTATGACATCCCCAATTCTTTTAGTCTATCTCTCCCTCTATCTGTGTGTCCCGTTTATAGTCATGGGAGCCATGAGGTGTCGATGTACTAACATCATCTTGACTACGGCCTTCACCTGCCTCTAGATCCTTTTCTCACAAAGGTATTTCGGACTCTTGGAATATGATCAGTGCAATTGATGCCCAACTTGGTAGCTCTCTTGACTACTTTTCTGATCATCTGCCATCAAGTCGATGTCAAACCGACCCTATGGATCTTGGGTCATCTAATATGCATCAAAGCTGGTGCAAGTGAGGGGCATTTCTATCTTCAATCCACTAGTGGATTTTAGTTGGTCTCAAATATTGCAAAGATCAGGAAAAAATGGAAGGAGAAGTTTTTCTTCATTATCGGCGGCAATCTGATCTTAGCTTGCTAAACATGGCTGGAGGTCTAGATGGATGTTTTCAAGGCTGAGCCTCTCTTCGAAGGGGATAAGTAAGGTTTGGAGAAGATTGGAGCCTACAAGGGGTCTTGCCAAAGTGAGAAACCCTTTGATATCGCCGTGCAGTGGGTCACCGGCATATCTTACACGAAGGTCATGAAGGAGGACCTGGCTCGTGCTGTGCTTTTAGCCAGCAAGATGCATTCACAGGAGGCTCCCTATGCTGGTCTCTCTTTGGGGAGAAGCACATTCACTCCGAATTGGCGGAGGAGGAGGTTCAGTGCCTTCCCCGGGATTTAGCTGAGCTTGCTGCCCAGCTCAGGATGGGCTCCGCAACATCTGCTTCTCGAGCTAAGAGGTCCAAGAGGAGGAGGAAGAAGAAGAATGTTACTTGAGGCCACCGTATTATTGAAGGTGATTTGTCGGCGGTGGCCCTTGCCGAGTCTAGGACTAAAGTGGGTGAACATGGGTTGGAACCAGCAGGTGTGATGCCGGCTCCTCCAGAGGTTCTCCCATCTACAAACATGATCAATTTAGGCGGTGTCTTCACCACCCACCGAATGGGGAGACGGTCGAGAAGGTTCTTTTTATCCTTTCAGCTTTGGCGACGGCTGAATCGTCTATCGAGGGCAATGCCATCATCTTGGTTGAAGGCAGTGAGGTTCTTGGGTCTTTGAGGAGGCCCGGGAAAGAGCCGTCAGTGGAGGATAACTGATAGTGAAAAAGGAGTCAGAAAGGGGACATGAGCCGGCTTTCGAGTTTGCAAGGAAGATGAGGTTTCCATGGGGGTTCAGTTCAAGTGGCCTTTTGCTCATTGTCTGGACGTGATCCCTTCCCCCGAGTAGGAGAGGATGAGGTCGATTCTCATCCGGTTGTCTAAGGTTAGGCCCTACCATGTATGGGACCCGTCAGATGAGTTTCTTTTTATGCTGAAGCTGTCGGCTTGGCTCCATAGGGTTTTCTTGGAATCTCGATCCAACCAAGTCCATGCAATAGAGCAGATTTATCTTCCAAGTGACCAAGCTTTGCTTCCTGGGGTGCCTAATCAGGGTCTGCATCACATGTTGCGGAGTTACCTTGTGAGGGGTAGAGACCGATTCTTTGGTCGGCTTGAGTCATCTCAAGCTCCTTGATAAGCTCCAGAGGAGATGGCACCCATAGGGCTACTTGTAAGTTGGTCGAGCCATTAGATCGGCTCAAAAGAGAACCGAGCAATTTGACTATGAATTGATGTAGCACACTTAGGACAAAGGAGGCCAAGGTCGCTATCGAGGGTTCTCGCCGTCGAAAGCTCTTGGACCATGCTCGGAAGAAGATAGTGGAGATGATAGTGGAGATCAAGGCCTTAAAGAGGAGCTAGACCAGCCCGCCATGACTTGGAGTCTATCGGTGTCTTGATTAAGTATCGTAGGAGGAGATTTCACCGAGAAGAGGGAGAGGGAGGCCTCCCAGAATGCGCTTGATAGGCTCGGCTTGAGGAGGAAAACCAGAGAGTGACATTGAATGAGGAGAGCCTATCGGGATGCTCTTTGTCATGACAACGCCTGTTATTCAGAGGGTCGAGGAATAGCACAACTCCTTCTCGAGCTAAGAGGTCCAAGAGGAGGAGGAAGAAGAAGAATGTTACTTGAGGCCACCGTATTATTGAAGGTGATTTGTCGGCGGTGGCCCTTGCCGAGTCTAGGACTAAAGTGGGTGAACATGGGTTGGAACCAGCAGGTGTGATGCCGGCTCCTCCAGAGGTTCTCCCATCTACAAACATGATCAATTTAGGCAGTGTGTCTTCACCACCTACTGCCGAATGGGGGGA
This sequence comes from Asparagus setaceus, assembly GCA_012295165.1. Classification (NCBI taxonomy): domain Eukaryota; kingdom Viridiplantae; phylum Streptophyta; class Magnoliopsida; order Asparagales; family Asparagaceae; genus Asparagus; species Asparagus setaceus. The sequence continues at coordinate 37,471,037 of CM022704.1, forward strand.
GACGGTCGAGAAGGTTCTTTTTATCCTTTCAGCTTTGGCGACGGCTGAATCGTCTATCGAGGGCAATGCCATCATCTTGGTTGAAGGCAGTGAGGTTCTTGGGTCTTTGAGGAGGCCCGGGAAAGAGCCGTCAGTGGAGGATAACTGATAGTGAAAAAGGAGTCAGAAAGGGGACATGAGCCGGCTTTCGAGTTTGCAAGGAAGATGAGGTTTCCATGGGGGTTCAGTTCAAGTGGCCTTTTGCTCATTGTCTGGACGTGATCCCTTCCCCCGAGTAGGAGAGGATGAGGTCGATTCTCATCCGGTTGTCTAAGGTTAGGCCCTACCATGTATGGGACCCGTCAGATGAGTTTCTTTTTATGCTGAACTGTCGGCTTGGCTCCATAGGGTTTTCTTGGAATCTCGATCCAACCAAGTCCATGCAATAGAGCAGATTTATCTTCCAAGTGACCAAGCTTTGCTTCCTGGGGTGCCTAATCAGGGTCTGCATCACATGTTGCGGAGTTACCTTGTGAGGGGTAGAGACCGATTCTTTTGGCTGGCTTGAGTCATCTCGCAAGCTCCTTGATAAGCTCCAGGAGGAGATGGCACCCCATAGGGCTACTTGTAAGTTGGCCGAGCCATTAGATCTGGCTCAAAAGAGAACCAGAGCAATTTGACTATGAATTGATGTAGCACACTTAGGACAAAGGAGGCCAAGGCTGCTATCGAGGGTTCTCGCCGTCAGAAAGCGCTCTTGGACCATGCTCGGAAGAAGATAGTGGAGATGATAGTGGAGATCAAGGCCTTAAAGAGGGAGCTAGACCAGGCCTGCCATGACTTGGAGTCTATCGGTGTACTGATTAAGTATCTGTAGGAGGAGATTTCAGCCGAGAAGAGGGAGAGGGAGGCCTCCCAGGAATGCGCTTGATAGGCTCGGCTTGAGGAGGAAAACCAGAGAGTGACATTGAATGAGGAGAGCGCCTATCAGGATGCTCTTTGTCATGACAACGCCCAAGTTATTCAGAGGGCCGAGGAATAGCACAACTCCCTTCTCGAGCTAATCCAAGACCTTGAGGGTCACTTGGCACTTGGGAGGTTAAAAGCCCTTGAGGATAAGGTGGTCTAGAAGTACCGTAGTGGCCTTCTCAGGAAGTTTGAGGTTGCAGTTGCATGCAAAGCGGGTTTTGATCATTTTATGGCCCAGCTTCCTCCTAAACTTAGGAGAGTCGACCACTTCAAGTATCCCAAAAGGGTGTTGGTCTGCTTGAACCTTATCAAGGAAATTGAGCTGGATGAAGAGATGGACAGTGATGAGGAGTCAAATGAGAGCTTGACCGGTGTGAATTCTAGTGATGGGGTCTGGCTCGCCTTCACCATCTGATTGACCTAGGACTTTAGCTTCTGCTCTTGCTCTGTAGATTTTATTTTTATGCTTTCTTTTGTCGAGTAATTGTAGAAGAGTCCTACGGATTTTCATAGGTTTGTTAATAAAAAAGGACTCATTTTGTGCAACGTAGCTTCTTTTGCTTGGATCCGCCCTTGGCATTGTTTCTTGTGTTGGGTTGTTGGAGAGATGTCCTTCGAATGAGTCAGTTGCTGCTTGGCATGTGAGGTTTGGATTCTACTTTGTGCCAATGAGGACTGACTTGGAGAGATTCTCTATTATGCTTTAGGTTTATTCCTAGGGATCGATACCAAGGTCTTTGAGTGCCTTGGACGGGTCGGTGAGCACCGAGCCGCAAGGAGCTTTGCGTCGTGTCTTGGTTTTACTCGTGAAAATAATACCAAGATTTTTGGGTGCCTTGGATGAGTCTGTTAAGACCGAATCGCTAGGAGCTTTTACATTGTCCATTGGTTTTACTTGTGAAAAAGGTACCAAGGTTTTTCGATGCCTTGGATGAGCCAGTGAAGATAGAGCAAGGAGCTTTTACGATGTACCTTGGGTTTACTCGTGAAATGATAACAAGGTCTTTGGATACCTTGGACGAATCAGTTAAGACTGAGTTGTAATGAACTTTTACACAGTGCCTTGGTTTTACTCATGAAAATAATACTAAGGTCTTTGGATGCCTTGGACGAGTCGGTGAAGACCGAGTCGCTAGGAGCTTTTACATCGTGAATTGGTTTTACTAGTGAAAATGATATCAAGGTCTTTAGATGCCTTGGACAAGTCGGTGAAGACCTAGTCGCAAGGAGCTTTTAAGCCCTGCCTTGATTTTACTCGTGAAAATGATACCAAGATCTTTGGATGCCTTGGACGAGTCGGTGAAGACCGAGTCGCAAGGAGCTTTACATCGTGCATTGGTTTTACTAGTGAAAATGATATCAAGGTCTTTAGATGCCTTGGACAAGTCGGTGAAGACCTAGTCGCAAGGAGCTTTTAAGCCCTGCCTTGATTTTACTCGTGAAAATGATACCAAGATCTTTGGATGCCTTAGACTAGTCGGTGAAGATCGAGTCGCGAGCTTTGTTGCTGCCTCCAAAGGGTGTTGGGAAAGACAAATTTTCATTGATATGGAAAGCCTCCAGTTACATTCATTGAAATTATTTCTTGAGGTACTCTATGTTCCAAGGGTGCTTCAAGACTTCTCCGTTCTAATTCTACAGCCTGTAGGTTCTTGGATGGACTTCTTCTACGATTTTGTAGGGTCCTTCCCAATTTGCAATGAGCTTCCCATAGTTCACTTCGTTATTGAAGGTAGATTTTCAAAGCACTAGGTCTCCTATCTTAATCTTTGGGGTCGAACCTAGCTATTGTAGTATCGAGTGACGCGCTGCTGGCCTATTATTTTGGATCATTGTGCTTGCTCTCTTAGTTCATCAACGAGGTTGAGTCTGCTCCTAAGCCTGATTTGATTGGCCTCCTCATTGAAGTGTTGTAGCTGCATAGTGGGCATGCAAACTTCCACTGGAATGACTACTTCCGCTCCGTAACCCAGTCAGAACGATGTTTACCCTGTGGAATTTGTGTGAGTTGTCCCGTATGATAAAAAATTACCAGGAGTTATTTGATCCATGCTCCTTTTGCTTGGCCCACCCTTTTCTTCAGCGCTTGTAGTATGTATTTATTAGTTGCTTTTGCCAGCCGCTGCATTTGGAGTGTGCCACTGATGTGAATTTGAGTCGGATCTTCCACTCTTCACAGAAGTCACGAAATCTCTTACTATCGGATTTAGTGCCATTGTCAGTGATGATGGTTACTGGTAGCCTAAACCCGTTGATGATTGATTTTTAGATAAAATTGTGGATGTCTTTTTCACTGATTCTCGATAGTGGCTCTACCTCTGCCCAGTTGGTGAAATAGTCTATAGCCACTATTAGAAATTTTCACTATCCGGCTGCCATTGGGAATCATCCTAGTAAGTCTAACTCTCATTGAGCAAAAGAGATCAAATTGACAAGAGGATGAGCTCGGTTGCCAAAGCTCTAGGGATGCTTGAGAAGAGCTAGCTGGTTTTGCTTCGGGTTGTAAGATTCTTCGACTCAGCTAGAATAGTCGGACAGTAATAGCCTTGTTTGATGACCATCTATGCTAAGATCCTGGCCCTGATGTGATTTTCACATAAGCTTTCATAGATCTCCCTTAGGATGTAGTCTGATTCTTCTGGTTAGAGGCATCGAAGATAGGGCCCCATGTTGCTGCTCGTGTAGGAGTGCTAGTAGAATTGATCCCCGATCATGAAATATTTTAGGGCTTTTCTTATCAAGCTCCTGGCTTCTACTCAATCTTCTAGCAGAGCACCTTTCATTTGATACTAGTTGAGTGGGTCCATCCTGCATGGCCCTGACTGATGGTCCACTTGCATGACTGAATCAATCATTATTTCAGCAATGATGGGCTTTTTAAGGGTATCTGTATATAATGGCCCCTTTCCCGCCCCCAAGCTTGAGGAGCCCATCTTGGAAAGAGCGTTTGTCTGAGCATTGTGGGCCCTAGGAATCTGCTAGATTTCAAACCCCTTTAATTTGCCCAAAAGTTTTTCAACTTTTCTAGATACTTCGCCATCCTGGGGTCTTTAGCTTCATATTCTCCTCGCACATGATAGTCGACGAGTTGTGAGTCAGCTATCATGAAGACAAACTCTACTTTGGTTGCTAGGGTGGCTCTGACGCTCACTAGAAGAGCTTCATATTCGACTTCATTATTTGAGGTCGAAAATTGAAGGTCAGAAATCGAAGGCAATTGTGTACTTGAAAATGTATTTTTCTGGGTTGCGTAGTACTACCCCTACCCAGCTGCCATTTTCTCTGGTGGAGCTGTCTACTTTTAGTACCCACTATAACAAAAATTTAGACTGATCATATTTGGGGGTGTTGCTTTTGTTGGGTGTAGCCTTTTTGATCGGCTTCTCGGTCGAAGGGGGAGCTGGCTAATGCGCCTGCGAGTCGCCTTCCGAATCTGAGGAATCAATCAAGAAGTTGGTGAGAACTTGAGCCTTTATGGTTGTTCGGGGTTCAAATTGGATATCATACTCACTGAGTTCTATGACCCAATTGGTCATTCTTCCTGAGGTGGAGAGGCTGCCAAGTGCTTTCTTCATGGCTAAATTGGTTCAGGCTAACACCGAGTGGGCCTGGAGGTATGGTCAGAGTCTTCTTGCTGTAGTGATAAGAGCAAAGGAGACTTTTTCCATAAGGATGTAGCTAAGCTCATCCACCTTCAAAATTTGGCTAACAAAGTAAACAAGTTTCTGGATATTATCTTCTTCTCGGACCAGGACCGAGCTCACCGCTTTTTGAGGCCGAATGGCATCACTTTGTAGCAGTAAGTTCCCTGGTCCGTGATGAGGGAACTTTTCTCTTCATCATGCTTTGCCATCTTTATTTTGGTTGTAGCCTGAGAAGACATCCATAAAGCTAAGCATTTTGTATCCTGAGCTTCCATCGACGAGTTGGTCAATCTGAGGGAGGAAAAAACTATCATTGGGATAAGTTTTGTTGAGGTCGGTAAAATCGATGCACATCCTGCACTTGCCATTTATTTTTTGACCAGCACTATATTTCTAACCCCTCCGGGTACACGATCTCCTGGATGTATCTTGCTTTTAGCAGTCAGTCAACCTCTTCTACCACCGCCTGCTACCTTTCGGGCCTGAGATGTATTTTCTTCTGTCAGACATGTTTGCACTGTCGGTCGACGCACAACTCATGAGCCATCATATTTGGGTCGATTCTGGGCATATCCTTAGGTCCCCAAGTAAAAATATCTGCATTCACATGTAGGAACTTGATGAGTGCCCCTCTCTGTGGTTCGAGCAGTTCTGATCCAATTAGCACCTTCTTGGTGCCATCGACGCTGAGCATGATTTCGTCTAGTTCTTTGACAAGGGTAGTCCACTTCCTTTTTTTTCATCCTTTTGAGGTTGGCTTAGGACTTCACAATCAGTAGGGTTCTGAGATTCTCTTGCCCTTCATGGAGAGTATATAGCACGACTTGCCTTCACACTGATTGCTCCGCTCAATGCCAACCCCTTCTGGGATCGGGAATTCTATCATCTGATAGTAGGTGGGCGGGATCCCTTGGAGCTCATTCAAGGAATTTCTCCTAAGGATGATGTTGTAGGCAGGCTTGACGTTCATCACAATGAGCTAAACTCAAACCATGGATTGGCGGGGGTAATCGCCAATGACCATCGTAAGGTGATCACTTCTTTTGGTCGAACTGAATGCCCTAAGAAGCCTACCAAGGGGCTCGGACATGATTGTAGCTTAGATAATTCGATCTTCATTTGGTTGAAGGTGCCCATAGATAGGACGTCGGTAGAGCTACCCATGACCACCATAATTTGCTTAATCTGGAGCCCATTGATTTAGGCGGATATGATGATAGGGTCATCTTGAGGCATTATCACGCCTTTCAAGTCAACATTACTAAGGGTTATAGATTGATCCACCTTAAGCCTCTTCTCACACATGTTTACCTCGAGGGCTCATTGAGCATACTTTTTCTAAGCATTTTTTGACATCCCTCCAATAGCCGAGTCACTGCTGATGGTGTTGATAGTGCCCCTGTCACCACCTTCCTTCGGTTGGCCTCTCTACTAATTCAGGCAGGCTGACCGCGACCTCCTCCTTTCTATCTTGTCTGGGTTTAGCCTTTCCTTGTTGCGGCTGGTTGTGAACTTCTTGAGCAGCCCATTCTTGATGAGATCTTCGATGTCCCTCTACAGGACTTAGCAATTAACAGTGTCGTAGCCATGACTTGGTGGTAGCGACGGTACTATTTAGCATCCCTTCTATGGGGATCTGAGGTCATACGAGGGGGAGTCTTCGTAAGATGTCCCTCTCGCTGAATTTAATGCAATACTTCTGAGAGGGGGCCATTGAGAGAAGTGAAAGTGGGTCCCTCGTTGCATCTCTCCGCTCATCTCTTCTTCCATCATCCCTTCCGTCGGATCATCTGCGTCTGGAGCTTAACTCGGATTGGTCGGTGTTAGTCTTTTTGTTTCTAGAAGCTATTGCTCGGGCCTCTTTTTTATAGATGCAACTGTCTTCTACATTCATATGTAACTGGGCTCTAGCCATGAGCTGGTCAAAGTTGGTCACGGTATTCATTATGAGCAAGTCTGACAGCTTCTCATCTTCCAGATTCACGATTATTACTACCATAGCTACCATGTTGCCAGGGACATCCACTTCCAGCCACTTGGCCCAGAATTTCTTGAAATATTCTCTGAAAGTCTTGCCTGATTTCTATCTGATTTGTAGTAGAAGGGCGGAGGGTGCCTTCTTCTTTGTGTCTGTTAAAAACATAGTGGACAAACTTCTAGAAGAGTTCATAATTATGGATGGAGTTTATCTCTAGAGAGAGTTCCATCACATTTTGGCGCTGTCACTGAGGGTGATAGGAAAAATCCTGCATATGACCGGGTCGGTCACATGTTGCTTGCACATTAAATCAAAGAAGTTTTGCGCGTTCTCAACTAGGTCGCCTTCACCATTGTATTTCTCAATATGCGATATTTTGAACTTGGGGCAAAGGGCATCTATGATGTCGTTAGCAAGGGGAGTGTTCCCTCCAATAACTAGGACCGCTATGTTGAAAGTCCGGTCATAACCAGAAGTTCGGTTGGCTACAGTTCCAGAGTTTGGGTTGCATAAGTGTATCTCATCCCTTGCGATGCTGCCTGCAGGTCATGACTAGGATTATGGCTTGAGCTCTAGCATGTTGTGTCTGAGTGCTGAGGAGACTACCAGATGTGGGCAATGAAACAGGCTTGGTGGCGTGAGGGTTGAGAAGTAGTCTCCCTGACTCACTCTTCATCCTTTTTCCGTTGAAACTACTCTCCTGTTATTGGAGTAGCGAATGACAGAGAATGTTGGAGAAGAGGGAGATGACTGAGAAGTTTGTTTACGAATGAGACAAATTGATGCTGGAGTGACTACGCTAACCTCTGGGAGGATTCATCTAGCTGGGCTTGAGTAACTTAATCTCTTCTGATGACTGATCATGTTAGAAAAGGCAGATCCCCGCACAAGCAACAAATGTTAAGAGGCCTCGGAGGAGATTTCCTCTAGCATGCCCTCCAACGCTCAAGTCAGTGAATGGTGGAACCGGTACCAAGAAAAGTGTAAGACTCAGGTGACGGGGTAGCTCATATTTATAAGAGAGATTGAGGATGAATTGGTAATTTGACTCAACTGGGGGAAGTGACATTTGGTTTATGCTTTACACATGTCAACATCAAGTTGTGTGAGTTTGCTAGAGTCGTTCACATTGCATTTAATGCGACAGCGACAAGGTGACGGGGGTGTGGACTCCATCCGAGGAGTCATTATTACATCTTACCCGTATTAAATACGATGACAACTGAGTGGTGGAGTATGGGCGGTGCCCAAAAGTCATCATCACGCCTGGCAATTCATTAACTACAGGTGTCATTGACGAGGCAGTCAGACATCCCTTCACCTCATGACAAATGTCTTCCAGTGGAGCTCGACCAGAAGACGCCTTGTAACTTGGACTAGGACTGTTGAAGAAGTCGGCTATTCTAGTCAGGCTACAACTACACTCGGGCCAGGTTTTGGTCATATGACCCGACCTACTTGACTGACTCATGGCCACTTCTCAAGGGTTTGTCAAACTCGTTACTTTTAGTGTATAACAGAATTGAATTCCAATTGCAATTAATTCTTTCCAATCAAATTCAATCCCAATTCAAGTTCAATTAGGGTTTCTTGAAATACAAGACTATTTTCAATAATAACGAAACAATTTCCAACTTTTCTTTTAATTTTACGGGTATCTTTCTTGTACGGGAAGCCGTTTCAACCTTACATCCCCCTTGTATTATTTTCTTTTCCTATAAATAAATAATTAGACTTGCCTCAGGACCTGCACAATGTTTCGCAAAAAGAAATCAGATTGTAATGCAACAAGTTTATACCTTACTTCATGTATGTATGATTTTAGAAGCGCATGAAGTTATACATCAATATAAAGGTAGATAGTCAGGGACCATATTAGGTAGCGATTTTGAGAAAGGGTTTTCAGAAAAACCCCCTAAACTTTGAGGGATTTTGCACATAAACTTTTTTTGAATACACTATAACCTATGAAGATTTTTCCTGTTAACCCTCTAAGCAACACATACTTGGCATGTAATACGTTAGGCTTGACACGCCCAAATCCAAAGGTCTACAACCTGTCAGCGGATGGACGTCGATCTCACAAGGTCAAATAAAGACTTCGAGGGTTGTTTTGGATCTTTAGGTCATTCGAGGATCTATTAAACTTGCAAATCTAACACCTCGTTTTGTACCTGGGAATTGGATCAAGTGAGAATGGAATAAAGCAAGGAAAGAAATATAATGAGAGTGAGAATGGAATGCTTATTTCCATTCACACATTTGGGTATGATTAGAGAGTGAAGCAGGAATGCAAATCTTTTTGATTTTTAGCATGTGTAATTAATAAATGATTTGGGAATATTGGTATGTATTTTAAAAATTTTACTCCCACTTATGTGGGAATACCCGTTCCCTAACAACTCACTGAAAATGCTCATTTCCACAAAATGTGCGAATGAAGGGTAAGTGAAAATGAGCATTCTAGCTTCTAAAAGGATGATGAGTTTGGTTCAGATGAATAAAAAGTGAGAATGAATATTCCATTCCCGCTCATTCCAGCATACCAAACGAGGCCTAAGGGTTTATATTCAAATTCTTACGGGGTATAAATAGCTCTACAACTCCTGTCACCCGAATGGCATGTGGTTCATGTTGAACTTTTTTTTAAAAGGAAAACTTCGTTTCTTAGGGTGTCTATTTTTTAGAGGAGCACAGAGTTTGAGTTCCTCCAAGATAAACTTTAGTTTCTTAGGAGGAGTCAATTAGGTAGAATCCATCTCCAATTTGACTCCATAGGTGGACCTAGTCTAGGTAAATTCCGAAAGGTGTGGATCACACTTTAATCCATGTCACATATTTCATGGTGAGTACGGGGAAATTCAAACCCCGTTCGTCTAGTGGGAATTTTATCCACCTAACCACCTAGGCAACCCCCAGTGGGTTTAATCAATTTGTCTTCGTCCCTTGCTCAGAGCACAAATCCTCACATTTGATTCTTAGAAGTATTCTAATCATCAGCAAATCATATTATTTCACTTGGTTGTTAGGATTTGAGATGCAAGTCTAAGGAGGGTTGAATATGATTGCTTACTATTTTTCAAATATCACAAATAATACAATGAAAATACAACAATAATTAAAAAATGGTAAGCAATAAAATAATTCACAAAAAAAAGAACACAACCAGAGCACACGAGATTTTATAATGGTTCAAATAACAATGCTATATTCAGTCTTCTTTCTCACGCATGGGCTTTCTCACTATATGAAAGTTTACCTGAATCACACACCCGATTCAATATGCTTACAAAACGAAACCCTAGTTTCACCAAAACTAGTCGTCAAACCTAACTCTTCACACATGAGTAACCCTACCTCTAGTTAGTGTCCAATCCCTCAATTAACCCCGGCTTGTGTGCAAGTAAACCCTCAATTCACGCTAGCTTGAGTACGCCGTGAACACTCAATTTGCACCATTTTGAGTACGATGTAAAAACAAGTTTAAAATAAAGTAGCAGATATCAATTAAGCATAACTAGAAAGATCTTATAACCCTTTATTATTGAGATCGTTTCCCCAAAGACTTAATTATGGAGATCTAGAAGAACAACAATGATTTTGGAGTCCAAGGGAATCACTCCTTGATAGTTGACGATCACATGTTGAAGAACGATGTCGAGGTGCTTTCTGAGAAGACTGAACAAGATCCTTTCTCCTAAGCTGAAACCCCAACACACACACACACACACACACACACACACACCCTCCCTCCCTCTTTCTTTTTCTCTCAAATTTGGTCAGGAACTTCTATGAAAAATGAGAGAAAGAAACCCTATACATAGCTGCAATGAACGGCTGGGGTTCAATCTTGAAATTTGAGAATCAGTTCATCAGTCATCAATGATGAATTCAATCATCGATGATCACTTGATCACCTATGATGACACTTTGTCATTGATGGTTGGGAAGGCTATGTATATTTCTATCATTGATAATGCATGGGTCACCGATAAAAATTTTCTTTCTATAAAGTTAAATCATAGATGAACAAAAGCTCTCATCGATGATCAACTTGATCATCAATGATCCAAAGTAGTCATCGATGGTTACTTTGCTAATAACTTTGTTGTGAGCTAAAATTAATATTATTTCTTCTAGAACTTAGTTCTAAATTCTTCAAACATACACAAATCATCTCAAACACAAACTAGATTCAAATGAACGTTTATTATTACTCAAACAAAAATATTGTACGGACAAGGTCCGAACAATCTCCCTCTTTTGATAATAACAAGCTCAAATATTTGAACTCAAAATTTAAGCCATTTGAGATATATAAAAAGGCATTTGAGATATATAAATAAAAGATAAATCTCAGTTTCATGATAAATATAGACTGATATGCAAGCTCCCCTACATGTGTGCATACATAAAATATGAGATACATATTTAATAAGCTCCCCTACATGTGTGCATACATAAAATATGAGATACATATTTAATAAGCTCCCACTACATGTGTCCATATATAAAAATATGAGATACAGGTTTAATAAGCTCCCCTACAATTGTACTTCTCTTGTTTCAAAACTCCTTCCTTTCTCCCCAAAAATAAATTTAAAAATCATCAAAACCATCAAAATCAATTCTCCCCTTTTGTTATTATAAAAAAATACAATGCTTTCCAAATAAATATATAAAGAGATAAATTATTGAATAATATAGTCCAAATGGTAAAAGAGAGAGATACTTACAAATCCATAAAATTTATATAAAAATATGAATGACAAGTTGATATCACTACATATGTCGATCCCATCAAATTACTTAGTGTAAGTGTGTAAGATTCATATCACCAACATAGAATGTCTTGGAAAATGCAACTCAAATCAACATACAAGTTTGTTATTCATGAAAACAAGTGTATATGAACAAGATCAACTTAAAAATAAATTCTCAATTTTCATAAAAAGACAAAAGTTTAACCTTTCACCTTGGCCATATAGGACATACTAAGAAGGATGATAGTGTTTGGCAGGTAATGTCCATCATCTCTAAACAAGTTTTGTTTAGTACAGGATGACAATCCTTTGAGATATGCAACTAATAATAAATCCACAAGTGAGGGTTTTTGACCATCTTTTAACAATGATACTATTTTTGTGTGGATTATATATGAGTGTGGATCTTTGATCATCTTTTGACAAATAAACTCATATATGCAGTTTCTTATTTAAACTCAGGTGCACATTGGAAATTTTTTAAGTTGGTGCAAAAGAAATCTACACATAGCTTGTTTCATACAACTAGTTACATGCATATGCAAACATGAATGTGATTTAAAGTCAGCATCTACCAACTACACACTATCATTGATAACATGAATCTTGTGCTTGTGAATGTGAAGAAAGATAAAGAGATACGTCAAAGTGTATTTCAACCAATAAGTCATATCCGAATATAGCATATATAGATGTGGAAAACATGGACTTAAAATAAAAATACAATCTCATGTGCCTTTAGCAGATATTATGCCAAGAGACATCTCAAATATATGTTAACACATATAAAGATGAAAGTGTTTATAATTTTTTAGTTTTATTTTTAAAGAAAAAAAGTAAAGAAAGATAAATTTCATTTTGTTTTTAAAAATAAAATAAAAGAAATATCAAAACAAAATAAAAAATAATGTAGAAAGAGGTTAATGAATTTACCTTATACTTACATTTATGAGAAGTTTTTCTGGCCTTATCACTTATGCGAGCATCGCATACTTTTGCAATAAATCCACACTTGCATAACTAGATCTTTTTTGCAACATATCAACAGCTTCTCATCCTGTATCTAAATATTTTACACTTTTATTTATAATAGATATGAAAAAAATACGAAGTGTAAATATTTGCATGTCTATTAATAAGTAAAGCAACTGAGCTTATTTCAAAAAGTAGCCAACTTTTCAATGTGTAGGTTTAGAAAATGAATAGACATACATCTATCACATACTCTACTAATGGATATGAGATTATCGTTAAACCCTCCACAAATAATATATTAAGGAGTTCAAAAGAAAATTACCTACATCACCAACTCCAACCACCTTACCTTGTTTGTTGTTCTAAAAAAGCCACATGCCCATTCTTCTTCTTGGTCAGGTTAAAGAACATATTCTTGTCTACTGAATATACATTGAGCAACCATATCAAAAAGTTTCCAGGCTCATCCCCCCTACACACCCACAATAAAGAAGATATGTGTGACCTAGATATCTACATATGACCACTCTGGTTTAGAATGGTCTCATTGGGTACCCAAATCTGCTTTACAATTTTAGTTCGATATTACATGCGACGTGACATAGAGAGATGCCCTATTCTACTACACAAAGTGCAAGTAGTAGATGATACATATGAGAAAGGAGCATAGAAAGATGAATTGTTCCCTTTTACAAAAGATGGTTAAAATATCTTTTTCTTGTTTGAATATGAACTGCTAGGTCCATTCTTAGCTTTCGCAAGTTATTGATTAGAAAGGGCCATGTTTAAACCTTTTGAGCCCAATGAGAAAATTATAATACAATGAGTTTCAAACCTCTTTTGCTCATTGGACAATTCACACGAAAGAGTAGTTAATTGACCAACTAAGTCAACATTTTCAATTTTTAAAGTATTTAATTTTTTTAGCTAACTAACTATTCATATCCCTATATATTGAATATTCTAAGCAGTCAGAGGATAAAGTGTTAAAACTTGCATTGTTAGGAGCATTCAACTCTGAAGTGGATTTTTCAAACTTCTCTTGCAAAATTTTGTTATCCTTCTTTAGATTTGAATGCATCTTTTTCAAAGTATTATATTTATCAGCAAGTTTCTCAAATTGACCTAACATTTCACCATACTTATTATATAATTCATCATATGAAGGGTATATTTCATTTTTATAGTTGTCGTCTTTAAAATTGTCTGAAAATCTATCTTTCGCCATGAGACAATGATGCGTCTTTTTCTCGTCATCCCTCGAGCTGCTCTCTAACTTCTCTTCTTTGTTCAAGACGTCCTATGTTGCTTTAAAGCACTTGCTCCTTTCCTTTTTCTCCTTCTTCTTCAAGGGGCATTTTTTTTGGATGGTCTGGTTTTCTGCATTGATAACACACTGGCTCAAAATCAGAATCACTAGACTAAATTTTTCTTACCTTGCTAGTGTAGCGATTATGTTTGTTTTGTAAGAACTTTTACCATCCTTTGATTGCAAGAAGGATTCGAAGTCTTTAACAATTTGATCTATGTCATTATCTTTCTCACTCTCAAAACTTGAGCTCAAACCCATGTTTGCCTTTAATAGCATCATAATGCTCAATATATATTATTTTTAGAGAAATTGTCAAGGTGGTGCCAGTATCCATCATAGGAGAAATTATGTTTGGGTAGGCTAATCTCTTCTTGACCAGACAGTGTCACCAATCTCAAGGAGAGTTTAGCAAACCCTTATTATTTACACCTTAAGTATATATTAGTATCACTTTGATTGTAAAAGGATGGATTGCATGCTTCTACAAATTTATTTTTACTCTTATTAAAAAAGATTCCCCTGATTGGTAGAAAGCAAAAATAAACCGAACATCAAAGAAAATACAAAGAGACATTGACTAATTATATTTCTAAAACAAAATTACAGAGAACCTTATTGACGTCTTTCACCCACTTCAAGTCTTTCTTTCTTTCAAAATTTTCTCAGTATTTCTCTCTATCTCTTTTAAGTCCCCCTTTGTATGGCAAAAAAAGTCTTTATTTATAGGGAGAGCAAGAGGAAGTTGCTTCCAGGTGTCGAAAGAGAATTGGTGTGGGAGTTAAGGTAACTCCCTTATCAGAACTCCCTGTTAGAGAATTGGTGTGGGAGTTATGGTAACTCCCTTATCAGAACTCCCTATTCATAACCGACTTACCTTTCGTTTGCCTTTTACATCTCATTTGTCTATCCGGTTTGTCTTTGCATTTTCTTATCATAAGTTTTATCATATGCATCTCATATCTCATGTCTCATATGCCTAGATGAGTTATTATGAAATTCACATGGATTTGATGGAGCTTGTTATTGTGTTAGTTTAATAGAGAGGTCTATATACCCTCAAGTAATTCACATGGATTTGATGGAGCTTGTTATTGTGTTAGTTTAATAGAGAGGTCTATATACCCTCAAGTTAAAAGTTGAGTTTGATTTTTGTAAGTAACTATTCTCAAGTTAGATTTTATGATCAAGGCCTATGAGGCGTGACAATATCATTGCATTGAAGTTGAGTGCAATAGGAGTGACAGTTGTCTTTGTGTTTGGATTAATAGAGAGGGTCCATGTACCCTCAGTTGAGTTTCAATTGATTTATATGAGCTGTAGGCATCCTCGAGTTAAATTTAATTTCTAAGCATATCGAGCAAGTGGTAAACCTCAGCAGACTGAAGGGAATAATATTATCAAAGATCATTAGTCTCTTTAATTAATTTAATTTGTGACTTGTTGAGACGTGATTTATTTTTTTACGTCTACAGCTTTGGCCTTTGATTTTTCTCTTTTCGTTTTGAGGGCGAATGACTTATTCTTTGAGTTGTCCTTCACATTTTCTTCTCTCTCCTTCGATCGTACTTCATATGTGATGAAATTTTCTACAAGATTATCAAGAGAGAGTAGAGATAAATTATGGATAATGGTTATCTTAGCATCCCATTTAGATAGTAGTGATCGAAGAACTTTTTTAATGAGCTCTTATTGATTATTCTCCTTACCCATTGACTTCAATTTATTCACTATATCCGTGAAGCGTGTGAACTTCTCCTGAATGCTCTCTGGAGTCTTCATCTTAAAATTCTCATACTTGCTCATGAGCTTTACGAGCTTCGCCTCCTTGACTTGTGAAGTACCCTCGTGTATGATCTCCAAAGTATTCTAAATATCCTATTGTTCGCGGTAAAAGTCGGGATGATTGTCATTGATTTGAATTTGTTTACAGCTTCTTTTGCCTACAACAAAATTCAAAAAGAAATTGCCTTTTATTTTAAGGCGTACAATGAAAATCAAAAAAGATTGCGACTTCTTCCTAAACAAACACGAGGATCTCGTTATGTCGAGGTCCTCGCTATGGGTTCTTTGCCCGTGTCGGACTTTTGTGTCCGTGGACCACCGCAATTCGATCCGTAGAGACCCGGTTCGAACTACAGATGTGAAGGGGCTTGTTTCACGAAGGAAACGGTTACCGAGGGGATCACACTCACGAAGGAGAGGATCGCTGGCGGGTGAGATCTACTAGGAGAAATCACGCTATCCCCGAGATTAAGGCGAAGCTTAATCTAGAGGGTATCTGTAGTTCGACCAATTCGTTACCTTTGCTTATAGATCGGCGTCATTTGGACTTGAGCTCGTGGGTGCTGGAACCTCTTGTGATTACTCGTAGATCTCGCAAGAATTCTTCAAGTCCGAGCTCTTCCAAATCACCAAAATCCAAGCCTCAGGAAGCCTTGAAATTCCCCAAATCCAAGACCTCCCAATCGAAGTCCGACCTCAAGACCCCCTATTTATACAAAAAGAGGGGATGTGTCTTGTGACCAAGTGGCTCGGCCACTTGGCCGACCACCGACGGGTGGTAGGGTGGCTTCGGCCATGGTGGCCGAGCCACCTCGCCACTGTCGGCGGGCACCTCGGCCATGGCCGAGGTGCCCGCCGTTGGTCGAGCACCTCGCTTTGAGGTGGCTCGGCCAGTGGCCGAGCCACCTGGCCATTTGCCGAGTGTCGCCGTTTTTCCTCATTGCTTCGCCGCTTTCTCCGCCGATTCTTTCGGTCTTCCGGCTTAGTTTTGCTCGGTGATGTCGCCGTTGGGTTTGAGTCCGTGTCCGATCAACTTTCGAGCTCAAACGGCTCGCTTGCATCGACGGACTAAGCACGGTTGATTCCGCCTCGCCAATGCTTGAGTTTAGCCAACTTCGACGCCGTTTCATTGGCTCGCACGCCTTGCCGACTTACTTCATGTGCTCGTCGACTGGCTCTCTGGCGTTTCGCGGCGTGATGCGTTTTCGGCGTCGGTTTGTTGAATGGATCGTCGGTTGTCAACCCACCGCCACGAAGTTTTGATCGGCATCGATAAGCAATTTTTATGCCTACAGATACCCTCCAAAGCGCCTCGGCCTCGATTCTTAATGAGTCCGATGCTTTGGACATGATGGTTCCCGCCCGCACCGAGGGTCCCAAAAGATAGCTTCAAATCTTCGATTCTTTCGGATCATCCAGCTTCTTTGTAGGATTCCCGATAAGATCACGGTGTCTGCATTTATTGTCCGACCGCTTGTTATCTTGACTTCGAAGGCGGTGGGTGAGTTTTGTTTGTAACTCGTGTCGGTTGGTCGTTGTTTGACTAACCATCAGATTTTTGGACTTCTCCGTATGTCGGCGAACTCCTTGTTGGCAACGCGTTGGCTGTGTCGAATACATGGAATTTCATAACCATCACTTTCGGCTAATTCCTCCATCATGGCGTGTCTTGTTGGTTTAACTACAGTGGGAGGATATGATTATCCGATGTCAACATGACTTTCACTCCTCATCAGATTATCCTTCTCTTGGAGATTATGGTGGGAGGAAATTAAGGGCTACCGAGTTATCCTTAAGAATATGGATTTATTCTCCGTGAACTCCTCGCTGAAATTTTGGAAATAGTTTATACTCGTAATCCTAGTTGGGTAGGATTAGGCGACGCTGATCGGCGCCGATGCAATCCGCGACGATCGAAGTTATCCCTAAGAATATTTTTGTGAAAATATTCTTCCGGAACTTCTCGATAAATTGGGAAACAGCTTTATACTCGTAATCCTAGTTGAGTAGGATTAGCGACGCGCTGATCGGGCCGATGCATCCGCGACGATCGAAGTTATCCCTAAGAATATTTTTGTGAAAATATTCTTCCTGAACTTCGATAAATTAGGAAACAGCTTTATACCGTAATCCTAGTTGGAGTAGGATTAGGCGACGCTGATCGGCCGATGCATCCGCGACGATCGAAGTTATCCCTAAGAATATTTTTGTGAAAATATTCTTCCGAACTTCTCGATAAATTAGGAAACAGCTTTATACTGTAATCCTAGTTGAGTAGGATTAGGCGACGCTGCTGATCGGCCGATGCATCCGCGACGATCGAAGTTATCCCTAAGAATATTTTTGTGAAAATATTCTTCCTGAACTTCGATAAATTAGGAAACAGCTTTATACTGTAATCCTAGTTGAGTAGGATTAGCGACGCTGATCGGCGCCGATGCATCCGCGACGATCGAAGTTATCCCTAAGAATATTTTTGTGAAAATATTCTTCCTGAACTTCGATAAATTAGGAAACGGTTTATACTCGTAATCCTGATTGGAGTAGGATTAGGCGACGCGTTGATCGGCGTCGATGCAATCCACACGATCGAGTTATCCCTAAGAATATTTTTGTGAAAATATTCTTCCCGAACTTCTCGATAAATTAGGAAGCGGTTTATACTCGTAATCCTAGTTGGAGTAGGATTAGGCGGCGTTGATGGCGTCGATGCAATCCATACGATCGAGTTATCCTAAGAATATTTTTGTGAAAATATTCTTAGGAACTTCTCGATAAATTAGGAAACGGTTTATACTCGTAATCCTAGTTGGAGTAGGATTAGGCGTTGATCGGCGTCGATGCAATCCATACGATCGAGTTATCCCTAAGAATATTTTTGTGAAAATATTCTTAGGAACTTCTCGATAAATTAGGAAACGGTTTATACTGTAATCCTAGTTGGAGTAGGATTAGGCGTTGATCGGCGTCGATGCAATCCATACGATCGAGTTATCCCTAAGAATATTTTTGTGAAAATATTCTTAGGAACTTCTCGATAAATTAGGAAACGGTTTATACTCGTAATCCTAGTTGGAGTAGGATTAGGCGGCGTTGATGGCGTCGATGCAATCCATACGATCGAGTTATCCCTAAGAATATTTTTGTGAAAATATTCTTAGGAACTTCTCGATAAATTAGGAAGCGGTTTATACTCGTAATCCTAGTTGGAGTAGGATTAGGCGGCGTTGATGGCGTCGATGCAATCCATACGATCGAGTTATCCTAAGAATATTTTTGTGAAAATATTCTTAGGAACTTCTCGATAAATTAGGAAGCGGTTTATACTCGTAATCCTAGTTGGGTAGGATTAGGCGTTGATCGGCGTCGATGCAATCCATACGATCGAGTTATCCCTAAGAATATTTTTGTGAAAATATTCTTAGGAACTTCTCGATAAATTAGGAAGCGGTTTATACTCGTAATCCTAGTTGGGTAGGATTAGGCGGCGTTGATGCGTCGATGCAATCCGCACGATCGAAGTTATCCCTAAGAATATTTTTGTGAAAATATTCTTAGGAACTTCTCGATAAATTAGGAAGCGGTTTATACTGTAATCCTAGTTGGAGTAGGATTAGGCGGCGTTGATGGCGTCGATGCAATCCATACGATCGAGTTATCCCTAAGAATATTTTTGTGAAAATATTCTTAGGAACTTCTCGATAAATTAGGAAGCGGTTTATACTCGTAATCCTAGTTGGGTAGGATTAGGCGGCGTTGATGGCGTCGATGCAATCCATACGATCGAGTTATCCCTAAGAATATTTTTGTGAAAATATTCTTAGGAACTTCTCGATAAATTAGGAAGCGGTTTATACTCGTAATCCTAGTTGGGTAGGATTAGGCGGCGTTGATGGCGTCGATGCAATCCATACGATCGAGTTATCCTAAGAATATTTTTGTGAAAATATTCTTCCGAACTTCTCGATAAATTAGGAAGCGGTTTATACCGTAATCCTAGTTGGAGTAGGATTAGGCGGCGTTGATGGCGTCGATGCAATCAGCAGTGTTTCTAGAATAAATCTTGAAATTTTTCCAAATATAGCGGAGGAGTAGGGGTCAATCAGCGGACTGATTTGGCATTATTTTGGCATCCAATTAGGGTTCTAATTAGGACTCCTAATTAGGGGCTGATTAGAGTCCTAATTGGAATTGATTTGGACCCCAATTAGAATTCCTATTTCTTGCCAAATAAGAGTCCTTGTTCAAAGAGGATTTGGTCCATATGGGGTTGTTATAAATACCCATAAATCCTCCTCTTTTCCCTTGACCTAGGCCGGCCCTCTTTACTGTGCTTTCGTCTTGTTTTTGCGTCGTCTCGTCTCCTCAGATCAGAAGTGCGCATGAGGATTTTGTTAATTCTCTTTCTTCTTTTCTTCTCTTTTTTGTGCGTCTGGTGTGGACGGAGCAGAGTCACGATCAGACGGGGCGATGGCGTCCGTGTGGCAGTGGCTGGCATGTAGCGGCGCGGTATTGTGGCTTGGGCATGCCATATGATCAGCTAATTTACCGGCTGCCATGTATTGTAGCTTCTTGCGCCCTTGCTTGCTTGGATGGTATTGCGATCTTGGCTTGATCCGTGGTATTGCGAATGCGCCGGCCTTTGTCTTGCGGTGATCGTTAGTGCTCGTGGTCGGTCTTGATTGAGCTAGGGCACCCGTTGGTGCCTCGATGATGGAGTGAGGTGGGCCTGACGACAACCGTTCTTGCGAATTCTGATTTTTCAAGCGCATATCGACCTTATTTGTCTTCTTTTGCGGTTTCGATGTCGTCGGGGAGATCCGCGGCGTTTGAGTCGATCAACTTCGCCGCGGCGTGAATGCACGCCTCCTTCTTTCGGTGGTGCGCCCGGCGTCGTCATCATATTCTCACACATATATCGTTGTATCCGCCGTCCTCCTTTGTGGCGATTGGGAAGAGCGAAATCCTCCTTTGTGGGGATCGGCGCTTGGTGTGCCGCGTTCGTTATGACCCGCCGTTCTCCTTTGTGGCGATTGGGAAGAGCCGAGATTCTCCTTCGTGAGGATTGAGGCTTCAAAAATCACCCGTCTCGATGTTTTTAACGGGAGCGATTTCACACCGTACTCTCGCCCTGTAGAACGGAATATATTGCCGCTTGGATCATGCGGTTATATTTATCGTTCTCCGGGTGTTTATCTGGATGAAATCGTCATACCGTTATAAGGTTAATGACTCAATCTATGTAAGATGAATTCAACGCCATTTATTAGCGAGTATTTTCGATTTCGGTTGATTATTCCTCGGGAGCTTTTCCGACTACGGTCGATGGGCGTCATAGTGACTATTATTCCATGTGTGATGATCCGCGATTTCTATCTCGCCTCGATTTGTGCAGGGACATCAGGGAGCGATCGGTGTTTGAGGAGTTCAGCGTTCTCCGACGATTGGTCACCGTCGCGCTTCGTAAGGGCGCCCGACTCTTGAACCTGAAAGGCAGTTATCTATTGACTTCGGTTAAGGATCGGATCTGACTCTTATCGAGAGTGAGAGGTGGTTGAACAAAGACGACGGAGGCCCTTTGTATATTCCCGGATACCTCGTCGGCTCGTTGACCGACCTTAGACACCATCTTTGTGACCGCCGTATGTCATGGCGTTTGGCCAGAGAGCATGATCATATTCATTGTGGGTTTATTACCCGGGGCGGTTCGGGTTGAGCGAGGAATCAGCGTCATCGGCCTTCACCACAGGGTTGTAGAGTGGACACACCGCCCGTGATGAGCTTTTCGTTCACCTTCCGACTTTGAAGAATCGCCTTGCTAAATTGGGCGAGAGAGATCGTCGTCGATCATAGATTCTTGGTACGGTACACTTTCGTCAAGTAAGCTTGGTGGGGTCGCTGACGCTTCGTCCTCGTAGATGGGATGGAGAACCGTGCTTGCGATGCGTATTGGCGATTCGTGCCACTATGTATGGCCTTCCAATCGGTGTCAACCATTTCTTTACCTTATTCGAGCTTTATAATCGGACTTCGAATCGTTTTCACCAAACATGGCGAGTTGGGGTTGGCTTTGCATGAGATGTACCGTATTTCGGTCTACCCATGGGAAGATGCTATATCGGGAGTACTTTCCCTCAATCGAGGAGCGGCGGTGAAGAGCATGCGCCCGATCGTTATAAGACTTTATGGGATCTCACTTGTCATTACCATATAGCTCGGCCCAATCTGAACCTTGCTAGAGAAATGTGGTGAGTCGAAGTTCATGATTACTTGTTCCGGCATTTGGAGGACAAATCGGCGAGGAAATATGTGAACTATCACGCTCACCCGCCGAAGGTTAATGAACTGATCAAGAAGTCGAGGCTAACTTCGTATACACTCATTCGCCAAAGAAGGCTTTCCTTGGGGACCAAGTTTGCGACCTTTACGTGGCATGCGGTGAAGCCTATCCGGTAGGCAACTCTTCTAGCGGGCTATCTTGCAATCTGGCTCAAGAAGTGTGTGGTTCCATATCAATCGATGATGCTTTACCTTTGGAGGTCCTTTATCCTGCCGGTTCAACTTCGCCCAGAAGGAACTCTCTCTCTTCCGGTGATGGTGGCGGTATTCACCGTGGATTGCGGCATATAGTTGGCGTTTACCCGGAGAAAGGGCGAGCCATCATCACGCATCCCTTCCGTCCGGTAGAGCTCCCATATACCTATTTGATGACTGGTTGGTCCTTCATCGTCCGACATGATGTCGTGGCGGGTTCCACAGTTAGTCTACTCCTTTCTTACGGTTGGTAGAGGATTGCGGATGGAAGAGTGGTTTTGAGATCAAAGCAGTCTGATTCACAAAGGGTGGATCTTTTCGGATGTTTTCCTCGATTCTCACGGTCAATATGGTGAGTCCTTGGTGCGGGAGTGCGAAGACCTGGCGGACTTCACTTAACATTGGCTATTTCAATTGGCTAGTGAATATCGGGCGAGGTATCTCACCTTAGAGTAAATGAGGAATGCTTCATTGAGCCTTATTTTCCTGTCGTTTTGCTGCCCGATTCGGTTCGACCAACTTTATGTTGGGAACGGCAAGCGACTCGAACTTCGAGGTGGACTTGTGGATGGCCTTGAGCATGGTTATGGGCGTCATGGGGTGTAGGTGCTAGGTTGATCTCAGAGCTCGAGGCCGTCGGTAGTCGACATTCCTCTATTGTAGTTGGCTATTAGTAGCTAATGAGTCAGTCCTGTGAGGGCCATCTGGATCACGGTAGCGAGCGTCGTTGCGGCCTTCGAACCTCAAATCTTGGTCAAGTTGGAGGAAGCGTAGGCAATCTCATCCAGATTGGTGAGGGGAATTCCACGACTCACAGTCTTTGGGACTTTAGAAGAGGACCAAGCGTCTTTGCGAACCTCGGTACTCTCTTTTCCCCTTCGTTTTCTTATCCTCTCTATTGGATTTCTCATTCAGCGAATTTTCGAGGCTGTTGAAGAAGAATTTCAACCCTCTCAAGGGGTTAAGCGAAAGAGGTTAGCCCATAAGAATCGCGTGAATCCTCGGTCCTTGATATAGACTTGACGGTAATGATCGGTCGGTGGCGGAGGTAATAATTCAAGTGACAAAATTTGAAATTTTGACTTTTGAAGGTGACATTTCTCGGTTAGCATGCGAGGGAGTTATAGGGATTATGATCTGGTTTTGATTTTGATCACCACAATTCTGAGCCCGGTTACGCTCATCTTTGAGCCAGTTTTACTCAACAAATGTATGGAGCTATGGCGGAAGAGGCCGATGTAGGACCTGATCCGGCGGACCAGTACATCTAACATCGATAATTCCTCTTACGGGTGGCAAATCACGAGAATGGAATGACTTCGGTTGTACCCCCGCTTGCCTCTTTGTTTTGTTCTTTTAGAGATCGCGGAGACAAATGCACAAACCGAGACTAGGCGACTAATCACACGTAGGAGGTAAGTAATTCTACCTATTGTTAGTCTTAATTGCATTCACTTTCCTAATGCCCTTTTTTTGGACTTCTCAATGGAAGATCTGCGTGGCGGTGGTTTATCGGTAGTACCTCCATGGATGACTTGTTACGCACTTGGTCACAAGATGGAGATACCCTTGGTGAGTTGCAGAAGATACTATCCACGAAGAAGGTATGAACTTTCCCTTGATTGATTATAGGACCGGCCGTTTGGCCAATACTACTATAATTAAAAGGCTGAGACATTCCATTAGATGCGTGATGGTACCCCTCTTTCCGTCGCTTTCTCGAATCGGCTACCGCGGCCGTTGAGATAGATGAGCACAGCGAGGGCTCATTTGCGGTTAATCCGGCGATAGATCGCCTCTGGTAGACTTCGCTAGCCTCTGAAGCTACAGAAGGAGGCGGGTGAGGGTCTTTTAGCCCAATAAATTTTAAGCCCATTTCTTCTGAAAATTCTAAAGTCCTCTTTTCTTACGTGCGAGCCTACATCTCGACTCCATGACTGGCGAGGCGTTGATGGTGGATGAAGATCCATCCCATCTTATTATCTGTTTGGAAATCGCTCATTCTTTTCTTTGGTGAACACTTGTGATCGAAAAGGTCCTTCATGGTGGGCTTTCTCTTCATCGATTCGGACCAACTGCTTGACCCGGATGGCTTTGATCACGGGATATGGGTTACCGGTAGCTCGAGCCATTGTTGATGATCTCGCCCATCACGGAGGGGCGGCTCGAGAGGCTGCAGAGGCTGCGGTGGAGCTTCCTCATATGTAGCTGCTCATCACGGGCTCGCGTTTAGAGGCATGGCGATGCTCGTGTTTTCTTGGGCTCGAGAGTCGGATCTGAAGGACAGCGATCGGCTTGGGTGTTGTTCTTTGAGACATATTCTTCCCTAAGCCATATCAGGCCCGATATCGTGGCGAGTCGCGGAGAGGATATCTTTTCGGGGAGAGCTCCATCTTGAGGAAGATAGGATGGCGGTTTGGGCCAAGGCCAACAAGGAAGAAGACCTCACCGTTGCGTCTAGGGAACTTCGATCTGTCGAGCCGAGCGGGCGAGCTCGAGGAGGCAACCATGAAGACGAACACCGATGAGGAGTCCTTGAGCGAGTTGCGGGAAGAACTTCGACCGGGCTTACAATGGTGAAGTGTCTCGGCTTGAACAACAAATCCTTTGTCATAGACTTGATATTTAAGCGGTTGTAGCTCCTTTTATATTTGCTTCAAATGAATAAGATCCATTCCTTTCATTGTTTATTATGATTCTTTTACTTCCTCGAAATAATTAACCATAATACTTATAGGATTTTGGCAAACCCTCGACCATCAGCGGGTTTGATTAGCCTTTACCAACCACCGTTTGAGTTGGGCTAGCGTCGCGGATTATCACGGATCCGTTCCGCGCGTGGCGTTGTGCTAAAAGAATGAAACTCTTCTAGACTTCGTTGCTATGATATTGAATACATAGGCCGTACTCTTTTACGGGCAAGAGACCACCCGACAGCAGCGTGTGGCGTTGGCTTTATCCCTTCTTAGGCTTGGGATAAAATACCCCGAATCGAACTCGGTGTCTTCTTCAATCGGAGAAAGACTAAACCCGACAGCAGCGTGTGGCGTTGGCTTTATCCTTCTTAGGCTTGGGATAAAATACCCCGAATCGAACTACGGTGTCTTCTTCAATCGGAGAAAGACTAAACCCGACAGCAGCGTGTGGCGTTGGCTTTATCCTTCTTAGGCCGGGATAAAATACCCCGAATCGAACTTCGGTCTTCTTCAATCGGAGAAAAGACGCGGAAACAGCGTGTGAAGTTGACTTTAGGGTTATGACCCGGCCTTCAGCGGGTTTGATTAGCCTTTACCAACCACCGTTTGAGTTGGGCTAGCATGTAGATTGTCTAAATCCGTTCTACACACAGCGTTGTGCTAAAAGAATGAAACTCTCTTAGACTTAATGCTACGATGTTGAATCGTGGCTTTGTCTTTTGTCGCGGAATTGACTACGACAGCGTGGTAGGCGTTGGCTTTATCCCTTCTTAGGCCGGGATAAAATGCCCCGAGTCGAACTCGGTGTCTTCTTCAATCGGAGAAAGACTAAACCCGACAGCAGCGTGTGGCGTTGGCTATATCCCTTCTTAGGCTTGGGATAAAATGCCCCGAGTCGAACTCGGTGTCTTCTTCAATCGGAGAAAGACTAAACCCGACAGCAGCGTGTGGCGTTGGCTATATCCCTTCTTAGGCTTGGGATAAAATGCCCCGAGTCGAACTCGGTGTCTTCTTCAATCGGAGAAAACTAAGCAAACCAGCGTATAAAGCGTTGGCTTTATCCCTTCTTAGGCTTGGGATAAAATGCCCCGAGTCGAACTCGGTGTCTTCTTCAATCGGAGAAAGACTAAGCCGAAAGCAGCGTATAAAGCGTTGGCTTTATCCCTTCTTAGGCTTGGGATAAAATGCCCCAAGATGAATCTTGGTGTCTTCTTTGTGGGGAGAATGGTGAACAGGAGAAGATTGATTGAGGTGGGAAAGGAAGAATTTGTTCTATTTCAGGAATGAGGCTAACAATGATTCCTTCTTTGTAGAATCGAAAAGACTTCGAGGTGACCTTGATCGGACAACACAGTGCGAAAATCCGGCGCATACCTTGATCGGCTACCTAAGATAAGAGGGGAACTAAGAGTGGGATCTCCACTCAGAGAGCCGAGAGACTCGAGGTGACCTTGATCGGACAACACAGTGCGAAAATCCGGCATACCTTGATCGGCTACCTAAGATGAAGATGGAACTAAGAGTGGGATCTCCACTCAGGAAGCAGAACTTCGGGTGACCTTGATCGGACAACACAGTGCGAAAATCGGCATACCTTGATCGGCTACCTAAGATGAAGATGGAACTAAGAGTGGGATCTCCACTCAGAAAGCGAAAAGACTCGGTGACCTTGATCGGACAACACAGTGCGAAAATCCGGCATATACCTTGATCGGCTACCTAAGATGAAGATGGAACTAAGAGTGGGATCTCCACTCAGAGCGAAAAGACTTCGAGGTGACCTTGATCGGACAACACAGTGCGAAAATCGGCATACCTTGATCGGCTACCTAAGATGAAGATGAAACCCTTCCGTTTGACACGAAAAGTTTTCGCTTGGAGAGGAAGGATTTTATATTCTCTCTCAGCGTGAAAGGAATTTTGAGTGGGCCTCTTGTTCATAGAAGGAATCAAGAGGGATTTTGGTAATGTACGAAAATTTGTAGACCCACCGCCAAGGAATTTGATCGGTGGGGAAATTGTGATGGAGGATAAATCTAGGGTTATCCTCATGGCAGGTGAGACATCCCGAGGAACTTCCGTCGAAGCGGGTTATCGAAGATACTATGGGTAGTATTTCTTCGTGAACTTCCCATTTATCGGCATTAATTGCGGTCGCCATTTTGGGTAATGAGGCGATATGCACCATTGGAGTAAACCGTTTCTATTACAAGCGGACCCTCCCATTTAGGTTGAATTTACCTTTCTTCTTGGAAGTGAGGATTATCGGTCGTCGGCGGCGAGGACCAAATCTCCTTCTCTAAAGGTTCTCTGTCGAACTTTCTTGTTGAAAGCCTTGACATCCTAGCTGGTAGAACTCAATGCATTGTTGAGCCTCGGTAGCTTCTCATCTAACATCTCAAGCTCTTGAGGCGTTTTGATGTTGTTCTTGGTCGTCATCTGTTGAAAGGCGTCGCGAAGTGGCGGATCTGAATTTCCAATGGGAGAACCGCTTCACACCCATGGGCCATGCGGGGGTGGCTCGGTTGGCGTCGCGTCTGGTTGTGCGATCGCCGAGTGCTTCTCGAGTTTATCATCGGTCTCGCTTGTTACTTTTCACAAGCTTTGTGGTACGATAATCGTCTTGTTGAATGCCTCGGCTAATCCATTTCGCATTTTGGATTATAGAACATCGGCGAGGCGTCTTGTATCTTGAATTTCGCAAAACACGATGAAGGAATTGCGATGAGCTGGGGACCGTTGTCATGCACGATCCGTCTTGGGACACCATGTCGATAGATGACATGGTGTTTGATAAACTTAATGGCGGTTTTCGCCTTTACTTCTTTTAGCGGGATTGCTTGACCCACTTGGAGAAGTAGTCGGTGATCGCTAGAATAAACCGATCGCCTTTGTGACGGAGGAAAAATGGGACCTACAATGTCCATTCCCCATGTCTCGAATGGCGGGATGTGGCGAAGGATCTGATTGCTCTAGCGGTGATGCATATAATTAGCGTGAATTTGACCGCGTGGCATTTCGGCGTACTCGGCGTCATTAATCATTGTTGGCGGTAGCCCATTCTCGATTCGATCGTAGAGCTTGGGACCGGTGCGCACCACATTCACCTTCGTGCTTCGAAGGACCTCTTACCCTCTTTGTTTGAGAGGCATCGTAGCAAAGACCATCGTACCCGTGATATAGCATCACGGGTCTGCGTAGTATTAAAGAATCTTGGAGCTCTTAGGATGACTCTCTCTCCTTCGTCTTACGGTAGAATACCATGTAAGGCGTGTCGATAATAGGCGCCAATCTCGGGGCTCCAACTTGGTTTGGGTTGTATACACTTCTTTGGTAACTACCCCTTATCTTCTTGTGCCTCATCGTATAATGGTGCGAAGAGTTGGTGAGTCTGACCGTGACTAGTTGCTCGGTCTCGGAAGGTTGTGCTAACGACCACGACTAATGCCGCCCGGCATCCGTAAAGCGTTTTGGAAGCGGGATATATTCGATGAAAAGCTCTTGAATGAGTGCGCCATTTCCACGGCTACCGATGATAGGGGACGGATCGGGGTTCCTAACCGTAGTCACCACGGACTGCTTAATTATCGGTTGTGAATCACCATGCGGCGAGATATTGACCCCGGCTCCTTGGCGAAGCTAAGTCCGATAAGTAGCGCGTTGTATTGACTCGTTATTGGAGCGAGGTTGGTGAGTGAATAAGCACGGGGCATGACATGATTCCGGGAAATCAAGACAACTCGACTCAGTGGAGATTTTAGAACATCGGGGAATTTTCGCCACATTGGTGGCCGAAGCTCCATCAAAATACAATCGCCATATTTGTTGGTGCGGCGTAGTGTTGACTTCACGAACTTCATCCGTGAGATCATCATATAGCTCAAGCTGCATCCGTTGTGGTGGCGCCAAGAGATCACAAATAGCTTGTCCTTTGGTGACTTACGTTGTTTGAAATACAAGTCATATTGAGACAAGAGCAAGGCCCATTTAATAGCGCCAACTCATCGAGGCCGGTGGGTCATAAATATTCGGACGGATTTACATTAGAGATAACATAAATCGTCGTCCGACTAAATAGTGCGCATTTTACGAATTGCGAACACTAATGCAAGACCTGCTTCGACCATTGGATATCGAGACTTCGGCCGACTAATGTTATTTCGGGTAATACCTTTGCTTTGATTGCGGCCATGCGTCGTCTTGCGCGAGTAAAGCGCTTAACGAGTGATCCGTTGCCTTGGCGTAGATCAAAATGGTTTTCCGGCCAGCGGTGCAACAAGAGCGGAGGTTTGGCGAGATACGACTTGATCTCTTGAATGCCTTACGGCGTCGTCCCAAATATATGACCGCCCTTCTTATTCAACTTAGAGAGCGGTTGGCACTTCCCGGATAGGTTCGATATAAACCGTCGGATGTGCATGTCGTCCTTGTAACCCCGAGTTCTCTCGATTTCTCGGAGGTTGCAACTCTTGAATCGCCTTCACTTTGTCGGGATCGGCGTGGATTCCTTTGTTGGTGGCAGCGAAGCCAAGGAACTTGCCCTGGACATCCCAAGGAAGGACTTGGCGGGATTCATCTTTAGGCGATGAGTTCGCATGAGTTGAATACCGTTCTAAGATCTTTGATGTGATCTCCTTTGTCCGCGGCTTTTCCGCGACCAAGTCGTCGGCGTAGCATTCGACCGTTTTCGGAGATGGTCTGGAAAATTTCGTCATTGCTCTACGGTATGTTCTTGTAGGCATTTTTGAGGCGAGCGGCATGACCGTGTAGCAATATATGCCGATGGAAGTTACGGCATTGTGTTTGGCGTCATCGGGGTACATCTTGATCGATTATACCGAAAAGCCATCCATAAAGGACATCCTCTCGAATCCACATGTATTGTCAACTATGGCGTCGGTGATTGGCGGAGGAAATCATCCTTTGGGCAAGCGGCGTTTAGGTCTCTGTAGTAACGGATCCTAATCGAACCATTCTTCTTCATGGCCGGGGCTATATTAGCCACCCAATCCGGATGTTGAATTTCCTCGGCGAATCCGATTCTATGAGTTTCTTCACTTCGTCAACAATTGCCTCCAATATTTGTGGGCCGAAACCGTCTTTGCTGTTGCTTGACAGGTTTGACATCTGCCTTGATGTTGAGGCGATGTGTTGCCACATTAGGGTCGAGTCCTGGCATGTCCTCGTAACTCCAGGCGAATACATCGATATACTCCCTGATTAGGGTAATCAACTCTTCCTTTTCTTTCGAAGGGAGAGTATTGCTGATGTTTATGAGTTTAGGATGCTCTTCATCACCCATATTAACCTGGACTACCTCATCCTTAGTGGGGGGTTCTCTTTGTTCGAACCTATCCCTAAACTGCTCTCTGAGTTGATGGATCCATGGGTCTTCCCATGTTGGCATATCTTCATCACCCTCAATAGTAGCAGGATCGATCGTGGCCATATTCGACATCAGAGCCTTGAAAGCTTCTCAGAGGTGGTGTCGAGAATCCCAAGTGAAGAGTCGGGCGAATGTCGTCTCCCTCACGGGTGGATTATTATCAATCGACCACGAGCATTCATCTTCGAGGAGGATTAGTATCCCAATCCCCTTCTAAATGCATAGTAATTATCCGGCTTTCCTCTTGGGACATATGCCGCTTTAGGAGGGGTTCGAGGGCCTCGTCCGAAACATAGACCTTCCCCTCGTGTCAAGTCATACCCCATCTTTTCATGATATCCGGTGTTTGGACTATATCGAATGTGTGGAGGATAGGCCCATTGTCATCTTCACCTTCTTCAAAGCGATTACGTTGGGCGCATCTCCTTTTAGTAAACCAAGTCTTTTCACTACTTGATCTTCGTGGGATGACAAGTGTTGTCCCAAAGGAATCCGGAGCTGCTTTTGTGTGAAGCAAGATGATCGAGTTGGCGGGTGCAACTCGATCATTGTATAATCTGTTATCACATCATTCAAAGATAAAGGATACTCTAAATCGTCATTTATTGATTCATCGGCAATTTGCCAATTACAATGTTCATCTGACGATTCTTCATCGTCAAGATTGATTACAAGGGGTACAATGTCATTTAAAACAAAACCTCCACTATAACCAAGCCGGTTTGGTATCGGCTTCTTCACATTGTGGTACCTTGGTAGATGATTGATTTGGACTCATTACCGTAGAGGAGAGAATCGGTGAAATAATTCTCCATCCTTAAGCGGTTGTTTGTCGCGACCACCGTCTTGACCTCATTATTCGTGTCTACATATTTGAGACACTGATGAAGAGTAGATGGGACTATAACATTACCGTGGATCCAAGGTCGACCCAACAGTAAGTTATAGGAAGTCTCTGCATCAATCACATAGCAGGTGACTTCGGACTTTAAGTCTCCCATTTGGCACTTTATCCGGATTTTACCAAGTGGCCGAGACCGGTGTTAAACCCGTAGATTGCGTACTGTTGGCCTTGACTTCTTGGCGAGGATTCAAGGTGATACATGGCGGGGGCATGATGCTCCTGTGGGAACCGGATCGACTTGGATCGGTTAACTTCACTAGAGCCAATATACGGTGAAGTATAGCGGCCTATCGTGCTTGGAATTCCTCGTCGCATATCCTCCTTTGTAAAGGTGATGCGGGGAAGTGCTTAGTCGCAAGGTTGCATTCTTTGGGCCGACTCTTGGACTCGGCCTAATGCAGGTGAGGAAGACTTCGAATCGGCGAGGGCTTCTTGAAGAGCTTCTCGTCTCTTTCGATAAGCGCGGCGGCTCATAGAAGTGATCCTTGCGGGATATTGGCTAATTGGGCCATGACATCGGCGGTATGGAGAGTTCGAAGTTCGGTTTATCTCTTCCATCGGTGAATCGAGGCTGCCGGGGTTGAACTTCATGCGGTGCTTTCTTTGTAGCTTCTTTAGCGACCACTGCTGTGGCGCTTTCTGTCTTGAGTGAGGGGATTTGTTGGTACCCCCAGCTCTGAGAGCGTCTTGGCATTAGGGTCGGGGACTTCCGGATACTTGTATTTGTACTCGTGTCCACTTCTGGTGGCGTGGGCTTCAGGTTCCCCTTCGGACAGCTGGAATGTTACCACCTGTTCATCGTCTCCCTCCGGAATTGCGGAAGTAGCATGACATGCCTTTCCCTTCTGCTTCGGCTTTTTCTTCGAAGAAGAGGCTACCCATTGCTCGTCTTCCAGTAAGTCTGGGTGGACCCACAAGACTTCGCCATTGGTATCACGATACAAGTCCTTTAAAGTTGCTTGTCGCGGTCGTCATTCACCGTCTTCACTGCAACTTTGACCACTGGTTCAGGTTCAAACCATGTCAACGGCACCGACCCGAAACTTATGGATACCGCATTCGCTCCGACCTTCTTTTCTTTGGACGGCTTCATAGTAATGACCCCTACATCAATTAAAGCCTGGATTTTGTCCTTAAGGTGAAGCGAGTTTAGTGGGGTGATGAAGCGCCCTATGGTGCATACGGTATCTTGGGTCATTCGTGTTCATCGCCTCCTCTTGATTCTGAATCGGAGGGAGCTTGATCTTGTTATTTTCCACAAGATATTTGAAGAGACCGGGAATCTCGTCGTCCCTAAAGGAATAGGACTTGGGAATCTCGGCTCTAAGACCTTGTTTTTGTGGCCGGTTGCCACGTTGGTATCTGTTGCGGCGCCCGCTATTCTTCTTCTTCTTCTTCTTCTTCTTGGGGTTGGAGTTGGAACGTTTGGTTCGCAACCGCCGTCTTGGCTTGCTCTTTCCCTTTGCCGCGTGGGACAAAGTTACGCTTCGGAGCTTCCGTTGTCGGCTGACCTCTCTCTGCCTTTTTCCTTTTGAGGAATCTCTCGGCTTGCTCTCCACGAACCTTCAAGTCCTTCCGTTATCGATGGTCTTTGTACCCATTGCTTCAAGCACATCTATTGATAAGTTCTTTGTGGCGGGTTTGGAGGATGAACTCCTCTGTTATTGGATCCCGGCAGTTCATTGCCTTGTTTCGGAATCGTTTAACAAAGATGTCCACGGTTTCTCCGTCTTTCTGCTTCTCGTCGAGCAACGTCCCGATCGATACCTCGGTATCGTCATCAAAGAAATTGGTAAGGAAGCTAGACTCCATGTCGTCCATTTGTGAATGCTCGGTTTGAGGCGGTACCATTCGGCGGCCCACGAAGGGTGCCAGCGAATGACCGAACCATCAAGGGTTCGTTGCCGAAATAACTCGAGGTGTGACTTGAAATAAATCAAGTCTTTGCGTCGGGGAACCCTTCCGTCAAATGGTGTGAAGTTTATTAAGTTAAACTTTGGCCAGTGCGGGATCGATTCCCACTCCCTCGGGTATGGGCAAGGAATACCCGTCTTCTTTACTTCTTGGCGGAAATCAATGAGTTGATTTTGCTCTCCAAGTCTTTGATCTTCTCGCTCTCACGAGCAGCAGCGTCGGCGTGGTTCGGGGGTTATCATCTTCGGTGCTTCCTCCGATCCGAATCGCTATCATCTTCATCGGCGTTGGCTACTTCGATTCACCTTGATGTTTTGTCGGGCTTGGATGCGTTGGTGGTGCATTTCTCTCATCGTGCATGGCCAACTCCATCTCTAATTTGAAGTTTTCCGTTGTTTATTCAACGCCGTCTAGCATTTTGGCCACTTGATGCAATGCGATCATAGCGTTTCTTGGGGCTCCCTTCGCTAGATACGATATGATCGGATCGCGATTCTTGAGCCAATATCGGCGCATCATCCTCCGGGTAACCTTGAAGCTTATCATTATCGGACCGTCGGATAGTCGGACATAAGCGAGTTAGCGTTCGTCTTGGCTGGAATAGCCGTGGCGATGATTCTTTCTTGGTCATATTATTAGTGACCTCGGCAACTCATCCTCTCGGAAGGTCATCCTTTTACGGAATCGCCTTGACCTAGGTCGGCATCTCGTGGTGAGTCTGGAAGGCCGACACCCTTTACGGAGCTTCTTGATGGTAATTGCATTCGAGAGCATCGTCTTAATGAGCTTGGAGCACAAGCATGACTGTGTCAATTTGAGGGAATTCTTTGAGATTTTCGTACCTCTTACTGCGGTAGTACGGCTCATCGGTGTGTGTACCGAGCGACTGCCGTATGTCGGTTTGATCTCGGGTATAACATCCTCGATGAAAACGCCTCCTTCCGAGGACGGATCAACCCATCGAAACTTCGAAAGTGACTCGCCTAGACTTTCGCCGATGTGAGTCGCGAAGTCTCGGCGGAGACTCGGACTTCGATTTTCAATCCGATAGGGAGGCTGTAGGAATCTTCTTGTCCTTGTTGGAGCAGGTGCGACTTCACGCATGAGGAGTGACCCGTGATTCTCTCAGAGGACCAAGGCGATCCTTGATAGTCGGTTTGGTAGTGGTGGCGAGTTGGCTCCACCATCGAGTCTGAGCCTTTGACTTTGGCGTCGTCTATCTTGGGCCTTGGCGTTGGGCTGCGCTGTATCCTTCGGTTTAGGTGCGAGGCAGTGTGGACAACCGAGGTTGGGGCACCATTAGACTTGGGCCTCCAAACTGGCGATGCGTTGGTGGCTTCTTTACCACCTCCTTCTTCAACGCCACGAGGCCTGGCTTCGTGCTGCTGCGCAAGAGTCGGCGTCCGGATCGCTCACGAAGTGTGGAGCGGTTCCGTTTGACACGGATCCACTCGTTGGTTGGCGGCTTGGATGGACCGTCGATCACTTGAGGTGAAGCCTCGAGTAAGCCTAGATCTTAGATCCGCCGTAGCGGACCCCATCACAGTTGCATGGCCTTGGCAAGCTTGCGCCATGCTTTGTCGTCGCCTTTGGCGAGCTTCGCTTAGGCGCCGGCGCATCGTCGGCGTTCATCTCGGCACCATCCGGACTTGAGCGCCGAAGGGATTTCGGCTACTGCGGCGAGGTTGGACTCGCCGTCCTGGGGCTCTACATCGGAGGCCCATCGGGTTCTCCTTGCAGCGGAGACCTTCTTGGAGCGGCGGGGGGAACTGGATCTGGAGGAGGGTGAGGACAGGTACTCCTCGAACTTCTCCTGGTCGAACTTCGAACTTCGACCTCTTCTTCCAGGGATAGGGATCGCTGTTCGTGCAACGACCTCCGATCTGGGGTGGCTCCATGTGGTCCGCCTTGTTCGCGGTAAAAGTCGGGATGATTGTCATTGATTTGAATTTGTTTACAGCTTCTTTTGCCTACAACAAAATTCAAAAAGAAATTGCCTTTTATTTTAAGGCGTACAATGAAAATCAAAAAGATTGCGACTTCTTCCTAAACAAACACGAGGATCTGTTATGTCGAGGTCCTCGCCATGCGGGTTCTTTGCCCGTGTCGGACTTTTGTGTCCGTGGACCACAGCGCAATTCGATCCGTAGAGACCCGGTTCGAACTACAGATGTGAAGGGGCTTGTTTCACGAAGGAAGCGAAGCGCTGAGGGATCACACTCACGAAGGAGAGGATCGCTGGCGGGTGAGATCTACTAGGAGAAATCCACGGCTATCCACGAGATTAAGGCGAAGCTTAATCTAGAGGGTATCTGGATTCGACCAATTCGGTTACCTTTGCTTATAGATCGGCGTCATTGGACTTGAGCTTCGCCGGTGCTTCCGGAGCGTCTTGTGGATTGCCAAATAGATCTCGCAAGAATTCTTGAAGTCGAGAGCTCTTCCAAATCACCAAAATCCAAGCCTCAGGAAGCCTTGAAATTCCCCAAATCCAAGACCTCCCAATCGAAGTCCGACCTCAAGACCCCCTATTTATACAAAGGGGGGGATGTCTTGGCGGCCAGTGGCTCGACCGCGGGCAGAACCCTCGGCAGGAGTTGGCAGGTGGCTTTCGGCCATGGTGGTAGAGCCACCTCGGCCCTGGCCGAGCACCTCGACCATGGCGAGGTGCCTCGGCAAGTGGGACCTGTTGAAGTTGGTAGGTGGCTCGGCAAAGTGGCGAAACCACCTTGGCCATTTGGTAGAGGTGTCGCCGTCGCTTTTCATTTGTTTGCCGTTTCTCGTCGATTCTTTCGGTCTTCCGGGCTTAGTTTTGCTCCGGTGATGTCGCCGTTGGGTTTGAGTCCGTGTCCGATCAACTTTCAGAGCTCAAACGGCTCGTTTGCATCGACGGACTAAGTACGGTTGATTCCGTCTCGTCAATGCTTGAGTTTAGCCAACTCGGCACGCCGTTTCATTGGCTTGTACGTCTTGCCGACTTACTTCATGTGCTCGTCGACTCGCTCTCTGGCGTTTTCGCGGCGTGATGCGTTTTGCGACGTCGGTTTGTTGAATGGATCGTCGGTTGTCAACCCACCGTCACGAGTTTTGATCGGGTACTGATAAGCAATTTTTTATGCCTACACCTATGTAGTAGTACAAGAAGATACACAATTAGATTCTTCAGCAGCAAGAGAATAGTACAATGCATTCATAGCTTAGCATTCTGAGAGTAGGCTTTTTTTTTACTTGTGGTTCACTTATCTCTAAGTTTAACTGTAGTGACTTCAGTCGTGGTGTCAGTGGATTCGTGATAACCTAATTTAACTATGTTCCAAATGTCATAATCAGTAGACAACAAAAAAAAACTCTTATGTGAGCTTTCCAATAGGACTAGTTTGTGCCATCGAATAGTGGTAATAAGTTAACGACATGTCCTTCGAGAAATGCAATTGTAGTGCCTAGACTAGTCATCTATCCTAGGATGTTAAGCCTTATATTGGACACACCATGCGTTGATACAACTATAAGGATCTAAGATGCAAGCCTAGTTGGGGGGGTGGGCAGGTCTGGGGGGTGGGGTGGGGGATGAATAAGATTGCTTAGTATTTTTTTTGGATATCACAGATAATATAGCAGAAATACAATAACAATTCAAACATAGTAAAATAAAATAATTCACAAAAAAAAAACACGACCAGAACACATGAGATTTTATAGTGATTTGAAGAATAATCCTACATCCACTCTCCCATCTCGAGAAGGGGCTTTCTCACTATACGATAGTTCAACTAAATTGCGCACTCGATTTGATAGGAAATAAATGATTACCTCCTAAGTTGAAAGTATACAACTTATCAAGTTATAGTATATAAGATTATCGATCCCACGAGGAACGTCAAGAAGAAAGTTAATTAAGTTTGGTTCTTTGTTTGATTATGTGCGCAACAATTAGGAGTTATTCAAGAATAAAAGAAAAACATGGTGAAAGTGGTTTGTGAGAGATAAGAGAGTGGATGTGGATTATGTGCAAACAATTAGGAGTTATTCAAGAATAAAAGAAAAACATGGTGAAAGTGGTTTGTGAGAGATAAGAGAGAGTGGATGTGGATTATGTGCAAACGAGGAGAAAATAAAGTTGAGAATGTGGTTGTGGTTATATGCACATAATAACAAAACTAGGTTTGAGATTATATGCACATGGAGGAATATGAGATTGAGAGAGAAGTAAAATCAATGAAATCAAGAATCAAGAATAAAAGAAAATAACAAACAAATGAAAAGCAAGGATAAGAGGAAAATAAAGAAGGTAAAGTATGGAAGATTAATTAAAGATATGAGGAATCTAGAGTAGATCCACATAGTTTATCTCAATCTTATGGAAATAAGTTGGATTTGTTAGCTAGTTTTAAATAATCTCTAGGGATCGCACAAATATTAGCTCCACACTTAGAAAAGGGTAATTTCCTAGAGGGTTCTAGCCTCTAAGTGAATTAAAGAAAAAAAATCTATACTAGAAAGTAAATACAAGAATTAAAGACATTGCATGAAAGTAAATTGCATGAAAGTAAATCTAAACTACAAAGCATATAAATGAATAAGAAATGAAAAAAATGAAAAAGAAAATAAAAGGAAAACCAACAACTCCTGATCTTAATCTAATCCTCCTTTTGGTCCTTGGATTAGAAGAAGAGAAAGGAAATTGAAGGGGTGAAAAATTTTATTTATTATGTAATAAGTTATAATTTTTGGAAGGTCTTCTCAATTAAGAGTAACCCTCCTCTCCAAATGGAGTTTTTATAAAATATTTCACACTCAAACCTCTCCCTTTACCCCTCTATTTATAGCCCAACAGAGTTGATGTGAACCATTGGATTAAACTTGGCCACCAAGGAAGAGAAATCAGCCATTGATCAAATCTGTTGCGAACCAATCGGTTGGCCAATCGGTTGGCAAGCCGGTTGGCCAATCGGTTGGCCAATCGGTTGGTTTCCAATCGAATTTGTCTTTTCTTAATTTTTCTTCACGAATTTCTCTTGGATCCTAGGATTTTCTTGGGCCTTCGTTTGTCTTCATATTTGGGCTTCAAAAATTGATAGAAAATCAGAGGATTTGAGTCATTTGGGCTTTTATTCATTATTTCTTTATTAACCTGCAAAATAAGATAAAAATAATTATTAGTAATATCTTTATTCATATAAAATAGGTAATGAGGGTATAAATTTATAATTAAAATGTGATAATCAAATACCCCCACACCTAAACTTTTGCTAGTCCTCTAGCAAAGAAAATAAAAAGAAAAAGAAAACCTAGCTCACTTTTGCAGGAATCGCGATTGTATTTAGCGCATACAACATGCCTTTAAACCCCTAGGTTACCCTAGTGGACGAGTTGTAGTCTCGTGAGGGTTTACAGTGAATATACCCACAAAATTCAGTCAACTTGCCAATTTAAAGAAGTTAATGAAATAATTAATTCATTTGATATATTTAACCATTCCAAATGAAGTTGGTTAATACTAAAAAATGTTTTTATCATTGCTCCAATGTAATTTTCTTAAGAAAATCCTTCCATTATAGTTATACAAAACCAAGTTTAACTCAAAAATTTAATTTAAAAGTTTTGAAAAGAACATGCTAACTCTTTGTTTTAAACAAACTTCAAGTCTTTTAATCCATTTAATTCTTCAAGAACATATACAAATATAACTCTATATAAAAACATGGTTAGTATGATTTTTTTGCTCTTTATTCCTTGGTGGTTTTGTTCTTTTAATCGGACTTTCTAAGTGATCATTTAGCGAGTTTTGGGCCAATGAATCCCAACCAAATTGGGCTTAGGTCATTAAACATAGAAATACTCCTCGGGCTTAATTACTCAGTCAACTTAGGCTTAGTAAAATAGAACCACCAATGATTTTAAGAGAAATTTTTGGTGCCTATTTTTCGTGACTCTTCTTTTGCTAAGTTAGTATAATATATATATGTGTATATGTATATATATTCTGAAAAATATTTGGATTAAGATAACTTAAAATTATTTTCAACTCTAAGCTAAGCATGCAAAAATTTCATTACTTCAATTAAAATCTAAGTTAAAACTTAAGTAAAGTATACTACTTTGAAAATCATTTTTAAGAAATTTATTTGGAGTTATCATAAAAGGTAAACTTGAGTATAGAACTAACTTAAATTCTATCAAATAGATCAATTATTAATCAACTCTATTAAGTTGGCAAGTGACTTTTTTTATTTAAAAATGATATAAAAAATGGTAAGAAAAAGAGGAAAAATGACTAAGATAAAGAGCAAAATGACTAATCTCCACCCCCACACC
Source organism: Asparagus setaceus (assembly GCA_012295165.1). Taxonomy (NCBI): domain Eukaryota; kingdom Viridiplantae; phylum Streptophyta; class Magnoliopsida; order Asparagales; family Asparagaceae; genus Asparagus; species Asparagus setaceus. Next base: position 37,510,188 of record CM022704.1, read on the forward strand.
TAAATTTTGCATTGTCCTCAATGTAAATTCTATTATGCACAAAGTAAAGCAGATAATAATTGAAACACTTACATTTATTCGGCTAGCTTCAACAATGATAAAAATTCTATAAATACCTTCAAGATGAGGGGTGAAGCCAAAATTTATTCTCTCTCTCTTTTTTGAAATAAAGAACAACAAGAAACTCTCACATGAGAGAAGAATAAATTCTTTTATTATTATGAGATAAAAATAAAAATGTAGAATAAAAGATGAAACATGAGAAGCTCACATTCTACATTAAATCCTACCTTATTGCTGAAAATTCTACCCGAAATTTAAAAATTTCAAAATGATATAATCACTGATGTGCTTAAATTCTTAAATTTTTAAGGTTTTCAATGATTTTTGAAGCAAATAAAGGTAGGTATTATTGGTGTTATGCATTTTGAACTTAGATTTTTGATTAATAAAAATTTGACATTTTGGTTCTTTGTTTCAAAAATCTAAGCTCATCGAAAAGAGTTCCTCGAATGTTGCATTCAAGATGCATGTATTCAACACAGTTTCCTCGTTTTGAAAAACCAAATCTGATTTTTTAAAGATTTCCAGCTCCTCATGAAAGATTTCCTCAAAACTAAGGTCTCATTTATTCTCTTCTTCTTCTATCTCTTTAATCAAGCTTTCCTGGATGTAATTTATTTCCATTAATTGATTATCGATTGGTTTCTGGGTTAAAAATGTTGAGATCGTGATCAAATTTCTAAGGGCGACTTCATTTGACCAATTCTACAGTTGATGAGAGCATTAGAAGTGGCTAAGAAAGGTCTTCCTAAGATAACAGGTATTTGTCCTTTGGGATTGAAAACAGGCTGTGTTTCCAAAATTACAAAATCCACAGGAAAAATAAAATCTCCAACCTTAATCAGAACATCCGTTATTTCATCAATGTGGACCTTGACAAATCTATCAGCTAACTGTAGGGTACATCTGGTTGGTTTGAGCTCCCCTACATCTAGTTGTTGGTAGACCGAAAATGGGAGCAAATTGACACTGGCCCCTAAGTCTAAGAGTGCCTTATCAATGAAACTATTACCAATGACACATGAGATGGTAGGGCAACCTGGATCTTTATGTTTTAAAGGTACGGATTTTGATAGAATATCAGTAATATTGGCAGCAAGAAAGACTTTCTTTAGAATATTTATTTGCCTCTTTTTGGTACATAATTCCTTCAAAAATTTTGCATAAGAAGGAATTTGATCAATGATATCTTGGAGAGGAATATTGACCTTAACTTGCTTGAAAGTTTCTAGAATTTTCTCCTCCTGAGGGGAGTGTTTCCTAGGCCTGAGTCTATCTGGGTAAGGAGCAACTGGTTTAAACCGATCAAAATTAGACTCTGGTTCTGAATCTGGTTCTGGCATCAGAAGGGTGTGATTTCTGAGTCGAGACATCAGAAGGAGAGAGAATTTGTTCTGGTTCAAGGGTTTTACTTGGAGGCATTCTAACCTGATTATCGACCTGTTTACCTGACCGTAGTGAATGGATTGCATTCACTTGAGTTTGGTAGGTTGAACTTGATCCGGTGTCCTTCGGGTTGGGCACGGGTTGACTCGAAAATATTCTTTTCTCTCTCTCACTCACAGCACTAGCTAGTTGTCCAAGTTGGGTTTCAAATCTAGCTATGGCTTGAGTGTTAGAAGTAAGAATTTGTCCGGTTGATTGCATAAAGGTTCACTAAAGGATTTCTTGTTCCTTAATGAGCTTGAATCCTTAGGGGCCAACGTCTAATCAGTTTTAAGAGGCTTGGGTATGTGTAGTGAGGAATTAGTGATTTTTAGGCTAAGAAAATGGTGATGAAATCCCTCACCTTATCTTGATTAATGAGTTTTGCCCTTAAAAATATTTTCAAGTGAGTGCCAAATCAAGATGCTCAAATCACTTTGGTGAATTCCTACTATTATATGAAATGCAACCCTAGGAATTAAAAACAACTAAAAAGGATGCAAAAATAAAAAACTTTTTATTTTTTATTATGGTCGACAATCAAAGAAATGAAGTTTATTAGGGTCGACAAAGGTAAAATCTTTTATTATTATTATTATTATTTTTTATCCTAATTGTCTCTAATGTGAATGAACTATCTAAAGGGTGGAATTGAGAATACTAGAAAGAAGAGTTACCCACGCAATCGCTATCCAAAGCCTCGTTGGAGGCAAATCTTCAATCTTGATTCTTCAACTCTTAATCTTCAAGTTCCAAATTCCTTCACAAAAGAAAAACACACAAGTTAAGGAACCAAAGTTAATCAAAATCGTACTTATGCACCGTTCCCCAGCAACGGCGCCAAAAACTTGATGGGAAATAAATGATTATCTCCTAAGTTGCAAGTATACAACTTATCAAGTTATAGTATATAAGATTATCGATCCCACGAGGAACGTCAAGAAGAAAGTTAATTAAGTTTGGTTCTTTGTTTGATTATGTGCGCAACAATTAGGAGTTATTCAAGAATAAAAGAAAAACATGGTGAAAGTGGTTTGTGAGAGATAAGAGAGAGTGGATGTGGATTATGTGCAAACGAGGAGAAAATAAAGTTGAGAATGTGGTTGTGGTTATATGCACATAATAACAAAACTAGGTTTGAGATTATATGCACATGGAGGGAATATGAGATTGAGAGAGAAGTAAAAATCAATGAAATCAAGAATCAAGAATAAAAGAAAATAACAAACAAATGAAAAGCAAGGATAAGAGGAAAATAAAGAAGGTAAAGTATGGAGGATTAATTAAAGATATGAGGAATCTAGAGTAGATCCACATAGCTTATCTCAATCTTATGGGAATAAGTTGGATTTGTTAGCTAGTTTCAAACAATCTCTAGGAATCGCATAAATATTAGCTCCACACTTAGAAAAGGGTAATTTCCTAGAGGGTTCTAGCCTCTAAGTGAATTAAAGAAAAAAAATCTATACTAGAAAGTAAATACAAGAATTAAAGACATTGCATGAAAGTAAATTGCATGAAAGTAAATCTAAACTACAAAGCATATAAATGAACAAGAAATGAAAAAAATGAAAAAGAAATAAAAGGAAAACCAACAACTCCTGATCTTAATCTAATCCTCCATTTGGTCCTTGGATTAGAAGAAGCGAAAGAACATTGAAGGGGTGAAAAATTTTATTTATTGTGTAATAAAAGTTATAATTTTTGAAAGGTCTTCTCAATTAAGAGTAACCCTCCTCCCCAAATGGAGTTTTTATAAAATATTTCACACTCAAACCTCTCCCTTTACCCCTCTATTTATAGCCCAACGGAGTTGATATGAACCATTGGATCAAACTTGGCCACCAAGGAAGAGAAATCAGCCATTGATCAAATCTGTTGCGAACCAATCGGTTGGCCAACCGGTTGGTTTCCAACCGAATTTGTCTTTTCTTGATTTTTCTTCACGAATTTCTCTTGGATCCTAGGGTTTTCTTGGGTCTTCATTTGTCTTCATATTTGGGCTTCAAAAATTGATAGAAAATCAGAGGATTTGAGTCATTTGGGCTTTTATTCATTATTTCTTTATTAACCTGCAAAATAAGATAAAAATAATTATTAGTAATATCTTTATTCATATAAAATAGATAATGAGGGTATAAATTTGTAATTAAAATGTGATAATCGCGATTCAGTAGGCTCACTAGACCAAACCCCTAGTTTTACCAAAACCAGTCATTTCACCTAACTATTCACACACGTGTAATCCTAGCCAAGCTAGTGTCCTATCCCTCAATTAACCTTGACTTGAGTGCACTATAGACCCTCAATTTACCCTCACTTGAGTACGCCGTCAACCCTCAATTTACACCAGTTTGAGTATGCTGTAAAAACAAATTTAAAATAAAGTAGCAGATATTAATTAAGCACAACTAGAAAGATCTTACAGTCATTTTTGATTGAGATCATTCTCTAAAAGATTTATTATGGAGATCTGGAAGAACAATAATGATTTTAAAGCATAAGCGCAACACTCTCGAAGGTTCATGATCAGATGATAAAGTATGACGTCGAGAATACTTTGTGAGAAGCCTAAGCAAGATCCTTTCTCCTAAGTTGAAGTCTTAGCTCTCTCTCTCTCTCTCTCTCTCTCTCTCTCTCTCTCTCAAATTTGGTTAGGAACTTTTGTGAAATGCAATAGAAAAAACCCTATACACATCTACAATGAATGGCTGTGATTCAATTTGAGAATTAGAGCATTAGTCATAGAATCACTTGATCATCAATGATGACACTTTTTCTTGATGGTTGGGAAGCCTCTGGATATTTCTATCAATGATAATGCATGGGTCATCGATAAAAATTTCTTTCTATAAAGTTAAATCATCGATGACCAAAAGCTCTTAACGATGATCAACTTGATCGTTGATGATCCAAAGTAGTCATCAACGGTTACTTTGCTAATAACTCCTTTTTGAGCTAAAATTAATATTGTTTCTTCTCGAACTCAGTTCTAACTTGTTCAAACTTGCACAAATTATCTCAAAAACGAATTAGATTCAAATGTTTGTTATTACTGAAATAAAAGAAATTGTATGGACAATGTCCAAACATTAGTTACCTTGTTGAATGAACAAATATTTTGTATCACCCTTTTATCATTTCATGGAAATCTTTTAATCTTTTTGAAGTTCTTACTCATCGTGTGATAGTGTATTGTGAAAGTCCCTAACCAATTATACCAAAACACTGAAGTATTGGTAAGAATTGAGGGTCATTATTTTATATTCAGGTTGAGCGCCCTTTTTAGGGGTCGAAACCTAGACCCTCGTAGTGGTGTCAATTTTCTTTTAAAATCTACTTTAAATTTGTGGTTGGTAGAATTTGAACCTGGGTTGCTCAGATACCATCTTAAAGTTCCTCTAACTATTACACCAAAACTTTAAAGTTGTGGTGAAATAGAAATATTTTTATATTCTAACATACTAACCGCAACTTCAGAGTTGTAGTGTATTGGTTAGAAGGACTTTAAGATAGTATCAGAGCAAACTATGTTCAAATCCAAGCAGCCATGAATATCAGAGTAAACCAAGTTCAAATCTAGCCAACCATGAATTTAAAGCAAATTTTCTAAAAAATTAACACCGCTGCGTAAGTCTGAGTTTTGACCCATAAAAAGGCGCTCAACCCTCACCATAACTTTAGAGTTTTGATCTAATTATTAGAGGGAGTTTAAGATGGTATCAACCTTGGTTCATCTGGTAAAATTGACACCATTGCATGAATCCAAGTTTCGGCCCATACAAGGGCGCTCAATCTGCAAGGGGCATGCTAGAATATAAAAGTATAACCCTCTATCTTCACCACATGTCCCGCAGGTTGAGGCCCTTTTTTGTGGCCTGAAATTTGGACTCAGTAGCGCTGTCAGGATAAGTTAGAATATAAAAATATAACTCTTAATCTTCACCACATGTCCCAGCAAGTGAAGCGCCCTTTTTATTGGCTGAAACCTGGACTCATGCAGCGGTGCTAATTTTTAGAAAATTCGCTTTAAATGTGCAACCGATGAGATTTGAATTTGGATTGCTTTGATAAGATCTTAAAGTCCCTCTAACCATTATACCACAACTCCGAAGTTGTGGTGAGAGTTATATTTTTTAATTCTAACATGTTTCATCTGTGGGACAATGCATAAGTATGCACTAGAGTTAAAATAAAGTAAAACCATGGAAAATAGGAAAAAATACTTGTCAACTTTGCAAATTTAACTTAGAAAAGGAAGTAGTATTTGCATGAAATTCAACTTTTTTGAATTTATTATAATTTCACCATCCAACAGTAATAAGAGGGAGAGAAATCTAGTGGGCATCGTCAATATTTGGGAAGAAGAAACAAACTAAGAGAAAGGCTAAACCATAAACAATGATAAGCTCGGTAGGGTTTGGATACAAAAGAGGGTAGGGAAGGGAAATAATTATAGTAACACCAAAAGAAGAGAGTGGAAAGGGAGGGGGAGTAGAAGAACTAATTGTGTTTGAATAGACAACTAGGAGAAGAGAGAGCTGCATTATGATTTGTGTTTGTTTAGAGGAGGGAATAGAAAGAGAGGGAAAGTACATGACAAATATGACTTAAGTCTAGGGGTAATTTTGAAATCTTAAAAAGAGATCACTTAAAACTTAATCCATCCCCTTCCAATTTGTTCACTTTTGGAGGGTTAGAAAAGTGAGAAAATTTGTTTTTTTAACCCTCCGAACCTTTCCCCTAACTTACTAAAAGATGAAAACAAACACAATTTTTGAGTGGTTAGTATGATAACTTTCTCAACTCCTCTCGTCCCCTCTTAAAAAAAGCTATCCAAACTCATAGGGCATAAAAGAATCAAAAATACAATATTTGAGTGTCGTTTATCAATATGACTTAGTCCCTATGTGATACAATTACCATTCACTGAATTAATCCCACATTGATGCAACACCAGAGTTAATTACAAGTATATATCCCCTCTCATCCATACATTGTTATTGGAATTTCTCCCCCGAGAGAGGAGAGGGAGAACATTAAACGAGAGCACAATAATGCGGGAAGAACTAGATTTCTCTATTCGCAAGAAGACATATATCCTCAACATTATCCTCTTGTTTCGAGGCTCCTGAAACCCTCTCTACTTTATTCTTTTATTTATACAATAGAAGACGTTATATAGAAAACTATGTAACCCTAGCTCATATACTAAAATTTAAATTTTCCTTATTGAACGAGAGTACCGACTCCTAAGCATGATAAGACTTAAAATCCTAGCTATATGATTGAACTTTAAGTAACCCGATTAAACCATTATAGAATATTTACAAAGAATTAAAGGGGGGGAAAAAAGAAAATCCTACTATCTCCGCATGGGCTTGATTCCCAAGCCACCTAAAGATTACCTGTTGTCGTACTACATTTTAATTTGTCGCTTCCATTGCTTTGCAAACCTCACCAGCTTTCTCTCTCAGCATAGCCTGACAGCATTGGCCGGTCCGTGTATCATCCCTACACTCCAACCTAGGGACAGACAAGAACTCAACCTTCCCTACCCCACCTCCATACAAGATTGATGTCTCCATTTCTGATGTGTGTCACTCGTTGTTCATGTACCGCTCATGAGCTCTACTTGGCTTGTACTGGAAGTCTACACACACAATAAGTCACCTTCTAATGTGATGACCCCAAACCACAGTATGGTAACCATTCTCAATTGCTAGAGCCACGTCAACCTCTAACTCTAGTGAACTAATCTCTTTCGCTGCAGCTTCCTTCCTACCATCATTAATTACCTCAAGACCTCCATACATGACCTTATAGCGGAGCCAGAAACTTTATCCCTTTTTTTTTTTTGGGGGCGGGGGTCGGGGAGCAAAAATTCAAGATAATAGTTTCTTTCTCATTTATTTTACAAAAAGGTTTCTTTGGATATTAGAACCTTAAAAGCTTTAACATTTTGAAATCCAAGGTATATGAGTTTTTCTCACTTATTTCATAAAAGGGTTTATTATTATTATTTATATTAGTTCCTTAAACCTTTAACATTTTGAAATTATTCTCTCAAATAGTTGAAATTGCAATTTGTTCCCCAATACTTAAGTTATTTCTAAATTAGTCCCTCAAATCATTGATTCTCGTGATTAATTTGAAACAATTTATGAGAAGTGGGAGACCCACTGGCAAATCAAATAATTTAAGAGACAAATTTAAAATAACTTAAAAGTTTGAGGGACCTAATAGCTACTTCAACGATTGAAGGACTAATTTAAGATATTAAAGATATATGGGACTGATATGAACAAAGCCTAATGCTAAAAACAACGAAGGGCCAAGGCCCCCAACCAACAACGTGGCTCCGCCGAGTATTATAATTTCACCACTTCCGGAGCACCAAAAAACTAACTTCTTGATCGTCAAATTAAATTCACTTTCAGGTTCCTTGATTTGCAATCAAAAGTTATCTTGTAGGTTTATCTAGATCTCTTTTGCCTTGATTTACAAAGCAAGCTGACCAAATTGGGTTCGTTGCTTGCGCTGAACCAAACCATACTCACCGTCAAACCTTAACTGAACCGTAACCCACTGAATCGAATTGTTGTTGAACTGTCAGACCGAAATGCCAAAGGAAGTAAGTCTTCTTCACCTACATCGCACATGGTCTTTGCACCAACGCGGATCTGCCTTCTGCTTGGGCCACCGCCACTAGAGCTTTTCTCCCCTACCTATTGGATCCCGGCCACAAGCTTGACCCACCGAAGTCACCACACACCCCTCCTCACGTGTGCTGTATCATAGCAGAACAACCGATATTTGTTGGTTAAGCCTGAAAGGCAAAACCCAATATAAGTGACGCTTATCATCAACTAATTATTTGCATTCATCGATTATCTCCGAATTCAAGAGGCCAGAGAGATGTTACATCCGAATGTTAGAGTATAAAATTATAAATTTTAATCCTTACTACAATATTGGTGTTTAGTGTAGTTACAATGTCTTTTGATCGACATGGTATTAGAACAATCCATGTTCAAATTCAATTGGCCATGATTTCTTAAAGCAAATTAAAAAAAAAAAGGGCACCGCTATTTAAGTCAAGATTTTCGTCTGTGAAAGGGTCTTTAACATGTGAAAATATGTTAGAGTATAAAATATAGCCCTCAATCCTCACTACAATTTATTCTTTGACCACATTCTTTGTCTTGGAATTTATTTTTCTCAAAATATCAATGTAGAAGTATCAATTGGTAGTAAAAGAGTTGAGAGGTAATGAGTGTTACAAAAATAGATGTGTTACCTAGAATTTAACCTTTAATTAATAGATAGTTGGGAGTCAAGATTGTAAGTAGTAAATCTATACTACTTATAAAAGAGAATATGAGTGTCAAAAATTTTGATTGTCTAATTTACTCCTTTCGATTTTCATAATTCCTAATCCTAATTTATAATTCCTAATTCCTAATTAGTAAATAATCATTAATAATTAATAATCTATCCATGTAATCACTAATCTAATTATCTAGTACATCTATATCTATATCTATACTTCTATACTACATTAAAAGTGGATTGGGGTGCTAAAACTTTTGAATTCCTCTTTTGCCCTCTTAAATTTTGATAATTCTTAATTATGCCAATCATCTCTAATTAACTAACTAATCAAATACTTTTAAAAAATCCCAAAATGTCCTTCAAGTTTCATTCATAATCAATTCTTAATTATGCCAATCATCTCTAATTAACTAACTAATCAAATACTTTTAAAAAATTCCCAAAATGTCCTTCAAGTTTCATTCACAATCACCAAATGCACTCATATGTCATTAAATATCACTTTTAAAACTTTCATTATTTTCATTAAATTTTTACTGTTAAATTTAATATTTAATTAATTTTAATAATTAATATTTATGAATATTATTTTTGTTTACTAGAGTAAAATCTAAAAATCTAATCCAGTACTAATCTATTCTTATATTATATGTATATGCATAGATAAAATATAATTTATAATATAATAGAATATAAACATAAATGTTATGTAGATATTATAAGATACGGTACTAAATCTATCGAAGGATATGCTACATATTAAGATAACATTATTATATATTATAGTATAATTATAATATATTAGTATTATTGAAATATTAAAATATGTTCAATATAAAATAATATTATCCTTATTAATGAAGCTCAGTGACATCTATCAAAAGTTTCAGAAGTTTATGGTTTAATTATCAGCCACCTCATAGCATTACATGAAGTAACATCATATATCTTTTTATAACATTTAATTTAGCATTAATCCAAATTAATTTCAGCATATGTCTTTATATAATATGAAGTAACAGCATATGTCTTTTTGAGTCTCATGCACTACCACATTTCAGGTCTATCGGAACGGTCGCAAACCGTCCAGCTAGATACAAGAACCGTCGCGTAACATCTACGGGAACGATTCTGCATCCGACTCCAATGTTGGCGTTCTCTTTGGTCTAAGGCGACGGATGGTAATCCTATTAGAGCGGTTCATATACCGTTCTCGTTGCTGTCATAGGGGGACGGTTGCACTATGGGGACGGTTCTATGTTTAAGCTATGGTGACAGTTATAGAGATATGGAAACAGTTTGATTTGAAGCTATGGGAACAGTTTGTTGGCTATGGGAACGGTGTATTTTGAAGCTATGGGAACGGTGTTATGGCAATGGAAATGGATTTTCTTTGGAGCTTTTGTGACGGTTTTATTGCAAGGGTATTATTTTTCAAATTGAATATATGGGAATGGTTTGATGGCAAGGGGGACGGTTGTTTTCCTAATTTTACATATAGCAAGGATAACAGTTGGTAGAGCAATGGTCAAGGTTTAGGCGTGCAATTTTAAAAAAAATTTCAAATGCTAACCCCTCCTTGGCAGAGATTTTTACCTGCTTTGTAATATTACAAACAAAGAAACAATAGTCTAATTTTACACACAAACTAACCAAACTTTAGTCTTAATATAATGAACAATGCACTACAACGAAGAACAACATTATAGCAATAGGATTGAGATTCATCACAAGTTTTTACTTTTGTCCAAAGTACATATCACAATTCCTCCATGATTAAAACAACGAGTCTACTACTTAATCAAAAGGTCTCTATTGAGACAATTAAGTTCTAAATCTTCACTACAAGTAAATCCCACAAAGAGCGATAAGCATGGATCTTCATATGTTTTCCTGCATACATTGAGATAAAAAGATAAGCATATTGCACAAGAATTGAAAGAACGTAATTAGTGCTAAGAAAATAAGCTCTAAATAAAACCACACTTGAGAGGTTAATAATCCAAGTCAAACGAGCGAAAAACAAATAATTGTTTATACATATAGTCTATATGCTTGGTTGTTAGTAGTAGAAATTTTGAATCCAACACAGTTGTATTTAGGAATTCACATCATCGATCACTAAAGTAAATTCTTATCAACAGCAGACAGTATTCTGTAGTTTACAAGACGAATACAAGACGAAGCCAAGACTAAAGTAAATTCATGAAAGCATTATGTAGTTTACAACTGTGTAATTTGAACAAGATGAATACAACCGCAAGGAGCTAAGTACATGAAAGCATTCTGTAGTTTACAAGACGAAGCCAAGAATTTTCTCCAGATTAGGCACTCATTATATCATAATATAGTTTCCAATGTATGAACTACTAGACCTAATAAGAATTTTATAAGAAAGATGATTATGCCTCTATACCAAATGTTGAAAACTATAATTTTACACTCTGAAAACCAATATAATAAGTCCATCAAGTGAAGATACCATATATCTGCCCATAGTCACAAGAAATTCCTTTCGTATCTCCAAGTTTTTATTCTTTACAAAGATGAATTAAGAAACTCCTATAAATTATGTAAAAAGAAATAGAACACATCATAAGAATAATAACCATATAAACCTGACATATGGCTTTTGCTACGAAGATCATACACTACACCTTGAGTGTAGAAGAATATCAATGACCAATTAGCAAATGTCTTGATGTGATTAGATTACCCCAAACTAAAACTATCAGCATTGGATGCATCAGGTTCTTCTAGTGATTGCACTGACTAAATATATGCAGGTATTTGCTTGAAATCTGTTGCCCTCCATTGTATGTGGTAACAGCACAGCTATTTAAACTAAATATATGCAGGTTCTTCAAGCTAAATATATGCAGGTATTTGCTTGAAATCATGGAGTGTAGTGGAAGGACTTACTGGCCTTCACTGTACAGATCATATGGTCTTAGACATGGAGACAAACAATAGGGACACAATCATGAAAACAAGCTATGCAACATAATATTTATATCATGAAGTCGTACCTATAATGGACACTCTTATACCCGGACCAGATACCGAGACATCCATGGACACTCCTTGGATACATGCATACGCTAACTGGTGCATACTCAATTACGTACTACATGTTTTAACTTAAATCATTTGTCATAAGCTTATTGCACAATTATCTATGTCACACACTTATTTAAACTCATTGAATGCCGGTCGGGGTCGGGTTTGTTTCAATCCGTACTAAGACATAAAGGCAGGCAATAGCATCTCAAACATAGAGACACATACAAGAGTCTCAAACATGGAGACAGATAGTAAGGTCTCAAACAAAGAGAAAGATAGGATCTCAGACATGAAGAAATATAGTAAGATCACATATATAAAGAAGCTGATCAAAACCTAACAATTTAAGAACAAACCATATTTTGCTTTTTATTGCAGATTGTAAATTAGAACAACCATAGGGGATGATGTTGATTGCAAGAGAAAATTTTATGAAATGACATATGATAAAAAGGAAAAGAAGCCGCCAAGGATTCTTGTTACAGTCACGAAGATTTGGAGAGGCTGATGTGTGAAATTGGAGGCATAAAATATATACAAGTACAATATAAAAATTACCTTGTGTCCGGGATTATGATTGTTTCCAGAGGAGCGACCACGAACATCTTCTAGAGCACTAATAGCTTCCTCAAGACACCCTGTGCGTGCTATAAGTCTTGCAATAGCAGAAGGATCTATTGTTTGTCTGAATGTATCTGTCAAGAGTTCGGCGAAACCTTGAAGCATTTCTACCTTCTGTGCTTCAAACTTTTTCATCATATCCTTCTCAACCTTTTGTGATATAGTTTGAACAATGGACTCTGGAACATGATCATACGGATCCGCAATCTTTTTATCTTTGTTTTGAACCATAGTTTGAGTTACACCCCTTCCCCTAAGGCGTACATGTCCAGGATGTTCATCCTTCTTGACCATATCCCATGGATCATCATATTGATCTTTGAGTTCTTCTAAAGCACCCTACATTAAAGCTGATCAATCAAACAAAGAATTCGATTTGCGGCGATGAAATTAGTGAAAAGGTTTTATGCAAGTTATATGAAAATTGGACGATAATATTTATGAAACAATATATTCTTACTATCATTTGAATGGTTTTTTCCTCTTGTGGAGTTTTCTTCTTTTTACATGTCTCAATGAATACTTCCGCCTCAGTTGGATGCCTTCACAACTCTTTTTCCTATAATAAAGACATGATAAATATAAATATCAAAATATACAGTAGAATAAACAAAAAGAATGGACACAATCTTGTAGTTCATAAATATTAATAACAAGCAAAGCCAATAAAATTACCATTCTTATGCGGATCCTCGCAAAACTTGTTGACGCCGTAGTGTGTGTATACTCTTGACCATCACGATTTGCTTTGTTATTTTCACTTATTGTCTATGCATTCATGAAACCACAGTTTTCTTATCAGTAAAAATAAGAAGAGGAAGTATTCTTTTTACTTATTGTCTATGCTCAGTTTGGATTGTCTAATCTTGGTTAATTAAAGGTTTACCTATTAGATGATGGAATTTCATGAAAGAAAAAACATTCCACGTAGCTAAATTGATTTTCAACGTACAATATCGTGTTCAGTTATCATATTGAGCACCTATTCTCCATAAGCTTCAGAACATAGTAAAAAGGTTCATCAATTGTGAGCTTCCATCTCGTACCTTTGAAGTGTACAGAGGGTCTCGAGCTTCTTTACCTTATATAATGATCTCACAATTTACACTAAATCTACTGCTACATGCATCAGAATCTATAAGAAATCATATCACATGAACGCTCTTTTTTACTTAGTAATAAAAATGAACCACTCGGAGAACTTTTAGTTGTGATGACAAACAAAATGAGTCAATAATAAATAGGCCCTAATATAGACTCCTAATATATATTCATGGGTACATAACATTCACCATTGTGAGTAGGGGTGGTAAACGATCGAATCGAATCGAATACTAAGGTGTTCGTATTTGTATTTGTTTAGAATTATCGAATTCGAATCTGAGACTCTAATATTCATATATGGAGTTTTCGAATTGAACTCAATACTTAGTATTTGATAAATATTCATGAATATTCACGAATAGTTATCGAATATCAAAGTATATTTATTCCACTAAAGAATTTAATTTTCAAATAGTATTTAAATTCATAAATATAAAAATTCCTTTATAATATATGATGTATATATATTTAAATCAAAATTTCCATTAGAAAACAAATTTAAGATTGTTTAAGTCTTAAAATTAGTACATAAAAACTTAAGTAGAAATGGTAAGTGGGTTAAAAATATGACATCATATGTGCAATAATACAAATAATAAGTGATCAAATTTTAAATGAATATTTGATAGACAAACGAATCGAATATACATCTAGTTAAATTCTATTAGTTAGTAAACTCGAATACTAAAAATATTTATTTAGTGGTAAATGAACTACCGAATCGAATATGACCGAATAGTTACTCGAACTATTTATTAATTTGTGAGCACAATAATCTTTTCCATATGGTAATAGAAAAAGGTCCACAGTACTATCATCAGCAACAAGTACACCACCATACTCTTCGGAACTGGAAACATCTAACTTAACCCTCACTACAAGTCGACACGACTCCACCTATAAAATTATTTGAGGGTAGAAAAAGCTAGCTAAAACAATATGCTAACAATCAACTTATATAGAAAAAGATAGCTAAAATAATATACCTTCGATTGTTCAGACTTCCAAAAATTGAGCAAAGCATTAAATTGTGGTTTAGGTACACTATCTGGACGCATCTTCTTCCTTTGTTTGTCATTTTTAAATCCGTCAAAGCACTTCTTCTTCAAATAGCATTTCCAGCGCCTCCATGCACAGTTGACAGTTTCTAAGCTCTATTTTTTCCCTTCCTCTGGAATGTCATATCTTTCCTACATTGACATAATCAAACATCGGAATTTTCATTATAAAAACTTGATATAAATAAGAGGGAAAGAAGTCAAAAAGAAATATAAAATAGTGATTGAAAATTAAATTTTTGCCTTCACATACTCCCATATTTTTTTCCCTGTCTTTTTCTTCGAACTTGTGCCAATTCTCCTTATCGAGAGGTGCAAAGTCGCGTCTCTTCTAAGTGTGCCTAAGAACCTGCTAAGTTCACTACACGCCTTATCTGTAGCTCCAATAGGTTGGTAACTGTCATTTAAAAAAATAACTTGTCAATCATCTTGAGTTCGTGCATGAACTTTTTCGCATTTAGTTGGCCCTCGATGCCTTTTGGGTTTGTCTACTATTTCATTGGCTACCTCCCTTGATGATTCTGACACTATATTTTTGTCTCCCCTAAAGCCCTCGTCTCGTTCAGACTCCTGCATGATATTCTCCTCTATGAAATCCTCCCTGTTATCATCCTCCTCATCTTGCTCAGCATGTACCCTAACATCTCCTTCAGCCTCATCTAGGAAATCATTTCTAATATCTTCCTCTTCATCTTCTAAATCAGCTAAGTGTTCTCTTGCTATCACTTTTCATTGTACATGACTGTGAAGTGGTTGTCATGCCTTACCAGATTGTCCCATTTGCGATATCAACTTATTTGCTAAGCTCTGCTTCATGGAATTTTTCCTAACATCTCGCTGAGCATGTTCAATCTCATCCATCATTTTTTCCTCCTTTGATTGTCTCATACTCTGTAATTTCTTCTTGGCCTGCTCCTCTAATTCTTGTCTTTGTATTGCTTTATTTCTGGCACGCTGGTGGACCTGGTTATGTTCTTTAGCTTGTGGTTGTGGAAGCATCCTCACAAAATTTGCATTCTGTCCAAGACGATTAGAGCTAGTTTTGTTTCTTTAGCTCATGGCGTGCACATTCTTTCCTCATTACCTACACACGAGAAAAAGTAAAAAAGAAAAATATATTAATACATTCAAATGAACCTAGAATATTGAATAACTTCAACAAAACTTACTTCAAATGACCTCTTTTGTTTTGATGAAGTTAACCCAGAATTTTTTCCTTCTTCATAATCTTTGTTTGTTACCGGGTCATTCAATTAAAAGTATGCTCATAAACTTGAATAAAGGCAAATATAGCAATAATATTGTTAATTTCCTATGAAGCATCACACTGTATATCCTCACAAAGTATACCATAAAAGGTGCTCTTTGATGTTTGGGGATGTAGAATTAATTAATTGAAAATTTAGATGGTTTTAACTGATTGCCAGCTACAATTGGTTTCCACCCTTTTGTATGTCCGGTTCTCAAGCAGGGGTATTTTGTTACTAGTGATGTGTAAACATATTGTACTACATTAAACACTACAAGAAAATTGATTAGATCTATTTTTCAATGTATATAGTCAGCAGGGATGCACAAATAGGGTAGTGAGCACTGTTACAGCACTAGTAGTTATCTCTCTTAACTCTGGAAGAAATAAGATCAGTTTTAATGTGAGGGGTATGTTTGTCTGAATTGGTCTTTGATTATCCTTGAATTAGTGAGTTATTACCAGTTGCTCCATAGTAATATACATGCTGAACTCTGCATTCTGCTTCTCCTGTACAGAGTTCCTGGACAAAACATGCTGTCGAAATTGACAGTCCCCAACCTATGTCTCCATCTGATCAGTTACCTGATCCACATGATAGCACCCGTGCCCAAGTTATTTCTGATAGGGAATTACTCTGCAACAAATGGGTGTCTACGACTGCTATGGAAATATGTTCAGGAAATATGTTCAGCAGTTAGACTTTACAAGCAAATTTTCAGCAAGCAGCAAATAAACAAAAAGAAAATTGTAGCAATTCAGGTTCAGTATCACAAGTAAATTGTAGCAAAAAGGAAATATGTTCAGTAATCATCTTTTAGTTAATGTAGCAAATTAACTCCTATTTGATGAAACAAAAGAGGCTTTGATCATAAGTTTGGAAGACTTACCTCAATAATATATTAAAAAAATTCAATAAAACTTACCACAAATGGCCTCTTCTGTTTTGAATAGGCTGACCCATAATTTTTCCCGGTTTCCATTATTTTGTTTGTTTCCTGTTCATTTAGAAAGAGATTAATGAAGTATTGAAACAAGAGATATAATAGCAATTTCTAAAGGCTTTAGTCAAAAACTATTTCAGTAATAACATGCTATGAAATTTGGATATTAGAACTATCAGTTAATGAAATACTAACAAATTAAAGCTAATATCTCGAGTACAATAACATTACATAAGTTAGCAATTCAAATAGAGAGAATAAACAATTACCTTCAGCAACTCTCTAAATAAACAGAATAGGTCATGTAATTTCAAACATGAAAATCAAAATCAATTCACCCTAAGCTGTAGATTATAATCACAAGTAATTTGTAGCAAACATGATACTACTTAAAAACCAAAGCAAACATCAAATTTAGTTCCTTAAGCCTCAAAATATACTCTAAACATATAGAAAATGAACATAGACCAACTATACTCTAAACATATAGAAAATGAACATAGACCAACTATACACCAAATATACTCTAAACATCAAATTCGTCCATCACTCCATCCAATGTGATCAGTTTCATCAAAGTCGGTGTCTTCATCAACTTCCATATCATTATCCGAATCAATATATATATATATATATATATATATATATATATATATATATATATATATATATATATATATATATATATATATATATATATATATATATATATATATATATATATATATATATATATATATATATATATATATATATATATATATATATATATATATATATATATATATATATTTGGGGAATACCAACATGGACCTCGGCATACCATCGCTGCACCAACCAACATTATCTGTTTCATCGTCAGTGGTTGCAATCAAATCGTTAACGATGTCACTACTCTCAACCCAATATTCACCTCCATGAGTGCTACTGATGTCACTCTCAATATCATAAATGTGACTCGGAAGCTTCTTTAAAACATATTTCCAATTCTTGTCGGCCTCTTCAACAGGATCCTTCACATAGAAAAC
Source organism: Asparagus setaceus (assembly GCA_012295165.1). NCBI lineage: Eukaryota > Viridiplantae > Streptophyta > Magnoliopsida > Asparagales > Asparagaceae > Asparagus > Asparagus setaceus. The sequence continues at coordinate 37,528,078 of CM022704.1, forward strand.
TTGATGAACTTGACACGCCTAAACAAAAGGGTCATTTAAATGGCGTTTGCTGTGAAAATTGACACGAGTAAGCCCATATTCATCTTTTTCTAAAAGAAACCAGTCACATTTGAAAAGCACAACACTAAATTTGCCCCAATAGTCTATTTCAATGATATCTTGTATGACTCCATAGAAAGCAACATCTCCAGTTTTAGGATTATGGTCCCTAGAACTCGCATAGCTATCTACCTGACTTGTTACAGACACACCGCTATTCTGGGATTTGCCTGTATCATCTCGTGCCTTGATATAAAAAGTACAGCCATTCACATAATATCCTCTGTATCTTTTTGCTACAAAATTAGGACCCATGGATAACCATTTCAGATAAGTTGGTGTCGATTCCAATTTAGATACCCTAGTTTTAAACCAATCACTGAAGTCCTTGATATGTTTTTGAGCTCTTGCCCATCTATGTGTTCTGCCTCTTTTTCTGGATTGATTCTCAATCAAAATTTATGTTCACTGCATAACAATAAAAATATATTGCATTATAAGGTGAATATGGACAACATCAAATAAGAATTACTAATTTAGAAAATGAAGCATGCCTAATATAATTTTTAACTTTATTGTTACCGCAGTTGTATAAGGCATATCGATGTGCATTAATCCAATCTACCTTGTCTAATGTAAACGCTTTGCCCTTTCTTTTCCTCTTTCCACCCAAAGGATGACATATCTTTAGAAAAATTGGTGATGTCTCTTCATTAGCATCAACTTTGTCATACTTACTTGTGTATCTATTAAATCTTATCTTCACACCATCATGCATATTTAATGAGCAAAAAGTTAGAGACTCTTCAGCCAAATATCCTTCTGCTATGGAACCTTTAGGAGCACTTCTGTTACGCACATAGGATTTAGCCTACAAAGATATCTCTCTGTTGAATACATCTAGAAGTAGTTGACTGGGCCACATTCCAGAATTTGTTGAACTAAATGAACTGGAAGATGCACCATGATGTCAAAGGGTGGAAATATTTTCTCAAGTTGACAAAGTATCTCCATGATCTCAGACTGCAATGATCAAAGTTCATCTGGTTTGAGCACTTTCCTGCATAGACCCTTAAAGAAAGCACCTAATCTGATAAGTGGGATACCAGTATTCTTAGGCACAGTTCTTCTTAATACAACTTGAAGTAAATATTGCATGAAAAAATGCGCATCATGAGTCTTATGTCCAGATATTTTCTTCTCCCTCACATTTACACATCTTGAGATATTTGATGCACAACCATGAGGCACTTTTACATCCTTCAACACTTTACAAAATATTTCTTTCTCCTCTGTTATCATAGAAAAGCATGTCTTCTCTAATGTAACATGCCGACCGTAAGTTGACTTCACAGGATGAAGATCTCGTCTTTTGCCCATATGCTACAAGTCAAAGCGAGCTTTAACATGATCCTTCATCTTTCCTGGAATATCTAACAATGTGCCAATAATATTATCACACACATTCTTCTCTATATGCATTAAATCTAGCATATGTCGACATGTATTTTGCTCCCAATAAGGCAAATAAAAAAATATTGATCTTTTTTTCCATGGACAATTCTTATCTACCTTCTTCTTTTGCTTCTTTCCAAAGTTATTAATAAAATCAGATAATTCATCTATAATTTCAGTCCCAGAAAATAATGTCGGTTGTTCTCCCAGCTCAACTTCACCATTAAATGATCTTTTATTAAGTCGCCATGGGTGATTGTTTTGTAGAAATCTACGGTGACCCATGTAACTTATTTTCTTGTTATATTTTAATATTGAGAGCATGTACTGTAATTACAACAAGGGCAAGCCAACCTGCCTTTAGTACTCTATCCGGACAATATTGCATATCCTGGAAAGTCACTAACTGTCCAAAGAAAAGATGCACGCAATTGAAATGATTGTTTAATAGAAGCATCATATGTAAGCAACCCGACTTCCCATAACTCTTTCAAATCATCAATCAGTGGCTGCAAGTATATGTCGATGTTGTTCCCAGGGGATTGAGGGCGTGGAATAAGTAGAGATAACATGAAGTATTCTGCTTTAAAGCACATCCATGGAGGTAAATTATAGTTGATTAAGATAACTAGCCATGTACTATGAGAAATACTCATTGTTTGAAATGGATTAAATACATCACTAGCTAGCCCTAGTATCACATTATGAGGGTTCGATGCGAAGTCTGGATGCTTAGAATTGAAGTCCTTCCAAGCCTTGCCATCTGTCGGGTGCCTTAATTTTTCATCCTGAATGCGCTCACTTGAATGCCAACTCATGCATTTAGCAGTTTGAGAACACATGAATAGCCTTTGAATTCTAGGTTTTAATGGAAAGTACCTTAAAATCTTTACTGGAACATTATGCACTTGTTTGGACAGTGCAGTATAATCATTTGCTACATCATCCTTCTTTGGCTTCCACCGAGAAGCACCACAGCTACTACACTCAGTCAGTTTCTCATTTACGCTTCCATAGAATAGCATACAATCGTTAGGACATGCATGTATTTTTTTAATAATCAAGACCCAAATCCTTCACAATTTTGTTTGGCTTCATTAAAAGACTTTGGCAGCTTTATGCCTAGAATCGCCTTCCTCCATAGAGTTAGAGAATCATCAAATACCTCATTGCTTAATCTGTGTATGCACTTGTGAAGATATAACCGAATTAGAAAAGAGAGTTTTGAGAAAGTTTTGCATCCTGGGAATAACTCCTGTTGACCTTCCTCGACTAATTTGTAAAATTTCTTAGCATCCTCAGTCAATCCTCCTACGCTCTCCTTTATACCTTCGCCTTCATTATCTAGAATCTCTTCTACTATGGGCCTAAAAATATCATGTAGTAATCTAGCTACATCATCATGAGTATTCGCATCATCATCACTCTCGCTATGGACTGATGGCAACACCTCACCATGGAAAACCCATTTGTAATAATTCTCCATAAATCCTTTGATAATCAAGTGATCGTACACAGTACTTCGCTGACGCCAAAAATGATTACAACAAACACGACAAGGGAAACATATCTCATTCCCTTGAGCTGCTCTTGCAATGTTCTATCAAGAAAATCATTCACTTTTTTAATATACTCCGCACTTACACAATAAGTATTATACATCCAATCTCTACTTCTATCCATAACTTGCATTTGCTGGAGGAAAACAAATGCATTGAGATATTATTAATAAAATATATGAATCAAATATTTACCATTAGTGTATAGGAATCGAACAAATGAAGAGTGCATCAAAGTTATTTTTATAGTACTAGCCTCTTTAAAGCATAACTATTTTTCTAAGATCAGCATAAATACAATAACGACTAGGTTTAGATTTTGAAAAATGAATTTACTGAGAAATAGCTAATATATAATTGAATTTACTATAGATGGGAAATTTCAACACTAGACAAGCACACTTCCTAAATACACCAGATCTGAATTCAATTGCTTTCAAAAGGATGTGCTATGATGGGTACAAGCAAACAAATTTACTAAACACTAATATATAAGATGATGCACACAACAAAATTACTCAATGTTTCCATAGACCCATTATGTGGTAGTGGCATTAATGTTAGATAGTGTGCACATGTGGCTTCTCATGATATATAGTTAGGATAGTATAGAGTGGTTATGTTAAAATTTTGATCACATGATAGATGCTTTTTTCCCTGATTCCTGGCACATGTGGCTAAAGTCATCAAAGTAGAGATGTTTCAGCTTATTCATGGAAGTTTTTCATTCCCCATTAATCTACCGAGCACTAGGTACCATCACGCTTTGAAGGTAAATTCAACTTTTTTTGGATAACAAATCTACCAATTGTCATTCATCATAAGTAAAATTCCGAAACTAAATACAAATATGATGATCCACTTCTGTTATTTATGAAATAATTGACTATTTAATTATAAGATGAAGAAGAAGAAATAACTTAATGTTGTTTTTCCGAATTATGATTTTTATTATTTAAACAAAATTCTCAAACAGGCAATTAGCGAAGAGTACTTCAAAAAAACCCAGTTTTTAATTGATAAATATTTCCTAGAGCAACAACTAATCCTTTGCTTGAACTCTAATGTTCTCTAACAGGATTCGTGATTCCCAAAGGATGGAAGATCCTTTTGTATTTTGGGGAGATGAACTCTGACCCGAATCTCTACCCTGAACCTTTAACCTTCAATCCATGGAGATGGATGGTAAGTCTTACATGAACTACATTCTGATAAAATCATGGTTACATTTATTTTCTTTTATTTGTCCCATTTTCCAATCCTAGATTATTGATTACACTATTTTGGCAAATACACGATAAGGACTTGGAGGCACACCAATTTTTCTTTGGAGGCGATCAGTTTTCCTCGCCTCATATGTATCGTCGTAATAAGAATGTTAAGTATATTTGAAAACTTGAAACAATATAGTGACCCCTCTTTGTAACTATCGGCATCTTACTATATTTTAGCTTCAATATGTCTTCATTTCCTTCTCAAATGTATACAAACAATCTTACATATTCTACTTTGTACAGCATTACTTTTGATGAATGCAATGTTTTTAAACATCTAATAATTGAGATTATTTACTACTATTCTCAAACTTGAAGTCAGAAGTTGCTATTTTTACAGGCTAAGATGACCAATTAAACCTGCAACTTGAAGCATCACTGTAACTCTATCTTCATCAACAAAAGCTGCAGACATGCATTCAACATCAAAGCATCCTAAAACTGATACCAGCTATAAAAGAAGTGTGACATTCAACTACTAACAATGCATAATAATGACACTTGTCATTACAGGAAAGTTCATCAAAATACACAAGATCTCTCAATTTTTCTTTTGGAATCAGAATGGAAACACAATTGACCTTAGAAGAATTTGATGCAATCTCATATTCATCCATTCAACCAAGTAGTCTCACAATAATCCAAGAATTTTCATCCATTCAAAAACAGTGCCTCAATGGTCAAATCAAACTAATTTGAACAAAATTAAGAAAATAAACTAATTTGAATTTGAGGATTTACCTTGTCAAGTAAAGATGTAGATTTTCAACCACTTTCAATGATCAACTGAGACAACAAAGCCCTAAGTTGTAAAATTAAATAAAATTTTTGTTAAATAGAGAAAAAGGAAAAATTGGAATCCGACGGGTTTGATGATTGAAAAGGAGAGAGATAAGTACCCAATCACAGGATGCTAGAGAGGGGATGATCTTGAAGTCGACGAACAAGCGGAGGTATCGGATGAGGGGAATTGAACGAGAGGCGGCGGTCGGTGGAGGGTGAGCCGAGGAGACGAGGGAAACAGAGTCGAGATGGTCGGCGGCTGAGGGAAATGAGGGGCGGTGGTCGGTGGAGGGGAGAACCGAGGAGACGAGGGAAACAGAGTCGAGATGGTCGGCAGATGAGGGAAACGAGAGGCGGCAGTCGGTGGAGGGGGAGCCGAGGAGTCCGTGAACTCTTGGACCAATGCTCAGTCCGAGTCCAGGAAGTGAACACCCATGGGCTAAACACTTCATGGAGGCTCAAGCATCAGCATATGGTCGGCTACAGCGAAGTTCACTTGGATCACATGTGAACATGACTGCATCCGAGCTAAAGAGGAAGTGAGTCCGAGACAATCCTCATGTCGACCAAGTCAAAGTGAAGCTTCTAGCGAAGCTCGCTCAAAATGAGGGCCACATAGCGAAGTTCATCGAAGCTTTAGCGAAGTTCACCGAAACCTTAGCGAAGTTAGCCGAAGCCGCAGCGAAGCTCACCAAAGATGTAGCGAAGCTCACTTAAGCAGCAGCGAGCTTCGCCCAATAGCCCACGTGAGCCATGTCATCCATTCTAGCGAAGTTCACTGATGGTCGTAATTGGCGAACGTTGCCGTGGCCATTATTGGCGAACCTCGCCTATGGCCGTTATTGGCGAACCTCGCGCATGGCTGTTAGTGGCGAACCTCGCGCATGGCTGTTATTAGCGAACCTCGCCTATGATCATTTTTAGAGGCTACTTTTAAGGAAGCGGTTAATGAGCACTAACTCTCCCATTTAAAGAGGAGTTAATGACCACTAACTCCCTCATTTAAGGGGAGTTAAAGCCCACTAACTCACTCTATAATGCTCCCAAGCCTATATATAGGCATTATCAACATGAAAAAAGAGGAGGAGGGGCATAAGGCAAAAGAGGTCATAAGGCAAAGAGGCGGAGGAAAGGTCTTTGTTATTGAGAAAAGAAAGAGAGATTCAGAGGCTAGACAAAAAGCTCATCTCTTCTCCATTCTCATTGATCTTCATAGATCATTATCATCGACTAATCATTTGGCCCAATTAACGATCCTTCTGAGAAAGGATTCGTTCTCCTCAGCTAGTCATCTAGCTTAATCAACAGTTATTGTGAGAAAGGATCTGTTAATATCTCTTCATCCAGAGAAGATTGCACTATATTCCAAGAGATCAGAGATCATCAATCAAGGAAAAGTGTCAAGCGAAGACTGAGCTATCTTCCAAATCACTGAGCTTGCATCCACAGCAAAAGACACATCGTCTTAGTCGGACCGTCAACGGAGTACAAGATTCACACTCCACCGGCACATAGAAAAGAACCCCAGGAAATATAAATTTTTTTTATTTCATTTGTAATTCTTTTATTGTAATCTGAGCTAATTGCAACAAAAAGAACCCGAAACAGAGACGAGGGAAACAGAGTCGAGATGGTCGGTGGACGAGGGAAACGAGAGGCTTTGGGTTTTGCTCCGTCGAGGAGAGTTGGCGGATGAAAGAGGAGAGGTGGCGGATGAAAGAGGAGATCGACAACCACGCAAAAAACCCTAGAGCTCAGCGAGGCGTGGTTGGGGTTTGTTTTCATCAGGTGAAACCGGTTATTATGAAAGAAAAAATCTTTTTCTTTTTGGTTAAAGTTTGGGCGCGAACATAAAGCCCATAACAAAACCGTCCCATTAACCCATTACAAAATTTTATTGCAAGCCTAATCCAAGCCCAATGCTTTAGTTTAAAGCGTTGTCTTAGACACTCTTTGTGACGGTTGGAACCGTCACATAACCGTTCCCTTAGGTAGAAATGGGAACAGTTTTAAACCGCACACAAACAACGTTCCCATAGACCCATTATGTGGTAGTGATGCCTAATATATATTCATGTATAGCGTTAATCATAAAAGAGACCTTTTGAGTACAATATTTTACCTCTTCATCATTAATAAAGCCTCTTCGTCTCTTACAACTGTCCAACCCACGAATCTATAAATGTCTTACCTCATTCCCTACTCTCCATCTCAAAAATCTCTCTACTTTTAAAAGTAAAACTCCAAACCTCTTCTAGCTCGTGGCCTTCCTTCAACAAAGCCGAGTTTTCCCTGCCCTGCATATCGAAAAACCTCAAGCATAGTGTATGCTTCATGCACTGCTAAAATATGATGCTGCAATGCTTATCGTGCTTTCGCGAGATCATCTTCCTCATTGTCACCAGCGAGTTGCACCTCAGCCTCTACTGTTGCGGGATCGTTCAAGATATCACACACCAGCGCGCCTTCAATGCTCGCCTCTTATCGGATTTATGGGTAAAGATGGCGACTTTCTTTGTGGGTTTTACGACATTCATTGTGGGTTTTATGGTGCCAAGATACAGAGCCAGAGGCTGCTACTCTGCTTGTGGATTCTATACTGCTACAGCGGTTGAAAAGTTATTATTGATTTGATGCAGGTTGTCTGTTTTATGCGATATACACGATATTAATGGAGTGTAATTTAATAGAAATGACTTTGATTTTGTTAGTAGTTTTGTAATAGATAGTAACTTTTTTCTTTTGTCACCTCACTAGAACTTAGATAGTCAACAATTTTATACAAAAAAATCACTAAATTTCTTAAAAGTAAAGAAACACCAAATTATTCCTATAAGTACAATTATTATTTCTTTTAATAAAAGTTGTGCATCATATGTATTCATTTGTTGAATTAATAAGATCTTCATGTAAAATATAAATTCATCGGCATGGATTAGTTAAAATATTTAAAATTTAAATAACACCAACATTATAGCTTTTCTAACACGTGGCATCTTATATTATCTATACTACTTATAAAAGAAAATTGGGGTGTCATACCTTTGATCGCCTATTTTACCCTCTTAAAATTTGATAACTTCTAGACTTAATCTAATCTAATTCCCTAATGGTTTCTAACTTCTATCGTAATCAAATCTAATTCCCATATGGTTTAGTAGAGTTCGATTGTTTGGTTATCTGCTTGAATTCTTTATTTGTATACATTGATTCTTCATACGAAGAATTTGTAAAGATATTATGGATACAACAATATTATAATACAAAGTTTTATGTATTGCACCATTTGCACAAGGAAATAACGAGAAGTACCGGAAAAGAGTATTATATTTGTAAAATTTATAATATAAATATTATAATAATTTATTTTTATAATATATTATAAATATTATATATGTTGCTAATAATAACATATTACAATAATGCATTATAATATAGTATTATTTATAAATATCTATTATATATATTTTACAAATATCTATACTCTATTCGAACACATTGTAAATATTATAAATATTTACTTTGTAAATAATATTTATAAAAATATAAAATTTTAATGTCTATAAATTATAATATAATGTATTACTTTACATTATCATATGTTATGAAAAATATAATATAAATAATGCTTGTAATATTTTAATCATTTATAATATTTATAATAATATATAGAAATTTTATAAATAACATATTTTGTAATATATTTTTATATATACATATTAGAATATATTATCATATGAATAACACATTAACAGGTAATATTTATATGAAAGAAAATTAAAAAGGAATTTGTTAAATTATTAGATTATTATATTATAGGCTATTTATATTAGTCCTTAAATCTCTCATATCTTAAAATTAGTCCTCATAAATTGTTTCAAATTAATATCTATTAATTGCTACTTCTACTCTTGATTCAAGAACTAACTTTAAAATAACTTAAGAATTGGAGGACCTAATAGTAATTTAAATTATCTAAGCGTCTATTTTCAAAATAAGTTAAGAATCGGGATCTAATAGAAATTTTAGTGATTGGAGGGACTAATTTCCAAATTCGATAGATTCAAGAGATTGATATGAGAAAACCCCAATAGTATATGGTTATATAAATTCAAATACACTTGGCTAAATTTTTCTAAGAAATATTAAGAAAATATCCTAACCCAAAGTTTATTATAATTATTTATTAACAAGATGGTATCTCAAGGTTCATATGAATTTTATGGGATAAAGCATGGATGACAAAAGATTTACAATTCAAACTATCGAGCGAATATTAAGAGATATTATGGGTGATCAAAGGCTTTTCGATGGAGCGATAGTTTATTAGAGGAGATTGCTACCAAGTCCTATTTGTAACTACACGTGCTAAAGAACAAAAGTAATCAATGCAAGAGTCTAATGAAATCATATCTTTGGAGAAAAATGAAAAATTTTCTCTTAATCTTTATATGAATATGCTTGCATTGACCAACTCTTAGAGAGTTCTGGCTTCGAGTAGGTATGGAGTAGAGCCTATAATAGATGAGAATTTCATACTATATGCTGAATGAAAATGTTCATGTGACAATCAGAACAGCTGTGAAAGAAAATAGATTGATACTATCTTCCATCATAAGAAGCAAATTCTAAAACAAAAGAAGTTCCTTACATATCTTTTAACTTTTTTCATAAGCACACACTTTCTGCCTTAATGCTCAACCATATGTCAAACCTTTGTACTTGAAAATTTTTGAACCAAAATAATACCTAGAATGGTTATGCATCAAAAATAATTATTTCTATCTCCTATATTATTAATTATTATAATTCATTTTTCTATGATTGTTTTATTGTTCCGTGTTATCTGCATGTGCATTCTTTTATAGTCAGTTTAGAACATAAAACAATCACGTCTGCAAGAGTAATTATAATATGCATCACGTTCAACGCACGTATTGCATACTAGTATACCTAAATAAATAAACAAACTATTATAAAGTGGTGTCCTATGTTGTAACTCCCCACAAACGTATGGTGATCCCACTAATTTCTTAATCTTCACTATTCATTAAGTCACCCTTTACTCATAATCATAGTCCACTTCTTTATTATTAAAAAACTCTTTAACTACTCTCTAATTCTCTTCCGCATCTTTTCTAACTCCCCCCTCCCTATCTACTATAAAGTGCTTGGGCAATACCACTGATCCTCAACTCCGTCTGCAACACCCCCTCTCTCAAATCAATTTATAAATGATCAGCTTTGGTACAAGCTGTCCTAATTTTTTCTGGTACAAGCTGTCCTAATTTTTTAGGGTGGCACCGATTGCGTAAAGATGATGACATGTAAATTAGTAATTTTTTTAAAATAATTCATCAAAATTTGTTTTGATTGTTTATAATTTATACTTTTTGAAGTGCTTTATATACTGTTTCAAAGCTGGACGAAGCCTTGGAAATTAATCTGGCAAAGTTCGATACACTGTGGTGCTTGGAAAATGCCCATACTTCCCATGTATTCTACACGCCTGATCACGACGAGGCCAAGGTTTACTTTGCAAAGGCAACCCAGGGTTTCCAACAAGTAGAGCAGGTACTATTGCAATCAACTTTATGATAGTTAATTTACACAATAGTTAGTAACTAAGAAATGTTTTCTGTGTAGGAACCTGAAAATGAGTTGTATGTTAACTCATTGGGCATGTATTCTAAGGTAATCGCTCTATGATTTCAAAATGAACTACAATTGTGGAATTATGTTTACTTGCATACCATATAGCATAATGAGCTTACCATGCATAACTGATTGTTGCCTTGGATTTATGGCATGCCCCTCATATTATCGTAGTTGTCAAAAAGAAGAACGAAGCACCAAGAGAGAGGGTTGATATTAGGCAGATAGTCTTATGAATAAAATAGTTATATCACATAGCTTTCCTTAATAGGACAAGTCTTATGACACAAATAGTTCCATATTCAGATGTACAGACATCAGGAATATTTGTTTAAAGTAAAAAATAGGGCAGGATGCCCTATTCAAAAGGGCTAAAATACCAGATTAACCTAAAAAATGACACCAACTTACCAGTTTAGCCTATAAAGTGGCGCCGGCAACAGTTTAACCTAAAAAGTGACAAATACGATGATAAATAGGCATTTCCGGTGCCGGAGATAATTTTTAAGTGAAAAATTAAGTACTTTTTTACATATAGACCCCCCACTCTATCATATTTTCGGATTTATCTCCTCAAGTTTAAAATATGTGAGAAAAAAAACTTCTCTCTCTCTCTTCCCCCTCCCCTCCCACCCCTTACCATCTCCTCCCTCCTCCTTCTCACCATCTCCTCCATTCTTTTCTCATCCCAATTCTTAACCTCTCCTCTCTCCCACTCTCTTTCTCCCTCCTTTTTCATATCCTCCAAAAAAAATTTCTTCTTTCCCTCTTTCTCCAAATCCATCTCTTCTTAACTTCTTTCACTTCTCTTATTTCTTTGTCCTCTTTCTCCTCCTTTCTCTCCTCTCCTTCACTCCCTCCTAATGCTTCAAGTAGAATTTTTTATGTTGCGTTTGAGAAAGAATGAAGAGGAGGAGGGGAGGTTGGGGATTGGGAGGAAAAGAGAATGAAGGAGATGGTGGAAAGGAGAAGATAAGAATGAGTATGAGAAAGGATGGAGAAGGAGCGGGAGAGAGGAAGGAAAGTTGGGGGTTGGAGGAGAAGAGAATGGAGGAGATGGTGGGAAGGAGGAAGGAGGAGAAGGAGGAAGGAAGAGATGGTGGGAAGTGAGGGTTCTTTTTATAAAATTTAGAAACTTTTTGGGGGTTAATCCGAAAAATATAATAGAGTAGGGGTCTGTATATAAAAATTACTTAATTGTTCACTTAAAAATTATCTCCGACACCGAAAATACCTATTTGTCATCGTATTTGTCACTTTTTAGGCCAAACCGTCGCCGGCGTCACTTTATAGGCTACACTGGTAAATGAGTGTCACTTTTTAGGCCAATCTGGTATTTTAGCCTATTCAAAAGATATATTATACGTATCTACATTATATGCATTAAATATTATTATAAGTTAGGAATGTGATTCAGATAATTTGAGAAGGAGGAGAGGACCCAGGCCGTCACCCCTTCCAGCAAACAAGAGAACCAGCAACCATAACAGATAAAAATAAATACATGCATATAACAGAGGCTAGTCAAAAGAGTATAAAAATAGAGCTGAAATGCACAGCTCAAAAGACCGAAGTATGACAAGAGTGCAACCATATTTACACAACAAAAAGAAGAACTGTCAACAACCCTTCTTCAAGTCGATCTTCTCCCTTCATTGCTGTTGCTTAGCCTTTTTTCAATCCCCTTCTCCTTAATGATAGTCGCAATTTTGTTGGCATTCTTTTGTTGCTGTTTCCTATCCAGAATATCAAAAAAATATGCTATATTAGCTGCCACCTTAACTGAATATGGCGACTCTACATTAAAAATCCAATTGTTTCTTCCTCTCCAGATACACCAACAAACTGTTGGGAAAAGAATATTCCAAAGATCACGACTATTTGTCTCTGAGATGCAGTAGTAACCTTTTTGTAAATAGAAGGTAATCAAGATCATGAAAAAAATCTATAATTCCCAATTTAGGTAGAAAGAAGGACTATACTACCTCTACAAAAGAACACCTTAAGAAGAGGTGATCAGCTGTCTCATTATCTTATTGACACATTGGGCAGAGAGGATTACCAAACCAACATTTCTTAATGAGATTATCTTTTGTTTGGAGCTTTCCTTTAGAGAGGAGTCAGAGGATAATTGTGACCTTGTTAGGTAAAAAAAAGTCCCAAATGAATTTATACAAGTTACTGACCAGTCCCCCATTGTTAATGAAACAGTAGTGGGATTTCACAAAGTAATCCCCAGATTTATCAAGTGGCCAAGTGGGTGTATCTGGGGCATCTGAAGGATAAGGGGCTGAAGCCAGAGTATGAAGGATCTCTGATACCTACTGTCTCTCACTAGGAGAAATAGCTCTTCTGATATGAAGTTTCCTAGACCAAGAATCTCCTCTAATCAAACCTTGATAGAAGACATTCACATTTCTAGAAAGTGCCAGTTTATAGGCAGCATGGTATAAGCTGGCTAAGGAATTAGGACCTATACATTTATCTTCCAAGAAGTTAATATTTAGCCCCTCCTCTAACTTCCATCTAATCATGCCTATAAAAGACTGATTAATAGAAATAACTTCATACCAGAACATGGAAACTGATCTAGAAGGTGGTGTACTATTAAAAGGAAGACTATGATTGCTATAGAGAGCAGAAAGAGTAGTTCCCATTAGAGAATCCTTCTTCATGTAGTTCCAAACCCACTTCAACAATTGGGTAGAATTGAAATTTAACAAGTTAAGAACCCCCAAACCTCCTTCCTTTTTTGATCTACAAACAGTGTTCCAATTCACCAAATTTTTTCCTCTAGAGTTAAAGGAATTGCCACACTAAAAAAAATTTCTTCTGATTCTGTTTATTGATTTCAACAGCCAACTAGGAAGTTTGACGAAGGACATATGGTAGAGAGGGAGAGATGATAGAACATAATTGATCAATATTAGTCTACCTCCTATGGATAAGTGTTTACTTTTCTAAAAAGAGAGCTTTCTGTGAAAAGAGTCAAGAAGGGATTGACAATCCTTTTTAGAAAGAGTTCTATTTTTAAAAGGGAGTCCCAAATATTTGAAGGGAAAGGAATCAAGCGAGCAGTTCATGTGATTGGCTAAGGATATCTCTTTATTTTGGAGCTTTCCACAATATAAAAGGCTTCTCTTAGCATAGTTAATGCTAAGACCTGATACGTCTTCAAACAGATATAGGATGGTTTTAAGGGTAGAGATGTCTTGATTGTTAGCTTTATAAAAAAATAAGGGTATCATCTACAAACTGAAGAGATCTGATGGAGTTCAAAGGGGATTTGAGGTCAAGTCCAAAGAGGTCCCCTGAATTAACACTGTTGGTAAGCATTCTACTTAGAACATCAACTGCAAGAATAAACAACATAGGTGATAGAGGATCTCCCTGCTTGAGGCCTCTTTGATATTGAAAGATTTTGGATGGAGATCCATTGACAAGAATGGATGATTTGGAGGAAGAGAGGACATGCTCAATTCAATTGCACCATTTGGATGGAGATCCATTGACAAGAATGGATGATTTGAGGAAGAGAGGACATGCTCAATTCAATTGCACCATTTGGATGGAGATCCATTGACAAGAATGGATGATTTGGAGGAAGAGAGGACATGCTCAATTCAATTGCACCATTTGGATGGAGATCCATTGCAACATTTAATGGCATGCCATGATTAAAACTTGTTTCTATTGATAAGCGAGAAAAACTAAAATTTTTGTCATTGTACAATTTAGAAAGAGGCATAAAAAGCCTTTATAGTTATACTTCCTACCGAGGTGAAGACTTTCCTCCATTGCCTTTTTCTCGCTAATTGCTCTTTCCTCTAGCAAACAATCCCTACGTTTGTTCTTTGTTACCACCAGTAGTCATGTCACTGGTTGCAATCTTCCGAAGGTCATCCGCTAGAAGCGCCGTTCTAGTCTCATCCATCTTCAAATTGTCTCCTACAAGCATCAGTGTTTGCACTAGGTTCTCATAAGACTTCGGCAGAGACAGAAGTAGTAGAAGCGTCTGATCCTCATCTACAACTTTCACATTTATGTCTTTCAAGTCTGATATGATCCTATCAAACTTGTTGATGTATTTCCAGATTGATGAGCCCTCCTCCATCTTGCAAGTATACAATTTGGATTTTAAATAGACCCGGTTCGTTAGACTCTTCATCATGAAGGTACTTTCGAACTTCTTCCACACACTCGCAGCTGTTTCCTCTCCATCTACCAAGAAAGCTATATCCCTTTCAAGGCATAGGATAATCGACGCCCGTGCTTCCAGATCCAGCTCCTCCCAATCCTCATCAGACATATCCTTGTATTTCTTCTCTTTTCCAGCCAAAGTCTTGTGCAATTTTTGCGAAATCAGTGAGTTTTTCATCTGCATCCTCCAATAGGAAAAATTATTCTTCCCATTGAACTTTTCAATCTCAAATTTTCCCACTTTGACCAATTTACTGATAGACGCCATTGTCCGTTTGTATTAATAAACCCGCTTCTCTCAGAAATTACCGAGCACCACCTCAAACCAGAGGCTACACCACTTCCAATCTGAATAATAGCTCTGATACCAATTGTTGGGAACGCAGATAGCGGAGTCGAGAGAAACCACCACACAAACAATAGCAAATACACAGCAAAACAGTAAAGACAATAGATTTATGTGGTTCGGCAAGTGTAGGCATCAAAAATTGCTGAAGAACCCCAGATGTGACTTAATCATGAGAAGATCGAAGGACGACCTCGTCAAAGTCTTAGGAAGTCAATCACAGGGTCAAACCAATGACCAGGACACCTATAGTGTCTCGCTATTGGCACGACACCTTGTTGTGTCTCGCCATTGGCGAGACACTTTCTTGTGTCGCCGCAGGCGAGACACCAAGAACGTCTAACACGTGCTCTTGAAACATTCAAATTAATGCTCGTGGGGGCCACTTGAATTTTTTAACGTAAAGAGACGTTCAGCCACGTTAGTGGGCGGTTACACGCTGAAAATACGCCCACTAAGCGTGAAATTAGGGCGTTTAATCATGTCTAAAATAGAGGAAAACCGTTACAACAGCAGAAGACGTCTCCTCTTGGGCTGGCGTAACTCTTGTCAGCGCCGGCATCGCCTGATTCGATCTTGGCGATCCATCTTGTCGCGCCCACTACGGATCTTGGACACTTGATGATTCATGTTCTTTTCAGATGTGACGCCCCCCAAAGGCTATAAATACTTCCCTACGTCCACTTGGGCAGGGGATCAAGATTGGGAGAGCAGAGTCTTGAAGATCAAGAAATTTCTTAAGCTAAGAGTCTTGCGTAAAGAGAGAGAAAAGGAGATTTCAAGCTTCGAGTATTCAAGAACATCATTCACGTGGAGATCCCTCGAGTTTAAGCTTAGACTTATTCTTGGGAAGAGTAGATATCTTACCTTGCTAAGATATTTGCTTAAGTTCTTATTTCCTTTGCGAAGCATCAACTCAACCCCGTCAATTCGACGATTGTTACTTAGGTGGTCCACGGATTACGCATCCCCGGCACAGGCAAAGAATCCACGCAAGCAGGAGATCGCTACGTAGCCTCTTCTGTTCGTGTTTATAAGAGAGCGAGCCGATTTTCTTTGTAATCGAGAGATATACACGTGTAATCTTTCACTGTTTTCATTGTCAAAACGTTTTGTAATGGAAATGGCAAAGAACCTCACTTTCGACCGAAACACGATGGCGACCACAGTGGGAGACAATAGTCTCAACGTTGAGACTGTCGTGTCGCAGCCTTGCAGTGATCAAGTCGACCTCATGGTCGATGGGTTGGATTACGTCTTCGACCAAGCTAAGTTCGAAGAGTATCTCTCCTCCTCATCATCGAAGTCCTCCTCGCCCCGCAAACAACGGAGGATCTCGTCTCCAAAGAGGGAGGTTCGTTCTGTCGTGGTGCGCAATGAGTCTCGTACACTTGCGACGGAGGCGGTTCCCCCTCACAACAACACCCCGGCAAATCTCAAAGCCGGGAGCTCTGCTCATAGTGGCTCTATTCAAAAGGAGTCATCTTACAAAGTCTCCACCGCTCTGACGAAGAGGGCTCGTCAGAGACAGCGTCAGAAG
This sequence comes from Asparagus setaceus, assembly GCA_012295165.1. Lineage (NCBI taxonomy): Eukaryota > Viridiplantae > Streptophyta > Magnoliopsida > Asparagales > Asparagaceae > Asparagus > Asparagus setaceus. The sequence goes on from CM022704.1 coordinate 37,544,929, forward strand.
TTGGCCCGTCAGTTTGCTAAGGCTATGGAGTCAACGGATGGAGTTCACTATCACACAAACTCACGTGATCAGAGGCGTCAACATACTACAGCGCCTCAGTCTCATCCCGTTAGCACTCATGCTAAGGAAGAATGGGTCCTCGTCAAGAGAACTCGTTTGACGAAGAAAGAACGCTACCAAGTGCTGCCATGTCGCTTGCACGCGCTATTGTTCGCAGCACAAGAGTCAAGTCAATTAAGGGGTCGACTCAAAATTGCCAAGTCCGAGTTCAAACCGCACGCTGCAAGGTAAATTATTTCGCTGCCGCTGACAGCCTAGATCGCCACAACCGCGAGATGTTTAAGCCGTAGCATAGCCCGCTACGCAAAGCAGAATCGCCGCTACTAAAGACCACTGTGACCGAGACACTCCCAACTGTCTCGGCCAAGGGGGTTCGAATCCGCCTCTTCTGTCCACTTCTCCTGTTGATGTATCAACAGCTGATCCTTCAACCTCGGTGTTCAGTCGCCTTGGTCCACAGCCGAGAAGCAAAGTCAAAGCATCGGTGATAGAACGTTTAGGCTACCCACCAGACACAACAACGGATCGAGGGTTGTGCCTGCATCTAACCGATGTTCAAGCTGCCCGATCAATCGGGAAAATCACAAACCTCAAGAGTTCCTGTTACATCTCGTTTGAGCATCCCTAAGGGGGTCCACGAGTTTGCTGGAGGAAACAAAGTGAAGTGTGTGACTCGCAAAGTCACAAAAGATGACCAGACCCTGGTAATTCATACAGAAGCAATTTCAGATGACGAAGCCAAGCGACGGAAGTTGTCTCCCAAGTCAAATGGCCGACGTCCCCAAAAGAAGACGTGTCTTCCAATTAAGGACAACGTTACACTTGGGGGTGGAAATGTGAGTTGTGATAAATCACACCAACCACACCATCAGGCTGGGGGTGGCAACACACGAAAAAGAGCAATCGACGAAATAGGTTGTTCTTGCTCGTGTGCACAGCTGATTAAGACGTTGCTATCAGGATGTGCCTGCTCTGAATCGAACGCTCAGTCACAGAGAGCTTCAGTATTCGAGAGGCTTTCCCTGCCAGCAATGGAAGATTCGAAGCAGAATTCAAGACGCTTCCGAAGGAGAAGAAGATCCGCCATTCGGCGGGATGAATTCCCCGAAGTCACCATTAATATGGTGAACAAAGGAAAAGGGCCAGCAACGGATGAGGACCCTGACTTCACTCCTGCAGGAAAAGTCAGCACCCAAGTTTCCCAGAAGATGTCTCGATTACAATTGCGAGCAACAAGACGCATAGATTATAGAAGGATGCATGAAGGAGACTCATCTGAAGATGAGATTTCTGATGCATGTTCAGCGGTGGCGTCCGATGACACAATATCAAGCATGGGTCATCAGGCTAGAGAAGCTTATACCATTACTCCTGAGACCTTGGCCCAAATGCTACAAGAAGCTTTAGCTAAGCAGAGAGAAGAGCTTAAGGCTGAGATGAAAATGGAGATGGAGCTAGCCATGCAGCAGTTGAGGGAGTTACAAACCCAAAGAGCTGCACAGCCCGAGTCCAGCCAACAAAGGGCATCCAGTCACCATGTCGCTCACAATGTAGAAGATAGTGATACGGAAGTGGACGAACACATCCTTGTTGACCAACCTCCGAAGAAAACTCCAATGGGCGCTCAAAGCGGAGATGGCCTAATCCATCCCACTGGGGATAATCCAAAACAAGGGGAGAACGACGGCGAAAAAATGAAAGAGCTTGAAGGCAAAATCAATGCCTTAATATCGGCTCATGAAGTCAAGAAGAATGGCATTCCATGTCCATATCCAAAGGAGTGGAATTCAATTCCGTACCCGCCGAAGTTTAGTCTGATCAACTTCACGCCATTCGACGGGAGAGGCTCGCCAACCCAGCACTTAATTTATTTCAAGTCTTACATGGGGATTATCTCCGGCAATGAGCCATTGATGGTTCGATCCTTTGTTGGCACCCTTCAAGAGCCGCCGACCGGTATCGACGCCTCGCCGTAGCATCAAGCTGTTGGAATGATATGGAAAGCTTGTTCCTCAGAACTTCTTCGATGACGACACCAAGTCTCGATTGGAACCCTCTTGGATGAAAAGCGTAAGAGTGGAGAGACGATTGATCGCTTGCTAAGCGCCGCAATAAGGCCATAAACCGCAAAGATCCAATCACCGAAATTCATATTGCGGGCGTGCCACAATAATCTCTCCATTGATCTGTTGGAAGTCATGGGGTCGCCCCACCAACTACATGGAAAGATCTCAAAATACGAGGAGAACAAGTCAACGCTTCTCAAAAGGAAGAAGGTCGAAGAGGCTAAACGATGGTCGACCCTCGGTAAATTTTGCCTCTCGCAATAGAGAAAAGGCATCTGTGGCTGCTGTTGACGTAAATCAAACGCTACAATTACGACCGCGCTAACAACCTCGGGAGCAACAAAAAGCTTCTAAATCAGAATTTCACAGGACATACTCTTTCAGAGATGAAGAAGTTCCGATCATTTTCAAGCACCTCCTTGACAGCAACAAAATCAAGTTGCCACCTATTACAAATCAGGAGGAGGCTGACAATACTTCAGATCCTAAATACTGTGCGTACCACAGGAGGGTTCATCATCCTACCAAAAGTTATTTTATCCTTAAAGACAGTATCCAGGCTCTAATTGACGCCGGGATCATAACGTCAAAGTGACGAACTTGGTGAAGCTCTTCGGGCCTATCGTACTATAGCCCGGATACCTACAAGAGCAACCCTGTGGATACGAGGCGATCCAAATTTTGTTCGCTAAACGTGGTAGCGTGACGTTGATAAGATCACGATGCCAATTAATGGGAAGTTCCTGAAGAGATACTATCCTTAGTGTACTCAGGATAACCCGTCTTATGATAAAGGACCCAGGTTTATCATATTCCGATAGCCTAGAAATACCATTCACCAATTTTACCCCCACTATTTTGGATGATCAAACTTTTAAATAGTCACGGTCTCCAAACTCCCATCGGAAGCTTAAAGATAAGAAAATACCTTATTTCCTTCATCTTCTGCCAACTCTTCCAAAATCTCCTACAATTCCTATTCAACAGGATGGTAGGTCCACAAGAAAGTTATCTCTGATAACTCCACTAAACTCTCCCACCAATCCTCTTTAATAGGATGGCAGAACCACAAAGAAAATAACTATCATGTTAACTATTACCTCTGATAGTTAATTCTTAGTTTAGAAATCAAATCTACTCCCACTGGGTCCAGTACGACCAAACCTTTGAACAGTTAGGGTCATTATTCGTTCTTCACTTGACCAAACCTTTGAACAGTTAGGGTAATTTTAAATTTTCACTCCCACTTGGTCAAAACTTTCAATAGTTAGGGCCAAACCATGTAAATTGGGTAATCAAACCTTCATGCAGTTAGGGTTATCCAAATTTCACCTTTTACTCACATGAGTTAAAAAGTATCTTCAGAGTCAATGCCACGTGGCCCGACTCCAACTTGATTCTCGAAGTGGAGATCCCACTTTGAGTTTCTCTAGAGATTTCTTAGTGCACGTGCATCAGGAATCTTTTGACTCTCGGCCATGTGGAACAAGGAGTTGTCAATTGAAGCGGAAGATAAGAAAATACCTTCTTCTTCTTCAATACAACGGGTTCGTTTTTGCCTCAAGAGAAGACACAACGGGTTCGTCTTTGCCCCAAGAGAAGACACAATGGGTTCGCCTTCGCCCCAAGAGAAGACACAACGGGTTCGTCTTCACCCCATGAGAAGACAAAAATAACAAATAAAGTCTATGTATTCAATATATAGCCAGTCTCATTACTGACTTAATGATCTGTTAAATCTACGCCTATTTATGCGTAGTAGGTGTTATTCTTGTCCTTAAATCGGAAATAAGTCAGCGTCTAACCCACGCCGCTGGGTAATCAATTCCCGTGATAATTGATCAAGTCTATGTATTCAATATCGTAGCACAAAGTCTAAGAGAGTTCATTCTTTTAGCACAACGTAACATGTAGAACGGACTTAGACAAACTACATGCTAGCCCAATTCAAACGGTAGTTGGTAAAGGCTCATCAAATCCGTTGATGGTCGAGGGTTTGCCAAAATCCTATATCTATCGTACAAGCAATAACTTGAGACAACAGTTCGCCCTCCACCGGGTTGAACACTTTCTCCCACCGTGATTTTAATGCACTTTGTAGCTCATTGCCAGTGCAAATGTGCCATTACATCTCCTCCAGAAGCTCAAGCATGCTCAAGAAGATTCTCATTCCGAAGTTGCCCTTGGAAGTTCAACTGCGACTCAATCGCAAGCCTCCGGACAAAGATAATCAGTTTAACGTCGACTCTCATCAATATCAATCAAACAACCCCAGCTCTTGATTTCAAAAGATGGTCACGACGCCGCCAGAGCCGTAAATTAAGAAGCAATTCATGAGTCCATTCAATAAAGTCCAACGCTAGCGTATAGACTCATCTTATTCAGTATTTCGACTCCTCGATAAAATACAACGGAGTCCAAAACTTTGGAGGGGTGTCTCAGAGGCATCAAAATTGCCAAGAATCCCGTGATGTGACTTAATCATGAGAAGATCGAAGGGCGACCTCGTCAAAGTCTTAGGAAGTCAATCACGTGGTCAAACCAATGACCAGATTACCTATAGTGTCTCGCTATCGGGCGCTGACATTTGTTGTGTCTCGCCATCGGGCGACATCTTTGTGTCGCGCTATTGGCGCTGACATTTGTTGTGTCTCGCCATTGGCGAGACACTTACTTGTGTCGCGCCTGAGGCGACACCAAGAACGCCTAACACGCGGCTCTTGAAACATTCAAATTAATGCTCGGGGCCACTTGACTTTTCAACGAAGAGACGCTCACCACGTTAGTGGGCGGTTACACGCTGAAAATACGCCCACAAAGCGTGAAATTAGGGCGTTTAATCATGTCTAAAATAGAGGAAAGCCGTTACAACAGCAGAAGACGTCTCCTCTTGAGCGCGGTACCAACACCGCCGTACAAAGATGCGCCGACACTGACGCGCTGCAAATTCCATACCGGCTTCCACTACGGATCTTGGACACTTGATGATTCGTGTTCTTTTCAGATGTGACGCCCCCCAAAGGCTATAAATACTTCCCTACGTCCACTTGGGCAGGGGATCGAGATTGGGAGAGCAGAGTCTTGAAGATCAAGAAATTTCTTAAGCTAAGAGTCTTGCGTAAAGAGAGAGAAAAGGAGATTTCAAGCTTCGAGTATGCAAGAACATCATTCACGTGGAGATCCCTCGAGTTTAAGCTTAGACTTATTCTTGGGAAGAGTAGATATCTTACCTTGCTAAGATATTTGCTTAAATTCTTGTTTCCTTTGCGAAGCATCAACTCAACCCCGTCAATTCGACGATTGTTGCTTAGGTGGTCCACGGATTACGCATCCCCGGCACAGGCAAAGAATCCACGCAAGCAGGAGATCGCTACGTAGCCTCTTCTATTCGTGTTTATAAGAGAGCGAGCCGATTTTCTTTGTAATCGAGAGATATACACGTGTAATCTTTCACTGTTTTCATTGTCAAAACGTTTTGTAATGGAAATGGCAAAGAACCTCACTTTCGACCGAAACAACAAGTTGCCTACGTCCACGGGGCAAGGAGGGGGGATTTTACTAATAGAAAAGAGAGAATACAAATTAGGGTTACAAGTTCTCACCAAGAAACCCTAAAAACAAACCTCGCAAATCTCTCACAAGATCTCCTCCCAAAGGATGCACAATACCCTCTCAAAGGCTGCTCAAAACGTGTTCAATACTACCCTAATTAATCAGGTTTAGGGTTATATATAAACTCTAAACGAACCGGGTTTAAAACCAAACCCGTATTCGAAATCTGCCCAGATTAGTCGACTACTACTTCAGAGTAGTCGACTACTAAGGCCAAAAACAGAGCAACACCTTTCTGTCGACTGCAGATTAGTCGACTACTAACTCAGTGTAGTCGACTACTAAGGTTCCAGAGGAAAACCATCTCTCTGTCGTCTGCAGCGTAGTCGACTACTCTGACTTGTAGTCGACTACTAAGCCTGAAAACTGTCTTGTGCATGTTCTACAATTCTCCACCTCGTACATTATTTGATAGACCTCAAATTTTGGATAAACACCAGAGGAATACCGCGAACATACCTAGAGAGATCTCCATCAGCCAAACCAGGCCAATCCAGTTGCGCCACTATACCGCGGCTGCCTACGTACCCTCCACCGGGATCAAGCTAACCGTAGTTCTGCAAATCATCTCCACCTCACTCATCACCGGCCCGAAGGGCCATGCCTTCTTGGGCAAATCAACATGGGCTGATATGAAGCAAGTCCAAGCAATGCTTAAACTTGCTAACTGTGACCACCTAGGTTAACATGCCTGCGGGATTCTCATTCGTGTGCACCTTCATGAGAGAAATATCACCTTCCTCTATAACATCTCGCACGAAATGATACCTGACATCGATATGCTTGGTACGAGCATGATAAACTTGATTCTTCGCTAAGTGAATCGCACTCTGACTGTCACACCACAAGTTCACGCTTTCCTGCTCAATCTCCAAATCATCTAGAAGACCCCACAACCACAATGCTTCCTTCACTCCCTCTGCCATGGCCATGTACTCGACCTCTGTAGTAGAAAGTGCCACTGCAGCCTGTAACATCGATCGCCAACTAACCGGTGCTCCATGTATTTTGAATACATAACCAGTAGTAGATCACCGTCTATCTAGATCGCCCGCATAATCAGAGTCCACAAACCCATCAATCTGACATGTTTCTCCATCAAAACACGCATTCAGATCAACGGTACCCTTTAAGTACCTCAGACCCACTTCACCGCTTCCCAATGTGCCTTTCCTGATTCGCCATGAATCTACGACCACCTTGACGCTGTGAAATATGCGTGTACACACCATTGCGCATATTAAGCCGCCAACCGCACTAGCATAGGAACACGCCCATATGCTTCTCTTCCATCAGAGTGGGAGATTATTTATCGAAAGCCTAAAGTGTGAAGCCAATGGAGTCACCACCGACTTAGCACTTTGCATCCCGAACCTCGCGACACCCGCCTATGTAGCCCTTTCCGACTAAGAACAATCGCCGATTAGCGCTCTCTTCTAATCTCCATACCCAAGATTTTCCTAGCAAATACCATGTCCTACATCTCAACTCTTCACCAAGTTGAGATTTCAGCCTATCTATCTCCACCCCGCTCTTAGAAGCAATAAGCATGTCATCCACATACAAAAGGAGATAGATATAATTACCTCCGCAAGCTCCAATGTAAACACAACAATCATAGTCGCCGAAAACCCATGCTTCAAAGATGAAGGAGTCAAATTGTTTGTACCATCGTCGGGAGATTGCTTCAATCCATACGCTGACTTCCTCAAACGACACACATGATGCTCCTTGTCCTCAACCTTGTAGCCCTCGTGTTGATGCATATAGATCTTTTCATCCAAGTCTCCGTGCAAGAAGGCCGCTTTAACATCGAAGTTTTTCCACCAAGATCACCATGAGCAACAATACTCAATAGCACCGAATAGAAGTGTGTTTCACCACCGGAGAAAATATCTCATTGTAATCCACACCTCTTCCGCAAAACCCTTAGCCACTAGCCTCGCCTTGTACCTTGTACCACCGAAGCTCAAAGATTTTCTTTTCTTTTATACACCCACTTACAACCAATAGCTTTTCTTCCTACGCAATGGGACCACCTCCCATGTTTGTTCATTCAAGAGATTCCATCTCTTTCTCCATCGCAGCCAACCAACTCTCACTATCCTTGTCCCGAATAGCTTTCTTGAAGGAGACCGACTCGCCCTCCTCCACCAAGAGTGCGATTCAACTAAATTAACCTCGCCCATAGTGCTTCAGGGGTTGATCAGCCCCACCAGACATGCATGTATGCTCGTGATTGGCCTAGTGGAAGCCAAACTATCCTCGAAGCCGCCAAGTATTATAGTGCCCGTATTCTCCCCGCTGAACCTTCTCCCGCCAAGCTCATCATCTACCGACTTCTCACTTGAACATGACTAGAACCCGTTGGTCTTTAGGTTTTATTTCAATAACCCGAGACTTAGAAGTCTCATCACCCTAACACCATCATCCTTGGGGAACCCTAGTGTAGGCATAAAAATTGCTTATCGCGACGAAACTTCGTGGCGGTGGGTTGGCAACTAACGATCCATTCGACAAACCGACGCCGCGAAAACGCATCACGCCACAAAACGCCAGAGCGAAGTCGACGAGCGATAAAGTGAGTCGGCAAGGCGCACGAGCCAATGAAACGACGCGTCGAAGTTGACTAAACTCAAACGCTGACGACGGAATCAACCGCATTTAGTCCGCCAATGCAAACGGGCCGCTTAAGCTCAAAGTTGATCGCAATGCACTCAAACACAACGGCGACATCACCGAGCAAAACTAAGCCCGAAGACCAAAAGAATCGACGAAGAATCGACGGAGAAACGACGCGGAACGCCGAAAACGCCAAGAAGACGGCGCCACGGCCAAACCTCTACCAGTGGCAAGGTGGCCCACTTTGTCGAAGCCACCTCACTAACTTGTCGAGGTGCTCCCCGCAAGTGGCCGAGGAGGCTCAACATTTGGTCGAGCCACCTCGCCAACTTGGTCGAGGTGCTCGCCAACCCGGCCGAGGTGGTTCTACCAGTGCCCGAGCCACCAGGAGCCGGCACCCTCCATTGTATAAATAGGGGTGTCATCTTCGAGGGGCACTTCTGATTAAGGGCTTGGATTTTCGTGAGGCTTCCTGAGGTTGGATTTTGAGGATTTGGAAGAGCTCGGACTTCAAGAATTCTTGCGAGATCTACGAGTAATCGGGCGACGGTCCCGAAAGCAACAATGAGTACAAGTGCGATCGACGCCAGATCTACAAGTTTAAAGGTAACCGAATTCGGTCGAACTACAGATACCCTCTAGGTTAAGCTTCGCCTTAACCTCGTGGATAGCGCCAGGATTTCTTCTTGTAGATCTCACCCGCCCGCCGATCCTCTCCTTCGCGGAGGCGATCCCCGCAGCGCATCCTCTCCTTCGCGGAGTGTGATTCCTCAGCGCTTGCTTCGCGGAACGAGCCCCTTTTCATCTGTAGTTCCAACCCGGCTCTACTTGATTGAATTGCTGTGGTCCACGGACACAAAAGTCCGACACGGGCAAAGAACCCGCATAGCGAGGACCTCGATATAACGTAGATCCTCGTGTTTTTCAAAAGGATAAAAGTTGTAATCTTTTTGATTTTCATTGTAAGCCTTAAAATAAAAGGCGATATTTCTTTTGAATTTTGTTGTAGGCCAAAGAAGCCGTAGCAAGTTCAAATCAATGACAATCATCCCAACTTTTACCGCCAACAAGTCGGGCTAATTACGGCCAACGGCTTCAATTAAGAAGCCGTCGTGGTCGAGCCGCGGATCCGCATCCGGCGGACCGCCAAAACTCAAGCGAGGGTGTAATAATTACGCCCAAATAAGTCAACCGAATCCAAGTTGATCCGGTTCCGCCAGGAGTATCATACTATCGCCCTTGTCCGTGATCGCCCTCCCTCCACAAATCCGTATGATCTCCGCCGCAAGAAAGATCCGCTTGTCCTCGCCCCGAACTTTAAGGCGAGGATCTTAACTCCGCCAAGTCGGGTTGCACCAAATGGCATCCTTCCGCATCCAAGATCGCCGGATCTACGCAGAGATCACCGCATGCGCTCCACTCTCTCAAAGAGAGCTCCGCCAGAGGCGACGCCAACGCCCGACGCTGAAGTTCGCCAAGGCCCCGAATCACCGGTGGTGTCCGCTACAAAGTGGATCTGAAGTCCGTGAGAGGTCAAGAACCTCATCAACAGTGCACCGCAACTCCTCCAAGCCGCCAACAAATGATTGGGTCCGCCAAACGGAACCATCAACACTTGAAGAATGTATCCAGAGGCCGCGGCATTACTGCGACACACACGCTCTAGTTCAGAGGCCCGATGTAGAAGAAGGGAGAAGTGGACAAGAAGCCAAAATGCGCCAAGTTTGGAGTCCCAACCGAACAACGATTCGGACGAAGGTCAAATGTCACCAAGAATCACCACCTCAAACCGATTCGCTAAGGCTCGGCCGCCACGGGTGACTTGATTCAAAAGAAGATCACACCTCCCACGATCTCATCCAAATCTTCATCCGCCTGCGGCTCGCCTTTGGCCAACTCGCTACATCCTAGAGCAAGAAAACGGTGTTAGAGTGCCTCGCCCGCTAACGATGATCGAGGTAAAATTTCGATCAAGGATTGTTTGGGCCCGCCAAGAGGCCTCACCAACTCATGGTGATGGGGTCCTACCCTCTCCGCCATGATAAGAAGATCCCGCAAATGTTTCACCGGAATTCGATCGAAGTTCGAGAGCCCGCCGAACTTCGCCGCAAAGGCTTAACGCTGAGACGAAGTGACTTGGAACCTCTCGATAATGTGGCTCATCCTAAGGAGACGCTGCCCGACGACGATGACGTTATACCGAAAAGTCGTACCAACACACGAGGGGTTGCTCCGGCATTCATGTCGATGAGTGGTACTATCGTGCTGGGGGTACGAGCAAGTCTCGAAATAGAAGTTCCCCCGAATTGGACACACATTGTCCGTGTTCCAAACTAATCAGGACGGTATTGTCGTAATGTAACCGCACTGCCGCCCGGCAAGAAGGCGTTGGTCTTTGATAGGCTTGGCAACAAAATGCCAAAACCCAAGTCAAGATGCTTCGGCGGAAGAAGATCGGAGTCTCAAGGCGATCAATTGTCAAGGGTAACCACCGATATGACCAGCAGAGGGTTGGGTTATGAATCCTCCTCAGAAGATGAATGCTCATGGCTGATTGATAATAATCCACCCGGTGAGGGAGACGGACATTCGTCTGACTCTTCGGCTTGGGATTCTGACACCATCCTCGGAGAAGCTTTCAAGGCTTTGATATCAAATATGGCTACGGTCGATCCTGCTACTGTTGAGAGTGATGAAGACATGCCAACATGGGAAGACCCATGGATCCATCAACTCCAAGAGCAGTTCGGGGATAGGTGCGAACAAAGAGAACCCCCCACTAAAGACGAGGTAGTCCAGGTTAATATGGGTAATGAAGAGCATCCTAAGCTCATAAACATCAGCAATACTCTCCCCTCGGAAGATAAGGAAGAGTTGATTGTCTTAATCAGGGAGCATATCGATGTATTCACCGAGTTACGAGGACATGACTCGACCCTAATGTGGCAACACATCGCCAACATCAAGGCGATGTCAAACCCGCCAAGCAACAAAGAAAGACGGTTTCATCCATAAATATTGGAGGCAATCGCTGACTAAGCGAAGAAACTCATAAAATCGGATTCATCGAGGAAATTCAACATCCTGATTGGGTGGCTAATATAGTCCCTGGCCATGAAGAAGAATGGGTCGATTAGGACTGTGGTTTCACTACAGAGACCTCAACGATGCTTGGCGGAAGAAGATCGAGTCTCAAGGCGATCAATTGTCAAGGGTAACCACCGATATGACCAGCCAGAGGGTTGGGTTATGAATCCTCCTCGAAGATGAATGCTCATGGTCGATTGATAATAATCCACCCTGAGGGAGACGACATTCGCCCGACTCTTCGGCTTGGGATTCGACACCATCCTGAGAAGCTTTCAAGGCTTTGATATCAAATATGGCTACGATTGATCACCCTCTTGTTGAGAGTGATGAAGACATGCCAACATGGGAAGACCCATGGATCCATCAACTCAAAGCGGTTGGGGATAGGTTCGAACAAAGAGAACCCCCACTAAAGACGAGGTAGTCCAAAGTTAATATGGGTAATGAAGAGCATCCTAAGCTCATAAACATCAGCAATACTCTCCCCGAAGATAAGGAAGAGTTGATTGTCTTAATCAGGAGCATATCGATGTATTCACCGAGTTACGAGGACATGCCAGACTCGACCCTAATGTGGCAACACATCGCCAACATCAAGGCGATGTCAAACCCGCCAAGCAACAAAGAAAGACGGTTTCATCCATAAATATTGGAGGCAATCGTTGTGAAGTGAAGAAACTCATAAAATCGGATTCATCGAGGAAATTCAACATCCTGATTGGGTGGCTAATATAGTCCCTGGCCATGAAGAAGAATGGGTCGATTAGGATGCAGTATGCGACTCTGAGACCTCAGCAGCGGCTTGCGAAAGATGACTTTCCTCTTCCAATCACCGATGTCATAGTTGACAACACGTGGATTTGAAAGAATGTCCTTTATGGATGGCTTTTCGGTATAATCAAATCAAGATGCACCCGATGGCCTAAACACGGCGTTGAAGCATCGGCATATATTGCTACACGGTCATGCCGCTCGCCTCAAAATGCCGCGAACATATCGAGAGCAATGACGAGATTTTCCAGATCATCTTCGAAAACGGTCGAATGCTACGCCGACGATTTGGTCGGAAAAGCCGCGGACAAAGGAAATCACATCAAAGATCTTAGAACGGTATTCGAACTCATGCGACTCATCAACTAAAGATGAACCCCGCCAAATCCTTCCTTGGGATGTCGGTGGCAAGTTCCTCGGTTTTGTCGTCACCGACAAAGGAATCCACGCCGATCCCGACAAAGTGAAGGCGATTCAAGAGTTGCAACCTCCGAAATCCGAGAGAACTCGGGGGTTACAAGGGCGATTGGCGACATCCGACGGTTCATATCGAACCTATCGTGGAAGTGCCAACCGCTCTCAAAGTTGAACAAGAAGAGCGGTCATATATTTGGGACGACGCCGCCGAAGGCATTCAAGAGATCAAATCGATCTCGCTAAACCTCCCGCTCTTGTTGCACCGCTGGTCGAAAATCGCTTTTGATCTACGCCAAGGCAACGGATCACTCGTTAAGCGCTTTACGTGCGGGGCGGCGGCGGCGATCCGAGCAGGCGTCTATACACAGGCGAACATTAGTGTGGCGAGTCTCGATATCAATGGTGGCGGTGCCTTGCATTAGTGTTCGCAATTCAAAATGCGCACTATTTAGCCTGGACAGACGATCTATGTTATCTCTAATGTAAATCCGTCCGAATATTTATGACCCACCGCCTCAATGAGTTGGCGTTTGGCGAAATGGGCCTTGCTCTTGTCCCAATATGACTTGCATTTCAAACAACGTAAGTCACCAAAGGACAAGCGATTTGCGATCTCTTGGTACCCGGCCCGACAGGCAGCGGTTGAGCTATATGATGATCTTCCTGATGAAGTCCATGAAGTTAACACTACATCGCTACCAACAAATATGGCGTACTTTGTGAGCTTCTCGAGCTACTAATGTAGCAAGTGCCCCGGATGTTCTAAGATTTCACGAGTCGGGTTGTCTTAGTTTCCGTGGAATCATGTCATGCCCGTGCTTATTCACTCACGAACCTCGCTCCAATAATGTAGCCAATACAACGCTACTTATTGGACTTAGTTTCGCCAAGGAGCCGGGGTCAATATCTCAAACGCATCGGCGATTCGCAATTGATAGTTAAGGTGTTCGTGACTACGGTCGAACTGATCTAATCCCCTATCATCGATAGTCGTTGAAATAGCGCACTCATTCAAGAGTTTTTCATCGAATATATCCAGCGCCTCCAGCGGCTTATGCGGATGCCTTGCGGCGTTAGGCGTGTCGTTAGCACAACCTTCCGAGACCGAAAGCAACTAGTTACGGTCGGGACTCACCAACTCTTTGTACCATTATACTAAGAGACACAAGAAGATAAGGGGTAGTTACCAAAGAAGTATATACAACCCAAACCAAGTTGGAGCCCCGAGATTGGTGCTTTCCTATCATCGACACGCCTTACATGGTATTCTACGGAAGGCGTAAAGGAGAAAGTCAATCCGTGAAGAGCTCCAAGATTCTTTTACAACACGAGACCCGCATGTTATATCGCCGGGTACGATGGTCTTTGCTCGATGCCTCTCAAACAAAGAGGCGTAAGAGGTCCTTCGAAGCACACGAAGGTGAATGTGGCGCACCACCGTCCCAAGCTCTACGATCGAATCGAGAATGGGCTACTTCGCCAACAATGATTAATGACGCGGCCGAAGCACGCCGAAATGCCACACGGTCAAATTCACGCCAATTATATGCATCGACCTCCCGAGTTGCATCCTTCGCCACATCCCGCCATTCGAGACATGGGGAATGGACGAGTAGGTCCCATTTTTCCTCCGTCGGTCAAAGCGTCGGTTTATTCTAGCGATCACCGATTACTTCTCCAAGTGAAATGAAGCAATCCGCTAAAAGAAGTCAAGGCGAGTGCGTCATCAAATTTATCAAACACCATGTCATTTATCGACATGGTGTCCCGAGATGGATCGCATGATAATGGTCCCCAATTTATCGCCAATTCCTTCATCGGGTTTTCGAGAAATTCAAGATACAAGATGTCTCGCCGACGTTCTATAATCCAAAGAAGAAATGGATTAGCCGAGGCATTCAACAAGACGATTATCAAATTCTGTCGGCTTGTGAAGAATAACAAGCGAGGCTGGGATGATAAACTTCGGAGAAGCACTCTGGGCATATCGCTGTAGTCGCATATTTGGAGAGACCCGTACTCCACGGTTTTGGGTCGGCGATTCTCCGTTAAATTGATTCCGTCGCCGTTATCGCCCTTTCAGCGAGAGATGGCGGCCGAAGAACAACATCAAAACGCCTCAAGAGCTTGAGATGTTAGATGAGAAACCGAGGCTCAACAATGCATTGAGTTCTACCAAGCTAGGATGTCGAGGGCTTTCAACAAGAAAGTTCGACAGAGAACCTTTAAAGAAGGAGATTTGGTCCTCGCTGCTCGACGACCAATAATCCTCACTTCCAAAAAGAAAGGTAAATTCGAACCTAAATGGGAGGGTCCGTTTATAATAGAAACGGTCTACTCCAATGGTGCATATCGCCTAATTACCCAAAATGGCGGCCAGGCAATTATCTTAGATAAATGGGAAGTTCCTGAAGAGATACTACCCTTAGTATCTTCAGGATAACCCGTTTCGACGGGAAGTTCCTCGTGGGATGTTTCACCCACTTTTCGTGAGGATAACCCTAGATTTGTCCTCCATCATAATTTCCCCCGCCGATCAAATTCCTTGAAGGTGGGCCTACAAATTTTCTGGTACATTACCAAAATCTCCTCTTGATTCCGTCTATGAACAAGAGACACAAGAAGATAAGGGGTAGTTACCAAAGAAGTATATACAACCCAAACCAAGTTGGAGCCCCGAGATTGGCGCTTTCCTATCATCGATTACGTCTTACATGGTATTCTACCAGAAGACGTAAAGGAGAGAGAGTCAGTCCGGCGAAGAGCTCCAAGATTCTTTTACAACACAGAGACCCAGATGTTATATCGCCGGGGGTACGATGGTCTTTTGCTACGATGCCTCTCAAACAAAGAGGCAGAAGAGGTCCTTCGGGGAAGCACCGCGAAGGTGAATGTGGTGCGCACTACCGGGTCCCAAGCTCTACGATCGAATCAGAGAATGGGCTACTTCGCCAACAATGATTAATGACGCGGTCGAGTACGCCCGGAAATGCCACACGTGTCAAATTCACGCGAATTATATGCATCAGCCTCCTGAGCAGTTGCATCCTTCGGCCACATCCTGGCCATTCGAGACATGGGGAATGGACGTAGTAGGTCCCATTTTTCCTCCGTCGGTCAAAGGCGATCGGTTTATTCTAGCGATCACCGACATTCCAAGTGGGCTGAAGCAATCCCGCTAAAAGAAGTCAAGGCGAAAAGCCGCCATCAATTTATCAAACACCATGTCATTTATCGACATGGTGTCCCGAGATGGATCGCATGATAATGGTCCCCAATTTATCGCCAATTCCTTCATCGTTTTATGAAATTCAAGATACAAGATGTCTCGGCTGACCTATAATCCAAAGAAGAAATGGATTAGCCGAGGCATTCAACAAGACGATTATCAAAATTACAGCCGAAGCTTGTGAAGAATAACAAGCGAGGCTGGGATGATAAACTTCGTAGAAGCACTCTGGGCATATCGCTGTGATACGCCGCGCCAGCTGGAGAGACCCGTACTCCACGGTTTCACGGTGCGGCGATTCTCCGTTGGAAATTGATTCCGTCGCCGTATCGCCCTTTCAGCGAGAGATGGCGAGAAGAACAACATCAAAACGCCTCAAGAGCTTGAGATGTTAGATGAGAAACGCCTGGAGGCTCAACAATGCATTGAGTTCTACCAAGCTAGGATGTCGAGGGCTTTCAACAAGAAAGTTCGACAGAGAACCTTTAAAGAAGGAGATTTGGTCCTCGCTGCTCGACGACCAATAATCCTCACTTCCAAAAAGAAAGGTAAATTCGAACCTAAATGGGAGGGTCCGTTTATAATAGAAACGGTCTACTCCAATGGTGCATATCGCCTAATTACCCAAAATGGCGACCGGCAATTAATGCCGATAAATGGGAAGTTCCTGAAGAGATACTACCCTTAGTATCTTCAGGATAACCCGTTTCGACGGGAAGTTCCTCGTGGGATGTTTCACCCACTTTTCGTGAGGATAACCCTAGATTTGTCCTCCATCATAATTTCCCCCGCCGATCAAATTCCTTGAAGGTGGGCCTACAAATTTTCTGGTACATTACCAAAATCTCCTCTTGATTACGTCTATGAACAAGAGGCCCAATCAAACCCTTTTAGGAGATAGAATATAAAATTCTTCCTCTCCAAGCGTAAGACCCTTTCGTGATAAACGGAGGGGTTCTTTCCATCGCCATCCTAGGTAGCCGACCGAAGGTATGCGCCGGATTTTCGCACTGTGTTGTCCGATCAAGGTCACCGAAGTCTTTTCGTTCTCGAGTGGAGATCCCACTCTTAGTTCCATCTCTCTCCTAGGTAGCCGACCGAAGGTATGCGCCGGATTTTCGCACTGTGTTGTCCGATCAAGGTCACCGAAGTCTTTTCGTTCTCGAGTGGAGATCCCACTCTTAGTTCCATCTTCATCCTAGGTAGCCGACCGAAGGTATGCGCCGGATTTTCGCACTGTGTTGTCCGATCAAGGTCACCCGAAGTCTTTTCGTTCTCGAGTGGAGATCCCACTCTTAGTTCCATCTTCATCTTAGGTAGCCGACCGAAGGTATGCGCCGGATTTTCGCACTGTGTTGTCCGATCAAGGTCACCGAAGTCTTTTCGTTCTCGAGTGGAGATCCCACTCTTAGTTCCATCTTCATCTTAGGTAGCGCCGGTGAAGGTATCTTGTAGGGATTTTCGAGACCAGGTTGTCCGTGAAGGTCACGAGTCTTTTCGGTTCTCGTGAGTGGAGATCCCACTCTTAGTTCCATCTCTCTCTAGGTAGCGCCGGTGAAGATGCGGGATTTTCGGACCGGGTTGTCCGTGAAGGTCGCTGAGTCTTTTCGATTCCTACGGTAAGAATGCTGTTAGCCTCATCAGGAAATAGAACACATTCTTCCTTTCCCACCTCAATCAATCTTAGTCGGTTCGGTCATTCTCCGGTCAAAGGGACACCAAGGTTCATCTTGGGGCATTTTATCCGAAGCCTAAGAAGGGATAAAGCCAGCGCCTCACCGCAGCGTTGCGGTTTAGTCTTTTCGATTGAAGAAGACACGAGTTCGATTACGGGCATTTTATCCGAAGCCTAAGAAGGGATAAAGCCAGCGCCTAACAGCGTTGCGGTTTAGTCTTTTCGATTGAAGAAGACACGAGTTGATTACGGGCATTTTATCCGAAGCCTAAGAAGGGATAAAGCCAGCGCCTCCTGCGTTGCGGTTTAGTCTATTCCGTGATAAAGCCGAAGCCTCGTATTCAACATCGTAGCATTAAGTCTAGAAGAGTTTCATTCTTTTAGCACAACGCCACGGCGAACGGATCCTCGATAATCCGCGACGCCAGCCCAACTCAAACGGTGGTTGGTAAAGGCTCATCAAACCCGTTGAAGGTGAGGGTTTGCCAAAATCCTATAAGTATTATGGTTAATTATTTCACGGCAAAAGAATCATAATAAACAATGAAGGGATAGATCTTATTCATTTGAAGCAAATATAGAAGGAGCTACAATTGTCGAGACAATTGATTCAAACAAAGTTATGATAATACATCTAAATAAAAATCGTAACGACTGGCCGAACGTAAAAGTCTCGCAGCGACATCGACTTCATGCTAATCCAAGAATGTGAAGGAAGCAAGGTCAGCCTTGACAGCGGCTAATTTTTCCTCCTGGATCGCTCGAACCCGAGCCTTGGCTTCCTTCTCAAGTTCCTCTTCAGAGTTCGCGGCAATAGCAGCCGCATGTTCCCGACGCATCGCCTCGAGGACTTGCTTCTCACGCTCCGCGACATCCCGACTCGTGCACTCACGCGTGAAATTCTTCAACGTCTTCTCCCCTTGAACAGTCCTGATTCCTGTACGTTCGACAAGGGTGTGGTACAAGTTTATCTTACGCTGCAAGCGACGCTGTCGCTCATATGAGTTCGAAAAAATGATCTCTTGCTCTGATATTTTCTCGCTAAAAACGCTCAAGAGAAGCCTTGATCCGAGCTTCGTCGATGAGTCGTATCACCTCATCGCATGATTCAAAAAAGGCTAAATCCTCCACACGGTACGCAAGAGTTAGCCAGCTAGTGAGCTTTTGCTCACAACGATTAGCTAGCTGAGGGCCACCAACACGCTGAATTTCCTCCAAGATACTCAATATGAATGGGCAGAAGACCATAAAAGTCGCCCATCTAACCTCGATAATAGAGATCGTCACGCAAACCATTCTCCAACACCGAAGGAGACCCATCACGTAACCGAGTCGAACGGCAGATTTTGGCCGGGGCAATCTCGGCAATAGGTTGAATCCGTGGAAGTGGTCCGCCAAGATTAACTGGGCCTCCACCCGCCCTATACTCGAAGGGTCGGAAATCCCGGTTTCGCCAAGGTCGTAAGGGAGGCGGTGGAGCGATGATGGAAGCGATCCCTCAAACTTCGTCATCGAAATTATGATAGTAGGCTCGAGCTTAGCGGGTTTCTTCATGCAGTGTTAAGCCTCATTGCGGTTCGCTTCCTCGGTGAAAAAGGCCTTCTCGGATGACCTTGAGAATCGAGACTTGACATTGGGAGCCTTCGGCAGACTAATAATCATCTGAGCATCCGCCACCACAAGAGAACAAAGGGTTAACAGATCATTTAGGAGGAATATCTTGAAAAAGGAAACAAGATAAGGCGAGAACTCTTCTCGAAACCCATGAGATCGAAGTCATGACCTTATATCGGCAATGACGATTTCACCTCAGAGAACGATAAATATAGTCGCAGAAACCAAGCAACAATATATTCCGCTCTACGCATGCAGAGTACAAGATGAAATCGCCCCGCTAAAGATATCGAGACGGTGATGACCAAGCAAAACCAATCTGTAGCTTCCATCCCCACAAAGGAGAATTTGCTCTTCCCAATCGCCTCACAAAGGAGAACGAAGCGGGGATACAACGATATATGTAATGGTGAATATGATGACGGGCGACCAACCGAAGAAGGAGGCGGCATTCACGCCGCGGCGAAGTTGATCGACTGAACGCTGTGGATCTTCCGACCATTATCGAAACCGCAGAAAGACTAATAGAGTCGATACATAGTAGAAGATCGCAAATAAAGGTCAAAAGCTACAAAATCAGACGCCGGAAAACGACGAAGCGCCGGCCACGGACGCCGCCAATACGGGCCGGGCGCTCGAAGCGCCGTGCGGGCCGCTGGCCGCAAGGGCGCTTCAAGAATAGGGCCACGGCTGCCGACGCCTTCACAACAAGGCCGCTACAAATACATTCGCTGGCGCTTCATGGCCGCATCACCTTCTCCCTCGTGGTTTTCATCACCGCATACACAAAGAAAAGAGAGAAGAAAAGAAGAAAAAGACTCGTGAGGCTCTCGTGATGCATACCTTGTTGATCGAGGAAGAAAAGACGGCGAAGCTTAGATGAAAACAAGAGAGAGAGAGAGCACAAAAGGCCTAGGTCAAAGAAGAGGAGGATTTATGGGTATTTATAACAACCCCATATGGACCCAATCCTCTTTGAATAAGGACTCTTATTTGGCAACAAGTAGGAATTCTAATTGGAGCCCAATTAGATATCCAAAAGGAACCAAATCAGCCCCTAATTAGGAGCCCTAATTAGAACCTTAATTGATGCCAAAATAATGCCAAATCAGTCCGCTAATCGCCCCTATCCTCTCCGCTATATTTGGAAAGATTCTCAAGATTTATTCAACAGATAACACTCTGAAGGTTCCCCATCGACATCAACGCCGCCTAATCCTACTCCAACTAGGATTACCAATATGAATGGGCGTAAGACCATAAAAGTCGCCCATCTAACCTCGATAATAGAGATCGTCACGCAAACCATTCTCCAACAAACAAGGAGACCCATCACGTAACCGAGTCGAACGGCAGATTTTGGCCCGGCAATCTCGCAATAGGTTGAATCCGTGGAAGTGGTCCGCCAAGATTAACTGGGCCTCCACCCGCCTCTATACTCAAGGGTCGGAAATCCCGGTTTCGCCAAGCAAGGGTGGAAGGAGCGATGATGGAAGCGATCCTCAAACTCGCCATCCGAAATTATGATAGTAGGCTCGGGCTTGGCGGGTTTCTTCATGCGGTGTTAAGCCTCATTGCGGTTCGCTTCCTCGGTGAAAAAGGCCTTCTCCTGATGACCTTGAGAATCGAGACTTGACATTGGGAGCCTTCAAGTAGACTAATAATCATCTGAGCATCCGCCACCACAAGAGAACAAAGGGTTAACAGATCATTTAGGAGGAATATCTTGAAAAAGGAAACAAGATAAGGCGAGAACTCTTCTCGAAACCCATGAGATCGAAGTCATGACCTTATAACGGCACGACGATTTCACCAGATTGGCCCGAGAACGATAAATATAGTCGCAGAAACCAAGCGATAATATATTCCGCTCTACGTATGCAGAGTACAAGATGAAATCGCCCCGCTAAAGATATCGAGACGGTGATGACCAAGCAAAACCAATCTGTAGCTTCCATCCCCACAAAGGAGAATTTCGCTTCTTCCCAATCGCCTCACAAAGGAGAACGGCGGGATACAACGCGATATATGTAATGAATATGATGACGCCGGGCGCACCACCGAAAGAAGGAGGCGTGCATTCACGCCGCGGCGAAGTTGATCGACTCGAACGCTGGATCTTCCGACGACATCGAAACCGCAAAAGAAGACGAATAGAGTCGATACATAGTAGAAGATCAGCAAATAAAGGTCAAAAGCTACAAAATCGACGCCGAAGCACACGACGAAGCGCTCGGCCATGACGCCGCCGCTGGCGCTCGAAAGCCGGCCTGGATGCCGCCGCTACGCCAAAGAAGAAGCCGGCTGCCGACGCCTCAGCCAGCCAAGGCCGGTCAGCCAACAACACTACGGGCGCCGCCACATGTATAGCCGCTTCCTCTCACACTTCCTTCTCCCTCGTGGTTTTCATCACCGCATACACAAAGAAAAGAGAGAAGAAAAAGAAGAAAAAAGACTCGTGAGGCTCTCGTATGCATACCTTGTTGATCGAGGAAGAAAAGACGGCGAGAAGCGAGATGAAAACAAGAGAGAGAGAGAGCACAGGGGGCCGGCCTAGGTCAAAGAAGAGGAGGATTTATGGGTATTTATAACAACCCCATATGGACCCAATCCTCTTTGAATAAGGACTCTTATTTGGCAACAAGTAGGAATTCTAATTGGAGCCCAATTAGATATCCAAAAAGGAACCAAATCAGCCCCTAATTAGGAGCCCTAATTAGAACCTTAATTGGATGCCAAAATAATGCCAAATCAGTCCGTTAATCGGCCCCTATCCTCTCCGCTATATTTGGAAAGATTCTGAAGATTTATTCAGCAGGATAACACCTCGCGAAGGCCCCCATCGACGCCGATCAACGCGTCGCCTAATCCTACTCAACTAGGATTACAGTATAAAGCTGTTTCCTAAATTGTCGAGAAGTTCGGAAGAATATTCTCACAAGAAATATTCTTAGGATAACTTCGATAAATGCGGATTGCATCGGCCAATCAGCGTCGCCTAATCCTACTCCACTAGGATTACGGTATAAACTGTTTCCCAATTTATCGAAGTTCGGAAGAATATTCTCACAAGAAATATTCTTAGGATAACTCGATCGCGGATTGCATCGGCGTAAATCAGCGTCGCCTAATCCTACTCAACTAGGATTACAGTATAAAGCTGTTTCCTAAATTGTCGAGAAGTTCGGAAGAATATTCTCACAAGAAATATTCTTAGGATAACTTCGATCGATGCGGATTGCATCGGCCAATCAGCGTCGCCTAATCCTACTCAACTAGGATTACGGTATAAAGCTGTTTCCCAATTTATCGAGAAGTTCGGAAGAATATTCTCACAAGAAATATTCTTAGGATAACTTCGATCGATGCGGATTGCATCGGCCAATCAACGCTGCCTAATCCTACTCCAACTAGGATTACGAGTATAAACTGTTTCCCAATTTATCGAAGTTCGGAAGAATATTCTCACAAGAAATATTCTTAGGATAACTTCGATCGTCTGGATTGCATCGGCGTAAATCAGCGGCCTAATCCTACTCCACTAGGATTACGGTATAAACTGTTTCCTAAATTGTCGAGAAGTTCTGGAAGAATATTCTCACAAGAAATATTCTTAGGATAACTCGATCGTCTGGATTGCATCGGCCAATCAACGCTGCCTAATCCTACTCAACTAGGATTACAGTATAAATGTTTCCCAATTTATCGAGAAGTTCGGAAGAATATTCTCACAAGAAATATTCTTAGGATAACTCGATCGTCGGATTGCATCGGCACCAATCAACGCGTAGCCTAATCCTACTCAACTAGGATTACGGTATAAACTGTTTCCTAAATTGTCGAGAAGTTCGGAAGAATATTCTCACAAGAAATATTCTTAGGATAACTTCGATCGATGCGGATTGCATCGGCCAATCAGCGTCGCCTAATCCTACTCAACTAGGATTACGGTATAAACTGTTTCCCAATTTATCAAGAAGTTTCGGAAGAATATTCTCATAAGAAATATTCTTAGGGATAACTCGATCAAACGGATTGCATCGGCCAATCAGCGTCGCCTAATCCTACTCAACTAGGATTACGGTATAAAGCTGTTTCCCAATTTATCGAGAAGTTCGGAAGAATATTCTCATAAGAAATATTCTTAGGGATAACTTCGATCGTCTGGATTGCATCGGCGTAAATCAACGCGTCGCCTAATCCTACTCCAACTAGGATTACGGTATAAACTGTTTCCTAAATTGTCGAAGTTCCCGAAGAATATTCTCACAAGAAATATTCTTAGGGATAACTCGATCGTATGGATTGCATCGGCCAATCAGCGTCGCTAATCCTACTCCAACTAGGATTACAGTATAAAGCTGTTTCCTAAATTGTCGAGAAGTTCGGAAGAATATTCTCACAAGAAATATTCTTAGGGATAACTTCGATCGATGCGGATTGCATCGGCCAATCAGCGTCGCCTAATCCTACTCCAACTAGGATTACAGTATAAACTGTTTCCTAAATTGTCGAGAAGTTCCCGAAGAATATTCTCATAAGAAATATTCTTAGGGATAACTCGATCGCACGGATTGCATCGGCCAATCAGCGTCGCCTAATCCTACTCCAACTAGGATTACAGTATAAAGCTGTTTCCTAAATTGTCGAAGTTCCGGAAGAATATTCTCACAAAAATATTCTTAGGGATAACTTCGATCGTGTGGATTGCATCGGCGTAAATCAACGCGTCGCCTAATCCTACTCAACTAGGATTACGGTATAAAGCTGTTTCCTAAATTGTCGAGAAGTTCGGAAGAATATTCTCACAAGAAATATTCTTAGGGATAACTTCGATCGTCGGATTGCATCGGCCAATCAGCGTCGCCTAATCCTACTCCAACTAGGATTACAGTATAAACTGTTTCCCAATTTATCAAGAAGTTTCGGAAGAATATTCTCACAAGAAATATTCTTAGGGATAACTTCGATCGTCTGGATTGCATCGGCGTAAATCAGCGTCGCTAATCCTACTCCAACTAGGATTACAGTATAAACTGTTTCCTAAATTGTCGAGAAGTTCGGAAGAATATTCTCACAAGAAATATTCTTAGGGATAACTTCGATCGTGCAGTTGCATCGGCCAATCAACGCTGCCTAATCCTACTCAACTAGGATTACGGTATAAAGCTGTTTCCCAATTTATCGAAGTTCGGAAGAATATTCTCACAAGAAATATTCTTAGGGATAACTCGATCGTACGGATTGCATCGGCGCCAATCAACGCGTCGCCTAATCCTACTCCAACTAGGATTACGAGTATAAACTGTTTCCTAAATTGTCGAGAAGTTCCCGGAAGAATATTCTCACAAGAAATATTCTTAGGGATAACTCGATCGTACGGATTGCATCGGCCAATCAGCGTCGCTAATCCTACTCAACTAGGATTACAGTATAAAGCTGTTTCCCAATTTATCGAGAAGTTCGGAAGAATATTCTCATAAGAAATATTCTTAGGGATAACTTCGATCGATGCGGATTGCATCGGCCAATCAACGCTACGCCTAATCCTACTCAACTAGGATTACGGTATAAACTGTTTCCCAATTTATCGAGAAGTTCGGAAGAATATTCTCATAAGAAATATTCTTAGGGATAACTCGATCGTACGGATTGCATCGGCGTAAATCAACGCGTCGCCTAATCCTACTCAACTAGGATTACGGTATAAACTGTTTCCTAAATTGTCGAGAAGTTCGGAAGAATATTCTCACAAGAAATATTCTTAGGGATAACTTCGATCGTGCGGATTGCATCGGCCAATCAGCGTCGCTAATCCTACTCAACTAGGATTACGAGTATAAACTGTTTCCTAAATTGTCGAAGTTCGGAAGAATATTCTCACAAGAAATATTCTTAGGGATAACTTCGATCGATGCGGATTGCATCGGCCAATCAACGCGTCGCCTAATCCTACTCCAACTAGGATTACAGTATAAAGCTGTTTCCTAAATTGTCGAAGTTCCCGGAAGAATATTCTCATAAGAAATATTCTTAGGGATAACTTCGATCGTGCGGATTGCATCGGCCAATCAACGTCGCCTAATCCTACTCCAACTAGGATTACAGTATAAAGCTGTTTCCCAATTTATCGAGAAGTTCCCGGAAGAATATTCTCACAAGAAATATTCTTAGGGATAACTCGATCGTGTGGATTGCATCGACGTAAATCAACGCGTCGCCTAATCCTACTCCAACTAGGATTACGGTATAAACTGTTTCCTAAATTGTCGAGAAGTTCTGGAAGAATATTCTCACAAGAAATATTCTTAGGGATAACTTCGATCGATGCGGATTGCATCGGCCAATCAGCGTCGCTAATCCTACTCAACTAGGATTACGGTATAAACTGTTTCCTAAATTGTCGAGAAGTTCGGAAGAATATTCTCACAAGAAATATTCTTAGGGATAACTTCGATCGATGCGGATTGCATCGACGCCAATCAACGCGTCGCCTAATCCTACTCCAACTAGGATTACGAGTATAAACTGTTTCCCAATTTATCGAGAAGTTCCCGGAAGAATATTCTCACAAGAAATATTCTTAGGGATAACTCGATCGTGTGGATTGCATCGACGTAAATCAACGCGTCGCCTAATCCTACTCCAACTAGGATTACGAGTATAAACTGTTTCCTAAATTGTCGAGAAGTTCCCGGAAGAATATTCTCACAAGAAATATTCTTAGGGATAACTCGATCGTGCGGATTGCATCGGCGCCAATCAACGCGTCGCCTAATCCTACTCCAACTAGGATTACGAGTATAAACTGTTTCCCAATTTATCGAGAAGTTCCCGGAAGAATATTCTCACAAGAAATATTCTTAGGGATAACTCGATCGTGCGGATTGCATCGACGTAAATCAACGCGTCGCCTAATCCTACTCCAACTAGGATTACGAGTATAAACTGTTTCCTAAATTGTCGAGAAGTTCCCGGAAGAATATTCTCACAAGAAATATTCTTAGGGATAACTCGATCGTACGGATTGCATCGGCGCCAATCAACGCGTCGCCTAATCCTACTCCAACTAGGATTACGAGTATAAACTATTTCCTAAATTGTCAGAAGTTCGGGAAGAATATTCTCACAAGAAATATTCTTAGGGATAACTCGATCGTACGGATTGCATCGGCGCCAATCAACGCGTCGCCTAATCCTACTCCAACTAGGATTACGAGTATAAACTGTTTCCTAAATTGTCGAGAAGTTCCCAGAAGAATATTCTCATAAGAAATATTCTTAGGGATAACTCGATCGTACGGATTGCATCGGCGCCAATCAACGCGTCGCCTAATCCTACTCCAACTAGGATTACGAGTATAAACTGTTTCCTAAATTGTCGAGAAGTTCCCGGAAGAATATTCTCACAAGAAATATTCTTAGGGATAACTCGATCGTACGGATTGCATCGACGTAAATCAACGCGTCGCCTAATCCTACTCCAACCAGGAATACGAGTATAAACTGTTTCCAAATTTTCAACGAGGAGTTCCTGGAGAATAAACCCATATTCTTAAGGATAACTCGATAACCCTTAATTCCCTCCCACCATAATACCCAAGAGAGGAATAATATGACGAGGCGTGGGAGTCATTGTTGATACCGAACAACGTGTCCAGCCCCGAAGAAACTTCTCCCACCGTGGATAATCATATCCCAACAACGGTCAAGGGGTCGCACTCACCGATTGAAGGCTAGGACGATGGTTGAATGCCAAATGGTCTCTTGTTTCGACAAGAAATCCTTGGAGGATATCTCCATGAAAAGATTAGTCCTCCCGCTGTGGTTAAACCAACAACACACGTGATGATGGAAGAAATAGCCGACTGAGGGTTATGAAATTCCATGTAATCGACAGAACCAACATGTCGCCAACAAGGAGTTCGCCGACATACGGAAAAGTCCAAAAGTCTGATGGTTAGTTAAACAACAACCAACCGACACGAGTTACAAACAAAACTCACCCATCAGCTTCAAATCAAGATAACAAGCCGTCAATAACAAATTCATCGCGGATCTTATCAGAATCCTACAAAGAACCGGATGATCCGAAGAATCAAGACTTGAAGCTATCTTTTAGGACCCTCCGCCGACCGGGCCGGAACATCATGTTCAAAGCATCTCGCACTCATCAAGAATCGAGACCGAGACGCTTTGGAGGGGTATCAGAGGCATAAAAATTGCTTATCGCATTCGAACGAAACTCGTGACGGTGGGTTGGCAACTAACGATCCATTCGACAAACCGACGCCGCAAAACGATCACGCCACAAAACGCCAGAGCGAAGTCGACGAAGATAAAGTGAGTCGGCAAGGCGACGAGCCAATGAAACGACGCGTCGAAGTTGACTAAACTCAAACGCTGACGAGACGGAATCAACCGCACTTAGTCCGCCAATGCAAACGGGCCGCTTAAGCTCAAAGTTGATCGGCACGCACTCAAACACAACGGCGACATCACCGAGCAAAACTAAGCCCGAAGACCAAAAGAATCGACGAAGAATCGACGGAGAAACGACGGAAACGCCGAAAACGCCGCGAAGACGGCGCCACGCCAAACCTCTACCAGTAAGCCGAGGTGGCTCGGCCACTTTGGTCGAGCCACCTCGCCAACTTGTCGAGGTGCTCGCCAGTGGTCGAGGTGGCTCGGCCACTTTGGTCGAGCCACCTCGCCAACTTGCCGAGGTGCTCGCCAGTGGTCGAGGTGGCTCGGCCACCATGGTCGAGCCACCCTACCAACTCGTCGAGGTGGCTCGCCATGGCCGAGCCACCAAGGTGGTCGGCACCCTCCATTGTATAAATAGGGGGGGTGTCATCTTCGAGGGGGCACTTCGGATTAAGGGCTTGGATTTTCAGGAGGCTTCCGGAGGTTGGATTTTTGAGGATTTGGAAGAGCTCCGACTTCTGAAGAATTCTTGCGAGATCTACGAGTAATCGGCGCACGGTCCCGAAAGCAATGCCGAGTACAAGTGCGATCGACGCCAGATCTACAAGCGAAAGGTAACCGAATTCGGGTCGAACTACAGATACCCTCTAGGTTAAGCTTCGTCTTAACCTCAGGGATAGTGCTGTGATTTCTCCTTGTAGATCTCACCCGCTCCGGCGATCCTCTCCTTCGTGAGTGCGATCCCCGCAGGTGATCCTCTCCTTCGTGAGTGTGATTCCCTCAGGCGCTTCGTTTCCTTCGTGAAACGAGCCCCTTTTCATCCGTAGTTCGTAACCCGGTCTCTACTTGGATTGAATTGCGGTGGTCCACGGACACAAAAGTCCCTACACAGCAAAGAACCCACGCAAGCGAGGACCTCGATATAACAGAGATCCTCGTGTTTGTTCAAAAGGATAAAAGTTGTAATCTTTTTGATTTTCATTGTAAGCCTTAAAATAAAAGGCGATATTTCTTTTGAATTTTGTTGTAGGCCAAAGAAGCTGTAAGCAAGTTCAAATCAATGACAATCATCCCAACTTTTACCGCGAACACCTAGCAATCATGGATTTCTCATCAAAGGTAACATCCCTGCTGATCACGAACTTCGAATCTTCCGTACACCAAAGGCGATAGCCTTTTACGCCTTTCGCATATCCCAAGAATATTGCCTTCTTGGCCCTCGCGTCAAGCTTTTCCTCGTTGACGTGATAGTAGGCGGTACATCCGAAAATTCTGAGCCTATCATAATCTGCATGCTCCCCTGACCACATCCTATAGGGTGTATCACCATTCAATGTCGAATGTGGTGAACAGTTCACAATGTAACAAGTCAGAGCCACCGATTCGCCCACCATTCGCTGCCCAATCCAACAGATGATCGCGATACTCATTGCTTTCTCCCGCAATGTTCGGACATGACCGCCCAAAGGTCGCATAATTCCTCCGATCACGTAACTCCTTGAAAGCACCATCTCAGATACTGCACCGCTATTAGATCTCAGTGTCTTCAATTTCTTTCCCGTCCTGTTCTCTACCATTGCTCTCCACTTCTTGAATGTCTCGAACATCTCATTCTTATGCTTCAGAAAGTAAATCCAAGCATACCTCGAATAGTCATCTATGAATGAGACAAAATATCTGGAACCACCCTTGGAAGTTGTCTGAGCCGGACCCCAAACATCCGTGTGCACATAATCTAGTATCCCTCTGTTCTTAGACTTGCTTCTCAGAAACTGAACCCCATGTGACTTTCCATACACACAATCCTCGCAAAAATCCATGCTAGGTTTCTTCAGATTCTTCAGCAAACCCTCTTTACCGAGCAAAACTAGACCCTTCTCTGACATATGCCCAAGCCGCCTATGCCATAACCGTGTGTGCTCACATGGGTCTCCACTACTTCCTTCAGTTCTAACCTTTGCATCTCCGTCACCGTCGTGCACGAGAGTATATAAATTACCGTGACGAACACCCTTCATCACTACAAGGGAACCTCGAACAACCTTCTTCACTCCGTTCTCCGTCACAATCCTGCAACCGCCGAAGTCTAATGCACCAACTGAGATAAGATTCTTCTGCAAGTCGGGAACATGCCTCACATCCGTCAAGGTTCGGACCACTCCATCATGCATTTTTATCTTGATATCACCTAGCCCCACCGTTTTACAAGCATGGTTATTCCCCATCAATACGGTTCCATCGTCATTGTCTCTGTAGGTAGTAAACCACTTCCTATTTAGACACATATGGTAAGAGCAACCAGAATCAAGTATCCACTTTCCGGAGATATCCTCGCCACCGTGACGACATAGCACTCCTTATCGCTCCCTTCCTCCAAACGTAGCTCGCTTTTCCTTGCCCTCTCCCTCGGTCTAGTTGTTGTTCTTCTTTCCACCTACTCTCTTATTTGACACCGACCTTGAAATGCCCAACTTCACCGTATTTAAAACACGATTTTCCGCAAGAGGTCTCGATTTAGATCTAGACTTTCCTCCCTTGCCTTTTCCTCGCTAATTTCTCCTTCCTCTAGCAAACAATCCTCGCTTGTTCTTTGTTACCACCAGAGTCATGTCACCGTTGTAATCTTCCGAAGGTCATCCGCTAGAAGCCGCTCTAGTCTCATCCATCTTCAAATTGTCTCCTACAAGCATCGGTGTTTGCACCGTGTTCTCATAAGACTTCTAGAGACGTAGTAGAAGCTCGATCCTCATCTACAACTTTCACATTTATGTCTTTCAAGTCTGATATGATCCTATCAAACTTGTTGATGTATTTCCGGATTGATGAGCCCTCCTCCATCTTGCAAGTATACAATTTAGATTTTAAATAGATCCGGTTCGTTAGACCTTCATCATGAAGGTACTTTCTAACTTTTTCCACACGCCCGCAGCCGTTTCCTCTCCATCTACCAAGAAAGCTATATCCCTTTCAAGGCATAGGATAATCGACGCCCGTGCTTCCAGATCCAGCTCCTCCCAATCCTCATCAGACATATCCTTGTGTTTCTTCTCTTTTCCAGCCAAAGTCTTGTGCAATTTTTGCGAAATCAGTGAGTTTTTCATCTGCATCCTCCAATAGGAAAAATCATTCTTTCCATTGAACTTTTCAATCTCAAATTTTTTCACTTTGACCGATTTACTGGTAGACGCCATTCTCCGTTTGTATTAATAAACCCGCTTCTCTCAGAAATTACCAAGCACCACCTCAAACCAGAAGCTACACCACTTCCAATTTGAATAACAGCTTTGATACCAATTATTGGGAGCGCAGACAGCGGAGCCGAGAGAAACCACCACACAAACAATAGCAAATACACAGCAAAATAATAAATACACGAGATTTACGTGGTTCGGCAAGTTGCCTACGTCCACGGGGCAAGGAGGGGGGATTTTACTAATAGAAAAGAGAGAATACAAATTAGGGTTACAAGTTCTCACCAAGAAACGCTAAAAACAAACCTCTCAAATCTCTCACAAGATCTCCTCCCAAAGGATGCACAATACCCTCTCAAAGGCTGCTCAAAACGTGTTCAATACTACCCTAATTAATCAGGTTTTGGTTTATATATAAACTCTAAACGAACCGGGTTTAAAACCAAACCCAGATTCAAATCGCCTGCATTAGTCGACTAGTACTTGAGTAGTCGACTACTAAGGCCCAAAACAGAGCAACACCTTCGTCGATCGCAGATTAGTCGACTAGTACTTGAGTAGTCGACTACTAAGGCCCAAAACAGAGCAACACCTTCGTCGATCGCAGATTAGTCGACTACTAACTCAGCAGTAGTCGACTACTCGACTTGTAGTCGACTACTAAGCCCTAAAACTGCCTTGTACATATTTTTGTGCATGTTCTACAAAATATAAATAATCTCTAGCATATGCAATGCACGTAGATTGCATCTTGGATATTAACGCACTCCTATATGCTACATCAGATCAAATATAAGCTTTATATACTTTGCAACTTCTAGGTCAAGATTGTCATTAATGAGTTGGTAGCATTCTTAGGGTCTTGATTAGTGACAATCATGACAATGGTCTCATCAAAACTAGAACGACCCTTTATATCATAGCAATTTTTTTATCATAGTAAAAATTAAAGGAGAATACTTCTGTTATAGACTTTTAAGTCACAATTTATCAACTTCCACCACAACACATCATTACAAAACTAGAACACTTCATGTTGACTTGTGAAAATCCTCAGTTGCAGGTATTATATTAAATACATTATTTAATAATATAAAACAAACTAATTTAAAGAGTTATTAGAAAAGTTATTTAATAATAGGATAATAATTAATAATAGTATAACAGTTATTTGCTTAATAATCTATCTCTATCTATCTATCTATCTATATCTATATCTATACTATTTATAAAAGAGAATACTCATGTCAAAATTTTTATTTTCTTTTTGCCCTCTCAAATTTTGATAACTTGCAATTATCTATTCATTATAATTAAACTTTAACTAATTATCCAAAACATCTTATTAATTATGGACCTCTTCACTTTCCCACATATTTAGGCATTCACTAAAATGTAATTAATATAAATACTTTATAATGATAAGAAAATTTATAAAATATATCATAATGTATATAAATAATTGTTAATCATTATAAAATAGTATCAAATAATCAGTGTAATAAAATATTTTATAAAATGACTATAAATATCTGTACTATTTATAAAAGAGAATACTCATGTCAAAACTTTTGATTTTCTTTTTGCCCTCTCAAATTTTAATAACTTGCAATTATCTATTCATTATAAGTAAACTTTAACTAATTATCCAAAACATCTTATTAATTATGGACCTCTTCACTTTCCCACATATTTAGGCATTCACTAAAATGTAATTAATATAAATGCTTTATAATGATAAGAAAATTTATAAAATATATCATAATGTATATAAATAATTGTTAATCATTATAAAATAGTATAAAATAATCAGTGTAATAAAATATTTTATAAAATGACTATAAATAATTTATTAAATAATATATTATTAAATGGTTAAATGCCAATTTATAAACTATAATAAAATACTATTATAAGTAAAATAATACACTATTAAACATTCTTAAAAAGTATAATATTGAATAAATAACACACTAAAATTGTGTTAATATTTAATAGTGAAATAATATAATTATTTTAATATTATAACCTAACTACAAATTACACTATTATTTAATACATTATAGTGAATAATAGTATTATAATTATAATATATATAATATTAGAAATAAGAATAGTTATAGATAGCATATAATTTATTGTAATTATACTATGTTATAGTTAAAAGAATTTATAATTATATATTATATATAATATTAAATAATTATTTAATTTGTTATAAATAACTAAATAAATAATGATTAAATTATAATAAATATCCAAAATATAAAAATTACTCATACAATTCCTTATATATAACTTTATTAATTAATATAAGAATTTATATTATTACAAAAGTCACTTCATAATTTTGCACTCAAAGAAAAATAATTCAAAACAAAAATAGTATATCCTCATGCAAAGCACCTGCATTATACTAGTTATTTTAAATCACTGCAGCCTTATGTCTTGAAATTTTGTTTCTTACTGTACAAATGGTTTTCCTACCATGTAAACAATGTCCTACTGTTCAACAGAAAAATGAAAAGTGTGGTATATGTGTACACAAAGGAATCATATTTCTTCTTTTAAGTCTTCTTCATTTGATAACCAAAATTGATTATGGATCAGTAAAATTTTATTTTATTTTGGTAGTTGCTTCACAGTATTTAAAACTCACATAATTTTTTAAAACATTAAATAAATAGATTTATCATGATATGTCAATATGATTATTTCCAGATAAATAAGTATTAAGGTAGCAAAAACCCCCTCCAATTATTCTATATCATTGAATTTTCAGGCCAACCACCAATATTTTTGGTCAACATATTTTAAAAGATTCGAGACAACGAAACAGTCGTTCTCTTTTATTAATCTCTTCAAAAATAATAGATAATGTTGCAGTGTCTTTAGTTGCAATTAAGATTCTGGGAAGTTGTGCTGGTAGAGACTAGACGTCGGCTCCGTGGACTGTACGGACAAGATGGTGTCGTTCTTTGAATGATTTTGTTAGATCATGCTGGGCCGCTCTGAAAGTTCTTAAAGATGAAGAATGAACTTGTCGTGGAGGGTTCACCTTGTTGAACCTGGAGAAAGAATGCCAACAATGATCAAGGATCGATTATTGCGCGGCAAAAGAAGAACAAAGCTTTCAAGATGAGCTTTCCTTCTTCGGGCGGTTTGAGCTTAGAGAGATTTGAGTATAAAGTGAAGGAGAGTAATGACATAATTAATGCTCTGAAAATTCCTCTAGTTCTCTTGATTATCACATTTTAATGACAAATTTATACCCTCATTACCTATTTTATATAAATAAATATCCTACTAATAACTATTTTTATCTTAATTTGCGTGTTAATGAAGAATTAATGAATAAAGGCTAAAAAGAGAACTCAAATTTTCTCATTTTTCAACCTTATCAAGCCGAGATTAAGCCGAGCAATCTACGTAGTTTAAGATGCAAGGATCAAATATAAAAGAAATCAAATAAAAATAATGTTCAAGATGTTAGCCACAAAGAAATGGCGATATCTCTCAATCCGGAAGGCAGAATTTAATAGATAATATATGAAAATCGCCTATCTCAACGATACGGAGCTAACTGTATTTTTAATTTTTTTAAATTCTAATTAGTTCACCAACCGGTTGGCCAACCGATTGGCCAACCGATTGGCCAATCGATTGGTCCGTAATTAACTCGATTTGTGGCTAAGATTTGACCCTTGGAGCCCAAGTTTCATCCAATGGTTCATGTGCATTGCTGTAGGCTATAAATAGGGGTTGAGGGGGAAAGGTTTGAGTGTGAAATATTTTATAAAAACTCCATTTGGAGAGGAGGGTTACTCTTAATTGAGAAGACCTTCTAAAAATTGTAACTTTTGTTACACAATAAATAAAATTTTTCACCCCTTCAATTTCCTTTCTCTTCTCTTTGTCCCAGGACCAAAAGGAGGATGAAGATGAAAATCTTCTTTTTGGTAATCAAGATATACTTATGAATTCTAGGGTTACTATCTTATTGTTATTCTCCTCATGAGTATTGATTTCATTTAGGTGATAATTTGATAGGTTATGCTTTCCTTAAGTGGTTTGATAGTCTATGCTTAATAAATCTAAAATGAAATGTGATAAAAAGAGAATGGTTCATATCTTATAAGTAAGATTAGCTAGTGGATTCAATTCTAGATTTCTTCATATCTCTAATTGAATCCTTCATCTTTTGCCTTCTTGATTTTGACTTCTTTGATTTCTTGTTTTCTTGATTTTAATTTTCCTTTACTCTCTCCTCTCTCTCTATCTTGTTTTCTTTTATTTACACTTATTCACCTTCACAATCTCAATCTCTCCACAACACATTTTCTTCCTCGTTTCATTTATTTTGCACATAATCCACAATCCACTCTCTAATCTTTCCATGACCACTTTCACCATGTACATAAACTCCTAATTGTCATGCGCATATTTTGAGAACCAAAACTTGAACATAATCTTACAAACGCCTTCCTCGTGGGATCGATAATCTTTTATACTATAACTTGATAAGTTGTATACTTACAACTTAGGAGGTAATCATTTATTTCCCCATCATCTCTTCAACAAAAAGATCTCCCCTGAATTAAATGTTGAAGAATATTTATAGTGTTCATGTTAAATTGTGGGTGCGGTACATCTGTGCACAGTTAGGTTCGGGCACATGTCACTCGTGCTGATAATTTGTCACATCCATCAGTTCGCCGGATTTATATTAAATGTATTGTGGGCATGAGATCCCATGGGTCCTATTCGTTATTACGGTCGCCATCTCCTTAATCCTCTCGTATTAAATGCGGTGTGGCTCTCCATCCTTGTGCATTCGGTGAGAAGTTGTAGCCATCATCAATTCCGTGCAGTCGATACATTGTGTCGTGACCGTCCAGTTCACGATGAGCAATCCAAGAAATATGCTGCGTTCGGCGGTGTATTTCCTCGAGACTATGCGCTTTGGTTTACATGCATTGTGTTGTGACCATCCAACTCAGGATGAGCAATCAGAGCAATATGTTGGCTTGCCAAAGTCAGTGCATTGAATGGGCTTCAGTCGCCATTAGACAATTGAGGGAGAGGTGAAATCATGTCAGCGGTGTCTTATGTTCTGTACGGCCCATGCCTATCTTCATACGGTCCACTAGTGTATTTGACGGGTAGGTAGAGTCGGCAATGTATTAGTTTGATGAGTCGGGTTATGCCCAAATATAGGTACAGCTCGACGAATCGAGCCGACCCCACTAAAAGTCCTCGTCTGGGTTGAGTCTTCGAAGTTGGAATTCACCAGAGAAAGCCTGAGTCGAAAGACATCTTTGGGTCGGGCCCCTCCAAAGGATATTAGTTCCAGGGCAAGGAAAGGGAATGTGTGGCAAATACTTTGATCTTGGCTTTTTCTCTCCTTTAACCCGCTTTCCTGGCTTTGTGAGTTCGTATGGTTTGGCTGGGGGTTCATCTTCAAGTATGAGTCGTCTTTATCGATCGGTTTGTACTTTTTGACTGCATACAACCAATATTTTCATCATGCTCTAATTCACATTTTGTTGCTTGGATCTTCTAATGTGAATGGTTCGATACGTGGCAATTTCATTATATTTCTTGTTAACATGTTTTCTACTATCTACCCTTTTTTTATGGTAAATTACACTAAACGTCAATGAACTTGTAGTGTTTTGTAGTAAACCCCAATGAACTTTCAAAATCACACTAAACCTCCAATAACTTTTCTGTTTTGTAGAAAAGCCCTAATAATTTTTTTCATTTTGTAGATAATCCCCATAAATTTGAACTAGAAAACAACATAAAAAGGCATCTTGAAAGTTATTGGAGTTTAGTGTAATTTATTCAAAAGATAATGGGGGCTTTCTGCAAAAGTTATTGGGGGTTTAGTGCGATTTTGAAAGTCCATAGGGTATTCTGCAAAATACTGAAAGCTCATGGGGGCGTAGTGTAATTTACCCCTTTGTTACTTAAGTAATATATCCACACAGCTACATCACTTGAAAAGTATTAAATACGAGATGATACCCATATAGGTGACAATTTTGTTGACTGCACAACAGTAATAATATCCAAATAGAGAGGGTATTTTGTATTCTCCAATCCCCACAGGGGGGGTTCTCTTTGATCCATCTTTTGGTCTCCTCCAAACTTAGGGAAACTCTCTCTCTCTCTCTCTCTCTCTCTCCGAGCTTGGCCATGGTTGTCCTACGCTTCTCAGCCGCCTTCACTCTCCTCTTCTTTGCAACAGCTCTTGGTAAGCACTACTGTATCTTCTCTAATCAAACTCCACAATTATGTAAATTGTACTTTGTACACAATAATCAAGAGCCACTACTCCTTCACTTCCTCTTTGTTAGTGTTTATTAGAGTCCTTTTCTACATTCTCTCTTCTACTTCCCCTAACTTCAAGGACCTTTTGCTTTTAAGCCCAGCAAATGTGCACAGTGCATAATCAAATAAGTGTGCCTCAAAATTTAATGAACTTATGGCTATTTAATGGTTGTTGCTTGCTTCTCCTTGTTTCCCTTTTCTTACTCTCAACTTCCATGCTTCTTTCAGTAGAATTTTTTCAGAGATCTCTTGAATTTGTTTTATCTACTTCTAAGATCTTTCCCTATTTCCTTAAGGATGGTCCTTACAAGATCTACTGCAAACATTGAAATTCGTTTAAAGATATGACACGACCATTATTTTTAGGAGTTTGTTCTTTTCCTTCTCCACACATCCATTATTACAAAATACTAGGTTTCTTCTTCCTTCGTTTTCTTTGCTATAACCAAAAATTGTTGTTAGCTTCCAAATGCTACATTCCTTGTTATCCAAAGTGCTTACTGTTTTATTTTTATTTTTAAAGAAGAAACTTCTTTAGTTAGGTAAGGTAAGGTTTTGCTTCTTTTTAAGGGAATTTGGGATTAATAAGTTTTCATTCACACTATTCTTTATTTGTGCGTAATTACTTCTTTTGCTCTTTTTTCACTTAAATATTTTTTACTTTATAATACCAATAACCTTTTTAATTTATAAAAAAATTAACTTAGATAATTCGAAAAATAGCACTAAACTACTCCTAGTAAACAAAGTATCACCTTAATATTCTATGTTTTTATAACATTTTATCATATTTTAAAAAAAACATTATGGTTCATACTTTAGTTAGATTCATAGCTGCAAATTTTCATTTAGTGTTCTAACTTTTTTTTCGTTACACTATATGTGCTTTCTCTAGGTAGAGGATTGTTAGAAGTCCAGCAAGTAAAAGGTGCTAATAGTTTGAAGAACAAACAGGAAGAAGTAAAAGATGCAAGTAGTTTGAAGAGCAAAGAGGAGCAATATTATTGGCACCAATTTGTTGTGACCCAAAGGGGACTCATTGGGCCCGGCTCCTTCCCTCCCACGTGCCGCGCACGCTGCGGCAGGTGCTTCCCTTGTAAGCCTGTACGCGTGGTAGTCCAACCAGGCCTTAGCATACCGCTTGAATACTACCCTGAGGCTTGGAGATGCAAATGTGGCAATAAGCTCTTTATGCCTTGAATTAATTATTGTAATACTATTATATTCTTATTGAAAGATTAAGAAAGAGAGGAAGGAGTGGAAAGAGAGGTAAAAACCCCCTAACTTCAATTGTTGAGTTGTTTCACTTTCTTTGTGATGTACGTAAGTTGATGTATATGTAGAAATTCATGGTTTTTGTGTTATATGGTTTCTCCTAATTTTTTTGAATTAAAAGGAGGATTTGATAACTTGTGAGATCGTACAATTTTTGTTTGTTTTGTTGGAGCATCCCTTGGACTTTAATTGATATTTATGTGGGCTTCTAGTGAGGGAAAAAAGTAACGAGCGGTGATGGCATTTTAAATTGCTTCTAGCCCGATAAATAACAATAACTATTCTCCCCCTACCAAGACTTTTTCAACACTCCCAAAACCCCCAAAAGCAAAAACACAATTCTCTGAGCCCCCAAAACACAAAACCCAAGAGTTTAAAATATATGAAGACTATAATACTCTTTCTCTCTCTCTCTCTTTTTTTTCATGATGTCACTGTGATGATTTGAAATGGGTTTTTGGGAAAAAAAATTCTACTTCCCTCCAAATTTTTCCAACGGCGTCGACATCGGCGAGGGAACTTTCCCGGTGTTCGTTCACGAGGCGAAGAAAACTGTGATCTTGAAGATGTCGTCGTTTCGAAGAAAAAGACGGGAACATCGGTGACTCCCGGTGTAATTTTCCCCCTTTTTTTAACTTGTACTTAAATCTGATGCTATATTTTTTGTTATTTTACATATTGTTGTAATTTTTTAAAAAAATCGATGACTTGAAATTGAAGTAGAGTCTGTAAATTTACATATTGTTATTATTTTACTATAATGAGTTTGTTGTTAAGGTTATGAGTTGGTTGTGAAGGAAGGTTATGAGTTGGTTGTAAATGTTATGAGTTTGTTGTGAAGGTTACACGTTGGTTGTGAAGGTTATGAGTTGGTTGTCAAGGTTATAAGTTTGTTGTGAAGGTTACGCGTTGGTTGTGAGGGTTACGAGTTGGTTGTGAAGGTTACGAGCTGGTTGTGAAAGTTACGAGTTGGTTGTCAAGGTTATGAATTTGTTGTGAAGGTTACGCGTTGGTTGTGAAGGTTACGAGTTAGTTGTCAAGATTATAAGTTTGTTGTGAAGGTTACGCATTGGTTGTGAGGGTTACGAGTTGGTTGTGAAGGTTACGAGTTGGTTGTCAAGGTTATGAGTTTGTTGTGAAGGTTACGCGTTGGTTGTGAAGGTTACGAGTTGGTTGACAAGGTTATGAGTTTGTTGTGAAGGTTACACGTTAGTTGTGAGGGTTACGAGTTGGTTGTGAAGGCTATGAGTTTGTTGTGAAGGTTATGAGTTGGTTGTGAAGGTTACGAGTTGTTTGTGAAGGTTATGAGTTGGTTGTGAATCTCGGCAATGAGTTGATTGTGATTGTTGTTAACTAACATTCACAACCAACTCGTAACTTTCACAACCAACTCATTACCGAGGTTCACAACCAACTCATAACCTTCACAACAAACTCATAACCTTCACAACCAACACGTAATATTCACAACAAACTCATAACCTTGACAACGAACTCGTAACCTTCACAACCAACTTGTATCCTTCACAACCAACTCGTAACATTCACAACAAACTCATAACCTTCACAACCAACTCGTAACCCTCACAACCAACGCGTAACCTTCACAACAAACTCATAACCTTCACAACCAACTCGTAACCTTCACAACCAACGCGTAACTTTCACAACAAACTCATAACCTTCACAACCAACTCATAACCTTCACAACCAACTCATAACCTTCACAACCAACTCGTTAACCTCACAACCAATGCGTAACCTTAACAACAAACTCAAAACCTTGACAACCAACTCGTAACCTTCACAACCAACGCGTAACCTTCACAACAAACTCATAACCTTGACAACCAACTCGTAACATTCACAACCAACTCGTATCCTTCACAACCAACTTGTAAGCTTAACAACAAACTCATTACAGTAAAATAACAACAATATGTAAATTTACAGACTTTGCATCAATTTCAAGTCATCGATTTCTAAAAAATTACAACAATATGTAAAATAACAAAAAAAAAATATAGCATCAAATTCAAGTACAAGTTAAAAAAAGGGGGAAAATTACACCGGGAGTTGCCGGAGTTCCCGCCTTTTTAT
Organism: Asparagus setaceus; assembly: GCA_012295165.1. Classification (NCBI taxonomy): domain Eukaryota; kingdom Viridiplantae; phylum Streptophyta; class Magnoliopsida; order Asparagales; family Asparagaceae; genus Asparagus; species Asparagus setaceus. The sequence continues at coordinate 37,585,414 of CM022704.1, forward strand.
TCAGAACGGCAATGCTGAATCCATCGCAACTCGTCATCACCGTCTTCAAGATCGCAGTTTTCTTCGCCTCATGAACGAACACCGAGAAAGTTTCCTTGTCGATGTCGACGTCGTTGGAAGAATTTGGAGGGAACTAGAATCCCCCCCCAAAACCCATTTCAAATCATCACAGTGACATCATGAAAAAAAGAGAGAGAGAAAGAGAGGGCATTATGGTCTTCACATATTTTAAAATCTTGGGTTTTGTGTTTTGGGGGCCCAGAGAACTGTGTTTTTATTTTTGGGGATTTTGGGAGTGTTGAAAAAGTCTTGGGTGGGGAAAGAATAGTTGTTATTATTTTTGGGGCTAGAAACATTTTTCCCTTTTAAATATTATTTGGGGTTAAAATCTCTACTTCTCGACTTTCGGTTACTTGAAGAAGTTACAAAACAGGATTGGCTAGTGGAAATTAAGCTAGTTATCTCATATTTGCTTCAAATATTACTTTACTTCGAACAATTCTTCAATTCCCATTCTTCATCAATTCTTGTCTCTGGGATACTGTGCTTTTGCATCATTAAAACTCATAAACTGGCATTGTACCTTTTAAGGTCTTGGTTTGATCAAAATCAAGATAATGTCGCACAATATCAAAATCAACAAATTACAGATAAGAACATGTTCAGTCTTTGGCCATGAAGATGTGAACTTTGTCAATGAGAAATCTAAACATCATTGTCTAGCTACAAAGAGAGATCAGTTGATGACTGAAAATAATGTAGAGAGAAAGAGGAGAAGGTACATGCTATAATCCAACAGTAAATGTTACAGAAAGCGTTAGGCGTCAAACTGGCATCTAGGCGGGACCTTGAAGGATTTATGTTTTATTTAAGTCATGGTAGAGGAAGTTTTACTGAAGGTCAAAGGAGGTGGAGGAGGTCTTTGTAGTTGGTAGAGGAAGCCGGAGGATGTAAGAGGAGGTTAGAGGTCACGTAAGTGACAATGAAGAAAATGATGACTAAGATCTAAGCAACGTAAATGGGCCTAGGTGGGCGCCTATACTATTTTTTCAAAATATCTCCAGCTATGCATTACTAATAAAATCTTTTGTGAAGTAGCAGGAGAGAAGGCTGAAGTTGTAGAATCTGTATATGATAAGTCTATGCCAAACAAGTTGTATTTAAAATAAAATTTATTCTCCATTTGGATGAATCAATGTATGCCTCTAAAAGAACTTGAAGAATTGAATACAATTCTCATTGATATGAAGAACACTAACGTCAAAGTTGAAGATGAAGATTTTGCCATAATGATGTTATGCTCTCTATCATAATCTTGAGAGCGTTTCCTAAACTCCACTATCGGGAAGGTATCATATCTTTTGAAGATGTTAAACTAGTGCTTCACTCTTGCAAGGGCGTAGGACACATGAATATAGTTCGGTTGAGGGATTGGTTGGGAAGAGTTCTAATCAAGGCCGTGAGTGTTAGTAAAAGAAGTTCGGCAAATCCTATCAGAGAGGCATATTGAAATCAAGAAATAGAGATGAGAAAATCATATGTCACTATTGCAAGAATTTAGAACATATCAAGTGCAACTATTCGAAGAAGAAGAATGAACAACTGAGAAGGATGAGCCATTAGTTGCGGGAATTGTTGAAGTTGAGTCCTCTGATGGCTATAATGAAATCTCTATTATTAATCATGGTCATTCATCAGACGTTTGGATATTGGGTTCAGGTTGCTTTTATCATATGTGTCTCGACAAGGACCTATTTATTGCATGCTAGATGTTTGATAGTGAAAGTTCGTTTATACGAAATGATCAACCTGACAAGATAATGTGGTTTTAACAATATCCAAATTAGCAGGCGCAATGGTGTGGTTAGGATATTAATAGAGGTTCATGATCAAGTTTCAAATGTAAGAAAAAAAAAAGCCAATCTCTGTGGTGTTGGGAATAGCCTTGTATTTCAGCCCATAAGACGAGAATGAAAGAAGTTAATAAAGAGTATCTGAACAGCAGCAAAACTGCAAAAAAGCAGAGAACAGTCGATGGTCACTGCATGTTGTTCGAAGACAGCACAGTGATCGCCAACTGTAGGCGGCCAATGTAGGGGAAAAGACCCGAATGGACTACAACGATTGTAGCTGTCATCGACCAAATCTGAATACGGGTTGGTTTCAGATTGATTTTCTTTGAGAATTCTTTTGTATTTGGGATTCTACTCTATAAATTGAATTGTTCCTGAGCTCCTGGGCTATTATTAAGCTAAGAAGAGTTAAATATTATAAGAGAGAAGTAGAGAGAAGGTAAGGAGAGAAATCTAGAAGTTTAAGAGATCTTTTAGTGAGAGAGAGAGAGAGAGAGAGAGAGAGAGAGAGAGAGAGAGAGAGAGATTCTTGTAGGGTTCTTTTGAGAACACAAGAATATATTGTATCTTGTAATCTCTAATATAAAAAAAGACTCAAATATTTCCCCATGGACGTAGGCGATTGTCGAATCTCATAAGTCTTGTGAATTTGCTCTTATGTTTTTCACAAGAATATAAAAAAATACTCAAATATTTTTCATTATTCGCCATGACATGTGGCTGTAATGGGTAAGTTATGGAGCTTCTTCCTCTTCAAAATCATAAATAGGTACTCACGCAAGAGTCCTCTGGCAACCAACCAACTATAAGACGCGATTAATATTATAACTTATCCCTCATCCCGCTATTAATTAATTTACACATGTATTCTTATGCACTATAATCATCATCCTATGGTAACCTCACACAACCTAGTTAGAACTAATCAGAACGGTCTAGGTCAGGGATTACCTGTCTAGTCGGCCCATGTATTAGGACTAACTACATCAGGGAACACTCTATAGTATAGGATAGAGGGCTCTACACCTATCTACATGTATGAAGATTAGGTGTATCATCCTATTATATCATCTCTTGCCCAAACTACTCATAACAATTTTATTAAACCATTCATTCGCCTAATAGCGAGATATATACTATATTTATCATGTTCTGAGCTAAATTGAGTGATCAAAACACTCCAACTATGTGTACGTATCTCATGGGACTTCTTGTATCATAGAAATTGCTAAGTATAAACTGCTCTTGAGGAAACAACACGTGTCTCATTATCCAACTTAAGCATTATAACATTAACCCGACCCGGGTCTCCCGAACACTGGCTCCCCTCCTTAAAAGCACTTTGAGGTCTGAGACAAAAGGCCTCCTCACTCGAACTCCCTCGAAGGACCGAGACGAAAGGCGTCATCACCCGAACTCTCTCTCAAAAGCCAAAGGCGTCCTCACTCGGACTCTCTCAGAGGACCAAGATGAAAGATGTCTCTACTCGGACCCAGTGACGCACCTCGAACCACAGGGGAACCTATCTACTTTGTCTTCCCCCACGACGCCACCTAGTCACCGTTGCATTAAATGCATGGTCAGAGCCATCATTACTCCGCCGCTGAAGTCACAATGACTCCTCGGACTATGCCAGCACCTTAGTCATTCTATCACCGCCACATTAAGCACAAGGATGACTCGGACCACCAGCTACCGACACGTGTAAAGTGTCGGCTGACTAAGCCGACTGCATGGACCCTGCCGAAGTTACCCAAATACCCTTTTCGGCTTACTATAAATATGTAGATTGCCTTCTACATAACGGTACACTATTTTCTATAACTAAAAATCCTAAAGACTACTTATTTCATACATTTCTCTCCCTTAAGATCATCACTAACTTGACTGTCGAAGCAATCAGCCATCAAAGAGGATTGAGGGACTCTATGCTCTCCAAAATCCATTCTAACCCCCATAATTATGTTTCTGACCTAAACACTTTAGCGCCCACCGTGGGGCCTTTTTTTCTTCTTTAAAAAAGATGGCCGATTCCGATCGACCAGACTGATCGTCAGTTCCCCATCCTGGAGAGGCGGCCAACACAGGCTATGTTACTTAGGCCCAATTAGATGAGTCCACCCAGAGAATAGCTCATTCCTTTCAGCAACAGTTTGCTGCTTTCACGAGCGAACTTCTTAGCTGGATTCCTCCATCTCATCCTCCTCCACCATCTGTCACCCCTTCCCAAGGAGATCACCCTCAACGATAAATACAGAGGAGCGAACTGGATATATCACTCCCCCACCACCTCGGTAGCAAGCTCATTTCTCCACTCATCCCCGACAACCACCGCATTACACGGAGGCTACCGGCAAAAGTTTGAGTCTTGACCCTAAAAATGATACCTAGACGATGTCGCGTGGTGCCAGATACCCCCATGCCGCTCCAGCCCCTGTAAGTAGAATGGATCCTTCCACCACTAACTTTGCATCTAGTTACGATCGGACCTTCAACACTATCACAGATATCATTGGAGGAAATACCCCTCTCACCGACTGGATCATGAACACTTCATGCCTTAAGTTCAAGATGCCCCACATTGAGAAATATAAAGGCGAAGGAGATCCAGCTGAGCATGCGCAAAGTGTTTATGATTTAATGCGCATGCAGCAAGTGAGCGACCCAGTCATCTGCAGAGCCTTCCCAGTTACCCTAACAGGCAGTGCGAAGATGTGGTGGAACTCTATGGATAAAAAGTCCATTCATAGCTTTGAACAGCTTAGCTAAATGTTTGTGCACCACTTTTTTGTCGACACAAAGCAAAAGGCTCCTTCCTCCATCCTGTTGCAGATAAAATAGAGACTCGGCGAGAGCCTAAGAGACTACTTCAAAAGGTTTTAGGCCAAGAGGCTAGAGGTCAAAGACCCTAGTAATATGGTCACCATGACCGCTATTGTTGTCGGACTAGAAGATGAAAAGCTGTTCGACTCTCTCATCATGAACCATGTGACTGCTTTCGACAAACTGATGGCCAGAGCTTGATCACACATGGACGCTGAAGACAGTCGAGCCCACAAGAAGACAGCTCGACTAGAAGTAGCTAAAGAAAAATCCTCTCGGGGAAAGAGGGTTGAAGATGATCCCCCTAAGGGTGACACCAGACCGGGTGGGGTCGATAGGAGAGATCAAAAGAAAGAGGCGACGAAGAAGCCAACACTCACTCCCCTCAACACCTCTCTCTCACAAGTGATGTACCTGATTCAGAAGGAGGTACACCTCACCACTCCTCCCCCTCGCATGAAGTCAAACCCTCAATCTAGAAACCTCAAATAGTACTACTGATATCACCGGGATCACGGCCATCATACTAATAACTGTAGGGTTCTCCAGAGAGACATCGAAGATATGATATAAAGGGGACTGCTGAAGAAGTTCATCTCTCATCAAGACAGAGAAGAACTAGCCTCGGAAAGGCCAAAGAGGAGAAGATTCAGGTCTAGATCGCCCCGTCACCCGTACCAATAGGGTGATCAACCTAGAGAAATATGCAGCCGAGGCACCATCAACACTATCAGCAATGGCCCTGTAGCTGGTGAAATGTCCAACAATACTCGGAAGAAGTATGCACGGCGAGCATTGGAAGTCAATGTGTGTGAGAATAAGCCCAAGATCGATCAACCTATTTCCTTTAGCAATGCTAATCTGAAATGCACGGAGAACCCCCACGATGACCCCATCATTGTATCGGTAGAAATTAATAGCTTTCGAGTCAAAAAAATCTTGATAGACACAGGAAGCTCTGCTAATATTCTGCTCATGGAGGTGTTCAATCAGATGTGAATCAACAAGTCTGATTTGCAACCTTGCCTGAGTCCTCTCATCAGATTCTCAAGGCACTCGGTCCAACCCGAAGGGTTGGTCACTCTACCCTTGATAATTGGCGATTACCCTTGCTGGTCCATGATTCAAGTCCAATTCATTGTAATGGACGTGAAGTCGGCCTATAATGTTATTCTCAGAAGAACCTCCTTGAATAATGTACATGCCGTCCCATCTAGTTATCACAATATGATGAAGTTCCCGACCCTGAAAGGAGTCAGCTCTGTGCGACGCAACCAATGAGAGGCCAAATCATGCTATTTGCTCTCGATGAAGGGAAAAAGAGTTTCAAAGACTCTTCCAATTGAGAAGGCTCAGTCCTAGCTCCAAAAAGATGGCAAGAGAGAACAGTTCCCATTGAAGAATTACAGGAGATTTGATCGGCCTCGATGAAGCCAAGAAGGTCAAAATCGGGTCGAAACTCGGTGAGCCGCAGCGAGGAGCTATCATTATTTTCTTGCGCAGCAATGTAGATGTTTTTACCTAGGGGCCCGAGGATATGCCAGGGATCCCCCCAGAAGTGATAAGCCATGAGCTGTCAGTCGACCGGCACACCAAGCCAATTCGGCAGAAGAAGAGGCATCTTGGCCCCAAGAGGCAAAAGGCAGCCGCAGAAGAGGTCAACCGGTTGCTTAAAGCCGGCTTCATCCAAGAAGTATAATACCCATAGTGGCTGTCCAACGTGGTGTTAGTCAAGAAGTCTACGGTCAAGTGGAGGATGTGTGTGGACTTCGCAGACTTAAACAAAGCTTGCCCAATGAACAGCTATCCTCTCCCGAGGATTGATCAGTTGGTCGATGAAAGTGTCGGCCATCAATTGCTCAGTTTTATGGATATTATAATGTCCGAACATGTTGAAGAGAAAACCTCATTCATTACAGACCAAGGGACCTATTGCTATAAAGTAATGCCCTTCGGCCTTAAGAATGTTGGAACCACGTATCAAAGGTTGGTAAACAAAATCTTCAAACATCAGGTCAGTCGCAATGTGGAAGCATATGTGGATGACATCCTGGTGAAATCCAAACAAGCGATCTCTCATGTGTCAGATCTTGAAGAAACTTTCTCCGTCCTCTAACGCTTTCGCATGAAGCTCAACCCAGCCATATGTGCTTTTAGGGTACAGTCAAGAAAATTCCTCAGCTTTATGATAACTCAAAGGGGTATCAAGATCAACCCCGAGAAGATAACCACCATCGAGCAAATGCCTGAGCCGCGCACATTGAAGGATGTTCAAAAGTTGAATGGCAAAAATAGCTGCTTTGAGCCGTTTTCTCTCGAAGTTGGCCGAAAGAAGTCTCCCCTTCTTCAAAATCCTCAGAGGAAGCAAGGAACCCAAAGAAGGCATCGGATGGACTGTGGAACGTAACAATGCATTCACTAAACTTAAGAGATACCTAAGCACTAAGCCCCTATTGAGCCGACCCATGGAGGGAGAAATCCTGTACCTTTATTTGGCTATCTCACCGGAGGCTGTGAGTTTAGTCTTGGTTTAAGAAGAAGAGAATATTCAGTGGCCAGTATACTATATTAGTCGAATCCTGAAGGCCGCCGAACTCAATTACATTCTTATCGAGAAAGCCTCCTTAACTCTTATAACTACTGCTAGGAGCCTCCACCCTTATTTCCAGGCTCACACTATAGTAGTGCAGACGAACTTGCCTTTGAAGAAAGCACTTGGCAATCCCACCATCTCTGGATGGATGATCAATTGGTCATACAAGCTTAGCGAGTATGACATACAGTTTGAGTCCCGAATGACCATAAAAGCTTAGGCCCCAGCCGACTTCCTGATCGAGTCGTCCGACCCAGACACCGACTTGTCACTTCTTGCATCCACTCCTTCTTTCAAAGCTCTGACTTAGAAGATGGTCAAGAAAGAGTCCCCCCCCAGGAACTCAGTGCCCCCAAGCATGATTCACCCGGGTTCTCCTCATAGTGGCTGCTTAAGCTGGATAGATCTCTAGGAGAAGGAGGCAGTGGAGCTCGAGTAGTTCTACGTAGCACTAAAGGACTCATATATGAATACTCTATCACTTTTGAGTTCCCAGTCTCAAATAATGAAGCTGAATATGAAGCCCTTTTGGCTGGACTCAGAGCCGCTCTTGCAACCAAAGCCGAGTCCGTCTACATCCTGGCCAATTCCCAACTCGTTGTTTACCAAGTGTGGGGGGAATATGAAGCTAGGGACCCCAGAATGGCCTAATACTTGGGAAATATTAAGGAGCTCTTGTGAAAGTTTAAAGAATTCAAAATTGAGCAAGTCCCCCGAGCCTACAATGTTCGGACAGATGCTTTATCCAAGCTCAATTCCTCAAGCTCAGGGAAGAACCAAGGGCCCGTGCACACAGACACCCTCAAACACCCCAGCACTAGCGAAGCTTCGGTAGACTCAGTTATGCATATTGAAAAGTCAATAGCGCCATGTTGGATGAACCCATTCATCCAATACTTGACTGAAGGAACCTTGCCAAAAAATCCTGCTGAGGCACGGAGTCTACAAAAAAATACTCGGAGATACCTCATGATTGACAATCAGCTGTATCGCCTCTCATACACCAGCAGTAGTGTGGGGTCCTACCTCTGATATCTCCAACCCAAAGAAGCAAATTATGTCCTGAGGGAGATTCATCAAGGAACATGTGGAAACAACCCAGGGGCCATGACTCTAGCCCAGAAGCCTATCAGAAGGGCTATTACTAGCCAACCATTCTAGCTGAGTCCAAGAGACTCGTCTCTCAGTGCAAGACTTGCCAACTCTTCTCAAGCATACCCCGGGCTCCGACAAATGAACTCACCACTCTTATCAGTCCGATCCCCTTTGCTCATTGGTAACTGAATTTATTGAGACCACTCCCAATGGCAGCAAGGTAGCAAAAGTTCTTAATCGTTGCCATAGACTACTTCTCAAAGTGAATAGAGGCTAAGCCTTTGGCCAAGATCGGTGAAAGCAACATCACCAATTTTGTATGGAAGTCTAATGTCTGCAGATTTGGGGTGCCTACATCTTTCGTCATAGACAACAGCACTCAGATTGATAGTAAGGATTTTTGTAGCTTCTATGAAGAATGGAAGATTCAACTTAAAATTCAGATCGGTAGCGCATCCCAAGTGCAATAGCCTCGCCGAGGCTGCGAACAAGTACTTGCTTCAGGCCTTAAAGAAGAAGGTGGACGAAGCAGTTGGGAAATAGGTTGAAGAGCTACCCAGAATTCTGTGGTCATACAGAATGACCCACAAAGGTTCCACAAGGGAAACCCCGTTCAACCAGACCTATGGGGCAGAAGCTGTCATCCTGGTGGAGGTCGGCATGCCAACTATCCGACTACAACACTTTAACGAAGAGTCCAACACTACCGGGCTTCGAGTCAAACTTGACCTTGTTGATGAAATATGGGAGCAGGCACTCAGATCGCAAGTCATCAATCAACAGTGCATCGTTCGCCACTACAACAGCAAGGTCCAACCCCAAAGATTCAAATATTGTGATCTTGTTCTCTGCAGGGCCATCTTTGATAGAGATACCAAGCATGGCAAATTAGTCGCCAACTGGGAAGTGCCATATGTAGTAATAGAAGAAGTCCACCCTGGCACTTACCAACTACAAAGCCCCGATGAAAGAATCTTACAACACTCTTGGAATGTAGAACACCTCAAAAAATACTTCTAATTAGTATAATTGTAAGACTCTTATGTCTATAAATGAATATTTTGTGTATCTCATTTTTCTACATTTTTGTAGTACTCTAAGTCCTTTGTGTCATATTCATGAATAAACCCAAGGCATGAACAAAAGACCTTGGTGTCCACTCGGAGTAAAACCAAGGCACAAAGCCGAGTCATCTCGACCCTGTCATCACCGACTCTAAGCCCTTGGTGTCATATTCATGAATAAACCCAAGGCACATACCAAAGACCTTGGTGTCCACTCGGAGTAAAACCAAGGCACCAAAGTCATCTCGACCCGATCGTCACTGACTCTAAGCCCTTGGTGTCATATTCATAAATAAATCCAAGGCACATACCAAAGACCTGGTGTCCACTCTGAGTAAAACCAAGGCACAAAGCCGAGTCATCTCGACCGGTCATCACCGACTCTAAGCCCTTGGTGTCTACTCGAATAAAACCAAGGCACCAAAGTCATCTCGACCGGTCATCACCGACTCTAAGCCCTTGGTGTCCACTCTGAGTAAAACCAAGGCACAAAGCCGAGTCATCTCGACCCTGTCATCACCGACTCTAAGCCCTTAGTGTCATATTGATGAAAAAACCCAAGGCACGTACCAAATACCTTGGTGTCCACTCAGAGTAAAACCAAGGCACTAAGCTGAGTCATCTCGACCGGTCATCACCGACTCTAAGCCCTTGGTGTCATATTCATAAATAAATCCAAGGCATGAACCCAAGACCTTGGTGTCTACTCGGAATAAAACCAAGGCACGAAGCCAAGTCATCCTCAATTCGATCATCGCCGACTCTAAGCCCTTGGTGTCCACTCGGAATAAACCCAAGGCTTGAAATCAGGTTAATATTACTTAATTACAACAGTTTATAAGTATTCTCACATATAACAATATAAATACACAAATCAGATCAACAAAAGAAAATCTCTTTCATTCATACGTCAAAAGTATTTACAATACATCAAAAGTATCTACAGTACTTCAAAAAAAAAGGGGATACATCAAAGCTCCTCAGGAGCAGAACCAGGAGCCGGAGCCGAAGAGGGACTCGAAGGCAGAGCCTAAGCAAAACCCAAAGTGGAAGCTAGACTCGAAGCTGTAGGAGTAAGATCTGCAGGAGGAGGAGTCGGCAGCGGAGCCACCTGGGGGCCCAACGATAAAGCTTGCTCATCACCCTCGTCTGGTTGACTCAACCAGCTATTGTCACCGGAACCTCCACCCGCTCCTTGGACAGACTCCTCGCCATCCTCATTCCCATTCTCACGCTCCAACGTGAGTCCACCCCATCTCCGCTCGATCTCCTTAAGAGCATCAAGGCAGTCGTTCACACGAGGAGGATAATTGAACCACTCGGAATGAGACTTGAGTTTGGGCGGGAGCTGCTTCATCAGGTAGCCAAACCCAACCTTGCAAGCCAAGGCCACCTCTACCTTCCCCAGAGTGTCATTATGATAGTTCTCGATGACCTCAAACCGGTAAGCTTCAGACTCCAAGTGGTCAAGGCAACCCTGCAGTGCCTGTGTCTCGGAGAGAAGCGACTCGCGCTGTCGCTCGGCTTCCAGAGTGACCCTGGTGGCCTCCCGCCTCAACATTTCTTGCGCAGCTTCCTCCTCCTTCAGCCGAGTCTTCATCTCCTCGACATCCAGACATGCTAATCGAGCCCACTCGTAGGTATCATTTATCTCGCGGGTCTCGACTTCCACCTCCTCCTTCAGATACTTCACCCTGTCATCAAGATGACAGAGGTCCTCCTGAAAATTCTAGATCGTCTGATGGTCCTTAGAAAGTTGGGTCGACCGCTGGCTACACGAGGTGAGCAGACCCTTGATCTTCTCATTCCGCATTTCTACCTCTCATTCCAGTCGGCCCGAACCCCTCCTCATCACTACGAGCTTGTTTTCCTTAGTTGCCACCCTCAGGTCGGCGGCCTCCCGAGCAGCCTTTTGGGCCTCCATCTCGTCTCGGAGCTGGAAGTAGCATTCCTACGCATGCACAAACTGGGCGTATAGTTCATGCTCCATGAGAGCTCCCCTGAGAAAATATCTCTTAAGGGTCTGGTGGAGACCAAATTCGAGCATCTTAGCAAGGATTTCATCATCATGGAGTAGCAGAAACTACTCCAATGCCCTGGCCTAGGTGGCCCTGGAGTCCAAAAATGATCCCCTCTAGTCAAATCAATGCTCAGGGATGAACCGGTTCTCTTCCGACGGCTCCTTATCGTACCGAGGATGAGCTTCTGCTGACTCTATCAGCAGCGTCCTCAATTCCTCCCATTTTTCTTGAGAGAGCTCATCGATGCTGTGGGGAAACAGCCACTCAAAATTTGCCTCTTGGCCCACCTCGGTAAAAGGGGCCACTTCAGCAGCCGGCTCCTTTTCGGGTCGACGAGCAGACTCGGCAGGTGCCATAGGCGCCACCCCCTCCTTGGTCTGCACCCTAGCCCCATCAGACTCGGCCACAAGAAGATTGTCACCCATGTCATCCCACGTTGGAAACTCACCGTCCAAAATAACTATGCCAGATGAGGCGACCCGGGGAATCCCCTGGGTCGAGAGAGAAGGTGCCTCACCCACTGACCCGAGTGCGGGTTCACTTTCTAGTTAGGGCGAGGCCTCAACCGACTGCCAAGTCACCGCCTCTTCCCCTTACCTAAGAAGGACTATGCTTGCCTCTCATTCAGCCCCTGCTTTCTTCGAGGGCTCGGCACCCCCATGATGGGCCCTGACTTTTCATCTTCCTCCTCTTCATCTTCTCCGACGTCTCGGCCTGAGCCGTGGTCAGACTTGGACCCGCCAATCAGGCCACTATCTCGGCTACATTGGCCTTGATTTGCTCGGCCTCCTCTGGGCCCAAATCTACTCAGAGGCGCTTTTGGAGCCTTTCCGAAGACCCACCTTGAGAGCCCTTGGCTCCATCCTTCCGCAGCACCAGAAGAGTGGCCCGAGCCTTATCTTCTTCGGTTGGAGGAATGTTGGAGATGCCGACAACTCGCAGCACTGAGTTATCAAAAAGATTCTCGCTGCGGTGAGACCTTGTATAGGCTCGGATCTTATCCGACCCGCGCCTCTCTGACTCTGAAAGAGGGCTCACCTTTAGAGCATCCTTCTTTATCTCAGGCCAAGTGGAGCAAGCCAGAAGAGCATCGACACCAAAGATAAAGAAGAACCGATCTTTCCACCCCTTGTTAGTGATGGCAGCATACCAGCTTGAAACCCCCCGTTGTCTACAAATAATAATGGTCCTTATTCTTAGCCACTTTGACACAGAATAGGTGGCCAAGGATCCCTAGCGTGGGCTCTACACCCACTCGGTGGCAAATGATGATAAATCCGACGAGTATGGCAAGGGAGTTCGAATTCAGTTAGGACGGCGAGATCCCCAATACCTCAAAAACTCATCGGAGAAAAGGGTGGAACGGAAAGCACAGACCAAACTCCAAGTGGTGGAAGTACACTGGAGCAATGTTCCTACTGTGGTGATAGACTTTCAAAGGTGCCGACAGAGTAAATGCTCAAGGAATGTCAAATCAATCGTAGTAGGTCTAAAGAATCGATGAGAGAACCTTAGAATGGAACTCCCGAAGTAAAGAGATCCTAGCTTCATTGCGAACGGGAGCACTTGAAGCAGAAGAAGCCATTGTTTCTAGCAAGAGAAATCGAAGCAAATCGAGGGAGATGATTGGAAATCACGCAAGCACGGCGGGCGAACTTTAGGGCTTGAAGAATAATAGGTCAAGTTAGTGAAGAAATAGCCATATATATGGGTGAGGGAGGGAGCACATGGCATGATCTGAACGATGGACTTATCGAAGGACGGATGAAAAGGCACACGAAATTTGAAGCTACCGCTCGGTAATCAAAGCTGCGCCCCCCAATAACCGATGCACGATCTCCTCTAATGTCATAACATAGTATCAATAGCAACCCATCAATGCCCCCTCATTAAATGCACTTTAGATTCCTAGGAGACAGTTTGATTTGCACTCGGACCCGGCAACCCGGGTTCAAGCAAAAGGGGCCAATATTGTATCACAGAAATTGCTAAGTATAAACTACTCTTGACGGAACGACACGTGTCTCAATTATCCAACTTAAGCATTATAAAATTAACCCGACCCAGGTCTCCCAAATGTTGGCTCCCCTCCTTAAAAGCACTTTCAGGTCCGAGATGAAAAGTGTCCTCACTCAAACTCCCTCAAAGGACTGAGACGAAAAGCGTCATCACCTGGATTCTCTCTCAAAAGCCAAAGGCGTCCTCACTCGGACTCTCTCGAAGAACAAAGATGAAAGGCGTCTCCACTCGGACCAAGCAACGCACCTCAAACCACGGGGGAACCTATATCTTCTTTATCTTCCCCCGCGAAGCCAGCTATTCACCATCGCATTAAATGCATGGTCAGAGCCATCATTACTCCCCCATCGAAGTCATAATGACTCCTTGGTCCACGCCAACTCCTTAGCCATTTTGTCACCGCCGCATTAAACGCGAGGATGACTCAGACCACCAGCTGCCGATGCGTGTAAAGTATCGGCTGACTAAGCCGACTACATGGACTTGGTCGAAGTTACCCAAATACCCTTTTCGGCTTGCTATAAATATGCAAATTGCCTTCTGCATAATGGTACACTATTCTCTACAACTAAAAAACCTAAAGACTATTTCTTTCATATATTTCTCTCCCTTAAAATTATCACTAACTTAATCGTTAGAGGAACCACTGGAGAACCCAACTCCAACCCTCTAACATTTTGTATGTGCAGGAATTTATCTTCTACTCAGAGCAATCAGCCATCAAAGAGGATTGAGGGACCCTAAGCTCTCCTAAATCCACTCTAACCCCCATAATTAAGTTTTTGACATGAACAGGACCACTCCTACATCATCAAAATAATCTTTGTACATGTAGATGGGTACTCGACGCCTTTAGATTGCACCATGCTACCGCCTTGGCGACAAACTTGTCTCTAATATCTCTAAGAGTGGCAATCACTTTAGAATAAGGTACGAAAACTATTCAAGCAACCATCTAAGAGTAGAAGCAAGTCTTTGGGTTTAAAGGATGACCTCTTGGTCACGATCATGAGACTCCACTTCATGCCATGATAGAAAGCATCAATCGAGTCAGTCGTGAATTAGCGACCTCCTTCTTCATCTTCGGTTGCAAAAAGAGGGAGAGGAGGTAGCTCCGACCATGAGCGCAATGGCGTGGTGACATAAGTCGACATCGGGAGACTGAACCCCGCGACGGAACCTATTGAGCCAACCTCAATGGGGGTTGATGGTCCCCCTACTACAACCATGTTATCAAAAGGTGGGGCGGAAGATAATGAACTATCCTCCACTTGCAACTTCAAATGATGTTGCACCAATTCAGTAGAGCCAAATGGGGAATACTCTACTGAGGGTTGTCCTGAAATGGTTGTGGGTATGAACGCCAAAGACCGAGCCTTTTCCATGGTGTGGAGGAAATGGTAGACGCGCCAAGTACCTCCTCTCAGTCTCAAGATGTTGAAACACTAGTCTCCAAGCCTGAATGAGAATATATTGAAGAAATGAATATTAATATGCTTTAAAATTTTGCAACATGAAGGGACTCACCGCTAATGGATGAGGATGGGATTCTTCCTCCTTCTCGAGCCGTCTCCTCCCTAGTCATGCCTTCAACATGATGGTTTCCACCCATGACATGACAAGAAATTATTAAATGCAGAACCATCGTGAGAACAAAATATGTCAGCTATTAATAGTGACAAACTTAACACAAGATGTTGAGATGACTGTTGCAAATTGATGAATAGTAGGAATGGAACCAATGGGCTCCACACTCTCAAACAACCCCGAAGCGGTGATCAAATGAACAGGAACCCCAATCCAAAACATGAGTGTTTGAAGATCAAGATACCATGCTCGATGAGAAAGCTCTCTACTCACCTCGGCACGGACCCCAAACGGTGACATACCCGTATGACTCAAAGAGCCTAATGTCCCCTTGATAATGATGTCTGTGCGGCTTAAAGAAGAAAGGCCGACAGTTCCCCTAAAGTAAGCCTTGTTGCCCGTGTCACTAGAAGATTGAGTGATGAGCAAGTTCCCTAAAAAAACAAAACAAGTTACTTTCAAAAGAAAGAAATAGATATATCTAGTGCAAGGTGAAAAGGATCACACCTCCAGTGTTATCGCCTTCGGGGGTAGACTGACCCTTAATCTCATGCTCTTTTTCGTCACTCAGGCGCTGACCTTTGGATAAACATCCTATGAAAAAAGTCAAGTTAGCAAAAAAGGACAGAAACACAGATAGTTTTCACGAAAAGGGAGGAGCTGGACACCTGCGACTTTGCTTTCTTCTTAGGAGTCTTGTTCTTCCTCATTAACATTGACTTCTGAGGTTCCCTCCAAAGTCGGAATGATCCTACTCCATAGGAGGACTCCCCTTGATTCTCCATGAATCCTCAGAGTGGACGGAGTATGGCCAGGGCCTTCACTCGATATCTTCTTCATCTTATGCTTGGGGTCGGGCTGACTAAACTCACAGAACATTTCCCCTTACCCCTAGTTATGTCGCCCTCTTAAGGAATGTGTATTTCGACATCTTCAACTAGAGAGCCCCATGGTGTGATGTTGAGATCCTAAGCATCTGCCTCATGCTCACCCGGCAGTGGTCTATGAATACCCCACCGATTTGCCCACGGGTAGTCCTTCAATCCCATATAGTGACCAACTCTCTCAGATTCCTTTGTAAAAAAGCATTTACATGAGCAAGGCATGGCATCTATCACTCATAGTTCGAGAGCAGCACTCTCACTATGCTATAATGTAATATAGATACGAGATGATAACGCATGATGTTTGCCTCCGAAGAGTAAACGAAGCCCTAGTGCATCCCAATGCAAAATGATGTCATGCCCTGGCACCATCAACCAAACTCCCCTCATGCCCTAATTTTGAAATAGGCCTACCAACGTACATCTGATCATAACTAAATTGCTAAGCAAAGCGACTCGATAAATAAGGTGCCTAATAACAAATGCCGTTCACTTAGAGGATGAGATGGGACAGACAGATGTTAATCAGCCAAGTCAAATCAACCGGTGGGAGCTCAAACTTAAGGTTACCATGATCCTCGAATTTATTCAAGAAAATTGCATCTTAGTCCATCTACGAAAGGACATGATAAAACTTGAAGTGCCCATAGTAGTCCAGTTTCTCCCGAATCATATCGAGATATTTGAAGTTCCACTTGGATCTTTCGTATACCTCCAACAAAGGCACGCTAACATTTGTCTTCCAGCCAGCGTGACCAATACCTGGCAATGATCTACGAACTAGACCATCAGATATGAATATGGCAAGTCAACTCTAGGACACGTAGCACCCTGGGGATTGCCACAGTAACGAGCAACCAATGTCCTCAATCCCTGATGAATACTACAGACCATGGTGGGGAGTAAACCCAATCTCCAACTGCAAACTAGTATCGCCACAGGGAAAAGCACCTCCGAGCACACTGCCTCATGTAGTACGACACATCTTTTTAGCCAAATTGATAGGAACCTAGCCAAAGTAGCATCTAAACTTATCCCATGTAGCACTTGGTGATGATAACTCTCATATTCACCCCCAGATAGGAAGAGTCGACTACGACAGTTTGCCTTTCTGCATGATACAACCACAGATTTGGATTCTTGCCCACGCCAGCCGCTGACTACTCCCTCAAGAGATTCAACAACAAATACTCCGCCCAAGTTCTCAAGTTGAGGCTGCCCTCACAAGCCTTCTTCGTATCACAGCCTATCTGGTAGTGACACATAAATTCCTGATTTATTTCAAAGTGACTGTCAATGGAGTGGCTCCAAGTGGTGGAGCTCGGCTATTGTCAAGACATACTCCTCATATGAATGTTCCCCTAAGGAAAGCTAGAAACTGCCCACATCTCGTGAAGAGCTTTCCCATGCTCTCCATTTAGAGTAGAGAAGGTGCCAAAGTCAGGATGGTACAACTTCTACACTCCCGAAAAGTTCTGATAACTTGTAGTGAGCCCATGTTGTGTAGCTCACGCAGCAAAATGGAGACTTAATCATTGCAGAGCCCCTTATTCACTTAGTGGGTTGGTGTAGAGAAGACCCATCCCTGAAAATTAAAGTCATGGTCATGATAATCACCTTTGGTGTCAATAAACATGTTTCTAAAGATACTTGCTAGCGACATATCCTCATTGGCGAGCAACTCTTGAACGACACCTGGGTTCAAACCCTCGAGGTGGCTCGGACCCATGTTCTCACAACCTATCGCTAAAAGGACGCCCTCAATAGACACTGATGGGTAGAGAGGTGTGATATCCCAAGACATCATTCATGGATGGTGGTAGGTCAGAAATTGGAGAGCGAAAAGTAGCAGTCCAAAATCAAAAGGTAGAATTCTGTGTCGTCTACAGTATACAACCAACAGGACCTCTCTAAAGGACTTGGTCACACCTCCTCATATCCAAACAAATAAATAGCCTTTCAAAGGGGAGGGTGCTTAATTGCGATGAGGCCACTCATACTGACCATGGCCTAGAGCTGCAGTGGGTTAGAATGCAACGCTACTCTCTGTAACTCAGGGTCAGAAGCACTCAAAATTAACAATCCACCCAGCTAGGCATACTCCAGAATCTTTTTCTCTTCATTCGAACGTAACTGACTATCAGGAGCATGCGGCGCCTTAAAAAAGCCACTGCAAAGAAATGAAAAGTTACTAGCAGTACGAATTGAGAGGACCTCTTCACCAAATTGTCAAAACCCTACGCAGAATAGAGGGATGAAAACTCAATGCTCTCAGCAACTTTGTGGCAGCACGAAAAGTGCAACAAAGGGTTTACCTTCGTACAGATGGCGCCCATGTGTCTCAGATCCACCATTGACGATCGAAGGTTTATCGGTAGCGGACTAGATAAACAAAGGTGAGGCCTGTTTGCTCTGGAACATTGCAATCGTCGGGGTATAGTCGGTAAAGATAAGAAATCAAAGGGCAAAAAGAGGCTAGGGTTTCTTGCATCCTGATGGGTAATTTTGAGTGATTACCTCCTTAGTTGCAAGTATACAACCTTGATCAAGTTATAGTATATAAGATTATCGATCCCACGAGGAACGGAAAGTAGGAAGAGTTTTGTTCAAGTTTTGGTTCTCAAATTATGCACAAGACAATTAGGAGTTTATGTACATGGTGAAAGTGGTCATGAAAAGAGTAGAGAGTGGGTTGTGGATTATGTGCAAATAAAAGAAAACGAGGAAGAAAATGAGTGTGAGGGGGTTTAAAGATGGAAGTGGTAAAGTGAAAATAAAAGAAAATGAGTGTGAGAGAAGGAGGGTGATTGTGATTTGTGTAAATAAAAAGAAAAAGAAATTAAGAGAGGAGAAAGACAACAAATGAAAAATAAGGATAAGAGGAAAATTAAGAATGTAAAGTATGGAGGATTAATTAAAGATATGAGGAATCTAGAGTAGATCCACTTAGCTTATCTCAATCTCACAAGAATGAGTTGGATTTGTTAGCTAGTTTCAAACAATCTCTAGGGATCCCACAAGTATTAGCTCCACACTTAGAAAAGGGGTAATTCCCTAGAGGGTTCTAGCCTCAAGGTGAATTAAAGGAAAGAAAAATCTATTCTAGAAAGTAAATACAAGAATTAAATACATTGCATGAAAGTAAATTGCATGAAAGTAAATTGCATGAAATTAAATTGCATGAAAGTAAATCTAAGCTACAAAGCAATTAAATGAACAAGAAAGAAAAAAAGAAATAAAAGGAAAACCAACAACTCCTGATCTTAATCTAATCCTCCTTTTGGTCCTTGGATTAGAAGAAGAGAAAGGAAATTGAAGGGGTGAAAAATTTCATTTATTGTGTAACAAAAGTTATAATTTTTGGAAGGTCTTCTCAATTAAGAGTAACCCTCCTCTCCAAATAGAGTTTTTACAAAATATTTCACAATCTCAAGCCCTCACTCTACCCCTCTATTTATAGATAACAAGAATCTCTCACAACCTTTGGATTTGCCTTGGCCCCCAAGTAACACTCACAACCATAGGATTTAGGTTAGCCCCTAAACAACCCTCATAGCCATAGGATCTCTCTAAATAATGTAAACCATTGATTTAATTCTTGAGAGATGGGCTTTGTGGGCTCTATTTCTTTTGTATTTAATTCCTTTTAAGACTCTTGGACTTCTCTTAAATGCTCTTGGGCTTCTTAGAATTTAACTTGGCCTTCAAATAATTGAATATATATCACTTAAATTCGGATTTCTGTCATAACCCTCTGCTGCTGATGAAATTTTGAGAATCTGGTAATTTGATGGCTCACTGTCGAGATAGGCGATTTTCATATATAATATGTTGAATTCTCGCTTCCTGATTGAGAGATATCGCTTTTCTTTATGGTTGACCATCCCGAGCACGAATTTGACTTTATTTTTCCATATTTAATTTGATTCTCAATTGTAAGCTGCTATTAATAATTCACCAAGAAAGTGATGTGTGTTGAGATTTTGCTTCTAAACTTAGTCGTAGGCTTTGGATTTAGGCATTCTGGGCTTCATTAGAGATCTTTTGGGCTTGAAATAATCTTCATTTGGGCTCTTATTCAATAATACTCCATTAGCCTGCAAATTAAGATAAAAACAGTTATTAGCAGGATATTTATTCATATAAAATAGGTAATGAGGGTATAAATTTGTAATTAAAATGTGATAATCAACGCCTCAAATCCCTCTCTCTCCAGTCAAATCAAAGAAGGTCAAAATGATAATGTGTGCTCCACAATGATCTAGAGCCTGCAGCGATGCATATTTATGGCATTCTCCCGATCGACCTCCATATTTTCAGACCTAACTAGGTTATGACCGACCCTCAGCATGCAGTTTGGTCATAAGGAACTCAATGAGTAATTAGAAATTTAATACCCCTAGCAGGACTCGACTCGGTCAGATCTCAACACAACACATGCAAACATAGCAAGTAACTAGATGAAAGAAGGACTAACTGAGGAAAAAAAAGAGTTCTTCATTGATTACAAAAAGAAAAGGTTACAACATGGTTACAACATGAAAAGAGAGAAAGGAGAAAGAGGAGGCGACAGACGAAGTCCCCTTTTAATCACTTGGGCCTACATGACCCTCGTCGAGCTCCTTCTTTGGCTACACAAGCCCTCCCCGATGACTTCGCCCTGCATGGTCTTGCTCTGACTCCTTTGGCTGAACGGGAGCATTCACCAATGCGTTATATGCGAGCTTGAGCTCATCCAACTCTTTCTTGGTCTTATCTAGCTCATTCATCAAACGGTCGATAACATGGTAGAGCTCCTCGTTGTCTGTCAATGCCTTCTCCATTCAGACCATAGTGTGAGCATGCAAGATACCCAAGGGATGGTGAATGTTATCTTCAAGCACCTGAATGATGTGAAGATGAGGCATCATGAGTATCTAAAAGATTGGGACAAGAGGTGAGGAAAGGGTGGAGATCATGAACACTCTGGACCCTCTCTTATAAAAGAATTCAACCAACCCGTACCCAACATGTGTTAGTTCATTAAGTGGTGAAGCGATTTGACAAAACAAAAGCAGGGAACTGCTCCCAATGCATCAGGCTATTTAGTTATTCAATTAAGTCAGATTAAGTTATAAATACTTAATTGCAACTATGATTATATCAAGATTACAACAAAGTCAAGCAAAAACAGCTCATTGCATTGACCAAGATCGGAAATTACAAGGATGTACTGTTACGACCAACGTCAAAAAAGCATAACTACCACCAATGAAAAAAAACAAATACACAAAACAGTGAGGCGACTGTTGCGATCACTCATCACTGTCATCTTCTTCTTCGAAAAAGACATCCTTCAAGCTGCCGCTTACATGCACCAAATGCCGCTTGAAGCGCCGGAGAGAACTGAATATGTCACCAAGGTCACTCTTAAGCTTCAAACCTCAAGCTCATTCTCATGGAGATGATGAAGAAGACTACTATTGGCTTTCATCATAGCCTCAGCCTCGACCTGGGATTGCTCTACCATAAGGTGAAGGTACGCGACTTCATTCTCCAGCCGTCGCACCAAGTCGATAATAGATCTGGATGCGTACTCAAATGTCACCTCCGATGATGCCTACAGCGGAGAACAGACCCTCTTGGAAGGACCGGCGCCAAGATTCAACACCACCAATATTAGAAGAAAAGATAGACAAGATAAATTAAACTTACACGCAGAAAGACGGTTCCCCATATTATCCTCTACTTATAAAGAAGGTCGGCAAATTAAGTGTGGTCACACGGCTAGACCACGGTCTTCGACACATTATTATAACCGCACGCCAATCAAAGCATTAGAATAAATAAGGTTATAATGCCAACAGTCATTCCTACTTGTTCAAACATGATCTGCCAACACAAAGCTCGGCACAGTTCCTTATTTGTGTGCACTCAGTTCTTGGACAGATAGGCGAAATCAGTTCAAACACAAAATTATTCATGAATGAAAATAGAAAGAGTTCGATTCAGTAAAAAAAACAAACACATGAGAGACAGTCACTACATACAAGCCTCATTTACAAGCACAAAACAGAGAGAGAGAACCCAGACAACTACACCGGACAAGACATCATGCAAAAGACCGACAAAACAAAAGAACCAAAAGAACAGCAAGCACTACCCTAGCCAAAGTCACTCATCACCATTGCCATCATCGTCATTGGAGGAAATGTTGGTGAGGCTCCCACCCAAGCGTTTGATGCAACACTTATAACACAGCATGGTGGTGAACATATCGCCGACCCTCCACTTGATGTTCCATAGCTCACACTCCTCCTTGTTTAGGTTGCAGAGCAGAAACTTGTTGTTGGTGGAGAGAGACTCGTAGTCATCCTGATACCTCTTCACCATATCACAAAGATGCTAAACTTCATCCTCCAGATCACGGACTTGTTCCTATAGTAGTTTCTTTGTAGGAACAGCTGCAAGCACTGCCTCAAGCTCCAGCAACTGGGCAGGGCGTTTGGAAGGTCCGGCACCAAAGGTTGACATTACTCAAACTCTCAAAGAGGGAAGAAAGATGAGTGAAAAGGAAAAGAAAAGAGGACTGCACACAATAACCAGTTACCAGTTATTATATATATATATATATATATATATATATATATATATATATATATATATATATATATATATATATATAAGGAAAGAATTTCAACCGACGGTCGCCACATTGCGTGATTGCGCTGCCCAAGACATGATTAAGTGGGAAAATTAAGGAGATGAGAATACAAATAGTTATTTACACTCAGACTACACTCTTATCTGCCCGACCTGAGTTCTCTCCACTCAGACCTTAAGGAGCATGCGGTCGGCTTACACTAAATGCCTACACGACATGCAATCCACGCATGCTCGATCCATAGATAGTTCATGGAGGCGGACACATATAGTGGCGAACAGCCTAAGTGATTATGCGTGGTTGGGATGTCATTTGGTGGTACTCATCAAAACTAAAAGATAACTATGCAATAGAAAGCGTTCATACACAGACACTTGAGAAAATAGAAAACAACTTTTCATTAATGAAGAAGAGATTTTACAACCACTTTATTCTACAAGCGATAAAAAAAGAGCAGAGAACAAAAGAAAAAAATATAAAAAGAGGAGGATGATTGCCCGGCTCAGGCGGTTGATCAGTCGCTCTCCAGGTCTTCACTAGTGGAAATCTAAGGATCCTTCCGAAATCGCCATCGAAGCCTCCGAACAATCCACCTCAGATCCGAGCATTGAGATTGCTACAGAGATTTATCCTTGTCTTCCTCAAGGATTGCCTTCAACTGGTTTTCTATAACCTGCTTGAGGTTCACCTTCTTCGCTAGCAATAGCTGACGAAGGACCATGTTCTCCTCCTCAAGCCTGCCGGTGGTTAGGATCAGCTATTTCCTAAGTCGCTCAGCCTCGGAGTCCATACAAACGAGAGGCATCAGAACACAAGGAGTGATGGACAAATATGTCATCACCCCATCTGGTATCTATTTATAAATGCTCCAACTCTGTAATTATGACAAAAGAAGTGAAAGAACGACCCACGTCAAGTCTTAATCGAAAGCTATACCCATGTCGGCTACGCCTATGATGGCAACGCTATGACTAACGCTTTCATCAATGCTCCAAAAAGGCACCTGGACGGACCTCGAGAGGATGTCCCATATCAACACAACACTCTAGCCTAGTTTTGGGGGTTGTCGAGATGGGACACTCTAGCCTAGTTTTGAGGGTTGTCGGGATGGGAAGACTACATGATTATCAGTACGCGTGTAGGAAAGTGACATCATCAAGCTTCTTAGTATGCCTCTGAATGATATCATCCGACTCGAACAGTCAACTCCAGATGTGAGTCATACCAAATAGAGTCAAGTCTCAGAATGTTCCTCATTACACATCCTCCAAGATAAGTGCCCAACAAGCTCTACGCCTCTAATACCGCTACCCAGATGACATCGCCAAGCTTCTCAATATACCTCTGAACAATATCACTCGACTCGAACGGCTAACTCCACATGTGATTCATTCCAAATAGAGTCAAGTCCTGGAATATTCCACATTACACCCCTATTTCAAGACAAGCGCCCCAAAAGCTCTACGCTTCTAATGCTGCTACCCAGATGACATCACCAAGCTTCTCAGTATGCCTCTGAACGATATCACCCGACTCAAATGGCTGACTCCATATGTGATTCATTCTAAATAGAGTCAAGTCTTGAAATGTTCCACATTACACCTCTTCCAAGACAAGCGTTCGATAAGCTCATCAGTATGCTTTTTAATGCCACTACTCAGATGACATCGTCAAGCTTCTCAATACTCCTCTGAATGATATCTCTGAATGATATCATCCAACTCGAATGGCTGACTTCACATGTGAGTCATGCCAAATAGAGTCAAGTCTTGAAATGTTCCACATTACACCTCTTCCAAGACAAGCGTCTGACAAGCTCATCAGTATTCCTCTGAGCATCGCTACCCAGATGACATCATCAAGCTTCTCGCTACGCCTCTAAATGATATCACCCGACTCGAACAGCCGACTCCACCTGTTCTAATAGAATCATGCCCAATAGAGTCAAATCTCAGATGTTCCACATCATACCTCTTCCAAGACAGTCATCGATCAAGCTCATTAGTACTCCTCTAAAGATGACTCCTACTGACATGTTCAATGAAATAAATCTATCAAATCACCTCCCGAAGGACCTGTGAAACATGTCCTCCAAAAATAGTTTAACTACCGGATCTCTCAACACACCTCTAGCAATAACACCTACCTCATACATATCGCCCTCACCAAACACCATTAAATATGTCAATAGAAAAAAAACGCATAAAGAAATTTAAAGTTCTCGGAGATCTAGACTTTGGGATTCAAAAACTTTAAAAGGGGTTTTGTAGGCGGTTAAAAAGTGTAGGCCGATTGATAAAGATAAGTTATACCTGAAGATGAACCCTAGCCAAACTACACGAACCCAACAAAATCAAGAAAGTGGGTTAAATGAGAGAAAATAGTCAAGAAATCTAAGTATTTGCCACATATTCCCTTTCCTTGCCCTAGAATTAATATTCTCTGGAGACCAAAAGACACCTTTTATCCTAGACTTAGGCTTTCTCTAGTGAATTCCAACTTCAAAGATGCCTTCGATCCAGATGTGGACCGTTAGCAGAGTCGGCTTGATTCGTTGGGTCGCACCTATATCTGGGCGTGACCCGACCCATCTGACAAATCACCGACTCTATCTAACCCAGCAGACACACTAATGGGCCATATGAAGATAAGCATAGGTCCATACAGAAGACACCGCTGACACGATTTACCTCTCCCTCAATTGTTTAATCACGATGATGCCCATTCAATGCAGAAACTTGTTGTTGGTGGAGAGAGACTCAGTCATCCTGATACCTCTTCACCACATCACGAAGATGCTAAACTTCATCCTCCAAATCATGAACTTGTTCCTACAGTGGTTTCTTTGTAGGAACAGCTGCAAGCACTGCCTCAAGCTCCAGCAACTGGGCAGGGCGTTTGGAAGGTCCGGCACCAAAGGTTGACATTACTCAAACTCTCAAAGAGGGAAGAAAGATGAGTGAAAAGGAAAAGAAAAGAGGACTGCACACAATAACCAGTTACCAGTTATTATATATATATATATATATATATATATATATATATATATATATATATATATATATATATATATATATATAAGGAAAGAATTTCAACCGACGGTCGCCACATTGCGTGATTGCGCTGCCCAAGACATGATTAAGTGGGAAAATTAAGGGAGATGAGAATACAAATAGTTATTTACACTCAGACTACACTCTTATCTGCCCGACCTGAGTTCTCTCCACTCAGACCTTAAGGAGCATGCGGTCGGCTTACACTAAATGCCTACACGACATGCAATCCACGCATGCTCGATCCATAGATAGTTCATGGAGGCGGACACATATAGTGGCGAACAGCTAAGTGATTATGCGTGGTTGGGATGTCATTTGGTGGTACTCATCAAAACTAAAAGATAACTATGCAATAGAAAGCGTTCATACACAGACACTTGAGAAAATAGAAAACAACTTTTCATTAATGAAGAAGAGATTTTACAACCACTTTATTCTACAAGCGATAAAAAAAGAGCAGAGAACAAAAGAAAAAAATATAAAAAGAGGAGGATGATTGCCCGGCTCAGGCGGTTGATCAGTCGCTCTCCAGGTCTTCACTAGTGGAAATCTAAGGATCCTTCCGAAATCGCCATCGAAGCCTCCGAACAATCCACCTCAGATCCGAGCATTGAGATTGCTACAGAGATTTATCCTTGTCTTCCTCAAGGATTGCCTTCAACCGGTTTTCTATAACTCGCTTGAGGTTCACCTTCTTCGCTAGCAATAGCCGACGAAGGACCATGTTCTCCTCCTCAAGCCTCGCCGTGGTTAGGATCACTATTTCCTAAGTCGCCACCGAGTCCATACAAACGAGAGGCATCAGAACACAAGGAGTGATGGACAAATATGTCATCACCCCATCTGGTATCTATTTATAAATGCTCCAACTCGTAATTATGACAAAAGAAGTGAAAGAACGACCCACGTCAAGTCTTAATCGAAAGCTATACCCATGTCGCCACGCCTATGATGGCAACGCTATGACTAACGCCATCAATGCTCCAAAAGGCACTGGACGGACCTCGAGAGGATGTCCCATATCAACACAACACTCTAGCCTAGTTTTGGGGTTGTCGAGATGGGACACTCTAGCCTAGTTTTGAGGGTTGTCGGATGGGAAGACTACATGATTATCAAGACGCTGTAGGAAAGTGACATCATCAAGCTTCTTAGTATGCCTCAATGATATCTCCAATGATATCATCCAACTCGAATGGTCGACTTCACATGTGAGTCATGCCAAATAGAGTCAAGTCTCGAATGTTCCTCATTACACATCCTCCAAGATAAGTGCCCAACAAGCTCTACGCCTCTAATACCGCTACCCGATGACATCGCCAAGCTTCTCAATATACCAACAATATCACTGACTCGAACGGCTAACTCCACATGTGATTCATTCCAAATAGAGTCAAGTCCCGAATATTCCACATTACACCCTATTTCAAGACAAGCCCAAAAGCTCTACGCTTCTAATGTCGCTACCCGATGACATCACCAAGCTTCAAGATGCCTCAACGATATCACCCGACTCAAATGGTCGACTCCATATGTGATTCATTCTAAATAGAGTCAAGTCTTGAAATGTTCCACATTACACCTCTTCCAAGACAAGCGCTCGATAAGCTCATCAAGATGCTTTTAATGCCACTACCGGATGACATCATCAAGCTTCTTAGTATGCCTCAATGATATCTCCAATGATATCTCCAATGATATCATCCAACTCGAATGGTCGACTTCACATGTGAGTCATGCCAAATAGAGTCAAGTCTTGAAATGTTCCACATTACACCTCTTCCAAGACAAGCGTCTGACAAGCTCATCAGTATTCCTCTGAGCATCGCTACCCAGATGACATCATCAAGCTTCTCGCTACGCCTCTAAATGATATCACCCGACTCGAACAGCCGACTCCACCTGTTCTAATAGAATCATGCCCAATAGAGTCAAATCTCAGATGTTCCACATCATACCTCTTCCAAGACAGTCATCGATCAAGCTCATTAGTACTCCTCTAAAGATGACTCCTACTGACATGTTCAATGAAATAAATCTATCAAATCACCTCCCGAAGGACCTGTGAAACATGTCCTCCAAAAATAGTTTAACTACCGGATCTCTCAACACACCTCTAGCAATAACACCTACCTCTGTACATATCAGCGTCCTCACCAAACACCATTAAATATGTCAATAGAAAAAAAACGCATAAAGAAATTTAAAGTTCTCGGAGATCTAGACTTTGGGATTCAAAAACTTTAAAAGGGGTTTTGTAGGCGGTTAAAAAGTGTAGGCCGATTGATAAAGATAAGTTATACCTGAAGATGAACCCTAGCCAAACTACACGAACCCAACAAAATCAAGAAAGTGGGTTAAATGAGAGAAAATAGTCAAGAAATCTAAGTATTTGCCACATATTCCCTTTCCTTGCCCTAGAATTAATATTCTCTGGAGACCAAAAGACACCTTTTATCCTAGACTTAGGCTTTCTCTAGTGAATTCCAACTTCAAAGATGCCTTCGATCCAGATGTGGACCGTTAGCAGAGTCGGCTTGATTCGTTGGGTCGCACCTATATCTGGGCGTGACCCGACCCATCTGACAAATCACCGACTCTATCTAACCCAGCAGACACACTAATGGGCCATATGAAGATAAGCATAGGTCCATACAGAAGACACCGCTGACACGATTTACCTCTCCCTCAATTGTTTAATCACGACTGATGCCCATTCAATGCACTAACTTCGGCAAGCCGGCGATGCACGTGAACCAAAGAGCATGGTCCTGAGGTAATACACTATCGTACACAACATATTGTTCGAATTACTCATACTGAGCTAGGTGGTCATGACATAGTATATTGATTGGACGGAAGTGATAATGACAATGACTTCTCGCCAACTGCATAAGGATGAGGAGCCATGTCACACTTAATGCAGAGGACTAAAGAGATGGCAACGATAATGAGTAGTAGGATCCACGGGATCTCACAATGCATTTAATGAAAATCCAGTGATAGATTAGTAGCACGACTGACACAGGCCCCAACCCAACTGCACGCAGATGAACCCCATGCGCAGTTCAACATGAACACTCTAAATACTCTTCTGCATTTAATTCAAAAGGGGATCTTTTTTATCTTTTGTTGGAGAGAACTTCTAGAGGAATTTTCAAAGCATTAATTATGTCATTACTCTCCTTAACCTGCTCCTCAAATCGCCCTACGCTCAAACCGCATGGGGGAGGAGCTCCCCTTGAGAGCTTTGTTCATCTTTTGCTACATAATAATCGATCCGAGATTATTGTTGGCATTCCTTCTACTTGTTCAAGGACATGAACCCTCTACAATTAAGTCTATTATTCATCATCAAGAATCTTCAAATCAGACCAGCTCGCCCTCACCGAACCATTCAAAGAACGGTGCTATTTTATTCGTATAGTCCACGGAGCCAACGTCTTGTCCCTACCAGCATAGCTTCCTAGAATCTCAAGTGTAACTAAAGATACTATAATATTATTTATTATTTTCTAAGAGATTAATAAAAAAGAATGATTGTTTTATTATCTTGAATATTTTAAAATCTTTTGACCAAAAATATGCACCAACTCTTATGTCTAAAAACTCAAACCAGACGTCAGAAATGTAAAACTAGACGTCTCTGTATGAAAAATTGAATTCACCATTTCTGTCATCCAAAATCAAGCATCTACCTGCTCAAACTAGATGTCTAAATCTATATTTAGACATCTGGTGTCGGAGCATCAGACGTCTGATCTCCAATGAGACGTCTGATTTTACCACCTGACAACTCTGATCGTTAATTCTGCTGCTGTTTTTGATCCACTTCACCTCGTTCTTCATCATTTTGCCTCAAAATTCCTCATGACTCTTATGAACAACATAAGAAAATATATAGGCATATTTTTGACATGTTTCTACTATGTTTCTAAAATTAAATATTGAGAAAACTGGAAGAACTAGGATTTTTATCAAAAACCTATAACTTTTCATGTTTTTAACAATTGTGTTAGGATAAACCTGATTTACTCTCATCACAACTACTCCAAGAAAAGGATAAAACATTAGTAAAGAAATCCTAATAGATTTAACATGAATTTTTAGGGTATTCATAGATCTAATCGAAAAAGATATTGCGAGATAACAAGTATAATTCCCCAAAATAAAAAATAAGTTGAGAGAACTCTCGCCTGAATGAAGATCAAGTTCTCCAGCTGTGATTCTTCCCTGGTCCAAAAAAGAATATGTTCTGACAAAAGAACAGGAACCCTAATTTTTGGGTTTATATAGGCTATGGGCCTATTTGCAAAATAACCTACTAGCATATTTCTTTTACTCTTATAACCCTAAGGGTTACGTATACAAATCCCCTTTACAATTAAATCCATTTTAGGATCAGTTTATGATTAATTCATGAATATCATTCTAAAAAGTTATACTTTAAGGATTTCCATCACATTGAGTAAAAGCAAATATTTATTTAGCATAAATATGTGCAAGTAAATATATTATTTAATTAAAATATTTAGGTCCTTACATCCTACTCCGTTTAAAAAAAATTTACCCTCGACATCTCTAACTAGGGTAGATGTGTACCTCCAATAAATCCGGATATTTCTCCATAATTAAATCCTCTCGCTCCCAAGTAGCTTCTCTGGGTGAGCATGGATTCCATTGCGCAAGCACTAAGGGAATAAATTTATTCTTCAAGTGCTTCTCCCTTCGATAATGAAAGAAATTGGGTGTTGAATGTAAGATAGATCCACTCTAATTGTCAACTCCGAATGATCTAAGATGTGACTCTCATCGGGTACATACTTTCTCAATTATGATCCATGGAATATATTAAACACACCTTGCAATGACAGCAGCAACGCTACCCTGTACGATACATTGCCCACTTGTTCAATAATATCAAATGGTCTAATATAACACAAACTCAATTTTCCATGAGTACCAAAGTGTATAACTCCATGAGTCGGTGAATCCTAGGGAATACGCGATCTTTGACTTTAAACTATAGAGGTCTTAGCTGTGATATCAGTCCTGAGCCATCTTTAGATGCTTGCGAACCACCTTAATATTCTCCTCAGATTATTGAATGAGTTCAGGACCTAACAATTTCCTTTCTCCTACTTCATCCCAACAAAACGGTAATCTGCATTTCCTCCCATACAACGCCTCAAAAGGTGACATCATAGCACTAGCTTTGTAACTATTGTTATAAGAGAATTCCACAAGGCATAAATAATCCTCCCACAAACCTCTAAAATCTAATATACACACTCGTAGAATATCTTCCAGAGTTTAAATAGTTCACTCCTATTGTCCAGCAGTTTGCGGATGATAAGCGGTGCTAAATTTCAATCTAGTGCCCGATGTCTCCTGCAAACTATGCTAGAACTGAGAGACGAATTAAGTATCTCGATCTGAAATAATAGAATCTGGCACTCCATGAAGTCTAACTATCTCTTACATATAACGATCTACTATTCAGTAGTCTACCCAACTCGAAAAGGAATAAAATGGGTACTCTTAGTGAGTCAATCATCGATCATCCAAACTGAATTATTCTACTTCTAGCTCTTAGGCAAAGCTGTCACAAAATCCATCACAATGTGCTTCCACTTTCATTTTGGTATCGGTGATGGTTACAATAAGCTTGCAGTCTTCTAGTGTTTTGCCATCCTTGCTGACACATGAGGCATTTGGATACATTCGGCGATGCCGCGATTCATACTATCCCACTAAAAGTGCAATTTCAAATCTTTATACATTTTCATTCCTTCTGGGTGAACTGAATCTTTTTGACCTCAATGTGCTCTTCATCATGCATTTGTTGCTCCTTAATACGGTCAATCAATGAAGGTTGTACTTGCATATACATTATCTATTTGCGATGACCTAGTAGAATAACTTCAATATTATGATTCTTGATCTCTACAGTCAACTCCTTCTACTTTGTGAGACTCATTGCACTCGGTGTTCTACTGAGTGCACGGGGTCCAATATTCACTTTACCCAGATGATATTAAAGATCAATATCATATTCTGCCATGAGTTCTAACCATCTCCTTTGGTGCATAGTCAACTCCTTCTGAGTGTAAATGTACTTGAGGCTTTTGTGATCGATGAACACTTCCACCTTTTCTTCTAGAATATAGTGCCGCCAAATTTGAATGCATCAATCACTACTACTCCAAATTGTGAGTAGGGAAATTCCTATTGTATGGCCTCAATTGTTGAGAAGCACAAGCAATCACCTTCCCGTTCTACATTAATACACGCTTTATTCTAATTCCACAAGCGTCAGTGAGAATTGCGAATTTACCGCTCCCCTTGGGTAGCATCAAAACTAGTCCTATTGTTAGGTAAATTTTGAGAGTTTCAAATACCTTTTGACATTCTGCTATTTAGTGGAACTTCTTTCTCTTGCAAAGCAACTTTGTTATTAGTGCTATAATGCTTGAATAATCTTTGATGAATCTCTGATAATAATCCGTGATCCCTATGAAACTATGAACTTCTCCCACACTCATTAGTGGCGTTATCTTCAAGACTGCTTCCATTTTGCTTGGATCAACTAATAAACCTTCATAAGATATAATATGGCCTAGAAAAGATACACTCTCTAGCCAAAATTTATTCTTTCTTAGCTTGCCAAATAGACTTTCTTTTGGCATGATTTCTAAAATTAACCTGACATGTTCTTTGTGCTCTTCCAGTGTCTTAGAGTACACCAGGCTATCATCAATGAATACTACCACAAGTTGATCTATATATTGTGAAAAATACATGATTTATAAGACTGGTGAAGACTGATGGAGCGTTCGTCACACTGAATGACATAACTAAAAATTCAAAATGCCCATAACACCTCCTAAAAGCTGTCTTTGGAATGTCTTCTTTCTTCACCCTCACTTGGTGATAATCGGATCTGTGGTCAAGTTTGGAAAATACAGTCACTCATGATAGTTGATCGAAAAAATCATCAATTTTTGATAATAGATATTTATTCTTGCTGGTGACTCGGTTCAACTCCTGATAGTCAATACACATTCAGCCACTACCTTTCGAACAAGCAAAACTGGGGCTCCCTAAGGTGAAACACTCAGTTTGATGAAGCCCTTATGAAGCAACTCTTCAATCTAAACATTCAACTCTTTGAGTTCTCTAGGCACCATGCGAGACAATGATTTCGAGATAGGTGTCACCCTCAGTAAACTCAATCTCACGTTGAGGTGGTAATCCCAGAAGATCATTAGGAAACACATCTAAAAACTCTTGTATGACTAGCGAAAATGGCTTCTCCTCCTCCGATACTACATCTCCTTCTTCTAAACTCATGAGGGTCAACAACCCTTTCGTTACAGCATGATACTCTGGTGGATTAATAGATTTGCATCCCCGTAGAATATATATTTTGAATGACTAAGCAATCTAAATACTACCCTCTTACAAACGATAGTCAATACAAGCATGAAAAACACCTAACCCATCTATGCCCAATATAGCGTCATAACCCTTTGAGTCTATCACAAGAAAGTTGGCATAGAGTTTTCACCCACATATTGTTATTGGACACCTATGACATTCTTTATTGGACACTAAGGTACCACTCCCTATTATGATATTTCAACCCTTAGATAATTTCTGACATGGAATAGAATTATCATCAATAAACTTTGCAAAAATGAAGCAATAAGATGCGCTAGAGTCAAATAAAATATGTGCATGTATTACTAACAAGATAATACTTGTAACCACATCACCGGCTTCTTTAACTTCCTCGGGTGTCATGGCATAAGCATACCCCTAACCCTAAGATGTTTCAGTCTCATTCTTCTAATTAGCATTGTTGTTATGTGCTCTCTTCTATTTTCTATTTTACGCCTTGCCAAAGCTCTTGAATTACTTTTCTTGGTAGGGTACAATCTCCTTGCTATTTGCCTGCTGATTCACAGGCTATATTGGGATAATGACGTGGGGTGTGGGGCAAAAAGTGGCCTTATGATTAGTGGCACCATAAGTATGCTTCCGTTGAGCCTTCCAGCATTACTCCATCCTGTGGTGGTACTTCCCACAGAAGTCGCACATCGGCTTAACCTCCTTCCTCGGTGGTTGTTGAGTCATAATCAGATGTTTGGCTTGACCACCATTGTTGCTACCCTTGGTTGGCTGAATAAGTTTGATGTTCCGACATTTCCCCCCTGAGTTGCATTTGCATTTATACCTCTGGTCACATCCAATGTTGCAATGTGCTCGAACAGTCGAGCTGCATCTAGCACCTTGTTGTATGTATGCAATCTCTGCATAACGATGTGAGACATAACTTCATAGTTCAACCCATCCAGAAAGTGTCTTGCACTATCCTTGTCAGTTCTCGTCCTACTTCTCACACACCGGCTGAGTCTCTCAAACTCTAAAGCATACTTGTCTATCATTCGATTTCCTTAAGTTAGATCCATGAATTGTCACTGAATTGCCCTCAATATCACATCCGACATATACTTTTCAAAAAAATCCTCATGAAGCTTGCCCGTGTATTGGTCTAGTTGCACAAGCTTCTTCGGGTGCCCACCACTGTCTAGCTTGACCATAAACTGGACTTTCACCAACTTCACACGATCCACATCGGATACCTTGGCTTCATCCAAGAGTTCCTCAGTCTTCTCAAGCTAATCTTGAGCCGCACTTGCTACACCAACTCTAGAAAGCTTCTCGGGTTGCAATCTCCAAAAATCCATCAGATTACCCACACATGGTGCATTCTAGTTCCCTTCACCTGGAACCGCCACTGGTTGGTTGAGAGCCTGATCAATCTGCTATTGAAGCAATATCTCATGCCTCTTATTAGAGACTCTCATCTCTTCTATCTGCTTCATGTGAAGCTCCTCTCGTCACTCTCCATCTTCCAACATTGTTCGAAGAACTACCAAAAGCTCGGTTGGATCCTATCTATTAGTATTGCTTGATCCTACTCCCCTAGCCATGTCTTACGTAGTCCTAAATGATTATCAAAGGAAAGTAAGGATTCCAATGGAGATAAGAATCAAGGAATGGATAATATAGTATGTTGAGTTAGATGTGATATTATATTTGATTATGATGTATATCGAGCTCTGGCTTTGATACCACTAAAACCCTATAATGCCTCGCTCCCAAGAATGACCTTTGGGTAGAATATTTATAGAACTAAATATGAGACGTTCTATAAATACCCTATAACTCATTTTGAAATATACATCCACAACCACTGACAACACAAATATATATGATAAGTATAAGCTCATCACAACAATATCAATATCACATGAATAATCAAGTGGAAACAAATAGAGATATAATAAGTATCCAAATATAGCATCCACTGGATAGATGACTTTAATATTCAAACAAGGTTAGACATAAGGTCTAAGCAAGAAAATATGGGGAACTGCATGAATCAATCGTTAGCTAATTAAAAATAATTAAAAGCTTATCCGCTAGACTAGAAAGAAATATAAATCAAAGAAATACCGATCATAAGCTCAACAAGATATCTCAAGTTATGTTGTGCACGCAACATATATATAAACAACATAAACAACTTTTTAAAGATATTAGCTATGTTTTTATTTGGATATAAAATGATTAATCTATCCACTTAAGGTGGTTACGCATAACTAATACAAAATTATAAATAGGTTCTCATGTAGAAGTCCTCTGGCAAACCAATCAACCTTAAGACATAATTAATATCATAACTTATCCCCTATCCCGCTGTTAATTAATTGACACATGTAATCTTATGCATTGTAATCCTCATCCTATGGCAACCTCACACAAGCTAGTTAGTACTAACCAGAATGGTTAAGGTCAGGAACCAGCTGCTTAGTCGACTCATGTATTAGGACTAACTATGTCGGAGTACACTACATAGTATAGGATACAGATCTCTGCACCCGTCTACATGTACAAAGATTAGGAGTATCATCCTATTATATCATCTCTAGCACAAACTACTCATAAAGATTTCATTAAATAGTTCACTTGCCTTATATCGAGATATATAATATATTTATCATGTGTTAAGCTAAATTGAGCGATCAAAACACTCTAACTATGTGTAGGTATCTCATGGTACTACTCCTACATCATCAAAATAATCTTAAACTCTCATTAAACAAGCTAAAATAGCTAATTATCTATTTGGTCCACTAATTATGTTATTAGAGAGTTAATTAAGAAACCGCATCAATTCAAACATCTAAAAACTCAAACCAGTCGTCTGGAAACAAAACTAGACTTTTGAAATAAAAAACCAAATGGCTCTGTATGAAAATCTAAATTCACTATTTCTGTCATTTGAAATCAAGCATTTGTCTGCTCAAACCAGATGTCTGAATCTCAATTCTAACGTTTGGTGTCAGAGCATCAGACATCTGATCTCCAATCAAATGTCTGATGTTGCCATCATATGGCTCTGATTATTGATTCAGCTGCTATTCTCGATCCAATTCACCTCGTTCTTCGTCATTTTTCCCCTCTTGACTTGTAGGCATCAAAAATTGCTGAAGAACCTCAAATATGACTAAATTATGAGAAGATCGAAGGACAACGTCGTCGAAATCTCAAGAAGTCAACACATGGGAAGATTGTGTCTCGCTACTAGTGCGAGACACTTGTGTGTGCCTCGCCACTAGCGAGACACCTTGATGTGTCTCGCTACTAGCGAGACACTTGTTTGTGCCTCGCCACGAGCGAGACACTTGTTTGTGCCTCGCTACTAGCGAGACACTTGTTTGTGCCTCGCTACGAGCGAGACACCTTGATGTGTCTCGCTATAGGCGAGGCACTTACTTGTGTCTCGCCAAAGGCGAGACACCCAGAATACTTGAAACGAGCTCTTGAAGGGTCTAAATCAATGCTGATGGGGCCCACTTGACTTTATCAATGCAAAGAGACGTTCAGATACTTTAATGGGCGGTTACACGCTGAAAATACGCCCACTAGGCGTGATTTTAGGGCATTTAATCGTGCCTAAAAAGCAGCGAAACCGTTACAACAGCTGGAGGGATTTACACCGCCGCCAGCTTAGGTACCATATTACCGAGTAAAGCGACACCGCCGAGCCGAGGCAGCTTACGCGAGGCGCCTTGCCGCCGCTAACTACAAATGTTGGGTACTTATGATACTTGTGTTTCTTCAGAGGGCACGTTTCCCAAAGGCTATAAATACCTTCCTACATCCAATTGGGAAAGGGATCGGCAATCAGCAATCAGATATCAGATAAGCAGAGCCTTTACAAAGAGAGAGAGAGAGAATCCAAGCTTCCGGAGTTCAAGAACACGATCTACGTGGAGATTCCTCGAGTTTAAGCTTTGACTTATTCTTGAGAAGAGTAGATATCTTACTTTGCTAAGATATTTACTTAAGTTCTTGTTTCCTTTGAAGCATTAACTAAACTCCGCCGATTCGACGATCGCTGTTCGGTGGTCCACGGATTACGCCCCCGCATTGCAAAGTCCCACGAAAACAGAGATCTACACTTGTAGTGTCTTTTGTTCGAGTTTGTGAGAGAGTTATTTAAAATTTCTTTGTAACTGAAAATTAAAGTGTAATTTTCTTAAGTTTTGTAATGGAAACGACAAAGAAATCAACTTTCGACCCAAACACGATGGCGACCACAGTGGGAGCCAACGGTCTCGAGGCCGAGATCGTTGTGTCGCAGCCTTACAGCGATCAAGCCGACCTCATGGTCGATGGACTGGATTACTTCTTCGATCAAGCCAAGTTCGAAGAATATCTCTCCTCTTCCTCATCGAAGTCCTCCTCACCCCGCAAACATCGGAGGACATCATCTCCTAAGAGGGAGGTTCGTTCTGTTGTGATGCGCAACGATTCTCGTTCGCTTGCAACGGAGGCGATTTCCCCTTTCAACAACACCCCGGTGGATCTCAAAGCCGGGAGCTCTGCTCAAGTTGACTCCTATCAGAAGGAGTCATTCAACAAGATCTCAAACACTCTGACGAAGAGGGCTCGTCAGAGACAACGTCAAAAGATGGCCCGACAACTTGCAAAGGCCATGGAATCAACAGACGGAGTTCATTACCACACGAACTCGCGTGATCAGAGGCGTCAGCAAGTTACAATGCCTCAACCTCAATCCGCCAACACTCCTCCCAAGGAAGAATGGGTTCTCGTCAAAAGGACCCGATTGACAAGGAAGGAGCGCCTAAAGCTCCGCGGCACGCTGTTCGCATCGCCGTTGTTCGCAAGGCGCAGAGTCGAAATCAACCGTGGAATCGACTCAAAATCACAAAGTTTGATCCCAAAGTCTACCTCAAAATCGCCCAGATATCTTCCTTCACCGAGATACTGAGTCGCTTCGCTAGCCAGACAGTTTAAGCCGCCGCCAACAAATAGGTAGTTGTAACCGTCACCGGAAGCTTAACGCCGCCGCCAATGAGGCAGCCTTCCATGCCTTAGTAAGAATTTGGTTTCTTCACCCCTTTCATTCACTTCTCCGCTAAGATAACGACAATTAAGCCCGGAAATTTGACAACTTCAAGAGTTTAGCCGCCTTGGTCCACACCGGAAATAAAGGCAAGATACCGCTGAAGAAACGCTTGATTACCCAATCGTAAAAGTTCGAGCAAGTCAAACATCTCGACTTCCGAGTTCCAATTGCATCTCGCTTGAGCATCCCGCAAGGGTCCGCGAAGTCTACTAAAGGGAAGAATTTGAGGCGGTGACTCGTGAAGTCACAAGGATAATAAAACACTTATGATCCATGCCAAGACAACTTCAGCAGATGAAGTTAAAACGCCAAAGTGCTTCCCAAGTCGAATGATCGACGCCCAAAAGAAGACGGTCCTTCGCTAAAGACAACGCTACACTTGGGGTGAAAGTACAACCGCGACAAGCCACATCAATTGTGTCATCGTCAGTAGTAACACACCTAAAGAGAACGATTGATGAAATAAATTGTTCTTGCTCGTGTGCACAATTAATCAAGACGTTGTTGTCAGGATGTGCCTGTTCCGAGTCAAACGCTCAACCACAAAGAGCTTCAGTATTCGAGAGGCTTTCCTTGCCAGCAACGGAAGATTTAAAGCCGGAGTCAACACGACCCCGAAGAAAGAGAAGATCTGCCATCCGAACCGATGAACTTCCTGAAGTTACTATTAACATGGTAAATAAAGGGAAAAGACCTAAAATGATGAAGATCCAGACTTTACCCCTGGAGGAAGAGTTAGTTCTCAGATTTCCCAGAGAATGTCCCGATTGCAATTGCGAGCTACGCGACGCATTGACTATAGAAGAATGCATGAAGGAGAGTCATCCGAAGATGAAATTTCCGACGCCTGCTCAGCAATAGCTTCAGACGATACTGTTTCAAGTATGAGTCGTCA
Organism: Asparagus setaceus; assembly: GCA_012295165.1. Classification (NCBI taxonomy): domain Eukaryota; kingdom Viridiplantae; phylum Streptophyta; class Magnoliopsida; order Asparagales; family Asparagaceae; genus Asparagus; species Asparagus setaceus. The sequence continues at coordinate 37,624,455 of CM022704.1, forward strand.
CCATAGGGAGGCTTTTACCATTACTCCCGATGTCCTGGCTCAAATGTTACAAGAAGCCTTAGCCAAGCAAAGAGAAGAGCTTAAGGCCGAAATGAGAACAGAGATGGAGCTAGCCATGCAACAGATGAGGGAGTTGCAAACCCATACGGTTGCACAACCCGGTCCACCAACACCAATCCAAATAACAAGGTGGAGTTACCCACCATAATCCTCATAATGTCGAAGACAGTGATTCAGAAATAGATGAACATATTTATGCCGATAAACCTCCTAAGAAAAAGGCGTTCGCTACCCAAAGCGGAAATGTTCCAATTCCTCCTACTGGAAATCATCCAAAACAAGGCGAGGGTGAAAATGAAAAGATGAAGGAGCTTGAAGGCAAAATTAATGCTTTAATGTCTGCTCACGAGGTTAAGAAGACCGGCATCCCGTGTCCATATCCGAGAGAGTGGGATTCAATCCCTTACCCGCCGAAATTCAGTTTGATTAATTTCACACCTTTTGACGGGAGGGGTTCGCCTACACAGCACTTAATCTATTTCAAGTCTCATTTGGGGGTGATCTCGGGAAATGAGCCTTTGATGATTCGGTCATTCGTCGGTACCCTTCGGGGAGCTGCCTTCGATTGGTATCGAAGACTCAAATCTGGGAGCATTAACTGTTGGAATGAAATGGAAAGCTCTTTTCTCAAGAACTTTGATGATGACACGTAAGTTTCCATTGGAACTCTCCTAGACGAAGCGTAAAGATGGGGAGACAATTGACACATTTGTTAAGCCGCTTCCAATAAAGCTATGAATTGCGAGATCCACCATCAAGAGTTCATATTGAAGACTTGTCACAACAATCTTTCTATAGAATTGTTGGAAGTCGTGGGGGTTGCACCACCAACCACTTGGAAAGAATTGAAACTCAATGGTGAAGAAGCGGAACGGTTCATCAGGAGGAAGAAGAATGAGAGAGGTGAACCCACAACGGTTCCCTCCAAGCCGAATTTTGTGCCCCGTGGCAAAGGAAAGGCGAAGCTAATGCCGTTGAAGCAAATCGCATTCCAACAAAGAACAACAAGCGCCACAACAAAGAAGAATCGCAATTGAGGTTTCAACAAAAACCTCAAGAATTGCAGAAGGCTCCGGATGCTAGGTTCCAAAAGAGTTATACTTTCAAAGAGGAAGAAGTGCCAGTTATCTTCAAATACCTCTTGGATAACAACAAGATCAAATTACCTCCAATCACAAATCAAGAGGAGGCTAACAAGACCTCGACCCCAAATATTGTGCGCACTCACGTATGGGTCCATCATCCCACCAAGAGTTGTTTTGTTCTTAAAGACAAAATTCAAGCTCTAATTGATGCAGGAATCATAACGGCGAAGAAGGAGAAGAAAGTTGGTTCAAATATGGTGGCTATCAACTTTGGATCTCTACCGCCCATGCCATATTTACAGAGGATTGTCCCTGAGGTTGAAGTTAAAACTGTTAATGATGATCCACATGGGCAACATCAGAAAGGGTTGGTATCATACACAGCTCCTAATGGCGAAGTACTTTGGATTCATCCAGATCTTCTTCAAGATGAGCAATGGACGGGGTCTTCTTCAACACGGAATTCCAAGCGTAAAGGCAAGATATGTGCTCATATTTCGGCAATTCCGGAAGAGGGTGACGAAAAAGCTCCAACTCTTTCGTCATCTGAAAATGAACATGAAGTTCTTGTGACAGAAGGTAACCCGGTTTATGCTACTAGAAGCGGACATAAATTCAGTTACCAATACCCTGAGAACTCTACTCCGAATGCCAAAACGCTAACGGAACTAGGAGTGGCAATGATTCCACCAACACAACCTGAAAGTCAGCAACAACAGGAAGTAGCCAAGGAGGATACAACCAAGCAGAAAGATAAACAACCTCAAGAGGTGCAAGTCCCGAGGCAGTCCCGATTTAATCATCCGATTAGGAGGGACAAACCGGGAAGTTCTGGCTCATCATATCGTTTCGACGTTATGACCCAGTTGGCCAACATTCCAAAGAAGGATAACTTTACGAAGTTACTACGTCTTTCTAAAGAGACTAGAGAAGCCTTACAGGAAGCGTTAGCTGATTCAGAAGCTTTTATCACTCAAGTCAAGCAGGTTCCGGAGAAGACCGAACACTGCAACTTGGCAGCAACACAATTCCCTTGCATAACCTTTACCCGAGAGGATATGCAGGTGAAAAATTCGAAGCACGACAGGCCATTATACTTCACTGGGTACATTGGCTCGATTGCTGTCAACAGGATTCAAGTTGATCTTGATCTGCAATAACATTATGCCACCGCTGATGTATCATCTTGGAATTCGCTAGCAAGTTGGCTTCTACAGCACGGTGATTTATGGATTTAATACCGGTCCGCACTTTGGGTAAAATCCGGATAAAGTGCCGCCTTGGAGATCTCAAATCTGAGGTTACATGTTATGTAATCGATGCAGACTTCAGATAACCTACTATTGGGTCGACCTTGGATCCACGGTAGCCTTATAGTCCCATCCACATTACATCGCTTGAAGTATGTCGACACCGATAATGTGGTCAAGACGGTGGTCGCGATAAGCAACCATTCAAGGGTTAGAAAATTATTTTACCGACTCTCTTTGTATGGTGTCAATCCGACATCAACCATCGCCCGTGGTACGGACAGCGGTAATGAAGCCGATACCGAGGCCGGCTCGACACGATGGAAGCTTTGTATTTAATGACATCGAACCTCTTGTAATCGATCATGACGGAGCTAAATCGCCGAGAAAGTTGTAACCGGCACTGTCGATGAACATATAATAAATGACGATTTAGAGTATGTACATAGTGTTGATATCGTAATGCAGCGCTGTACGTGGATCATGATGTACATGTACCGCCTTGTCGCTGAACCGTGAAGAAATGCCTTCAAAGTTCGACGATCAACATTCCTCCTTCCTTTGAAAGATGCAAAGCAAACAATCTTTGAAAAGGAAGAAAATCTCCACCACAAGATTATTGTGAGGAATCAAGATAGCAACGACGATCCGTGCAAACATTTTTCCAAATATAGCTCACAAGCGCACTCATTACATGAAGAAATGGGGATATAACTTCGCATTACCGATTCGGCCTGGCTTCGACGCGTGTTCGATTCGCCGACCTCTCCTCGTTCAAGGGAAAGCCCGATCATTATTATGAATATAAAAGGGGTCTGGGCTATGTTTCTTCATCCTCTGACGAATGCTGTTGGCAAATTGATGATCATGATAGCTCGCCGATTCTTCACCGATTCGATTCTAGTCTTGGCGAAGTGTTCAAGGGGCTAATGTCCAATATGACCACAATAAGTCCTGCACAGTCTGAAGAAGATGATTATTTACCAGAATGGGAAGACCCTTGGACTTTCCATCTGAATGTTCAGTTCGGTGTAGGCATCAAAAATTGCTGAAGAACCTCAAATATGACTAAATTATGAGAAGATCGAAGGACAACATCGTCGAAATCTCAAGAAGTCAACACATAAGAAGATTGTGTCTCGCTACAGTGCGAGACACTGGTTTGTGCCTCGCCATGAGCGAGACACTTGTTCATGTCTCGCTGATAGCGAGACACTTGTGTGTGTCTCGCTACGAGTGAGACACTTTGATGTGTCTCGCTACTAGCGAGACACTTGTTGGTGCCTCGCCACGAGCGAGACACCTTGATGTGTCTCGCAACTAGCGAGACACTTACTTGTGCCCCGCCAAAGGCGAGACACCCAGAATACCTGAAACGAGCTCTTGAAGGGTCTAAATCAATGCTGATGGGGCCCACTTGACTTTATCAACGCAGAGAGACGTTCAGATATTTTAATGGGCGGTTACACGCTGAAAATACCACCAGGCGGATTTTAGGGCATTTAATCGCGCCTTAAAGCAAATAAACCGCTACAATACCGGAGGGATTTACACCGCCGCCAGCCATGCAGGCAGTTTCATACCGCCGCAACAGGCAGAAGCGACATCGCCCTGTGAGCGGTAGCATGCCGGAGGTACCGAGCTGCCGCGCTAACTACAAATGTTGGGCACTTGTGTTTCTTCAGAGGGCACGTTTCCCAAGGACTATAAATACCCCCCTACATCCATTTGGGCAGGGGATCGGCATTTTGGCAATCAGAGATCAAAGAAATCAGAGCTTTTGCAAGGAGAGAGAGAGAATCCAAGCTTCCAAAGTTCAAGAACACGATCCACACGGAGATTCCTCGAGTTTAAGCTTTGACTTATTCTTGAGAAGAGTAGATATCTTACTTTGCTAAGATATTTGCTTAAGTTCTTGTTTCCTTTGCGAAGCATCAACTAAACCCCGTCGATTCGACGATCGCCGCACGGTGGTCCACGGATTACGGCCCCCAAGACAGAAAAGTCCCACAAAAACAGAGATCTACACTTGTAGTATCTTTTGTTCGAAGCCAGAGAGAGTTATCAAATTTCTTTGTAACCGAAAATTAAGGTGTAATTTTCTTAAGTTTTGTAATGGAAACGACAAAGAAATCAACTTTCACCCAAACACGATGGCGACCATTATGGAGCCAACGGTCTCGAGCCCGAGATCGTTGTGTCGCAGCCTTGTACGATCAAGCCGACCTTATGGTCGATGGATCGATTATTTCTTCGATCAAGCCAAGTTTGAAGAATATCTCTCCTCTTCCTCATCGAAGTCCTCCTCACCCCGCAAACATCGGAGGATATCATCCCCTAAGAGGGAGGTTCGCTCGTTGTGATGCGCAACCATTCTCGCTCGCTATGACGGAGGCGCATTTCCTCTCAACAACACCCCTGGATTTCAAAGCCGGAGCTCGCTGCTGACTCCTTTCGTAAGAAGGAGTCATTCAACAAGATTCAACCGCCTCGACGAAGAGGGCTCGCCGAGACAACGCCAAAAGATGGCCCGACAACTTGCAAAGGCCATGGAATCAACAGACGGAGTTCATTACAACACTAACTCAGGATCGAGGCGCCGCCAGTTACAACGCCAACCTCAATCAACCGACACTCCTCCCAAGGAAGAATGGGTTCTCGCCAAAAGGACCCGATTGACAAGGAAGGAGCGCCTAAAGCGCCGCGGCACGTTGCTCATGCACGCGCTATTGTTCGCAAGGCGCAGGAGTCTAAATCAACCGTGGAATCAACTCAAAATCACAAAGTTTGGGTCCCAAGTCAACGCCAAAATTGGTTTCAAGAGTCCGCCGCCGTAATTCTTCACCGAGACAGTTGAGCTACCTCGCTAGCGAGACAGTTTAAGCCGCCGCCAACAACAGATAAGTAAACCGCCTCGCGAAGCGATAAGTCAACCGCCGCCAAAAGCCAGGCAGCCTTCCATGCCTTAGCGAAAATTTGACATTTCCGCCTTTCTTCCGCCCTACCGAGGTATCAACCGCTAAGTTCGGAAACTGCTAACTTCAGTGTTTAATCGCCTTGGTCCACACCGGAAATAAAGGCAAGGTACCAATGAAGAAACGGTTGAGTTACCCCGCCCGTAAGAGTCCCGAGCAAGTCGAAATATCTCGTGTTTCCGTAATTCCAATTGCATCTCGCTTGAGCATCCCGCAAGGGTCCGCGAAGTCTACTAAAGGGAAGAACTCGAGGCGCAGGATTCGTGAAGTCACAAGAGATGATAAAACACTTGTGATTTGTACCAAGACAACTTCAGCGGATGAAGTTAAAACATCAAAAGTGCTTTCCAGGTCGAATGATCGACGCCACCAAAAGAAGACGTGTCCTCCAGTTAAGGACAACGTTACACTTGGGGGTGAAAGTACAACCAGCGACAAGCCACATCAACCGTGTCATCGTCAGTAGTAACACCTAAAGAGAACAATTGATGAAATAAATTGTTCTTGCTCGTGTGCACAACTAATCAAGACGCTGTTATCGATGTGCCCGTTCGAGTCAAACGCCAATCACAAAGAGCTTCAGTATTCGAGAGGCTTTCCCTGCCAGCAACGAAGATTTGAAGACGGAGTCAAGGCGACCCCGAAGAAAGAGAAGATCTACCATTCAAAAGATGAACTTCCTGAAGTTACTATTAACATGGTAAACAAAGGGAAAGGACTGGCGACGGATGCAGATCCTGACTTTACCCCTGGAGGAAAAGTTGGGTCTCAGATTTCCCAGAGATTGTCCCGATTGCAATTGCGAGCTACGCGACGCATTGACTATAGAAGAATGCATGAAGGAGAGTCATCCGAAGATGAAGTTTCCGACGCCTGCTCAGCAATAGCTTCAGACGGTACTGTTTCAAGTATGAGTCGTCACCGTAGGGAGGCTTTTACCATTACTCCCGATGTCCTGGCTCAAATGTTACAAGAAGCCTTAGCCAAGCAAAGAGAAGAGCTTAAGGCCGAAATGAGAACAGAGATGGAGCTAGCCATGCAACAGATGAGGGAGTTGCAAACCCATACGATCAAGACAACCCGGGTCCAGCCAATGTACCGATCTAGTCAACAAGGTGGAGCTATCAATCATGATACCCATACCGTCAAGACAAGGATTCGAGATAGATGAACACATTTATGCATAAACCTCCTAAGAAAAAGGTGTTCACTACCCAAAGCGAAGTGTTCCAATTCCTCTTACTAGGAATCATCCAAAACAAGCCGAGGATGAAAATGAAAAGATGAAGGAGCTTGAAGGCAAAATTAATGCTTTAATGATCGCCACGAGATTAAGAAGACCTAATCCCGTGTCCATATCCGAGAGTGGGATTCAATCCCTTACCACCGGGTTCAGCTTTGATTAATTTCACACCTTTGACGGGAGGGGTTCGCCACACAAAGACTTGATCTATTTCAAATCTCACTTGGGGTGATCTCGAAATGAGCCTTTGATGATTCGGTCATTCGTCGGTACCCTTCGGGAGCAGCCTTCGATTGGTATCAAGACTCAAAGCCGGAGCATTAACCGCTGGAATGACATGGAAAGCTCTTTTCTCAAGAACTTCTTTGATGATGACACGTAGTTTCCATTGGAACTCCTAGACGAGAAGCGTAAAATGGGGAGACAATTGACACCTTCGCTAAGCCGCTTCCGCAATAAAGCTATGAATTGCAGAGATCCACCATCAAGAGTTCATTTTGAAGACTTGCCACAACAATCTTTCTATAGAATTGTTGGAAGTCATGGGGGTTGCACCACCAACCACTTGGAAAGAATTGAAACTCAACGGTGAAGAAGCAGAACGGTTCATCAGGAGAAAGAAGAATGAGAGAGGCGAACCCACAACGGTTCCCTCCAAACCGAATTTTGTGCCCCGTGGCAAAGGAAAGGCGCAAGCTAATGCTGTTGAAGCAAATCAGGCATTCCAACAGCAACAACAAGCGTCACAACAGCAGCAACCGCAATTGAGGTTTCAACAAAAACCTCAAGAATTGCGTAAGGCTCCTGATACTAGGTTCCAAAAGAGCTATACTTTCAAAGAGGAAGAAGTACCGCTTATCTTCAAATACCTCTTGGATAACAACAAGATCAAATTGCCTCCAATTACAAATCAAGAGGAGGCTAACAAGACCTCGACCCTAAATATTGTGCGCATTACGTAAGAGTCCATCATCCCACCAAGAGTTGTTTTGTTCTTAAAGACAAAATTCAAGCTCTAATCGATGCGGAATCATAACGGCTAAGAAGGAGAAGAAAGTTGGTTCAAATATGGTGGCTATCAACTTTGGATCTCTACCGCCATGTCATATTTACGTAAGATTGTCCCCGAGGTTGAAGTTAAAACTGCTAATGATGATCCGCATGGGCAACGCCGTAAAGGGTTGGTATCATACACAGCCCTAACGGCGGCGTTTTGATTCATCCGCATCTTATTCAAGATGAGCAATGGACGGTCTTCTTCAACACGGAAGTCCAAGCGCAAAGGCAAACTCGGCTCATATTTCGCAATTCCTAAGAGGGTGATGAAAAGCTCCAACTCTTTCATTATCCGAAAATGAACATGAAGTTCTCGTGACGTAAGGTAACCCACCTTATGCTACCGTATGGGCATAAATTCAGCTATCAATACCCCGAATTCGACCAATGCCAAAACTCTAACGAACTGGGTGGCAATGACTCCACCTACAATAACTAAGAGCAGAAGTAGCTAAGGAGGATACAACCAAACGTAAAGATAAACAACCTCAAGAGGTGCAAGTCCCGAGGCATTCCGATTTAATCATCCGATTAGAGGGACAAACCGAAGTTCGTGCTCATCATATCGCTTCGACGCTATGACTCGGGCCAACATTCCAAAGAAGAATAACTCTTTACGAAGTTACTACGCCTTTCTAAAGAGACTAGAGAAGCCTTACAGAAGCTTTAGTCGATTCGTAAGCTTTTATCACTCAAGTCGCTGTGTTCCGAGAAGACCTAACACCGCAACTTGGCAAAGAACACAATTCCCTTTGCATAACCTTTACCCGAGAGGATATGCAGTGAAAAATTCAAGCACGACAGCCATTATATTTCATCGGGTACATTGGCTCGATTGCCGCCAACAGATTCAAGTTGATCCCGATCTCAGCAAAGATTATGCCACCGCTGATGTATCATCTTGGAATTCGCTAGCAAGTTGGCTTCTACAGCACGGTGATTTATGGATTTAATACCGGTCCGCACTTTGGGTAAAATCCGGATAAAGTGCCGCCTTGGAGATCTCAAATCGAGGTTACATGTTATGTAATCGATGCAGACTTCAGATAACCTACTATTGGGTCGAATTTGGATCCACGGTAGCCTTATAGTCCCATCCACATTACATCGCTTGAAGTATGTCGACACTGATAATGTGGTCAAGACGGTGGTCGCGGATAAGCAACCATTCAAGGGGTTAGAAAATTATTTTACTGACTCTCTTTTGTATGGTGTCAATCCGACATCAACCATCGCCTGTGGTACGACAGCGGTAATGAAGCTGATACCGAGGCCGGGCTCGACTACGATGGAAGCTTTGTATTTAATGACATCGAACCTCTTGTAATCGATCTTGACGGAGCTAAATCGTCAGGAGAAAGTTGTAACTGGCAGCTTGCTGATGAATATATAATAAATGATGATTTAGAGTATGTACATAGTGTTGATACTGTAATGCAGGTATTGTACAGGGATCATGATGTACATGTACCGCTCTCGCCATTGAACCGTGAAGAAATGCCTTCAAAGTTCGACGGATCAACATTCCTCCTTCCTTTGAAAGATGCAAAGCAAACAATCTTTGAAAAGGAAGAAAATCTCCACCACAAGATTATTGTGAGGAATCAAGATAGCAACGATGATCCGGCAAACATTTTTCCAAATATAGCTCACAAGCGCATTCATTACATGAAAAATGGGGATATAACTTCGCATTAACGGACCGGTCTTGGCTTCGACGCTGTGTTCGATTCCGCCGACTCTCTCATGTTCAAGGGAAAGCCCGATCGCTATTATGAATATAAAAGGGTCTGGCTATGTTTCTTCATCCTCCACTAATGCCGCTGCAAATTGATGATCATGACAAATGCCGATTCTTCACCGATTCGATTTTAGTCTTGGCTAAATGTTCAAGGGCTAATGTCCAATATGACCACAATAAGTCCTACACACCAAGAAGATGATTATTTACCGTAATGGGAAGACCCTTGACTTTCCATCCAATGTTCGCCGGGCGATAGGTTTGAACAAAGAGAGCCACCGAAGATGCAGCTTGTTCGCTAATATGGGTGATGAAGATAACCCGAAACCCATATTCATGAGTGGTAGTCTTCCTCCAGAAGAAAAAGAGGAATTGATTTCTCTTGTTCGGGAATATATTGATGTATTCGCCTGGAATTATGAAGACATGCCCGGCTTGATCCGTATAGCAAAGGCAATCGACTTAATATCGCCGTAATCTAAACTCGTGGAAACAACAACAAATAAGATTTCGTCCACAAATCATGGAAGCAATCGTAGCTGAGGTTAAGAAGCTCATAAAATCGGGCTTTATCAGGGAAGAGCAACATCCAGATTGGGTCGCAAATATTGTTCCTGTTCTAAAAAAGAATGGGACAATTAGAATTTGCATCGATTTCGAGATCTAAATTTGGCATGCCCTAAAGATGACTTTCCACTCCCCATCACGATGTCATCATAGATAACACGGTGGGTTTGAAAGAATGTCATTTATGGATGGGTTCTCTCGATATAATCAAATCAAGATGCATCCCGACGATGAGAAACATACTCATTCCGACGCCTCTTGGCATCTTTTGTTATACCGCTATGCCCTTTGGTTTGAAGAACGCAGAGCTACTTATCAACGGCAATGACAAATATTTTGAGGATCATCTAAGAAAGACCGTCGAATGCTATGTTGACGATTTAGTAGTGAAAAGTCGATAAGAACCATCATATTAAAGATCTCGTGACGGTATTTGAACTTATGCGGGTCATCAATTGAAGATGAATCCAACTAAGTCATTTTTGGGAATGGCCGTAAGTTCCTTGGTTTCATTGCCACGCCAAAGGGAATTCATATTGATCCGCATAAGGTGAAGGCGACACGAATTACAACCCCAAGAATCTCAAAGAACTCGAGGGTTGCAAGGGAGATTGGCTTATATAAGACGGTTTATTTCGAACCTTGCGGGCAAGTGTCAGCCTTTCTTCAAAATAGCCAAGAAGGGTGTTTCATTTGTTTGGGATGATGCTTGTCAGAAGGCTTTTGAAGATATTAAAATATATCTATCAAATCCTCCTATTCTCGCCGCGACCGAAATCGAAGGCCGCTCTGATTTACGCCGAGCTAACCAACCATTCATTAAGTGCTTTATTAGCACAAGATGATGATAACGGTCACTAACAAGCTGTATACTATTTGAGTCGGACAATGGTGGGCCGAACTCCATATCCCCGATATCGAAAGAATGCCTAGCTTTGGTATTTGCACCGTAAAATGCGCCATTACTTGGTCTGACAGACGATACATGTTATCTCGATGTTAATCCAATTCGAGTATTCATGACACAACCAAATTTCTTTGAATTGGCGATTAGCGAGATGGGCATTACTCCTTTCGAATAATGACATCCACTTCAAACAGCCAGGTCGGTGAAGGGACAAGCGATTTGTGATCTTCTAGCCGCACACACCGATAAAGCTATACTTTATGAAGATTTACCCGACAAACTTACGAGGTTAATCACACTTCATGAATATGTGTGGCAATTATACTGACGGAGCGCCCCGCAACTAATGTGGCGAAGTGCTCCCGGATGTTCTAAGATTTCACGAGTCGGAGTTGTCTTAGTTTCCTGAGAAACATGTGATGCCTCGGCTTATTCGCTGACTCGAGCCGCTCTAATAATGTGGCTGAATATAATGCTACTTATTGGGCTCGCTTTGCTAAAGAGTCGGGGTCAATATCTCAAGCTGCTCGGAGATTCTCAACTTATAGTTAAGCAAATTCGTGGAGACTATGAAGTTAGAACCGGATTTGATCCCATATCATGAAGCAAAGAATAGAGATGGCGTAATCATTCAAAAGTTTCTTCATCGAATATATACCACGGCTTCGTAATGCTTATGCCGATGCATTGGCAAAGATCGGGTCGCTTCATTGGCGCAACCCTCAAACAGAGCAGTCACACCGTGGAGAACACACCAACTTTTCATACCGTAATATATTTTGGGTGTCAAAGAAACACATGCTACTTCAACAGACTCAACTTCGAGATTGGCGCTTCCTATTATAGATTATGTCTTACACGGTATTTTACCGAAGATATAAAAGAAAGGGAATCTATCCGAAGAAGAGCCGAGATTCTACTACAACGCAAAGATTCAACACTTTATCGCCGCGACGCACGATGGATTGTTACTCCGATGTCTTTCACCAAGGAAGCGTAAGAGGCACTTAAAGAAGCACATGATGGTACTTGGCGCGATCAACCCGGTCCTAAGCCGAGATAGACTAAGAAGGTTAGGCTATTATTGGCCAACCATGATTAGAGATGCATCAATACGCCAGACGATGTCACGCTGCGGTCAAATACATGCAAATTACATGCATCACCGCCGTAAGATCTACACCCGCCGCCTACTTCTTGTCGCTTGAAACATGGGGAATGGATGTGGTAGGACCCATATTCCCCCGCAAGAAAAGGTGATCGCTTATTTTGGCAATTACCGACTACTTCTCTAAATGGGTCAAGCAATTCGCCAAAGAAGTCAAACGAGCATCGCCATCAATTCATTAAACACCATATTATCTATCGATATGGTGTTCCGAGACTAATTGTGCATGACAATGGTCCTCGCTCATCAAGAACGCTTTGTCGATTCTCATGCAAGTTCGTAATACAAGACGCTGGCCCACGCCTTATAATCCCACCGCAAATGGTTTAGCCGAAGCCTTCAATAAGACTATCATTAAGATCTTAGCAAAGCTAGTCAAACCAATAAACGCCATTGGGATGATAAACTTGGTGAAGCTCTTTGGGCGATCGCACCACGTCAACATCGACAGATTCACACCATATTCCTTGGTATACGGATGTGAAGTCGCTTTTGCCTTTAGAGATACAAATTGCCACTTCGTAGCCCTTGCGATAGGGATGACAGTGACTAACAACATCAAAAGCGCCTCGAGGAGCTTGAGATGTTAGATGAGAAACGCTTGGGAGCTCAAAGAACATTGAGTTATACCAAGCCGTAATTTCCAAAGCCTTTAACAAGAAAGTCCCAGATCGGAGTTTCAAGGAAGGAGACTTGGTACTCGCCGTCCGCCAATCGATGATTCTCAATTCCAAGAAGAAAGGCAAATTCCAACCCAAATGGGAAGGACCGCTTATAATTGATACTGCCTACTCAAATGGAGCATATCGCTGATCACTCAAGATGGTGACAAGTTAATGATGCCAATTAACTGAAAGTTCTCAAGATATATTATCCCTAATATATTCAGATAACCGCTGCAGATTGAATTATTAGACTTGTGAACAAATACATTCACTAAGCTCATTTTATCAAAAATCTTAAACGATTGAAGCCACCGATAATATTAATTTCTTTCATGACACGTGGTTCGCTACCAAGAGAAGACACAACAGGTTCGCTACCCAAGAGAAAACACACTGTGGTTCGCTTCCAAGAGAAGACACAACAGGTTCGCTACCCAAGAGAAAACACACTGTGGTTCGCTACCAAGAGAAAACACACTGTGGTTCGCTACCAAGAGAAGACACAACAGGTTCGCTACCCAAGAGAAAACACACAACGGGTTCGCTACCAAGAGAAGACACAACAGGTTCGCTACCAAGAGAAGACACAACGGGTTCGTTACCCCAAGAGAAGACACAATTCCAAAAGGTTATGTATTCATTACATAGCTGGTTATATTAAATCTACGCCTATTTATGCGTAGTGGGTGTTATTCCCGCCCTAAATCAGAATAAGTCGCCTAACACACGCCGGGTAATCGGGCCTCGCGGATAATTGATTAAGCTTCACGATTCAATATCGTGAGCATAAAGTCTAAGAGAATTCACTCTTTAGCTAACGCTATGTGTAGAACGGACTTAAATAATCTACATGCTAGCCCAATTCAAACGGTAATTGGTAAAGGCATATCAAACTGCTGATGGTCGAGGGTTTGCCAAAAATCCTATTAAGGTTATATCCATTCGCTCAAAGCGTAATAAAGAACGTAATAAAAGTTGACAAAAGTAAATTTTATTTCATAAATGATGGGGTTTAAAATACATTGTCGACTAAACAAAGATCAAAAGTGTCCTATGGGGAGAATTGACGGCGCGGATTCGTTTCTTCCAACCAAAGCTCACCGGTATTCTTGTTCCAATTCCTTCTCGAAGGACTCTAGAAGCATCATTAATAGTTAGAAGTTGAATGATCTTTCGATCCAGCCAGCAGATCTCTCATCGGATGCCTTCAATTGCTCTGGCTAATTTTGAGCGAAGTCTTCCGAAATGGCCAAGTCGATCTTCAAAAGAGCTGAGCCTCTTCAAGATCTTCCAAAGCCTTCTTCAGCGAAGCAATTTCAAGATCTTGCTTCATCGAACGGATCAATTCGCATTGACCTCATTCCGCCTATGCAGAGTGGCCCTTATGCTCAGATTGGCTTGCACTTGTTGTAGCTCTTCTTCACAGCCTTTCGCTTAACCTCTCGAAGCTTGCATGATGGATTCAACCCGAAGAGATGTAAGAAGAAGCACCTTCGACCGTAGTTTCAAGCTCTCCTAATTTTGCTCTAATTGAGCTAAGTCTTCGTGATAGAGTCCGCTAAATCGAAAAGCCCTCTTCCCTTATGGACGCCACACGCCGATCAAGAAGCCGCTTGAAAGAACTAAGAGAGAAGCCCTTGGTTGTGATTCTTCGATAACATTCTTCAAGAGAAAGATGAACCCTTCGAAGCCCTCAAGGCGATCACCGCTTCCCGGATCATCATCCCACATCAACGCCTTTGATCGTGTCATACAATAATCAAGAAGGCCAGAAGAAGAAATGTTAGTTTTTTAAGTCTTACATGCTTGAACTTTCATGAGAAACAAAATTGGAAGATATACCGATACGGCTAGAAGATCCTCCAGAAGTGTCGTTTCTACACTCATCAATTCAGCTTGAGAACCACCGGTTGATTCAATTTCAGGTTGGATAGCCGTGGTCCCGGTGAATAATAGGCCTTCAATTTGAGTTGTTTGCTCCATAGTTGGTTGTTCGCCTCGGAACCAATCAAACCGATTCAGTTCGCTTGAGTAGTTGGTGGTCCAGTTGAACAAACGACTCTCAAGAACAAGTGGATACGATGATGGACTCAAGAGGGAGAACAAGGGTTGAATCTCCAATAATGGAGACCGCAGGAGTTTGTTCTACAAGAGTAGTAACAAGTCCTACAGTGAGAATACCATCATGTCAATTGTCCGCTAAAAAGACCGACAAGAGTTGGGCGATAAGACACGCATCACGTAAGAGCTAGCTTCTACAAGAGATTCCTCCGAGTAGGTTCCGATAGCATCTCAAATCGATGTGGATCAAATTCGAGAAAGAGATCATTTGAGCCAAGCTTTGTTCAAATGACCCTCGAAACTCTCTTCATGTGCGGGTTCGCTGGCCTCTCGCTTTCCACCGTGACATCAACAATACGCCTGGTGTTAGTATACACATATCTACATATATGAGAATCATAATAACATATATGTACATACCAAGAGCTCTGCCTGGTTCGTGATTTATCAAGCTCTCCACCAAGCCGCTTCTCCCTCAATCGCTTCTTCCATCACCGCAGCATAGCAGTATTAGTGCTTCAATTCAATGAAGGGAGAACAAAAGTAAAGTTCAAATCTCATACCGTGAGTTGGCTCAGTCGGTTAACGCTATGCCATTTCTGGAATTTTTCTAAAAGAATATGAAGCTGCTAGCAATAAGTGGAGGAACCAATTCGACTCTTTCATGATTCTAAGTCGCCATCCGTGATGAAATGGTCACCGCAGCTAAAGACCCTAAAACCGGAGGGATGTCAATGTCGCTCAGAGTGGTATCGAGCCGCCCCGATCCATAGTTTCAGCGCTGTATCTCCGTGCCGATCCTCATAAGTGAACACTTGGAGGAGAAGGTTCACCGAACCTCGCTTCTTCGATAAGAAAAATGGAATAATTAATAATCATAGATGAAATGGTAAAGTCCGACATGATGAATACGAAGTCATACCTTCTTCCGAAGCGAAAATCGCGTCTATCGCCGTGAGTTGGTAATTTCGGGAACTCCAAAGCCCGCGACCTTCTTCGACGCATTAAAGCTCGGGCGAGAAGTGGAAGTATGAACGGTCGGTGATGGACGAGCCCTCTTCGAGTATAAGTTCGGCGCTTCTTCTTCTTCCCCGCTCTCACCGGCCATCCTGGGGATAGTAAGAACGACCTTCGCGCAGGCCGCTTCAAAGGACGCTTTGGAGGAGGTGGAACATGAGAAGAGGGTTTGACCGTACATCCCGCCGAATCGAGAGCGGCGAGGCGATGGCACTACAACTTCGCCCGGACTGACTCACTGACTAACAGCCGCTTCTTCTTCGTAAGTGTGGATCAGATAATCAAATTCCTCTTCTTCACTCTCTTCTTGGGTGACCTTCTTCTTGCCTTTTGATTTCTCGTGGAAGGACGAGCTCGCTTGGGGAAGCACGGTTGGTGTAGGCTCTCTGTGTTCTACTGGAGCGCATGTCGCAATGAGCCATTTGCGATAGGAAAGTCATCCAAGCTTCGCTCGGCAGCCAGGGAGATCAACTTGGCATGGTGCACCGCTATGTTCCAATACCGTGCTGGCACCGCCAATAAGACCTCCATGAGTCTTCATTCCACGATTTGAATTCTCGACATAGATCCGGTCAGAGCCAAACCGACGAGAAAAGCTGCATGGGAAATAAGGCTCGACATCGCAGAATTCTTCACCCTAAGATCGTAACCAATGCTAATGTTCATTAGCCATCGGAAGCAACCAAGATCCGTATTAGTTCGGCTTCCGCTAGGCCCAGCAGCATCTACAAGCATGTCATCATATCGGCCTGAAAAGTTTGGGAAACATTTAAAGAATTCCCAACTCTTAGTAATTCTGAGTTGGCGAGATGCTTCAGACCACTGTCTCGCTTTCCATTTACATTCTTCCAAGATCTGTAAATAAGGCAATTCATAATCTACTATGTCAGGGGCCGTCATCAGATCTGGACGATGAAGCACGAGCCAGGCCATCAAATAGGTATACGGCAGTTCTACTTTGACGGCTGGGATGTCGCTAGAAGACCCTTTACCCTTGTGGAGAAAACCGGAAACTATCCGTCGAAGTCCCCCATGAATGTCCGCCACCATCGCCGGAAGAAGAGAAAGGCGACGACCGTGACCAGCTCAACGGCCGAAAAGCACTTCTAAAGGCGTGGCATCCAAGATTGGTACGGACTACACACTTCTTCAACCGATAGCCAAGTAGCCCGCCAAGAGAGTTTGTGGCTTGATCTCGCTTTTGTAGTCGCCACAAGAAAGTCTCAAATTTCGCTCCTTAGAAATTTTGCCCTCAAAGATATGGGGTAGTGAAGGATTGGGCATTTATCTTTGCAATTAGTTTGTTGATGGCGTAGGAGTGGAGGTTTTCGCTCGCTACATCCTCGCCACCTCTAAGTTCTCGAACAGATAATCGCGAATCGCTTATGGCTAATCAAGGAAGCCTCCTAGCCTTCACGCCCACCGCCGCTATTGCAGCTTGATAGTGGCAAGTCACCCTACGTAATATCATAAACAGTGATCTTCTTTCATTTCAATCGCCGATTGACGGAAAATATTCTTGATATGGTGCTTCACCCATTGAAGACCGACACCTTCATCATCTCATGAAGTGGTAGACCCAATTCTCCATTCTTTGTTAAGAAGGTGTTGGTATTCGGTTGTAGATTTCCAAAGAATGCGAGGAAATGATACGAAGCCGGAGGAATTCCATACATGCTAGCACGGATGGGAACATATAATCCACTTTTGAGTTCCCGACTCCATCGGCCGAGAACGTAAGCCGCCATCCGTCCACCATCGGTCGGCAGAGAATGTACCCAACCGGCACCGTGAGATTTCTTAGAGGCAACTCCTTCCTATTTTGGCCAAGCCATTCTTCAATGTGTCGCCTTTGACCATCAGCTCATCATGAGGTGGGCTGTCCCGACTCCACAAGGCCCGTAAAGCTCTAATATAGTTCTTGTCACTAGAACCTCGAACTGCGCTTTGCCGATATATCCGCAGTTGTATGCTCCAAATCTTCGGGCCTGTGACATATTCCTCTTAATCGATAAATTGCGCAACCGCAAGAGTGAATGATGGCGGCAAACGGAGGTAAATAAAGATTAGAGCCATCACCTTCATACCATGGTTCACCAACAGATAAGGCTTCGATCCGCAATGTAATCCCCAATAAATAACCGACTTCCTCATTATCTCGTGGATCCAAAGATTTTTGTTAATGGGCGCCGGTGATCATTCTTCGTGAATCGCGACGATAACCATGTTCTAACGCCCAATAATTCGAGGCGATTTGGACCGAAAGCAGGAGCATCACCACTAGTGGCATCTCTTGAGAAGAGGAAAACACAGAGTCGCGGTAATCCACTTGGCTCATGAACATTGAATGCCGTAGGGGAAACTCAACCGCAGCACACATATACTTATAAGTGCCGAAGTTAAAATTAACATCAAAAATGGCTAAGTGTTGGGACACCGACTACCAAGCAATGGAGACAGTCAAGCCGCCGCCGCCAGCGGGAGACAATCACAATCGCCTCGCCAACAATGGTGACAGCCTCGAATCGACTCGCCAGCGCAGACAGCCAACCGCCGCCAAGAAATGGTAGACAAGCCACAACCGCCTCGCCAGAAGCGACATTGTATCGACCGCCAAGAAACACGACAATCAAGCTTTGTTCGTTGATTTGACAGATGTTCGCTATGCAAAACACTTGTTTTAGCCTGCATCCACACAAAGGAGGACCTCGACTCTTCTCAAATGCCTCGCAAAGGAGAACAAATGAGGATTTTATACAAAATGCAAACTTTTCAATCCAAAATAAGTGCATATATCGAGAAGAACTCACCCCAAAAGGCAGTCGGTTCTTCGACATCGAGGTTTGGGGAACGGATTTGGCCTTGGAGACACGAGATCTTTGGGAGACATGATAAAAATCGATTTTTTGGCTTGAACAAGAGAAAAGCTAGGTTTTGATGAAAATCCAAGCAAAAAGGGACAAAAGACTTAGGGTTTGTCAAGGGGCTTTGATCCGATAGAGGAGCAGAGGAGGCCCGATTTTGTGGTGAAAATCGACCAAAACCGAAGAATCCAAGAAAACCGAGAAAACCCTAGATCTAAAGAGGGTTTTCGAGCAAACTTGGAAGCTTGAGAGATTAAAAGGGCTTGCTAAGGTTGATGGGGAAAAGAGAAGGTTTTGAAGAGGGTTTTAAAGTCCAAAAGGCGGATTTCGCTTGTCGACAAAACCCTAGGTATTGGGTTTATAAAGGCCGGCACCGCTTCACTCTCTTTGAGCGAGACACTTTATGCCGCCGCCAAACTCTTTGAGCGAGACATCTCACGCTGCCTCGCCAAACTCTTTGAGCGAGACATCTCACGCTGCCTCGCCAAACTCTTTGAGCGAGACATCTCACGCTGCCTCGCCAAACCCCTTTAGCGAGATACCAGTTGCCTCGCTTCGCTTTCTTCAAGTGGGACAATTCCAGATATTGATAATTATTCTCGCACGGATTCAAGGCAGATATTCAAGACAGATTGGTTCCATATTCCATATAGAAGTTTTCCGAAATCGATGTTCAAAATCGATGACGCTTTTTCTCAATGACTCTTAAGGCATTCAATCACAACCCAAGTGATGACTTTCAAGATGAAGATGATTAGTCCAAAGCTTACTTCGACATTTCAATCCATTCAAATACAAATGCAACAGCTTATTGAACTCAAAATATGGTCACGACGACGCCAGAGCCAAGGTTCAAGAAATCAAGCAAAACATGGGCCTCTTCTACAAAGTTCAACGATGAACGTAAATAAGATCTTATCCAAAGTATTCCGCACTTCGACAAAATACGAGGAGTCCGAAAACTTTGGAGGGGTATCTCAGAGGCATCAAAATTGCCAAGAACCTCAAATATGACTAAATTATGAGAAGATCGAAGGACAACATCGCCGAAATCTCAAGAAGTCAACACATAAGAAGATTGTGTCTCGCCACAAAGGCGAGACATCGGTTTGTGCCTCGCCATGAGCGAGACACTTGTTCATGTCTCACGATAGCGAGACACTTACTTGTGCCTCGCCACGAAGCGAGACACCTTGATGTGTCTCGCTACTAGCGACTTGTTGGTGCCTCGCCACGAAGCGAGACACCTTGATGTGTCTTGCAACTAGCGAGACACTTACTTGTGCCCCGCCAAAGGCGACACCCGTAATACTTAAACGAGCTCTTGAAGGGTCTAAATCAATGCCGATGGGGCCCACTTGACTTTATCAACGCAGAGACGCTCGATATTTTAATGGGCGGTTACACGCTGAAAATACCACTAGGCGTGATTTTAGGGCATTTAATCGCGCCTTTAAAGCAAATAAACCGCTACAACACCGAGGATTTACACCGCCGGGCCATGTAGGTACCATACCGCCGCCGCCGAGGTAGCTGACATCGCCGCCTCGCGAGAGGTAGAGCGCCAGGCGTACCGAAGCCGCCGCCGCTAACTACAAATGTTGGGCACTTGTGTTTCTTCGAGGGCACGCTTCCCAAGGACTATAAATACCCCCTACATCCATTTGGGCAGGGATCGATTTTGGCAATCGAGATCAAAGAAATCGAGCTTTTGCAAGGAGAGAGAGAGAATCCAAGCTTCCAAAGTTCAAGAACACGATCCACACCTGAGATTCCTCGAAGTTTAAGCTTTGACTTATTCTTGAGAAGAGTAGATATCTTACTTTGCTAAGATATTTGCTTAAGTTCTTGTTTCCTCTAAGCATCAACTAAACCCCGCCGATTCGACGATCACAGACGTGGTCCACTGACACGCTGCCCCCAAGACAGAAAAGTCCCACAAAACAGAGATCTACACTTGTAGTATCTTTTGTTCGAGTTTGTGAGAGAGTTATCAAATTTCTTTGTAACTGAAAATTAAGGTGTAATTTTCTTAAGTTTTGTAATGGAAACGACAAAGAAATCAACTTTCACCCAAACATTCTACGATAGGTTTGAACAAAGAGAGCCACCAAGATGCAGCTTGTTCGCTAATATGGGTGATGAAGATAACCGAAACCCATATTTGTGAGTGGTAGTCTTCCTCCGTAAGAAAAAGAGGAATTGATTTCTCTTGTTCTGAATATATTGATGTATTCACCGAATTATGAAGACATGCCCGGCTTGATCCGTATAGCAAAGGTAATCGACTTAGCTAAGATTTCGGCCCACAAATCATGGAAGCAATCAGAATGAGGTTAAGAAGCTCATAAAATCGGCTTTATCGTGGAAGAGCAACATCCGTGATTGGGTGGCAAATATTGTTCCTGCTCTAAAAAGAATGGGACAATTAGAATTTGCATCGATTTCGTGAGATCTAAACTTGGCATGCCCTAAAGATGACTTTCCACTCCCCATCACGATGTCATCATAGATAATACGTATGGTTTGAAAGAATGTCATTTATGGTCGGATTCTCTCGATATAATCAAATCAAGATGCATCCCGACGATGAGAAACATACTTCATTTCTGGACTTCTTGGCATCTTTTGTTATACCGCTATGCCCTTTGGTCTCAAGAACGCAGAGCTACTTATCAACGGCAATGACAAATATTTTGAGGATCATCTAAGAAAGACCGTCAATGCTATGTTGACGCATTTAGTAGTGAAAAGCCGGATAAGAGCGATCATATTAAAGATCTCGTGATGGTATTTGAACTTATGCGGGTCATCAATTGAAGATGAATCCAACTAAATCTTTCTTGGGAATGGCCAGCTGGTAAATTCCTTGGTTTCATTGCCACGCCAAAGGGAATTCATATTGATCCACACAAGGTGAAGGCGACATGAGTTACAACCCCAAGAATCTCAAAGAACTCGAGGGTTGCAAGGAGATTGGCTTACATAAGACGGTTTATTTCAACCTTATGCAAGTGTCACCATTCTCCAAGCTAGCCAAGAAGGGTGTTTCATCTGCTTGGGATGATGTTTGTCGAAGGCTTTTGAAGATATTAAAATATATCTATCAAATCCTCCCGCTCTCGCCGCACCAAATCGTGAAGGCCAATCTTAATTTACGCCGAGCCACCAACCATTCATTAAGTGATTTATTAGCACAAGATGATGATAACGGTCACGAACAAGCGGTATATTATTTGAGTCGGACAATGGTGGGCGCTGAATCTCGATATCCTGATATCGAAAAAGAATGCCTAGCTTTGGTATTTGCAGTCCAGAAAATGCGTCATTACCGGCCTGACAGACGATACATGTCATCTCGATGTTAACCCATTCGAGTATTCATGACACAACCAAATTTCTTTGAATTGGCGATTAGCGAGATGGGCATTACTCTTTCGAATAATGACATCCACTTCAAACAGCCAGGTCGGTGAAGGGACAAGCGATTTGTGATCTTCTAGCCGCGCGACTCGTCAGATAAAGCTATACTTTATGAAGATTTACCCGACGAAACCTACGAGGTCAATCACACTTCTCATGAATATGTGTGGCAATTATACTGACGGAGGCCCCACGCAACCAATGTGGCGAAGTGCTCCCCGATGTTCTAAGATTTCACCGAGTCGAGTTGTCTTAGTTTCCTGAGAAACATGTGATGCCTCTGCTTATTCGCCGACCGAACCGCGTTTCTAATAATGTGGCTGAATACAATGCTACTTATTGGGCTCCGCTTTGCTAAAGAGCCGGGGTCAATATCTCAAGCTGCTCGGAGATTCTCAACTCATAGTTAAGCAAATTCGTGGAGACTATGAAGTTAGAAACCGATTTGATTCCATATCATGAAGCGGCAATAGAGATGGCGTAATCATTCAAAAGTTTCTTCATCGAATATATACCACGCCTTCTAACGCTTTATGCCGATGCGTAGCAAAGACTGGCCGCTTCATTGGCAACCCTCAAACAGAGCAGTTCGCCACCTGAGGACACACCAACTTTTCATACCGTAATATATTTTGGGTGTCAAAGAAGCACATGCTACTCAACGGACCCGAAGCTCGAGATTGGCGCTCCGATTATAGATTATGTCTTACATGGTATTTTACCGTAAGATGTAAAAGAAAGGGAATCTATCCGAAGAAGAGCCGAGATTCTACTACAACGCAAAGATCTCAACACTTTATCGCCGACATATGATGGATTATTATCCTGTCTTTCGACCGAGGAAGTGGAAGAGGCACTTAAAGAAGCACATGACGGATTTGCGTGCGATCAACCTCGGTCCTAAACCGAGATAGACTAAGAAGGTTAGGCTATTATTGGCCACCATGATTAGAGATGCATTGAATATGCGAGACGATGTCACGCTGTCAAATACATGCAAATTACATGCATCACCGTAAGATCTACACCCGCCGCCTACTTGGCCGCTTGAAACATGGGGAATGGATGTGGTAGGACCTATATTTCCGCCAAGAAAGGTGATCGCTTATTTTAGCGACACGACTACTTCTCTAAATGGGTCAAGCAATTCCGCCAAAGAAGTCAAGACGAAAGCACCGCCATCAAATTCATTAAACACCATATTATTTATCGATATGGTGTTCGAGATGAATTGTGCATGACAATGGTCCTCGCCATCAAGAACGCCTTCGCCGATTCTCGCAAGTTCGTAATACAAGACGCCTCGCCCACGCCTTATAATCCCACCGCAAATGGTTTAGCCAAGCCTTCAATAAGACTATCATTAAGATCTTAGCAAAGCTAGTCAAAACCAATAAACGCCATTGGGATGATAAACTTGGTGAAGCTCTTTGGGCATACCGCACTACGCTCAACACCAACAGATTCACACCATATTCCTTGGTATACGGATGTGAAGCCGCTTTTGCCTCTAGAGATACAAATTGGCCACTTCGCAGCTTTGCGATAGGGATGACAAGCTTACCTAACAATATCAAAAGCGCCTTGAGGAGCTTGAGATGTTAGATGAAAACGCTGGGAGCTCAAAGAACGATTGAGCTATACCAAGCCGTAATTTCCAAAGCCTTTAACAAGAAAGTCCCAGATCGGAGTTTCAAGGAGGGAGATTTGGTACTCGCCGTCCGCGACCAATGATTCTTAATTCCATGAAGAAAGGCAAATTCCACCTAAATGGGAAGGAGCGCTTATAATTGATACTGGTCTACTCAAATGGAGCATATCACCGATCACTCAAGATGGTGACAAGTTAATGATGCCAATTAACTAAAGTTCTCAAGATATATTATCCCTAATGTATTCAGATAATCCGCTGCAGATTGAATGATTAGACTTGTGAACAAATACATTCACTAAGTTCCCATTCTAACAAAATCTTAAACGACAGCCACCGATAATATTAACACCTATTATTAATTTCTTTCATGAATCGGTTCGCTTCCAAGAGAAAACACACAACGGGTTCGCTGCCCCAAGAAAACACACAACAGGTTCGCTACCAAGAGAAAACACAAAGGGTTCGCTGCCCCAAGAGAAAACACACAACGGTTCGCTTTTGCCCCAAGAGAAAACACAACGGGCTCGCTTCACGAAGGAAACGGCTCGAGGGGATCACACTCACGGCGAGAGGATCGTCAAGGGGATCACACTCAACGGCGAGAGGATCACGAGCGGTGAGATCTACAAGGAGAAATCACAGCTATCCCCCAGGTTAAGACGAAGCTTAACCTAGAGGGTATCCGAGTTCGACCCAAGTTTGCTTTTACCTTCCCATAGATCCGGACGCCGATCGACTTGAGTCACGGCAGCTCTGAACCGTAAGGCCAGATCTCGCGAGGGCTCTTCGGTCCGCCAAAATCACCAAGTCCCCACCCAAGATCCCCAAACCAACCTCGACCATGAGCAAGACCCCCCATTTATACAAAACCAGCAGGGCTACGCCAACAGTGGTTCTGGCCATTGTCGAGCCACCTGGCCTTGTTTCCAGGTGCTCCCGCCAGTTGTCGAGGTGGCCCCCAAGACAGAAAAGTCCCACAAAAACAGAGATCTACACTTGTAGTATCTTTTGTTCGAAGTTTGTGAGAGAGTTATCGAATTTTTTGTAACCGAAAATTAAGGTGTAATTTTCTTAAGTTTTGTAATGGAAACGACAAAGAAATCAACTTTCAACCCAAACATTCGGCGATAGGTTTGAACAAAGAGAGCCACCAAGATGCATTGTTCAAGTTAATATGGGTGATGAAGATAACCCAAACCCATATTTGTGAGTGGTAGTCTTCCTCCGTAAGAAAAAGAGGAATTGATTTCTCTTGTTCTGAATATATTGATGTATTCACTCGAATTATGAAGACATGCCCGGCTTGATCCGTATAGCAAGCAGTAATCGACTTAGCTAAGATTTCGGCCCACAAATCATGGAAGCAATCAGAATGAGGTTAAGAAGCTCATAAAATCGGGCTTTATCAGGGAAGAGCAACATCCAGATTGGGTGGCAAATATTGTTCCTGTTCTAAAAAAGAATGGGACAATTAGAATTTGCATCGATTTCAGAGATCTAAACTTGGCATGCCCTAAAGATGACTTTCCACTCCCCATCACAGATGTCATCATAGATAATACGTGTGGGTTTGAAAGAATGTCATTTATGGACGGATTCTCTGGATATAATCAAATCAAGATGCATCCCGACGATGAGAAACATACTTCATTTCGGACGCTTCGCATCTTTTGTTATACCGCTATGCCCTTTGGTCCAAGAACGCAGGAGCTACTTATCAACGGCAATGACAAATATTTTGAGGATCATCTAAGAAAGACCGTCGAATGCTATGTTGACGCATTTAGTAGTGAAAAGCCGGATAAGAGCGATCATATTAAAGATCTCGTGATGGTATTTGAACTTATGCGGGTCATCAATTGAAGATGAATCCAACTAAATCTTTCTTGGGAATGGCCGCTGGTAAATTCCTTGGTTTCATTGCCACGCCAAAGGGAATTCATATTGATCCACACAAGGTGAAGGCGATAATGAGTTACAACCCCAAGAATCTCAAAGAACTCGAGGGTTGCAAGGAGATTGGCTTACATAAGACGGTTTATTTCAACCTTATGCAAGTGTCACCATTCTCCAAGCTAGCCAAGAAGGGTGTTTCATTCGCTTGGGATGATGTTTGTCGAAGGCTTTTGAAGATATTAAAATATATCTATCAAATCCTCCCGCTCTCGCCGCGACCGAAATCGTGAAGGCCAATCTTAATTTACGCCGAGCCACCAACCATTCATTAAGTGATTTATTAGCACAAGATGATGATAACGGTCACGAACAAGCGGTATATTATTTGAGTCGACAATGGTGGGCGCCAATCTCGATATCCCGATATCGAAAAAGAATGCCTAGCTTTGGTATTTGCACCCGTAAAATGCGCCATTACCGGTCGGACAGACGATACATGTCATCTCGATGTTAACCCAATTCGAGTATTCATGACACAACCAAATTTCTTTGAATTGGCGATTAGCGAGATGGGCATTACTCCTTTCGCGAATAATGACATCCACTTCAAACAGCAGAAGTCGGTGAAGGGACAAGCGATTTGTGATCTTCTAGCCGCGACCACAACGATAAAGCTATACTTTATGAAGATTTACCGACGAAACCTACGAGGTCAATCACACTTCTCATGAATATGTGTGGCAATTATACTGACGAGCCCCGCGAACCAATGTGGCGAAGTGCTCCCGGATGTTCTAAGATTTCACCGAGTCGGAGTTGTCTTAGTTTCCTGAGAAACATGTGATGCCTCGGGCTTATTCACGACCGAACCGTGCTCTAATAATGTGGTCAATACAATGCGCTACTTATTGGGCTCAGCTTTGCTAAAGAGTCGGGGTCAATATCTCGCTGCCGGAGATTCTCAACTCATAGTTAAGCAAATTCGTGGAGACTATGAAGTTAGAACCGGATTTGATTCCATATCATGAAGCGGCAATAGAGATGGCGTAATCATTCAAAAGTTTCTTCATCGAATATATACCACGCCTTCGTAACGCTTTATGCCGATGCGTTAGCAAAGACGGCCGCTTCATTGGCGCAACCCTCAAACAGAAAGCCACACCGTGAGGACACACCAACTTTTCATACCGTAATATATTTTGGGTGTCAAAGAAGCACATGCTACTTCAACGGACCCGAAGCCGAGATTGGCGCTCGATTATAGATTATGTCTTACATGGTATTTTACCGTAAGATGTAAAAGAAAGGGAATCTATCCGAAGAAGAGCCGAGATTCTACTACAACGCAAAGATCTCAACACTTTATCGCCGCATATGATGGATTATTACTCGGTGTCTTTCGACCGAGGAAGTGGAAGAGGCACTTAAAGAAGCACATGACGGATTTGCGTGCGATCAACCCGGTCCTAAACCGAGATAGACTAAGAAGGTTAGGCTATTATTGGCCGACCATGATTAGAGATGCATTGAATATGCGAGACGATGTCACGCTGTCAAATACATGCAAATTACATGCATCACCGCCGTAAGATCTACACCCGCCGCCTACTTGGCCGCTTGAAACATGGGGAATGGATGTGGTAGGACCTATATTTCCGCCAAGAAAAGGTGATCGCTTTATTTTAGCGACACGACTACTCTAAATGGGTCAAGCAATTCCGCCAAAGAAGTCAAGACGAAGCACCGCCATCAAATTCATTAAACACCATATTATTTATCGATATGGTGTTCCGAGATGAATTGTGCATGACAATGGTCCTCGCTCATCACAACGCCGCCGATTCTCGCGCAAGTTCGTAATACAAGACGCTCGCCCACGCCTTATAATCCCACCGCAAATGGTTTAGTAAGCCTTCAATAAGACTATCATTAAGATCTTAGCAAAGCTAGTCAAAACCAATAAACGCGATTGGGATGATAAACTTGGTGAAGCTCTTTGGGCATACCGCACTACGCTCAACACCAACAGATTCACACCATATTCCTTGGTATACGGATGTGAAGCCGCTTTTGCCTCTAGAGATACAAATTCGGCCACTTGTAGCCCTTGCGATAGGGATGACAAGCGACTAACAATATCAAAAGCGCCTTGAGGAGCTTGAGATGTTAGATGAAAACGCTGGGAGCTCAAAGAATGATTGAGCTATACCAAGCCGTAATTTCCAAAGCCTTTAACAAGAAAGTCCCAGATCGGAGTTTCAAGGAGGGAGACTTGGTACACCGGCGACCAATGATTCTTAATTCCATGAAGAAAGGCAAATTCCGGCCTAAATGGGAAGGAGCGCTTATAATTGATACGGTCTACTCAAATGGAGCATATCACCGATCACTCAAGATGGTGACAAGTTAATGATGCCAATTAACTAAAGTTCTCAAGATATATTATCCCTAATGTATTCGTGATAATCCGCTGCAGATTGAATGATTAGACTTGTGAACAAATACATTCACTAAGTTCCCATTCTAACGAAAATCTTAAACGATTGAAGCCACCGATAATATTAACACCTATTATTAATTTCTTTCATGAATCGTGGTTCGCTACCAAGAGAAGACACAACGGGTTCGCTGCCCCAAGAGAAAACACACAACGGTTCGCTACCCCAAGAGAAAACACACAACGGGTTCGCTACCAAGAGAAAACACACAACGGGTTCGCTACCAAGAGAAAACACACAACGGTTCGCTACCAAGAGAAAACACACAACGGGTTCGCTTCCCCAAGAGAAAACACACAACGGGTTCGCTTTTGCCCCAAGAGAAAACACACAACGGGTTCGCTACCCCAAGAGAAAACACACAACGGGTTCGCTACCCAAGAAAACACACAACGGGTTCGTTTTGCCCCAAGAGAAAACACACAACGGGTTCGCTACCCCAAGAGAAAACACACAACGGGTTCGCTACCCAAGAAAACACACAACGGGTTCGCTACCAAGAGAAAACACACAACGGGTTCGCTTCCCCAAGAGAAAACACACAACGGGTTCGCTTCCCCAAGAGAAAACACACAACGGGTTCGCTGCCCCAAGAGAAAACACACAACGGGTTCGCTTTTGCCCCAAGAGAAAACACACAACGGGTTCGCTACCAAGAGAAAACACACAACGGGTTCGCTACCCAAGAAAACACACAACGGGTTCGCTTCCCCAAGAGAAAACACACAACGGGTTCGCTACCCCAAGAGAAAACACACAACGGGTTCGCTGCCCCAAGAGAAAACACACAACGGGTTCGCTACCCAAGAGAAGACACAACGGGTTCGCTACCAAGAGAAGACACAAGTCCGAAGCTTATGTATTCATTACATAGCTGGTTATATTAAATCTACGCCTATTTATGCGTAGTAGGTGTTATTCCCGCCCTAAATCAGAATAAGTCACGCCTAACACACGCCGTAATCGCCTCGTGATAATTGATTAAGCCACGTATTCAATATCGTAGCATAAAGTCTAAGAGAATTCACTCTTTTAGCGCAACGTTATGTGTAGAACGGACTTAAAAAAAATCTACATGCTAGCCCAATTCAAACGGTAATTGGTAAAGGCATATCAAATCCGTTGATGGCTGAGGGTTTGCCAAAAATCCTATTAAGGTTATATCCATTCGTTCAAAGCAGAATAAAGAACGTAATAAAAGTCGACAAAAGTAAATTTTATTTCATAAATGATGGGGTTTAAAATACATTGTCGACTAAACAAAGATCAAAAGTGTCCTATGGGGAGAATTGACGGCGGCGGATCCGTTCTTCTAGCTCCGAAAGCTCAGTCTGGTATTCTTGTTCCAATTCCTTCTCGAGAAGGACTCTGGAAGCATCATTAATAGTTAGAAGTTGAATAATTTTTCGATCCAGCCAACAGACCTTTCATCGAGATGCTTTCAATTGTTCTCGCGCTTTGAGCGAGTCTTCTCGAACTAGCAAGATCAATTTTCGAAGACCGCTTCTTCGCATCTTCGAGCTTTCTTCAGCGAAGCGATCTCAAGGTCGTATGCCTCGACAGAGCGGACCAAGTCAAGATTGGCCTCATCCCGTATTCAAGCTTGCCCTTAGACGCTGGATTGAGCTTGCACTTGTCTGTAGTTCTTCTTCAACAGCTGGCTTCTAGCTTGTGTAATAGACTCAACTCGAGAAGAGATATAAGAAGAAGTACCCCGACCAAGTCTCAAGTTCACTCGGCCTCGCTCTAGCCGGATCGATCTTCACGATGGAGTCGCCTAAGTCGTGAAAACCCTCCTCTCTTATGATATTTACATGCCGATCGAGGAGCCGCTTCGCTGAGCTGAAGGAAGAACCTTTATTCACGACCTTTTCAATCAATTTATTGAGAAGGATTGTGAAACCCTCAAGCTCTGCACTGATGATCATCTTCTCTGGATCCTCATCCGCCATTAAAGCTTTAATTGTGTCATACAGTATGGAAGGAGCCGCTGTGAAAGAGAAAGTGTAAGCTTCTGAGGATTTCGTTTTTTTTTAAAAATCAAGATTGGGAGATATACCGATGCGGCTAGAGGATCCTCCAGCAGGTGTTGTTTCCACACTCATCAATCCAGCTTGGGGAATCACCGGAGTTGATTCAATTTCAGGTTGGATAGCTGGTGGTCCAGGGTGGATAATAGGGCCTTCAATTTGAGTTGTTTGCTCTATAGTTGGTTGTTCAGTCTCGTGAACCACCGAAACTGATTCAGGTTCGGCTTGAGTAGTTGGTGGTCCAGGTTGAACGAGCAAACTCTCAGCAATAGTTGATACAATAATGGACTCGGTTTGGGAGACGTTCAGTTGAGTCTCGAAGCCGGGAATCGGAGCCTGTTCTACGATAGTAGCAATGGGATCTACAAACAAAAATATCATTAAGTATCAAATGTCGATGAAATGATTAAGAGGATTGGAATTATAAAGCCCAAACCTGCAGAAGAGCTGATATCCACAAGAGATTCCTTCTGAGCCTGTTCCGACAACATCTCTTCAATCAAAGTGTGATCAGACTCAGAAACGGAGATCATCTGACTTAAGCCTTGTTCGACGATTCTAAACCCTCTTCATATGCGTGCTCGCTTGCATTGGTTCTTCACCTATGGCGACAAATGACACATACCGAGTGTTGGTAAATGGATATTAATGTATACTTAAAAAAAATAGTATATGTGCATACCAGGGATCAATTCTGCAGGTTCAGTTGAAATTCCCGGTTCCTCACCCAAGACGGCCTCTCCTTCAGCTTGTTCTTCCACTACTGAAAACGCAATATGTTAGCTTTTCAATATGGAGAAAAGAAGATACAGCGGAAATTAGACTTCATACCAAGACTTGGCTCCGCTTGACTGACACTGGCGCCCATTTCTTGAAATTTTTCTAAAAGAATATGAAGCGCATTAGCGATAAGTGGAGGAACTAACTCAGAATCTTTCATGATTCTGAGTCGCCATCCAGAGGAGGTATTCGTACCTGCGATGATAGTCTCGGGAATATGAGGCATGTCAACATCCGCGTCGGCAGCAGTATCTAAAGTACCTTCGTCCATAGTTTTAGGTACTGGCGTCGCGAAACCCGACTCTTCATAAATAAACGCCGGCGGGGGAGAAGGTTCAGCCCGAATCTCACCTTCTTCAGAGGGAACTGAGAAAAGAGAATGAAATAATAAATATCGGTCACAAACAGAATAATAAAGTTTAAGTTAACAAAATTTTACCTTCTCCCCCAAGTGGAAGATCAGTGCCCGCCACCTCAAAAGTTGAAAAAATTGGACGCCGACGCCGGTGAGCGAGCTTCTTTGTCCGCAGTAACGCTCTGACAATAGATGTTGGGGAAGGAGCGGTCGTTGACGTGCGGACCCTCTTCCTCAGAATGAGGTCGGAAGCTTCCTCTTCTTCTTCTTCTTCTTCTTCTGTTTCAACAGTCATCCTGTTGGGATGGGTAAGAACGACCTTCTTTTGAGGCCGTTTCAAAGGGCGCTTGGGAGGAGATGGGACACGGGAGGAAGCTCTAACTAGTGCATCCCGTCGAGTTGGAGAACGACGAGGAGGAGGTATTACTACTTCACTCCGTATCCGGACTCCTGCAGGACGAACAATCTCTTCTCTTTCCTCTTCGGAAGTTCGGATCGTGTCGTCAAAATCTTCTTCTTCACTCTCTTCTTGGACGACCTTCTTCTTGCCTTTTGATTTCTTTGAAGGATGAGCTCGTTTGGGGGAAGCACGGGTTGGTGTAGGCTCTCTGTCATGTTCTACTCCTGGAGCATTAGCCGCAATGAGCCATTTGCAGATAGAAAAGTCATCCAAGCTTCGCTCGGCAGCCAGGAGATCAACTTGGCATTGGTGCGGCGCTTATGTTCCAATACCAGGCGCGGGCATCGTCAATAAGACCTCCATGAGTCTTCATTCCCCGATTTGAATTCCCGACATAGATCTGGTCGTAGCCAAACTGACGAGAAAAGCGGCATGGGAAATAAGGCTCGATATCGCAGAAATTCTTCACCCGGAAGATCAGGTAACCAATGCGAATGTTCATTAGCCATCGGAAGCAACCAAGATCCAGAATAGTTCGGCTTCCGCTAGGCCCAGCAGCATCTACAAGCACTTCATCATATCGGCCTGAAAAGTTCGGGAAACATTTGAAGAATTCCCAACTCTTGGTAATTTCGAATTGGCGAGACGCTTCGCACCACTGCCTTTCCATTTACATTCTTCCAAGATCTCAGAATAAGGCAGCTTCATAATCTACTATGTCGGGGGTCGTCATCAGATCTGGACGATGGAGCACGAGCCAGGCCATCAAATAAGTATACGGTAGTTCTACTTTGACAGCTGGGATGTCGCTAGAAGACCCTTTACCTTTATGTAGAAAACCAGAGACTATCCGTCGGAGTCCACCATGAATATCTGCCACCATTGCCGGAAGAAGAGAAAGGCGACGACCGGTGACCAGCTCAACGGCTGGGAAGAGCACTTCTAAAGGCGTGGCATCCAAGATTGGTACGGACTACACATTTCTTCAACCGATAGCTAAGTAGCCCGCCAAGAGAGTTTGTGGCTTGATCTGCTTTTGTAGCTGCCACAAGAAAGTCTCAAATTTCGTCCCCTTAGGAATTTTGCCTTCAGCATATGGGGTAGTGAAGGATTGGGCATTTATCTTGGCAATCAGCTTGTTGATGGCATAAGGAGTGGAGGTTTTCGCTCACTTACATCCTCGTCACCCTCTAAGTTCGGAATAGATAATCGGCGAACCGCTTATATCGATCTGCGGAAGCCTCCTAGCCTTCCGTCTCTTGTTGCTATGGCGGCTTGATAGTGGCAAGTCGGCTCCAATTTCATAGCGGTGATTTCTTCTCTTTCATTTCCCTCAATCGCCGATTGACGGGAAAATATTCTTGATATGGTGCTTCACCCATGGGAAGACCGGAAACCTTCATCATCTCATGAAGCGGTAGACCCAATTCCCCATTCTTCGTCAGGAAGGTGTTGGTATCTGGGTTGTAGATTTCCAGCAATGCGAGGAAATGATGCGAGCTGGGAGGAATTCCATACATGCTAGCACGGATGGGAACATATAATCCAATCTCTTTGAGTTCCCGACTCCATCGGTCGAGAACGTAAGCTGTCATCCGTGTCCACCATCGGTCGGCAGTAGAATGTACCCAACCGAAGCACCGGTGAGATTTCTTAGGAGGCAACTCCCTTCCTATTTTGGCCAAGCGATTCTTCAATGTGTCAGCTTTGACCATCAGTTCATTATGGGGTGGGCTGTCCTGACCCACAATGCCCGGGTAAAGCGCCCGAACATAATTCTTGTCGCTAGAACCGAACTGCGCCTTTGCTGATGTATCCGCAGTGTATGCGTTCCAAATCTTCAGTCAGTCTCCAGGACATATTCCTCTTAACCGATAAATTGCGCAACCGCAAGAGTGAATGATGGCGGGCAAATGGAGGTAAATAAAGATGAGAGCCATCACCTTCATACAGCCATGGTTCAGTCCGAATAGATAAGGCTTCTGGATCCGCAAATGTAATCCCCAATAAATAGCCGGACTTCCTCATTATCTCTATGGATCCGATTTTTGTCGCAAGGCCGGTGATCATTCTTCGTAAATCACGACGATCACCATGTTCTAACGCTTCCAGAATTCGAGGCGATTTGGACCGAATGAGGAGCATCACCACTAGTGGCATCTCTTGAGAAGAGGAAAACACGAGTCAGCAATCCACTTGGCTCATGAACAACAAATGCCGTAGGGGAAACTCAACCGCAAAGCACATATACACTTATCGCCGGGTTAAAATTAACATCAAAATGCCCAAGTATTGGGACACCGACTCGCTAGAAGTGAGGTAGCTCAACCGCCTCGCCTAGTCAGATACCGCCTCGCCAGAGCCTCGACTGCCTCGCAAACACGAGACAATCGAAGCTTTGTTCGTTGATTTGACAGGTGTCTTGGCTATGCAAAACACTTGTTTTAGCCCAGATCCCCGCAAAGGAGGACCTCGACTCTGCCCAAATGCCTCACAAAAGAGATCAAATGAGGATTCATGCACAAAAGTTCAAGTTTTGACAAAAATAGGACTTCAAATCAAGAAAAAAATGAATGAGAAGAAACTTACCCCCGAACGACGAGGCCATGGGTTCTTCGGGTTCAGAGGCTTGGGCAGTGGAAGCACCCTTGGGAGCCCTAGATCTCTTAGGCGACATGATTAAAAATCAGATTTTTTGATTCAAATGACAAGGGAGAAGTTGGGTCTTGAGGGAACTCAAAGCAATTGAGCTAGGGTTTGTTAGGAAAGCTTCAAGATCTTCGGATCTGACAGGAAGAAAATGAAAGAACGAAGTTTTTCAATCCAAAATCCCAATACAACCCAAACCCTAGATCTATAAAGATGGGTTTTCGAACATACCTGAATGCTCAAGGGGTTTGTTAGGGCGTACAGGAGTGCAGGAAGAGCTCGGGAAGAAGTTAGAACAAGTTTGAAATTTAGAAGGCGGGGGGTCGAATGGGGTTAAAACCCTAGTGTCGGGTTTTTATACAGCCCCGCTTCTTCAAGTGAGACAGTCCAACCGCCTCGCCAGAGCCTCGACGCCTCGCAAACACGGAGACAATCGAAGCTTTGTTCGTTGATTTGACAGTGTCTTGGCTATGCAAAACACTTGTTTTAGCCCGCATCCCGCAGGAGGACCTCGACTCGCCCAAATGCCTCACAAAAGAGATCAAATGAGGATTCATGCACAAAAGTTCAAGTTTTGACAAAAATAGGACTTCAAATCAAGAAAAAAATGAATGAGAAGAAACTTACCCCCGAACGACGAGGCCATGGGTTCTTCGGGTTCGAGGCTTGGCGATGGAAGCACCCTTGGGAGCCCTAGATCTCTTAGGCGACATGATTAAAAATCAGATTTTTTGATTCAAATGACAAGGGAGAAGTTGGGTCTTGAGGGAACTCAAAGCAATTGAGCTAGGGTTTGTTAGGAAAGCTTCAAGATCTTCGGATCTGACAGGAAGAAAATGAAAGAACGAGTTTTTCAATCCAAAATCCCAATACAACCCAAACCCTAGATCTATAAAGATGGGTTTTCGAACATACCTGAATGCTCAAGGGGTTTGTTAGGGCGTACAGGAGTGCAGGAAGAGCTCGGGAAGAAGTTAGAACAAGTTTGAAATTTAGAAGGCGGGGGGTCGAATGGGGTTAAAACCCTAGTGTCGGGTTTTTATACAGCCCCGCTTCTTCAAGTGAGACAGTCCAACCGCCTCGCCAGCCAGCCGAGACAGCTCGACCGCCGCAAACACGGAGACAATCGAAGCTTTGTTCGTTGATTTGACAGTGTCTTGGCTATGCAAAACACTTGTTTTAGCCCGCATCCCGCAGGAGGACCTCGACTCGCCCAAATGCCTCACAAAAGAGATCAAATGAGGATTCATGCACAAAAGTTCAAGTTTTACAAAAATAGGACTTCAAATCAGTAAAAAACATGAGAAGAAACTTACCCCCGAACGACGAGGCCATGGGTTCTTCTGTTCAGAGGTCAAGGGTGGAAGCACCCTTGGGAGCCCTAGATCTCTTAGGCGACATGATTAAAAATCAGATTTTTTGATTCAAATGACAAGGGAGAAGTTGGGTCTTGAGGGAACTCAAAGCAATTGAGCTAGGGTTTGTTAGGAAAGCTTCAAGATCTTCGGATCTGACAGGAAGAAAATGAAAGAACGAGCTTTTCAATCCAAAATCCCAATACAACCCAAACCCTAGATCTATAAAGATGGGTTTTCGAACATACCTGAATGCTCAAGGGGTTTGTTAGGGCGTACAGGAGTGCAGGAAGAGCTCGGGAAGAAGTTAGAACAAGTTTGAAATTTAGAAGGCGGGGGGTCGAATGGGGTTAAAACCCTAGTGTCGGGTTTTTTATACAGCCCCGCTTCTTCAAGTGAGACAGTCCAGCCGCCTCGCTCAAGCGAGACAACATTAACCACCACCTTTGAGCGAGACACTTCAGATTGCCTCGCCGCTTCTTCAAGTGAGACAGTCCAACCGCCTCGCCAGTGAGCGAGGCAACTTGGCGCGAGGCAGTTCGAGCTGCCGCGCTAACTACAAATGTTGGGTACTTATGATACTTGTGTTTCTTCAGAGGGCACGTTTCCCAAAGGCTATAAATACCTTCCTACATCCAATTGGGCAAGGGATCGGCAATCAGCAATCAGAGATCAGATAAGCAGAGCCTTTACAAAGAGAGAGAGAGAGAGAGAATCCAAGCTTCCGGAGTTCAAGAACACGATCTACGTGGAGATTCCTCGAGTTTAAGCTTTGACTTATTCTTGAGAAGAGTAGATATCTTACTTTGCTAAGATATTTACTTAAGTTCTTGTTTCCTTTGCGAAGCATTAACTAAACTCCGTCGATTCGACGATCGTTGCTCGGTGGTCCACGGATTACGCGTCCCCGGCTTTTTTAATGAGGAGGAGGAGGACGAGATCTACACTTGTAGTGTCTTTTGTTCGAGTTTGTGAGAGAGTTATTTAAAATTTCTTTGTAACTGAAAATTAAAGTGTAATTTTCTTAAGTTTTGTAATGGAAACGACAAAGAAATCAACTTTCGACCCAAACACGACTCTTATAAACAACATAGGGAAACATACAGGGATGTTTTTGACACATTGTTTTCCATATTTCTAAGATCAAACATCGAGAAAACTACGTCAACTAGGGTTTTTATTAAAAACTAGTAACTTTTCATGTTTTTAATGATTGTGTTGGGGTCAACCTGATTTTATCTCATCAAAACTACTCCAAACAAAGGATAAAATATTAGCAAAGAATCCCTAATAGATTTAACACAAATTTCTAGGGTTTTCATAGATCTAATGGAA
Source organism: Asparagus setaceus (assembly GCA_012295165.1). NCBI lineage: Eukaryota > Viridiplantae > Streptophyta > Magnoliopsida > Asparagales > Asparagaceae > Asparagus > Asparagus setaceus. Next base: position 37,661,489 of record CM022704.1, read on the forward strand.
AAGATATTAAAAGATAACAAGTATAATTTCCTAAAATAAAGAACAAGTTGAGAGAACCCTCGCCTAAGATAAAGATTGAGTTCTCCTGCAACAATTCTCCCCTTTCTGGTCTTCCTCACTTGTAAAATTCCTGCTCCCAAAAAGAATACGTTCTGAGAAAAGAACAGGAACCCTAATGTTTGGGTTTATATAGGCTATGGGCCTATTTGCAAAATAACCCACTAACTTATTTTTTTTTACTCTTATAACCCTAAGGGTACATTTGCAAATCCTCTTTACTATTGAATCCAATTTAGGATTAATTATATGATTAATTTATGAATATCATTCTAATAAAGTTATACTTTAGGGATTTCCATCATATCAAGTAGAAATAAATATTTATTTTGCATAAATCTCTTTAATTAAATATATTATTTAATCAAAAATTTAGGGGCCTTACAATAGGACCCATGCATTTCTCAACTGCTTTGAAGAAATTCCCACAATAGATATCTAGTAGATATCCCAAAACCTTTAAATGAAGGTGTAGATTCTTTCATTCGGCTTCTACTTCTCTCAATAGAGCGTATCCATGAACATCTAATAAGCAGGCTCATGGAAGCGAGAGGAAAATAGTGTCTCCAGATCTTTCCAAGTCTTCATGAATCTTGGTGGCAAGTTTTTGAATAAGGTCATCCCTTTCAAGGTGCAGATGAATAATTAAGTCATTGTCGCGTCATCATTGACCACCTTTCCTATCAAAGACCGAAAATAGTAGAGGTGCTAACTAGGCAAACCCGTGGCATTGAAGTTTTTCTAGGTCAAAGATTTGAATTTTCATGGGTAAGAAACTCGATCCCATTTGATTAAATATGGGCAATTTGAACTTTCCTTGTCAAGCCCATCATTCTTCTCCAAAGCGTCTAATTTAGCTTGTAGGTTCTCTATGAATTGGGTCAATGATGCTAATATCATTAGCTTGACCTCTGGGTCAATCGATCAGCTAGACTTTTCTTCAAAGGCGGGTACATTGTCGGCTATCTGGTGATTTTGCTCATTTTTGCTGTTGTTTGCTTGGCAGATTAACTGTTGACATCCTTTTCAGGGTGGCAAGTCGATTTTACCCTCGGTCATGTTTTTTCCTCTTGTGGGTCTACTCCCTGCATCATCATTGTAGGGATCACTAGAGAACCCATGACAACTATTCATCTGTACACTAAATTATCTTTTCGAGCACCAATATTAGAACTCTTCATCTATGCACCAAATTGGCTTTTGGAGCACCAATACTGCAATGCGCGGCTATTGACTTCTGATTCTCAAGTTCATTTTATAACGTAATTGTCCTTAGACTTGGAGTCTCCTAACTTTAGCCAATTTGTGTGCTTTTCATCATATCTAAGAAGTTTTTGAACTCTGTTAAATGACCAAATTGCTCCCGATAGGGCCCGCAACACATTAAGCTAATTCTATCTGCATTTTTTATCACCTACACACACCCCAAGCATTGGCCATCTGAAAGGCAAGGAGTTAGTCAATTGCCACTTGGATATCATTCAAAGACACCTATTGTATCTGAGACACTTGCTCTTGATTTGTCAAAATCTAGGTTGCATGGGATTAGACGAATCATTGCTACTAACTCTATATTGGTTGAATGTAAGGATTGTCATCCTTCTTCCTGCTCAGAGCGAGCACCTCTGATATGCTCTTTCCGTAAGACTAGATGGTCCCTGACATGGGTTGAATCTGACTATAGTCCAAAGCAATGGTAGCCTTTGACCAAGTTCATTAATAAGGGCCTGCGTTCGCGTCACACCCCGTCTCTTAGAAATACCTGATGGGCACGTGACTAAGATAGGCAACGTATACAATCGAGCCAAACACCACCCGAAAGTATATACTTAATCCTATCAGAAAGAATGATACATATATCTCATCCACCATATCCAGAATAGAATCACATAATCATACATAAACAAAAATAAAGGGAAACAGATATACAACAAATACTAAGTATACAGTACAAATACTCAGCAGAAGCATGGATACTCAACTAAAGCAAACAACAAGTCCCACAAATACAAAATAACATAAAGGATATTCTGAGTCTAATATCAATTTCATCCTCATAGAAAACATAGTAACAAGGTCGCAAGGCTATACAAGTCTGGAATAATAACTGAAACAACAAAGTACATCAGAGTCACTACATAATAACGAAAAAGTAAATATATATAACAAGGTCTGGTAATGAGCAAGTTCGAATAGAAACTGGATAAACAGATAGACAAGCTAGTCAGTTGAAACCCCATCTAATGAAGATCACTAGACTCTGGGGTGCCTAAAAGCAGAGGTGAAATGTCTAGGGTCGCTACTAGTGTGCAAACCATGACGGTCAGAAAGCCATCTAATAAGTGATAAACTGAAGGAGTGGTTTGTGTACATGTAATGAATGCATGACTAGTGTAAGTGTAAGAAAGAATATATAACCATATCACTTTACTTGTTTTCATGAACAAGAAACATGCATCTCGAAATCCATATCATAAAACAGAACTAGCAAATAATCAAATATACAACCACACAGAGATCACAATGAGAGTGCGCCTAAAACCTTGAGCATGATGCAAAGGTAGTGTGTGCATCTAACTATTCTCATATTTTACTTAATCCTGTTTAGGAAAAACTCTCATGGGATAATGTGTATTTGGTGTACCCGCTAGGAACGTTACTTAGTTTCTTTCTTTACTTGATTTATGTGCACAAACTCATCTGGCACTAGTGCTCAAACACAACCTCGGGCCACACATTATCTATCAGATGTTAAATCCCCTAGTTACCCACATGATTATTTTCATTACTTGGTTATACATGATAAATTATGCACTAGGCCCGACTAACTTAATCCATAGAGAACATCCATCATGTGGATGCCCACTCCGATTGGGTTTCCAAAGCAAACGAAACATGCCCATCAAATATTAAAGTAAGTCATTCATAAGTTGATACATGCAGATAGTTGATCTCTTTCTTAGTTTCTTTTTCTTGGTTTATCATATCTTATACATGATCAAGTTTTTGGTGGTGGAGAATCACGAGCTTCCACTCACAATCACAATGTATCCCAAATTGAGAACTTTCTTAATTCAAATAGAAAATATTCTTGATTTAGTATCACTAGAGACACGCCCAATATCCAAACACAAGCAATAATCATCACTATGTATATACCACATCATGATATCTAATCATGCATACCCTAGAGCCAAGTCTCATGATAACGAACCGATCAAAAAAAAAGGTCCAAGGTATAACCTAGGCCAACATAAATAATGTCTGTGGATTCAGGGTTATGGCATAACATAGCATAACATGGTAGAAATATATGATAAAACAGTATGCAATAACATAGCACAACAAGCTTTATTTACATATATAAACATGGATATATCATGATTTCTATAAAACAATCATAAATAAGAAAATATAACTTAGCAACTACTTTATCATCTAAATTATCTCAAGATGGAAAGAACAAGCTTAATTGCATAACTGATATCATGATCCATGAATGCAAACCAAAGAATCATAAATAAATAAATAAAACAAGATCAAACGGATCAATTTTCCAAACCTAAAAGAATTTTTTTTCTTGTGCTGAGCGTATACACTTGGAGGTTGGGCGTGTGTGCTCACCCCGATGCTGCATCAGCCAAGTTCTGACAGCAGATTGAAAAATCAAAAATAGAAAATTATCTTCCAAAAATATACTTGAGCGAGTGCACTTATTGTTTGGATGTGTGCGCTCAAACCCTGTAAACCAAATTACTCTCGGAATTTCACTGAGCGCATGTGCTGGATAGGTCGAGTGCATGTGCTCGTGCTGAAATCCACGAGTTTTGAAATATTTTCAATCCAATATTTCCTCAATTCAAAACTAAATAAAAAACCAACTTCAATTAAAGTTTTCTACTACCAAGAATAATCTATTCCATTAATTTTCACATCAAATGATCAAGTATTTTCAAATATACCCTTAGAGCTCAAAAGCTCACAATCCAAACCAAAAATGGAGATAACCCATTATCTAATCTACTCAAAACTATCCAAAAACATCATAGAACTATAGAGATCACATAATAATCAAAATCCCATAAAAAATCTCATCAAAACATGGATCAAAAACTCTACCTTGCAGAGTTAACATGTATCTACAACAATGGGTCACTTCTCTTTGAAAAAGATTGTAGATTAGGATCCACCTATTCGAGAGATCCTCCCCTTGATCAAATCTCATGAAAACACAAAATAAATCCTTTCAAAATCAAACTTCTATCATTGGCAAGAGGAGAGTGAGATCTCCAAAACTCATAAGTCCAAATTGTAAAAAGAAAATCCTTGAGCAAGAAAACACTTACCTTGGGTGTAGAAGCAATCCTCTCTTGGCCTCCAAGCTCTCCAATCTCAGTCATAACCTCATGAGGGAGAAGGTTTGGGGCTTTTATATGCGGGATTAAGAAAAGAGCTTAAGTCAATGGGTATCCTTTCTATCGGATCCAAACCATTGAGCTAATTTATCATTAAAACCCATTTATCTCTCTCTTAGGGCCCAAAGAGAGAGCCCAAACCATTATGAAAATCCAAGAAATTAAATTTGAAACCAAAAATTTAATTTGACAAATATAAAATAATATTTGTGACTTTTCCACTTGAAGAAATAATATGCCACGTGTCAAAATTCAAGGATTCAACAAAATCAAACAGTTTAAATTTATTCAAGCGAAATCTAAGATCAAAATTTATTCGGAGTGAAGTAGGGTCTTTCCACCATATACCCCTAAAAAGAAAACTTCATTCTTAAAATTCAAAGAACAAGATGGGGAAAACATAGAAAGAAAAAGATACCTCCCAATCAAAAAGATGTGGATAGCAGACATGAATCTCATCCTCTCTCTCCCAATTGGCCTCACCAGGACGGTACGAATCCCAAGAAACTAAGATGAGTGGGATGCTACAATTCTTAAGTATCTTCTACCGTTGATTTATGATAGCAATGGGTTCTCACTGAAATGAAATATTGCCTCTGACTTCAAGCTCAGAGATGTCCATGATATGACCATCTCTCAGAATGTATCATCGAAGTCGGAAGACACGAAAAACATCATGCACACCAGATAAAGAAGTTGGTAATGCTAAATGATAGGTACTTCTCTGATATACTCCAAGACATAAAACAGATTTACTTATCTTCCCTCTTGCTCCAAAGCATATAACTCTTCCGGTTGGTGAAATCCTCAAGAATACATGGTCACCCTCCTTAAACTGTAAATATCTCTGTCCTATGTTTGCCTAGCTTTTCTAGTGATCTTGGGCTCTCTTCAAATGATTCATTACCACTTGGATCTTGTCCATAGTTCGTATCATCATTTCTGGACCCAACATCTCTCGTTCTCCAACTTCATCCCAACAAACTGGTGATCTACACATCCAGCCATACAACGCCTCATATGGTGCCAACTGAATGCTAAATTGGTAATTATAATTGTAGGACAACTCTACAAGATATATATATAAGACTCCCATGATCCACCAAAGTCGATCATGCATGCTCTCAACATGTCCTCCAAGATCAGAATGGTACACTCGGACTGGCCATCAGTCTCCGGGTGATATTCAAACTAAAACAAAAATGAGTGCGTAGCTTAGCTTGAAGCTCTTGCTAAAAATGAGATAAGAAATGGGTATCTCTGCTAGACATGATACTAAGTGGAACTCCGTGAAGTTGAACAATCTCCTAAATGTATCTCTTGGCAAGTAGATCGGTAGGTTGCCCAAGTCTTAAAAGGCAAAAATGCGTCGACTTGGTCAATCGATCTATGACGACCCATACTACATTGTTACCCTTTGGAATTGATGGTAATATGCTCTCACATTTACTATGGAATGGGTAATAGCTGCAGCAGACCCCATGGTCTCTGATGGTCGGCTTTAACTTGGCAACTTCTTTCCTCATGCCTTCTCACCAAAATCTCTGGTGAATGTCAAGGTACATCTTGATACTACCCGGATGCATAGTGTATACCGAGGTATGAGCTTCTTCCAAAAGCTCCCTCCGGACATGTCCTTTCGGTACACATAAATAGTCTCCATGCATAAGAGTTCCATCTTCCCTTATGTGTAAATATGTCCTCATCCCATCCTCTACTAACTTCTTCAACTCCTGGATCCTCTCGTCACTAGGTTGCCATATCCGAATATTCTCTACTAGATTGGAATCAATCTGGAGTATCTTCATTTGTTCCCATGCATTTGGAGGCAATACTTCAATCTGTAATCGTGATATTCAAAAGCACGATGCTGCGACATTTTTATAGCCACAATTGTGCTCAATTTAGCCATTGCCTCCTTGATATAGCCGTTGGGGAATTTGTTCTTCCATTGGGTGTGTTTTCTTTTTTTTCACTGGGATTTCTCAAGTGAACCAACAAAAAAAAAAGGCAAGAACCTTTTCTTGTTTTGAGTTTCTGTTTTCCTATTTTATGGTTTTGAACAAAACTAGAAAAAAATACAAAAGATAGAGACCCCTCACTTTTTCACACCATCAAAATACTTCCCATAAAAAATTATGAAAACACTTAGAAATTGATTTTTAGGCAGTTTTCCTTTGCCGTTTATCTTAGAAATCGAACCAAACAGCCCCTTAATTTCCGTATATCTGAGTCCTGGTTGGTCCAATTAAAAACCGAAAGGATCATGACTCCGGTTCAACTAAACCGGGCTTTTCCCCAAAACAAAGATGTCCCATCAAAATCAGACTGATGCTTTTCAGAGCTCAGAGACGTCAGTGGGCGGTGACGCTACTGCGGATTGAACGGGTGAGCATTGTTCTCTTTCCACCCATTAAATTCAATCATTTATTTGGACCCTACGTGTCAGTGAAAACATGATACGAGGAGGGTAAAATAGTTTGGGTGCAAGAAAGGATATTCAATATCTCCTCTTCTCATAATCTGTAGTTGGTCTTCATTTTCTTGTTTCCCAAAATAAGAGGTTAAGCTTGACTTGACTATGAGTTTTGAACTATTACTTCCGATTAAAGTTTGAGCTTATAATAGGCTAAATATCATAAAAACCCCCTTACCTTTGGATGATTATCAGAAAACCCCCCTTAACTTTGAAAATATTAAAAAAAACCCCTTAAGCTTAGGGGTTATTAGAAAACCCCCCTTAATTTTGAGATTTTATCAAAAAACCCCCCTAATTTAAGGGGATTTTCTGATAAAATCTCAAAGTTAAAGGGAATTTTTTGATCTTAAAGTTACAGAGGGTTTTGTGATAATCCCATTATTTAAGGGGAGTTTTTCTGATATTTTGAAAGTTAAGGACGGTTTTCTGATATTTAGCCCTTATAATATCTTCAAATCCACTCGCAGTTGGGATCAGGTTTCGGCACGTGTGTTTCACGTGGTAAATTTATGGGCAGAATTATTTTAGATTATTATTATATTTTGATTAGATTAGAGACAACGAGTGCATCTAAAGTGTGTCAGTGGGACCATGTGGAAGGACTTTCTATAGGGAAAGCAAGCCAATGTGGAATTTAGGTGCTTATGCTTACAATTTTCTAAGGTAATGGGACCCCACTTTCCATAACTAAACCAGTTTAGAGCTAACCTCGACCCTTTTATATTTCCAGTCTCCAGATTTCAACTCTTGTCACGTACAATATGTTCTCAGATGATTTATATGCTTGTAAATGCGGTACGCGAGCATAGGCAGGTTCCGGAGAGATACTGGTATCCACATCCACAAATGTGCCCACAGCTTTTATCTGTACTCGTCCGTATTTTTCTGATGAATGCAGATTTTCCACGCAACATAACTGACAGAAACAAACAAAGGAAAACACAAGTTGACGTATATCCACGGCTGTATGCCTGCTGTTTGAAGGGGAAAAAAGAAAAATCTTTCAAGTCTCAAAGGGGGGTCTTTGGTTTGGACAAGTTGGGGCTAAGTGGGGTAATTATTTTAATTAAATAATTTTATCCCTTTGACATATTTGGAGTAGGGTAAAATGAGATAAGTTGAAATATTGGGATAATTTAAAGATTTGATTTGACAATTCATGTGGGATAATTGATGATGTGGCATCTTATTAAAATATAATATTATTTATCAATTAAGTCTAAATTAATTTATCCAATTGATTTAGTATATTATTTAGTATGTTATTATAATATAATACATTATTTTACTTTATAGTGAAATGTAATATTTTATACTATAATTACTAATTATTTATAACTATGTTTAATTTTATTAATTAATATATTATATTATATTATAATAATATGCTCTATTATATAATAATTGATATAATATAAGAATAGTTTATTTTATATAATATTTTAATAATACAATATTTAATTTAATATATCAGAATATAGTATAATAGGTTATAATGTAATGTATAAATATTATAATATTTTATTTTATTCAATATAATATTATTTAAAATATTATATTATTTTTAAAATATAAATATTATATTATATAATAATTACTATAATTTAAGTGGAATAATTGATTGCATGGCTTCTTATTAAAATGTAATATTTATAATAACCTAATATACTATTAATATGTTCAATATTACTAATTATTATATTATATTATATTAATTTTATATATAAAATCATATTTTCATATATAGTAGATTATTACTAATTTTATTGTTACAATAAAATATTATTTAATATTATAACTACCACAATATTGACAATATATTTAAGACTATTAATTAATATAATAAAGTATAATAGAAAATAGTAAATTATTATATAAATTAAAATATTCTATATAATAGAATATATTTTTCATATTAAATTATATTATAATATAATCAATAAATTATTGTAATAAATATATAAATACTAAATTATAATACAATGTTTTATATCATTAAAACATTACAATAATATTTTATTTTAAATAATAAAAGATATATTATAATAATATAATACTAATATTATAATATATGAAATATTATTAACTAATATGTAATGATGATATTTAATAATGTTATATTAGATAATATTATAAAATATTTTATTATTTTACGTTATAGTAAAATTTTATAATATAATATAATTAAGATATATTATATATTATAACATAATTAACATATATTAGATATTTAATAAATGAGCTTTAGAATTATCTCACTTTCCTATGATTGTCCCAAAGTTAAGAAGAGGGCAATTATTGGAGGTTGGGACAAAAAGTTCGTATAGAAGTGAAGATAATTCTCCCAATCTCATAATCCCAATGAATAACACATTAAAGTGAAGTATCAATCCCATTAGCCCCAATAAATAATACGATAAAGTATAGTCTCAAAAATTATCCAAGTGTTCCCACAACTACACCAATGGATAAGCCCCCCCTAAAAAAATCTATACAGTGCATACATTGCTTGGGTCTAGACATGGCCACTAATACAAATGGACCATCTCGAGGTAGCAAAGAACCATTTGGAAACTTGGGCCGCGACATGCTAGTGAGTAACATAATGACCGGCATTTTCTGTTGGCAAGTTGCCAGAAATTTGAGTTAATTGCCAATAGACCCCCTCCAGTGCCACCCAATTGCGAATAGATTCCCTATGATTCTATTTGTGCAAATAGACCTCTGTAGTATTGGGCCAAGTGCAAATAGACCTCTTAATGAAGTTCTTCGACACTTTTAAGAGTTAAAATAATGGCAATTAGGAGTATATCCTCAGCAATAGACTATAGAGGAGCTATTAGCTTTTAATGATTTTAAGAGTTAAGAAAAAATCGCTCAGAGAGTCTATTTGCACAAATAAAACTGCAATAATCTATTAACAATTGGGTGACTACAGGAAGTTTATTTGCAATTAACCGTAGAAGTTTATACGCATACAATCCACAATCTCTATGCATAGCAAAATAGACTTAAATCTTCACCAAGACATCAATATCTCAAAACGGGAAACTAGTGATCAATGTTCTACAAAATTTATTTTTTAAAAAAAATAGGAATATTTACTGTGTCCTGGCCTTGTAGCAAAAGTTGAAGGAGTTACGGACAATGTGCATGTTTGGCAACCTACTTATTTCTACTTATAAGTAGGGTTGTCCATTCGGGCCCGGATCTAGGCAGGCGGTTCTGCTCTGGACGAGCCAGGGCCGGTCACGGCGGAGAAAAGCAGGAAGCGAGAACTGGCCAGGCTCGGGCGGATCCAGTGGGTTCGGCAAAACCCGCATCGGACCCGGCCTGGCCCGGCCAGGATTCTGGCCGGGTCCAACAACCCGGGTCCGGGTCTGACTCGAACCCGGACCCTGCCGCAAGACCTAGACCGGGTCGGGCATCTACGCCCGGCCCGGCCAGGGGGTTGAACAAGGTCCAACGGGTAAAAAATTGCCTGTTGGACCGAATGACCCGGACCCTAGCCTGGCCCGGTCCAACGGTCAGTTTTTTGACCGTTGCACCGGGTGGCCCGGATCCGGCCCGGACCAGGCCCGGTTAGGTCTGCCTAAATAGCCTAAAGCGGCTATTTTTGGTCATTTGACCAAAATACCTCCAAAAACGGTCAAAATGACTAAAATTTGAAGGTATTTTGGTCATTTGGCTAGGGGACTGCCTCTATAAATAGTGGGGGTTTTCATTTGATTTTCTCATTCCAAACTCATATACTTCTCTCAAATACTCTCTTATACTCTCTAATTCTCTAATTACAATGGCTTCCTCTTCCGATCATGAAATGCAAATTCCGACTCTCGACATCGAAATGAGTCCTACTCCTACTACTCCTACAGCTACTCCTCCTACTACCGATGTTGATCCCGAATCCGGTAGCGATGATGCAACACATAGAACCCCGAAAAGGCCGAGATCCGATGTGTGGAATTTTTTTGAGAAGATAGAAGTCACCAGGGATCAATACGGCAAACTTCTCACCCAAAAGGCCAAATGTGCGTTGTGCAACCATGTCTTTGAAGCTCATCATAAGAGCGGCACCAACCACCTCAAACGTCATTTATAAAAACACAACAGAGCTCAAGCAGCAACGTCTCAAGGAGACATCCGCCAATCTCTACTCTCCCAATCATCTACCTCCGATAGCCTCGGTTCTTGGAACTACGACACAATTAAAGCCAGAAAATGCGTCATGTTTATTGTTCTAAAAAGCCTTCCTTTTAAATTAGTAGAAGATGATAAATTTGAGGATATAATTAGAGATGATTTTTATCCCTCATTTTAAAAAATTTCTCGCCAATCTCGTCAACGTGATGTTTTGAAATATTATCACGATGAACAAACAAAAATAATTTCTTATTTTCAAAGCTTAAACTATAAATTTTCTCTAACTTCTTATATTTGGACATCTAGAGCACAAACTGGTTATTTATGTATCACAGCACACTGGATTGATGATAATTGGCAAATATTTAAAAGAGTTGTTTCTTTTATTACATTTAAAGATTCACACACCGGTATTAATGTTGCAAATTTAATAATGGAAGAACTTTCAAAATTAAAATTTCAAAAATATTTTCTCTTTCACTAGATAATGCAAGTAATAATAATGTAGCTATAGATCATATCAAATCATCTTTGGTAATCGCCATGTCATGGTGATATTTTTCATATTAGATGCATGTGTTATATTTTAAATTTAATTGTTCAAAGTGCATTTAATGAAATTAAACTCATGATAGAAAAGGTTAGGGTTATAGCTTATGCTCATAATGCTTCGAACAAAGACTTACAAGATGAAAACAATTGTGTAAAAGAAAAATTTAAAACCCAAGTTAATTCCAAAAGTGTTGACCACACGTGAAATTCCACCTATGCAATGTTAAATGTAGCAATAGAGTATAAAAATTATAAATGATTTTATTGCTTTCTATGCTTCTAGTTCTAGCTCACGGTAGTATGTATGGAATAACCGATGATGAATGGGCAATTATATGTAGTGTAAAAGAGATGCTATAAGTTTTTATGAAGCTATCATGTTATTATCTAGTTGTTATTATCCAACTATTACTCAAGCCGCTTTACATGTTTTAAGTATTCAAACTTTTTTACTAATTATCGCATAGATAATTATTTTGGAAATATGATTTTTCAAATGGAAAGTAAATTTAATAAGTATTTTAGACCTACTCCTATTATTTTTGGTTTGGGGGTTCTTATTGATCCATGCTTGAAGACTATTGGCCTTCAAAATTTGTTAAATTCTTTATATAAGAACATGATAATAGACACGAATGATAGTCAGACTATTACTACTCTTATTCATCATAACACTATTAAATATTATTTTCAAAGATTATTTGATGAGTATGCAGATAGATATGGTGTAAATACACCTCACCCTACAGCTTCTACGAGCTCATGCCGGGGCAAAGGTAAGATTTTTGATAGGCAATCGATGATAGTGAGGCTAACTGGTAGTGGTAGCCATGGATCTGGATCTAGATCTGGATCATCATTAAGGAAAATTTCTGAAATTGAACAATATTTAGCTACACCTTTAGTTAATTCTTAAAATAATTTTGATTTCAATATTTTGCAATGGTGGAGAGTATATGGAACAGTTTTATATCCTATATTTTTCATCATGGCTCGTGACTTACTAACAGTGCAGGTTTTTATAGTAGCTTCAGAATCCGCCTTCAGCACATCATGACGTTTGATCGACGACCACAGAATATCGCTAGATCCGTCTACCGTACAAGCGATAATGTGTCTACAAGATTGGTGGAGGTCCGAGAAGAGAACTCAAGGCATCGACTGGATAGCTAGTATTGAAGATAGACTTAATGACCTAACCATCGGAGATAGAGATAAGAAAGTCTTTTATTTTTTAACTGTAAATCTGTGATAAATTATTTTGGAAAGATTTGTAAATGATAGTGATATAGATGAGTATGTGCCAACCTAGTTGGGATGTATTCACCTATTGTGATGCGATAATTTCTTAAAAAGTTGTAATTTTTAGTGATTAATAATAAAGAATTTATTGTTTATCATTTTAATTTCTATAGTATTTGCAAATTATATAATTATAAGTGATTAATAATATGATTAAATTTTTATCAAAATTTAGCATATTTTCATTACTCTTGAAGTTCCTTTTTTTTTCCCCGAAAAACTAATTTTTAAGCATTTTTTTGCAAAAAAAAAAAAGAAAAAGAAAACTACGGTAGGCCGGTGCACGGCCTAATCGGACCTACCAGAGCCTCCGAGTCCGAAGTCCTGTCACCTTTTACCCTACCGGACCATTTTTCTGGGCCGGTCCGTTTGGACAGAGCTACTTATAAGTAACTTTTTAGTTATAAGTTGGCAACATTGTGTTAGGTATGAGTCACTTATGTTAGTTATTTATTACTTATAAGTAGCCAAAAAATAAGTTGGCTACTTATAAGGAAGTTTTCTTATTCTGGCCAAAAGACATAAATGCTCTCCTATTATCTTTACTTAGTTAAATATTTTCTTATTATAAAGTGATTAATATTATTAATTTATTTATTTATTTATTATTATTATTTTATTAATAATAATATATAATATTATAATATATATTATAATATAATAATATTATATTATAATAATATTATAATATAATCACATTACAATAATATATATAATAATATTATTATTATTATGTATATATCATATTATAATATATATAATGAAGATAAAAATTGTTGATAAATGAATTCCAATTTATAATATATTATAACATAATAATATTATGATAATATTATATATATTATAATATATATATATATATATATATATATATATATATATATATATATATATATATATATATATATATATATATATATATATATAATGTCATGATAATATTATAATATATTATAATATTATAATAATATTATAATATATATAATGTTATTATCAATATATAATTATAATAAATAAAATATCATGATAATATTATAATATTATATATATTAATTATTTTATTATTAATAAATATTTTATTAATATAAAATAATTAATTAATCACAATATTAGTAATTAGTAATCACAAATAATGTAATATATATTTTAATCAAATATATTTCTTATTATAAAATAACTAATTTATAATTAATTAAATAATTATTTTATTAATAATTATATTTTACTAATATGAATTTAACTAATTAATCTCAACATTAGTAATTAATAATCACAATATAATGCAATATATAAAAATATTTCAAACAAATATATTGTTTATATGAGATAACTTATTTTTATTAATTAATTTTATTAATAATAATATTTTCATTACAATGAAATTAATTAATTGATCTGTTATGACAATAATTACACCAAGTGTTAATCCTCCTCTTGGAGTCGACATGTGCCCCACATCAGCACTAATCACCAGACCGACTCAGCCCCAGCCAGGGCGACTCAAATCCCATGGGTGCTCATCCCTTTCAAAGGAAAGCCAAGTCGAGATCAGCTCTCACTCGACCACGTCATCTGAGTCGACTCCCCATTCATTCTTAGGCCGGGTCGACAACTTGCAAAAACAACAATAAAGACGGTACTTATCGTCCAGCTTGCAGAGCCGAGTCGAGAGGCAGTTCGTCCTCGAACTCCACACCAACAGCTGTCCATTATCATCATTGCTAGTGCCACGAGCCCTCATGACTCATCACCCGCCATACCTCCTAAATCACCATCACGTCAAGTCAATGGTGACTCAACGCGTACTTAGCCGACACCTATCAACACTACCGATCCAGCTGTCTGTCTAGACTCGACCAGAATTACGCTTCTACTCCCCCTCAGCTGGGTATATATATGGGCTCATCGCCTACTAAGAGGAGGATAATCCTGGATCACCTTCGGGGCCCCCTCAGGGTCACAGGTATGCAATTTCTGCACACTTAGAACTTATTCAGTTCATTGGTTTTTTGTCTACTCAAGCTCTATACTAACTTGACCGTCGGAGGGACCACCAGAGAACCCAACTCCGGTCCTCTAAAGAGCTTATTTTGCAGCTCTCTTATCTAAACAGGGAGATCGGCCTTCAAAGGAGATGAGGGGACCCACATAGTCCGTATCGACCCTAAGCCCCATCGCTAAACTCGGGATTATCTACTAATCTCGCTGCTGAGTCTCAGGATATTAACACTGGCGCCCACCATGGGGCCTCTTCATCTCTTTTTTGCAAAAGGACGGATGACCCCTTATGCTCAAATCCTGAGATAAGAAGCTACCGCTAAGGCTAAAAAGCCAGTTCTCACCGTTTGATCTTCATCGACTCGGCCTATTTCAACCAAAAAACTTGGCATTATTTTCATAAATAAGCCCAAGGCACATATGGTCTCCTCCAAGGTAATCAAACCAAACATACTCTCATAAATGAGATATTTTACTGCTATATATCTATATGCAGTTTTCGCCGATCGATCTTCATCGACTCGGTCGACTCCGACACAAAGACCTTGATACCATTTCAGGGTAAAATCAAGGCACGTCATCAGCTCGGTCGACTCCGACACAAAGACCTTGGTTCCTATTCAGGGAAAAACCAAGGCACGTCATCGACATAAAAACCTTGACATCTTCCTAAGCCCAAGGCACGTACCCTAAGACCTTGGTATCATCGCGAGTAAACCCAATGCATGAAGCCGAGTCATCCCACTCGCCATAAACGCAGTCGAGTCGCCTCGACTCAAAAACAAACTTGTACTTGAACAAAGCAGATTGCAAACTCTTAACACACAAGAACGCAATCTCAAAGGTACAAAGTTCAAATTAACAAAATATCTTTTCATTTATATATTTAAAAGTATTTACAGTACAAAAGAGGTGCTACAAAAAAAAGAGATACATTAGGGCCCCTAGGGGTCGGACTCAGAAGACGAGTAGGACTAAGAGATGCGGGCAGATCGACACCAGGAGCAGGAGTCGGACTCGGAGGAGCAGCAGCAGTGGAAGTCGGCAGAAGAGTCGATTGGACCTCAGCATCGGCCTTTTCACCTTCTCTCCCTTCAGGTCGACTCACCCAGCTATCATGAGCCGAGCCCTCACCAGCTTTCTCGGCCAACTCTTCGCCGTCCTCGTCACCATCCCCGCCATGAAGCGCAAGCCCCCCTCCTTGCTTCTCAATCTCCTGAAGTGCATCAAGGCAGGTGGCCACCCTTGGAGGATAATGGAAGCGGTCAGGGTCACTCCTGATCTCGGCCGGGAGCTGCGCCTTGTGGTAGTCATACGCCTTTGGCAAAGACTACCCACCTTCGAGAGTCCGTGGCGATAGCCTTCAACAACCTTGAATCGATGGGCCTCAAACAACAGATGAGCAAGACGGCCCTGCAGAGGCTGAATCTTGGCAAGGGATGACTCGCGCTACCGCTCGGCCTCCAGCGCAGCATGAGTGCTCTCCTCTCTGAGCTTATTGTGAGCTATATTCTCCTCCTTCAACTCGGGCCGCAGGCTCTGGGCAGCCAAACGATCCGATCGAGACTGCTTCTAGGCATCGTTCCTCTCCCGCTTCTCCGACCTCCTAGGACAGATACTTTATTCTATCATTCCGTTCAAGGAGCTCGTGCCCGAGATGGCCGAGGTCTTCCTTGAGCTTGCTGATCTCGACCGACTTCTTGCTATTCAAAGTCTTCATACCGTCGATCATCTTCTCCCGCATCTCTACCTCCCGATGTCATTTGTCATCACTCCGCTTCCAGATGGTCAGTTCCTCCTCCTTGGCAGCTAACGACAGGAGAACCTTCTCCAGATCGGCCTTCTGGGCCCTCCAACTGTCCCTGGAGCTTGAGGAAAGTGGTTCGAACTCGCTCATAGCGACCAAACAGCTCTTGCTCCACCAAAGCTCCACGGATCATATAGCTCCTAAGGCACTGGTGAAGGCCGGCATCCGGCATCTCCCCGAGGATCTCGTCGTCGCGTTCGAGGTAGAACTACTCGACTGCTCAAGTCTGGGTGAGTCGCGATTCCAGAACCGCCCCCCTCTTGTCAAGATGCTGTCGGGGTTCATATCTGAACTCCTGGGACGGCTCTCTATCGTAGCGAGGACTGACTCTGGAAGATACCATCAAGAGCATTCTCCGCTGATCCCACTTCTCCGCATCGAGCTCATCGATGCGATGAGGAAACGGCCACCCAAACCTATGAGTAGGAGGCGCCCCCTCAGCGGCTGGTTCTTTTCCCTGCCAATGAGCCGACTCGGCAGGCGTATCCGGAGCTATCTCTCCCTCTGCTAGGACCTCGGCCTCTTCAGCCTCGACCATATGGGTGTCGGTCCCCCTTCTCTAGCGGGGGACCTATCATCTATGATGACGATTTCGGCTTCTTGAGCCAGAACAGTAGCAGTAGCTTCCTCCTCCACCTGAGGAGGCGGGATCTCCATCGGTGTCAGGCCTGGAGCATCCCCCTGAACAGTAGAAGACGCGCCCGCCTCCATAGCAGCTTCGGCCGTCTTTTTGGGGCCTCGGCTGCCCACTTTTCTCAACCTCTTCTTCTTCTCGGCCCTCTCGGCCTGGGCAGTAGCAGCCCTCGACCCAGCCAATCGAGCGGCTATCTCAGCCGCATGAGCCTGGACCGCCTCGACCTCCTCAGGAGCCAGATCAGGCCGGAGGTGCTTCTTCGGCCTCAAGGAGGGCCCTCCCTGAGTCTGAGCACGCGGAACTGTCGGCGCCACATCAGTCTCATCTGAGCCCAATGTCAGCGCAGCCGACCTAGCCTCATCATCCGCAGAGGGAGGCACAAAAGAGATGCCGACAACTCGCAGGACCGAGTTATCGAAGAGATCCTCGATCCGACGAGAGCCTGTGTATGCCTTAATCATCTCGAGCGCGCTCCTCTCGTCGCTCGACAGAGGCCCTGGCTTCAGAGCCTCCTTCTTGATTTCTGGCCAGGTAGAGCAAGTTAGGATGGAGTCGTCCCCAGCCACCCAGACAAACTTCTCCTTCCAGTCATTGTTGGACTCGGGAGCATTGGAGATGATCTTGTTGCCCTCCCAAGACCTGGAGGTAGTAGTGGGCCTCGCGTTGGCTCACCTTCACATAGACAATGTGGCTGAGGAGCCTCAGAGTCGGGTCGACTCCGAGCCAGTGGCAGATGACCACGAACCCTACCAAGATAGTGATGGAGTTCGGCTTCATCTGCGACGGAGACACCCCCAGCGCCTTGAAGACTCGGCAAAGGGGTGCAACAACAAGCGCAACCCATACTCTAGATGCTTCAAGTATACCAGAGCAAGGTTATTTCTGTGGTCATAGACCGCCTGCGACTTTGCCGGCGCCGTCAAGGAAAACGCCCTAAGTATATCTAACCTGCCAGAGAGAGCCTCCAACTGCGCCGACGGTACCTTGGAGCGGAATTTCCGTAGCTGACTGATTCTGGCCTCATTCCTGACTACCGGAGTTGAAGACGTCATCAAGTTAGTTCCACAGATCACCGGAGAAGAAGATCTGAAGATCGGAGTTCTTTTGTAGACAAAGAGTTCGAAGATTTGTGTGAATAGAAGAGTCTTTCACATCAGAACAGCTGTACTTATAGGCAGAAGGGCGACGGTGGCGAATCATAGCGGAGCTTCGGTTCTACACCAACGGCCAAGATCATTCCGAATCACGGCGCTCTGAACCGAGAGCGTCGCCTTGTGATTAGCCTGCAATCTTCGCACAAGAATCGAGGCGGCATCAGCCCAGAATTATCCTCTGACATCAACAACGTCACATCCGAAGAGACTCTTCAGCACCCCCTCATAAATGCACCTCAAGACCCTGCCTGCTACAGTCCTATTTCACTCGGACTCGGCTACCCCGATTCCAAGCAAAAGGGGCCAGCGTTATGACAATAATTACACCAAGTGTTAATCCTCCTCTTGGAGTCGACACGTGCCCCACATCAGCACTAATCACCAAACCGGCTCAGCCCCAGCCAGGGCGACTCGAGTCTTATGGGTGCTCATCCCTTTCAAAGGAAGGCCAAGTCGAGACCAGCTCTCACTCGACCGCGTCATCTGAGTCGACCCCCTTCATTCTTAGGCCGGGTCGACAACTTGCGAGGCCGACAATAAATGCGGCACTTGTCGTCCAGCTTGCAGAGCCGAGTCGAGAGGCGGTTCGTCCTCGAACTCTGCACCAACAGCTGTCCATTATCATCATTGTTAGTGCCATGAGCCCTCATGACTCATCCCCCACCATACCTCGTCAATCACCATCACGTCAAATCAATGGTGACTCAACGCTGCACGCAATGATACTGCCAACACTACCGCATCCAATCGCCCAGGCCCATTACTGCACTATGCCTACCACCAGGTATATATATGGACTCATCGTCTACTGAGAGGAGGATGATCCTGGATCAACTTCGGGGGCCCCTCAGGGCCACAGGTATGCAATTTCTACACACTTAGAACTTATTCAGATCATTGGTTTTTCTCCACTCAAGCTCTATACTGACTTGACCGTCGGAGGAACCACCGGAGAACCCAACTCCGGTCCTCTAACGAGCTTATTTTGCAGCTCTCTTATCTAAACAGGGAGATCGGCCTTCAAAGGAGATGAGGGGACCCACATAGTCCGTATCGACCCCTAGCCCCGTCGCTAAACTCGGGATTATCTACTAATCTCGCTGTTGAGTCTCAGGACATCAACAATCTCAATATTATTAATTAATAATCATAATTAATTTGAAATAATTAATTACAAATTATTTGCTTTTAAATAATTAATAAATTTGTTATTATTAATTATCTATTTAATATAAAATGAATTAATAAGTCACACTATGAAGTTACAACATTATGTCCTTCTTGGTCATTTGATATTTAACACAACCTTATAAGTTATTGGTTTACCAAACACCTAACTACTTATATCTCCTTATATGTTAAAGGGTTTACCAAACAACTTCCTTATTTTCTTACATACTTATAAAAGTTTTGAGAACAAATAATAAGTAACTTATAAGGACTCAAAAATAAGTAGTCACGAGCATGCTCTATATCAATTCTTTTCAAGCTAAAAGTAAATAAAACCCATCTAGGATTCTACCTAAAATGCCCGTCACAATCTTCCCCAAGATGTTAATCTCAAATCCCATTAGAATTATCAATATTAAATAAGAAGATTACATAACCTATTGTATTATATGGTAAATATAATAGTCCCATTTCAATACTTTTCAGCAAGATAAATTTTACTCTATCAGAAGCCCGAGATAATCTGACAAATTATTTCATTTAGCCACTAGTGCTCCGGAGAAAACATTGATTATGATTTTAAAAGAAATAATTTGATCTAACATATGATACACTATACTCACTGTTACTGACCTGAAGGACCAATTTCTAATCTTGGGAATTTTGTAGAGAAATTGTTGAAAGATGAGAATGATGGTTGAACTAAGGCCTTTTATAAGTAAAAACTCATGATTCTCCTTTTGCTTCGTCTTCTTCTAGATTGGATGTCTCCTCTTCGGACTTTGGAGGCGGTGGTAAAACCTCGACCACCAATTGAACAAGCTCTTCGACTTTTGATGTACCTTCTTCTTCATTGCTAGCAAATCGCTTGTCACAGTATTCAATAATCTGCAGGTGAAAAATAAATATGAATATAAGTTTGCTCTTCATGTTCTAATAAAATATTCTGCGTCCAAAGGAAACCAATCCTTCACAAGGAAAAGAGTATCTCAACAAAACCGGATTTAGGGTCTCAATGAATAATAATAAATGAGTGCAGCTTAAAAACGAGTTTGATCGATTACGAAAGAGGGAGGAATCTGACCACACAATAAATCCATGACCTCAAGCTATTTAGTGTTTACAGGTGCTTCAATGAACCTAAGCCTATTGAGTTGCGATACAAATTTTATGCATAAAACATAAATTTATGCCTACTGTTCGTGGAATCGTCAAATCATCCAGTCTCAATTTAGTAGTCCGAGGAAAAAAAATTTCCGTTCCAATATCCAGTTGAACTTCTACAGAGGAAACAAGTACTAGGATTTTTTTTATTTTTTTTCTTTCTGAAAACTAAACAACTTTAAATACACAATATACTACGCTACTTGAAGAAGTCAAATAACTATGGAAATAATAATTAACGAAGGGTTGTTGCTAATATCTGATAATTGCACATTCAGAACTATGTCGGATAGAGATATAAACATGAGCTACGGGCTGACAAGGTTTTCACTTCAATCATTTTATTTAATCCTATCAGAAGCCTTAATACGACTCCCCTTCAAATAATCAAACTTGTCAAGTGCAGAAACTCCTTCCATAAAGGGCCAGCCTTGATGCTCCACCTTAGTGCCCCTCCATATCAGTGCCTTGATCTGTCCCTGATCCTCTTGAGGTCGATGCATCCGAGTCTAATGCATGAGATGCTGCATGGGAGAACTACTCCGCTCGTTCCCTATTGCTCCCTGGGAAAAGAGAGGACCAGAGTAGAGGAGCATAAACTATGCTTTGCTGATAAACATAGAGATGAGATTGCTGATAGTTAGGAAAATTTCTATGTTACGCTCCCTCCAAATGCGCCAAAAGATTGCAACAACCTCTATATCCCAGAAAAAATCTTTTTACTTTTACTAACATTTTGACACCTATTCACTCCACAAATCCTGAACAGAGGATGGTGATAAAGCTATCTTGAACAGACTAGAGTAACGATCCGACATCTTTAAACAACACACAAAAATTCGGTCCCTGCCAACCGCGCTTCATCGAGTTGTCAAAAGTTAGGATTAGGATAGCATTTCTGACTACCAACCAGATAAAAGCTTTAGTACCCCCAAATAGTTTTATTTAGCCAAAGAACATCTAAGACCTGTGTTGTTATATTGACGGCCCCTTTGGTACACCATCCCCATACTGATGTATCATCAGTATTAAATCCTAAAGGTTGACTAGAATTAAGAAAATGTATAGCATGTTCTTTTTAATTTGTTCCCTCCCTCCCTACCAAGGGAAATTAAGAAAATAATAACTAACAAGGTTATAGAAAGTGCTAGGAGGCCTAGACCTTGGACCCGACGCCTAGAGCCTAGGAGATTTTTTTTTATTTTTTAATTGTAATAATTGATAGTAAATGTCAATGTTATTTATAGAAAGCTTAGGTGTCGGACTAGTGTCTAAGCGGATTTCTTTCTTCATTTAAGTGGTGGTCAAGAAGGTTTTGCTGAAGGTCGGAGGAGGTAGTGGAGGTGTTCATATTTGGAGGTTAAAGGAGTTTGAAGGAGGTTGGAAGACGTGGAGGTTGCAACACAGAAAATTACGATCAAGGCCTAAAGGGTGCAGTCCATGTAAGCAGACAATGCTCCCCTAAATACTCTCAAAATCTAGGTGGGGATCCTAGGTACCGCCTAGGGTGTTCATATTTGGAGGCTTTTTAAAACAGTGAGACCAACCCTTAGTTCAGAGTCTCTTCCAACACCATTTCAGAAGTAGAGTAAAATTAAAATCTCTAAGATTACAAACTCCTAGTCCTTCAAGTTCTTTCTTTTTAAAAACTTAACCCCATCGCACAAAGTTATATCCACCTTTTTATTTGGAAAGACTAGGCCAGAAGAATCTTCTCTTTATCTCGTCAATTTCCTTCTTGACACATCAAGGGAGGCGAAAGATTGAGAGGAAGTAAGTAGGAATCACCGAGTACAGAATTAATCAAAGTAATTCATCCTCCTAGAGATAAAATTTTCCTTTTCATCCCTCTAACCTTTTCCTCACTTTATCAATGAGGGGTCTCTAGTCTGTCTTCCTTAGCTTAACCGTTCTCAAAGGACGGCCTAAATATTTGATGAAAATTTTTTGAACAGAGCAATCAAATGCCAATGAAATGAGAAATGACTCTGGAGCTTCTTCCCATAAAAATAAGCGAACTCTTATTGAAGTTAATCTTAAGCCCTGACCACCTTCCAAAGCAGAAGAGAATCCACTTAAGCATCATAGCTTGAGCTAAATGCGCCTTGCAGAAAAGTGTAAGGTATAATCAGCATGTTGGAAATAAACTTCACCTTTAATTTTGATCAATTGAAATCATATATCATAGAATTCGATATCATAGAATTCATACCATCTGCAACTTGAGTGAAAATTAAAGATGACAAGCGATCTCCTTGTCTTAATCCCCTCTCACATCTAATTTCTCTTCCCACCTCTCCATTGAACAAGATTAAAACTTTAGTTTTCCTACGCCAGTCATTGATCGAGCCAATCCATTCTTTCAAAAACCCATGTGAGTTAAGGTTTTACCAATGCAACTCCAATCTCATAGGCCTTCTCAATATCTAACTTAAGAGGAAATCCCTACTGCTTGGATTTGGTGAGAAACTGTATCACTTCTTGGGTTGTAGCAACTTCCTCCAAAATGTTACGATCTTTAATGAAACTTGTTTAGTAGTCTTCTACCAAAAACCAATCACAGTACTCAACTGATTGGCTAATTACCTTTGAGCAAGGGCGGACCCACCTTAGAGGAAGTGATGTCATGTGACACCACGTCTTCAATAGATTCCTCATACATTATTGTCATGAATGGTAAGTTTGTGATGTAGAGATTTTTTTTTTTCTTGATAAGGCGATGCAAAGATGTGGACCTTTAAGGTTACTGATAGCGGATAACGTCACATAGCGGTGAGGCACCGCTAAGACTATTTGGGGCTATAACGGCAAAATAACAGCAAAAAGCGCAAAGTCAAATAGTGGTCCAATTTAAATATGTATAAATAATCAAAAACAATTAACAAAAGTACTATACAAAATGAAAAATCTAAAAACCCTACAAATGCACTGATGATTTATAGAGATCCTAAGCATGAAATAGATGTGTAACAATCACATAATATTAAAAAGCATTGTACGGAATGAAAAAGCGTACATGTTTATCAAAAAGACCGTTATTTATCTCATTCTTGTAACTTTCAAGTCTCGTAGAAAAATTCTCAACAGTAGAAAAAAAACATTGATTAGTAGCAACATAATTGTATTAACTATTTGCAAATTGACATAAAAATGAAGTCTCCAAGCATAGATAAATAAGCACTTTTACCGCTATTTGCCGCTATCTACCGCTATTTCGCGCTTTCGAACGCTTTGGCGAGTGAAAAGCGCTCACAAGCGCGATTTTTTCACCGCAATCAATGAAATTGTAGTGGTAGGCTCCGCTACCGCTGTTTGTGCCGCAATAGCGCCACTATCGGCCGCTATTTACAACAGCGGATGTGGTATTGACAATTTAGGCTATTTAGGGAGAACAAAGTCTAATTAGCCCTCAAGTTATAGACCGCTTTTCTAAGTGGTCCCTATGTTTTAATTTTTTTACAAATCAATCCTCAACATTCATTCTGTCTTCTTTATTATACAAAGGCTGTGAACATTTGAAAAATTGTGTCAGTTATTAATTCTGACGAGGCACAATGATCAATTGAACTAAAACTTAAGTAACCTATTAACATGCAAGGGGCTTCCCTCCAAAAAAATCAGAATATGACAACAATATCCCTACCTCGTCAAGTATTCACAATGATTGTCTAAGAAGGAAGAAGTAATGAAAAGTTAACGGTTAATTTGCAAAACAAAAAATTAAAAATAAAACTACAGGGGTTACAGAAAAAACCGTCTATAACTTAGGGGGTGATAAGACTTTGTTCTCCTATTAGATTTTAATTAACTTATCAGTGACAATTGTAAATCTGTAATGACACCACTTTCTAGAAATCCTAAATTCACCACTGCAAAGTAATTTTAATCAATGCGTTCAACACGCTTATCGATCTAAAGTCTCCCACTGTTTTACAATTTTCCTTCTTGGGAATGAGCATCACTTGAGCACATTTAATAATTTCTAGACTTGATTTTCTCTCCTAAAAACTTTTCAGTTTTCACCATTTTCATCAAATCATTGTTAATAATGTGCTATAAGTTACGATTAAAAAAGATTGGAAAACCATCCTACCTTGGACCTTTATCTACTCTCAATTGCCAAATTGCTATCTTAGCCTCTTCCAAAGTGAATGATGTTCAAGCTCGGCAAGCTTCGCTTGTATATTCACTCTTGACTAATTTCCTAATCATTTTCACATTCCCATCTTTCATAATTGAACCTAATAGATTTTTATAATTACAATAAATAGTGTCTTTAATATTCTTCTCTTGAAAAATCTTCTCGTTAACTTCCAATTGTTGAATGAAATAAGCTCAAATTCTCATATTTGCCATTTTATGGGAAAAAAATCACCCTTGATATTTCCCTACACATAATTTCTTCATTAACAAAAACTTTCAAAATCTGTGCCCAGCCTCCATCAATGAGGTTGACTCTAATTTGTTGACCGCTCTAGTTTCTTGAATTTTCTAGAGTCGCAATTGACATCTGGAGATATAGTTCTTCATTCTCAAGCTCATTTGTGCAGTCTTTTACGAAATCTTCTAAGCTTGAAAACAAACTGGAATGCAAGGTCCTTATTATGTGTAGGTAACTCCCAGTTCTCTCAAATCATCACGGCAAATTTTTCTCTCAACACCATCTCAAATCAAAAGAGTTTAGATTTCTTCTAACCTTGCTTCCCCGTGTCCAGGCAAAGAGGAACATGGTCAGAGGTAGGCCTATTTAGAGCATACACCCTACCTAACAGGTAATTGTCTTCCAATTTGTGGAGATAAGTATCATATCCAATTTGGCAAGGATGTGTCTATCCGAGAGACTAATCCAAGTAAAAGAGTGGTCTAATAACGGAAGTTCCATAAGACACAAAGAATTAATAATGTCATCAGATTCCTTACGATCCCTCACATTACGAACTCCCCCTATGCTCATTCTGAAAGCAAACTATGTTGAAATCTCCTCCTCACAACCATGGATGTTGCCATTTAAGTCGCGATCTTTTTAACTCATCCCAAAAAGAGATGCAATCGGCAATTATTCGGTCCATGTACTGTTGACACTATATGCACCAATTATCTTCACATCTTCTAACTACAAAAGATAGTGAGAATTCACCTTCACAAAGATCCTCCAGAATAAAAACTCTCGAATTGGAACCTATTGGTATACCACCTGATGTATATCGCCCAATGCGCCCACTAACGTTTTTAAATTTCCAAAAGTCCCTTATGGGATTAACAATCCTACTATGAGGATTTAACAATTTTGTCTCAGTGAAATAAACAATATCTGCTGCACTCCTTTGGATGACATCTTTGACCATCTTTCTTTTGACCGGCTTACGTAGTCCCCTAGCATTTCATAATATGAATTTCATAAAGATATATTGGATTCTCCCTCGAACCAGGTGCCCATCTGATCCATATTTTTCATCCCTAGCCCTCACCTTCCCTATGCAAGTCCCAATGAAATTTTATCATTTTAGAGTTCTCACTTTCTCTTGCTGTTTTAAGTATACTAGAATTGCCTTTATTATTATAGGGAAGTTTAATAGCATATGATCTAGCAATCTTTAATAAATATTCATCTGATACGACATTAAAGATTGAGATATGGAAAGAGATAGTACCTGACCTTGGCATTTTGTTGTTGTTCGCCCTAATGATCATGTCGTCCACCTTTACTATATGCCCAAAGGAATTGTTGCTTATAGCTCTTCCTCGTACTAGTATCTTTATATACAAGCTTTCGTCCACCGTTGTTATACTTTAGAATTATTGTAGAAATAGTTTTGGACACCATCATTACCTTCGAAACCTATGTGTCTGTTCCAAGCTCCCCTTTAGAGTTAATTTTGCTTAGTCCTATGGCTGATCAAGCTTACTTGAATCTACCACTTGAACAAATTCTCCCTCTTTTGGCATCAACTCTTTCTTCGTATAGATGTCCTTGTGCATTGTCCCACCTTCTCTTGCTATGAGACAAGTCACCTCTGACTGAAGATCATGAGTACTAGCATCATGTGATACGCTCTGATAATTTTGTTTGGCTTTTTGCTCTTTTATATTAGTTTTTTAGTTTGATTTTGCTAGCCCTTTTAATGTTCTTTGTTTAAAGATTTTTCAACATCCACCTCTCAAACTATGATTGAAAGAGTGCATGGAAACCATTAGCCATCCATTCAAAAACTATTTCATCATAATTGTATAAACCACTCAAAATATGTTCCTTGTCAACATCGTGGCCCATGTGAACCAGACTTTGGCCCTTAGCCTTGCAGTCCAGTTCCCTTTAGTCTTCCAACACAATTGATTGAAAAGAGACTTAAAAAACTATGGCTGTGACGGTCTTTTGAGCTATCACAATACCTTGTCATGGAACTATTGTAGCATCCTTGAGTACCTTATGTCCCTTTCTTGACTGCTACACCCCTTGATCAACAACTTCACTATTTTGAAATGTGAGGGCTGATGTCATCATGGATAATAGATGGATTCCCAAAACAACTTCAATGATATCAAATTTCTTCACGTATTTGATCCGCAGCCCCTTCATTGAACGAGTGTTATTAATATGAGCAAAATCACCCTTGATATTTCCCTACACATAATTTCTTCATTAACAAAACTTTCAAAATCTGTGCCCAGCCTCCATCAATGAGGTTGACTCTAATTTGTTGACCGCTCTAGTTTCTTGAATTTTCTAGAGTCGCAATTGACATCTGGAGATATAGTTCTTCATTCTCAAGCTCATTTGTGCAGTCTTTTACTGAAATCTTCTAAGCTTGAAAACAAACTGGAATGCAAGGTCCTTATTATGTGTAGGTAACTCCCAGTTCTCTCAAATCATCACGGCAAATTTTTCTCTCAACACCATCTCAAATCAAAAGAGTTTAGATTTCTTCTAACCTTGCTTCCCCGTGTCCAGGCAAAGAGGAACATGGTCAGAGGTAGGCCTATTTAGAGCATACACCCTACCTAACAGGTAATTGTCTTCCAATTTGTGGAGATAAGTATCATATCCAATTTGGCAAGGATGTGTCTATCCGAGAGACTAATCCAAGTAAAAGAGTGGTCTAATAACGGAAGTTCCATAAGACACAAAGAATTAATAATGTCATCAGATTCCTTACGATCCCTCACATTACTTAACTCCCCTATGCTCATTCTGAAAGCAAACTATGTTGAAATCTCCTCCTCACAACCATGGATGTTGCCATTTAAGTCGCGATCTTTTTAACTCATCCCAAAAAGAGATGCAATCGGCAATTATTCGGTCCATGTACTGTTGACACTATATGCACCAATTATCTTCACATCTTCTAACTACAAAAGATAGTGAGAATTCACCTTCACAAAGATCCTCCAGAATAAAAACTCTCGAATTGGAACCTATTGGTATACCACCTGATGTATATCGCCCAATGCGCCCACTAACGTTTTTAAATTTCCAAAAGTCCCTTATGGGATTAACAATCCTACTATGAGGATTTAACAATTTTGTCTCAGTGAAATAAACAATATCTGCTGCACTCCTTTGGATGACATCTTTGACCATCTTTCTTTTGACCGGCTTACGTAGTCCCCTAGCATTTCATAATATGAATTTCATAAAGATATATTGGATTCTCCCTCGAACCAGGTGCCCATCTGATCCATATTTTTCATCCCCTAGCCCTCACCTTCCCTATGCAAGTCCCAATGAAATTTTATCATTTTAGAGTTCTCACTTTCTCTTGCTGTTTTAAGTATACTAGAATTGCCTTTATTATTATAGGGAAGTTTAATAGCATATGATCTAGCAATCTTTAATAAATATTCATCTGATACGACATTAAAGATTGAGATATGGAAAGAGATAGTACCTGACCTTGGCATTTTGTTGTTGTTCGCCCTAATGATCATGTCGTCCACCTTTACTATATGCCCAAAGGAATTGTTGCTTATAGCTCTTCCTCGTACTAGTATCTTTATATACAAGCTTTAGATCCACCGTTGTTATACTTTAGAATTATTGTAGAAATAGTTTTGGACACCATCATTACCTTCGAAACCTATGTGTCTGTTCCAAGCTCCCCTTTAGAGTTAATTTTGCTTAGTCCTATGGCTGATCAAGCTTACTTGAATCTACCACTTGAACAAATTCTCCCTCTTTTGGCATCAACTCTTTCTTCGTATAGATGTCCTTGTGCATTGTCCCACCTTCTCTTGCTATGAGACAAGTCACCTCTGACTGAAGATCATGAGTACTAGCATCATGTGATACGCTCTGATAATTTTGTTTGGCTTTTTGCTCTTTTATATTAGTTTTTTAGTTTGATTTTGCTAGCCCTTTTAATGTTCTTTGTTTAAAGATTTTTCAACATCCACCTCTCAAACTATGATTGAAAGAGTGCATGGAAACCATTAGCCATCCATTCAAAAACTATTTCATCATAATTGTATAAACCACTCAAAATATGTTCCTTGTCAACATCGTGGCCCATGTGAACCAGACTTTGGCCCTTAGCCTTGCAGTCCAGTTCCCTTTAGTCTTCCAACACAATTGATTGAAAAGAGACTTAAAAAACTATGGCTGTGACGGTCTTTTGAGCTATCACAATACCTTGTCATGGAACTATTGTAGCATCCTTGAGTACCTTATGTCCCTTTCTTGACTGCTACACCCCTTGATCAACAACTTCACTATTTTGAAATGTGAGGGCTGATGTCATCATGGATAATAGATGGATTCCCAAAAACAACTTCAATGATATCAAATTTCTTCACGTATTTGATCCGCAGCCCCTTCATTGAACGAGTGTTATTAATATGAGCAAAATTACCATTGCTCTTCTCCCCACATATCTTCTCTACATATATCTTCTTTTCCCCTCCCATTCTTCTAACTGAGAGCTTCATTTACTACACTTTACGAGAGGGATGTTTATGCTCTCTAAACTTATCCAACATGCGATGTTTCGATGAAATGGACACTCGGTGGACTTATGTCCAAGCCAGCGATATATAAAATATGTAAGTTTTACTAGACATTGGAAAAACATCTTTAAGATGGCATATGCGACCATAATCATAACACTTGCAATCGTCGGTCTAGTTTATGCCTCCTAGCCACTGGCTTTCATTTGAGCTAGGATTCTCCCGTTAAAAGCCAATGTTGATTTGTGCTCCACCCATCCTCCATCCGTCCCCTATAGCAGAGAGAAGGAAGCACAATCACCATGAACTCCCACACGTTTGTACCTAATAGCTCTAATATAATGGCTAGGATTTCCTCTTCTGCAAACTATCTTTCTTGTTTGAACCAAGAGAGGTTTGAGATGCCATAGTCTCTTGGACTAGCCAAGAAAGCATCGTGACTCACTTCTTGATAAGAGGGGCCTTATCCCCTTCTCTGCTCAACTTTTGAGTCCCTGACAAATGAGGAGATAAGAGTTCTAAGAGGGAATTTACCCATTAAAAACTCCTTACCAATCTCCGCGTGGTCCTTTGATGGTGAGAAAAGTGAGCTATTTAATGTTAACCTACCTTAGCTACTTGGCAATATCATCATTAAGAGCCTCTCACCATGACCAATTTTGGTTTCTTGGGCGCCTATGCTTTGCATCACTGTCTTCCTCTAGATCTCTCCACGATCAACTCCAATATGGCCCCCTTGCAGCCATTGAGAGAGATTGTTCACAAAACTCATATATTTTATTGCTCCTATTTTTTTTGTCAACCTTTAGTTTCTTCAACCATATTTTGTTGATAATCATGTACTATCTACTATGGTTGGGTTGTTTCTTCTTTTTTTTCTTTTTTCTTTTTTCCCCTTTTCAGACTTACTTTTGTAATGTACTAGGTGCTTTGTTAAGATTTTTTTAAATGAAACAATGGGGGTTCTTTGGACTCGCCCTATTTCTCAACAAAAAAGAAAGAACGAAACTCCTTCCATCACTCACGCTAATAAAACAATGAAAAAAAGAATTGCAATATGCAAGTCTACTTATGTTCCATGTTCTGGAAAACTGTCATTGTTCCTATCCTTAGTCCTCCCAAAAATATTCATCTTTTGCTTATTCTTCCTAATTTTACAATAAATTCACATTCACAGTGTATGTCTTCAATGTCAAACCTTGCTGCAAGGGATATCTAGCAGTTCTATAAAATGAACTGTTTATTCATGCATTATTAATCAACTTAGGAAAACCTAGCTTCCATTCATTTTATCATTAAATAGTAGGATTATTTAGATATTAGTCCTTTAAATCTTCAATAATTTCATATTAGTCCCTCAAATCTTGAGATTGCTTATTAGTTCCTCAAATCTTAAGAGTCTTGCAATTCAATCCCTTAATAACCAAAATACCCTCACTTCTTTCTTCTCCAACCCGAGTTCCCTAAACCCAACTCTCACTGTAGCTCCCTGCTCACCGACCACCCCATCGTTGCTGGCTCCTCCCTCTCTACCCTTTGTCCAGGATTCAGGAAAGCTCTTCTCCTCTCTTCTATATTGAATTGTGATGGACAATCTAGGAATATGGTTATTGAATAGGCGAAAGACAATCTAAGCTATGGAGCAACTAGCTCGATCGTCTTGTCTTGGCCAACAGTCAAATTAAATGTGAGATGCAATCTCTATATCGTACTCAAAGAGTACTCAGATAAGGTCAATAGGTTCAAAAATAGTAGGAGTTGGTATCGATTCTGATGAGTAAAGAGTATAAAGAAGAGACTGACAATGAGGAGGATTGGTCGGAGGCAGGGTGAGTAGGAGCTGCAGTGGATGTTGTGTTTATGATGATTTTGGTTTGGAGAAGAAAGAGGACACGGTAATTTGATCATTGAGGGACGAAATTGCAAGACCCTTAAAATTTGAGGGACTAATGAGCAATTTCCAAGATTTGAGGGACAAATATGGAATTATTAAAGATTTAAGGGACTAATATATAAATAACTCTAAATGTTAAACTAGCTATCTAATTTCAAGTAAGAGGCTCGAATTAAAGAACTGATAGAATCAAAATTTGACGGGTAGAGTGCTTGCAATCTTAGTTGCTAAATGTCTAGAAGTGAGATTTTAAATTAGATGGATAAGAGTACTTGGAATCTCCATTGCTAAATATGTAAGGTTATTCACATCACAGGTGCCTAAACATTACAAGCTCAGTTGTTATGATGACACTACCTTCCAAGATTCTCTCCTAAATTGAAAAATTGAGGTAAAAGGGTGAATATTGTGCTTTGGTGTGAGAAAATCCTTCACAACAGAAGTATCATATTCCACCTTCATCTAAGATTATAGGCCAACTATATACACTTAAAACACAAAAACATGCAAATGATACCAAAGACAAACAAAACAGAAAACATAGAGGAGAAAAAGAATGGTATCAACCAGCAATTCCTCTTTACTAGCTGCTCTCCTAACCTTTAGCACAAATATTATCCCATTCTCAGCACATAATGAAACTTAGTCTATTCTCCATAATCAAATTATATACATAGCAGGCTTAATTTATTTGATTTGAGTTAAGTTTGTAGAAACTTTTGCATTTGGAATTCTGAACTTTTATTGTAGCAAATGTCATTACAAAAAATTAATTTCAAACTCATCCTCTGGGCTTTGGAATTCTGAACTTTTATTGTAGCAAATGTCATTACAAAAAATTAATTTCAAACTCATCCTCTGGGCTTTGGAATTCTGAACTTTTATTGTAGCAAATGTCATTACAAGTATATTGTACATATTTTTGTTTGACGTCTTACATGACTGCTTTAAGTTTCAATCTTCATAAGTATAGGAAAATCAAACATAGATGAAAAAGAATTGCAATATGCAAGTCTACTTATGTTCCATGTTCTGGAAAACTGTCATTGTTCCTATCCTTAGTCCTCCCAAAAATATTCATCTTTTGCTTATTCTTCCTAATTTTACAATAAATTCACATTCACAGTGTATGTCTTCAATGTCAAACCTTGCTGCAAGGGATATCTAGCAGTTCTATAAAATGAACTGTTTATTCATGCATTATTAATCAACTTAGGAAAACCTAGCTTCCATTCATTTTATCATTAAATAGTAGGATTATTTAGATATTAGTCCTTTAAATCTTCAATAATTTCATATTAGTCCCTCAAATCTTGGAGATTGCTTATTAGTTCCTCAAATCTTAAGAGTCTTGCAATTCAATCCCTTAATAACCAAAATACCCTCACTTCTTTCTTCTCCAACCCGAGTTCCCTAAACCCAACTCTCACTGTAGCTCCCTGCTCACCGACCACCCCATCGTTGCTGGCTCCTCCCTCTCTACCCTTTGTCCAGGATTCAGGAAAGCTCTTCTCCTCTCTTCTATATTGAATTGTGATGGACAATCTAGGAATATGGTTATTGAATAGGCGAAAGACAATCTAAGCTATGGAGCAACTAGCTCGATCGTCTTGTCTTGGCCAACAGTCAAATTAAATGTGAGATGCAATCTCTATATCGTACTCAAAGAGTACTCAGATAAGGTCAATAGGTTCAAAAATAGTAGGGAGTTGGTATCGATTCTGATGAGTAAAGAGTATAAAGAAGAGACTGACAATGAGGAGGATTGGTCGGAGGCAGGGTGAGTAGGGAGCTGCAGTGGATGTTGTGTTTATGATGATTTTGGTTTGGAGAAGAAAGAGGACACGGTAATTTGATCATTGAGGGACGAAATTGCAAGACCCTTAAAATTTGAGGGACTAATGAGCAATTTCCAAGATTTGAGGGACAAATATGGAATTATTAAAGATTTAAGGGACTAATATATAAATAACTCTAAATGTTAAACTAGCTATCTAATTTCAAGTAAGAGGCTCGAATTAAAGAACTGATAGAATCAAAATTTGACGGGTAGAGTGCTTGCAATCTTAGTTGCTAAATGTCTAGAAGTGAGATTTTAAATTAGATGGATAAGAGTACTTGGAATCTCCATTGCTAAATATGTAAGGTTATTCACATCACAGGTGCCTAAACATTACAAGCTCAGTTGTTATGATGACACTACCTTCCAAGATTCTCTCCTAAATTGAAAAATTGAGGTAAAAGGGTGAATATTGTGCTTTGGTGTGAGAAAATCCTTCACAACAGAAGTATCATATTCCACCTTCATCTAAGATTATAGGCCAACTATATACACTTAAAACACAAAAACATGCAAATGATACCAAAGACAAACAAAAACAGAAAACATAGAGGAGAAAAAGAATGGTATCAACCAGCAATTCCTCTTTACTAGCTGCTCTCCCTAACCTTTAGCACAAATATTATCCCATTCTCAGCACATAATGAAACTTAGTCTATTCTCCATAATCAAATTATATACATAGCAGGCTTAATTTATTTGATTTAAATTAAAATTGCAAGAAAACTAATGTGTCGAGTGTCCTGCTCATGAAAATCTAGATTCATAAAACATGCAGCTAGTAACAAGTTACACAATTGACACCTATGTTAATAAGTTCACTCAATTAACAAAGCAAGCTTCTCACACTCTTAACACATCTAATTTCATCATGCTCCTTGATATTATTAACTTAGTGGAGATGAACTTGAGATAGAATTGAAACCATGGTTGAGCCTTACAACAATTAACCACTTAGCATGAGTACGTATTCACATGGTGGCATGGGACTGATCCAACTCTGTTATCACAGACACAGCATGACAAAGATAGAAATGCCCATGCCCACTATGATCACATAAATTCATGTAAACCTTCGTGCGTCAAGCATTCTGCCATATGTGATGCACCAGGAATCGATAATGGAGAATTCACCACAACCAAATCATAAAGGGAGTATTGAAAGCCACACTTGGCTTCACTCCAAGCATTCTAATGGAGAGATCCTCTACTTTAGCATTGAATGCTTTTTCCTTTTAACTGAGGGCACAAATATCAATTTTCAATCATGTGAACCCCCATGTGAGAATGATAGTTGACGGGTATTAATATTGTTTACAATCCACAGGTCTATGTGCTAATTTAGAAGTCCAGCGGTAGTAAGTGGTGAAGCCCTTATAATATAGGGAGGTGATGTGCAATTAACACTAGATATAATTATAGCCTAAACTAGATAGCATTGAGTTAGTTTCTCTCTTGAAATCTAATATAGATAGAATTATATTTTTTAGAAACTAAACCAAATAGAAGCTAGGAAGCAAGCGCATTGACACAGGATGCAAGTAAGATGTGCAACGACAAGGTAAAATCTTTAAAGAGTAAGACATGGACATAGGAAAAAAGCATATATGAACATGAATATAACACAAAAGGACACTTACTGATAGAAATGTATAGAACATGCTTTAGTAAAAATAGAAAGGAAATAAAGAAAATTGTCCTACATGTTCTGCAACTATTTATGTTATGTTACAAATGGCATTCAACCTACATCACTAGCCCTTTATGTTTATTTCAACTACATATGAATTGTGTGTTTCTAAATGCAAACTTTCATTATGAAACAAATTTTAAGGCTATCATGGCTCTGTTTCATTAAAACAAAAAATTAGGGTCCAACTAGTCAAGTCGCATACATGTCATGCAAGCACTATGCAATTTTTAGTTCCTTAAAGAAAACATGGTTCTAATGTGTTCCATAAATGTCGTACAAGTATATTGTACATATTTTTGTTTGACGCGTCTTACATGACTCAGTTTTAAGTTTCAATCTTCATAAGTATAGGAAAATCAAACATAGATGAAAAAAGAATCTGGTTCAAAACTTTAACATAACAAGATTTACGATTCAAAATAAGAGAACCAAATCTTTTTTTTTATAGTGTATTATTGACCTAGGACATTTCCATTGTAAAACCATGAGAACAAAACATAATTGCGCCTGCAAACATTGTCCATCTAAAGCTAATCTCCACCTGAATAATATTGTTTAAAGTTATGATTGGTTTCAGCTGCAATGAATCAAAGTATTTAATAGTTACATAAATGCTTTGATTCATAGTTGACCATAACATAGGCCAAATCCTAGAACCTCAAACCTCAAAGGTGATGAAGGTAAATATACTAAATAAACATAAATACTTTAATTCATTTTAGCTAAAACAAATCATAACTTTAAACAAAATTATTCAGGTGGAGATTAGCTTTAGATGGACAACGTTTGCAAGCGCAATTATTTTTTGTTCTCATGGTCTTACAACAAAAATGTCCTAGGACAATAATACAATTAAAAAAACATTTGGTTCTCTTAGTTTGAATCGTAAATCTTATTTTGTTAAAGTTTTGAATCAGATTCTTTTTTCATCTATGTTTGATTTTCCTTATGAAGATTGAAACTTAAAACTGAGTCATGTAAGACGTGTCAAACAAAAATACGTATATGATACTTGTACGACATTGCCAAATCCTAGAACATGAAACCTCAAAGGCGATGAAGGTAAATATACTAAATAGACATCTTAATCAAGGAAAATTCTTTATGAGTGTTGGTTTGGAATAGCACTCTATTTTAAATTTTATATATTTTTAAGCAAGATGATGCTAACTTGGCAACTGTAATTTTTGAATTCTTGTGTCTGAAGTTGTCTATTTTAAAGACACTATAGCTCCAGAATGTTTAACACTATGTTTTTCTTAAATTATTTTTTTGAAAAGCAGATGTTGCGCCAGAGTGCTTAACGATGTCGGGCAAGTTTGAGATTTTGACTCTTGAAACGTGCCCATGGTTCTTGTTGATGATTTAGTATTTGCGGGTAGATTAGGTTTCTTTTATTTATTTATTTTTTTTAGTGAATGGTATCTTTCAATATAAAGATTGAAACTCTCTTGAATTGGCAGAAAGCAGTCCTACAAAATATATAAACTTAAAATGAAATACTAAATTCTTTTTTCTTAGGTATGATCTCGTTGAAATTTTTTCCGCCAAGAAATTTCAACAAGAGAACATAGTAGCAGGTATAGTATTTGAACATCCTTCATGTTCAATATATTTTTATGTTCTTGCTAAAGACTGGGTGTGCAAATGTTACTATAAACTAAATCCTCAAAGGAATGAGTGATGAAAATTCGTTCTTCCACATTAGGTCCAGAAAAACCATTAAAGTACTTAGTCTCGATAACTAGCATAAAATTATAACCACAATGAAGACTCACACAAATATTCACATGCACGTGCATGCACAGAAACAAAATATACACAATGTTTATTTTTGTATACGTGTGTATGTGTGTATAGAGACACATGCATGCATGTGGATACACTGAATGAACATTTTGGATTTTGACAAAAACATGATGTATATGGAAAATCTAAAATGCATCAACCAAGAAGTTGGATTATATGTCTCTCCATGTGTCTTAGACTAAATCATGAGTGCTACAGGAAAGTACCAAGATAGTAGAACCAGAAGCAATGGCTTATTCATGGTAATGTAATAGAAAGAATATAGGTGATGACAAAAGCAAAGCAGGAAATGGATGGGACAAAATTTTGAGCTGCATACTTCCGACTAGGTTTCTAAATGATGATCTATCGTCAAAATTAACATAAGTGTCATTTCTTATGAAACAAGTATAACTACCTATATTACCTATATCATCTTGAGTAGCAGAGGTTAAAGTTTGGGCATTTAATACTGTCACCAGTTCTTTTAAGGTTGTTGATTGATATTAGTATTCTAATCCTAATTCTTGCAAAGATCCTTTCGGACTCTTTTAATTAGTGTGGTAATCCCCAGGAGGAACCTTACTGATGTATCCTGAAATGTTAAAGAATTTTATAATCGATATATTTTAACAAATAACTATTGAAAGTGATTAACTTATTATCTTAGAACTTCCAATATGATATCAAAATTAGTCATACATTACCAAAAGTATGATAGCAATTAGCAAATAATCAGTGGTTAAAATGCATGTGTCAAAGACCAGTGTAATAATTATTGGACGTTGACCGCATGGCAGATGAAATAATTCCATATTAGATAGATTGAGAACATATCAAGAATATTTAGAAAATATCAAATGTCACGACAGATAGTATATATACAGGTCCCAAATGTCATGAATAAAATTTTAACAAGGCAACAGATACATTAAATCATGTAAAGTTGTATAATATATGTTGGGGTAACTTAATTCAGCAACTTTGACTAAGGTCTGTGATACCAACGAACCATAGGAAATTTCAAATGTATCAAGACACAAACCAGTTGAACAGCAAATCTTGAAACATGAAGAAAATAACAACATTAGTCTTATATTTCGCTTGTACATCAAAATCAGTTTAATATTTGTGTTCTTTGTTTTCTACATCTTCAGTGGGGGTTATTCATTAGTAGGGAGGAGCAAAGAATGTCCTCATAACTCAATCAGTTGAAAAACAATTTGGGGCAGATGAAAAGGAGGTATAGGGGCAAATGAAGAGAAAGAAAGGAAAGGATGCTAAAATCTAACAACCCATTTGAACAAAATTTTGGAATTGCTTAGGACTAACTTTTTCTCTCGCCTTGTACCAAATTCCTCTATCATCCAAAATACTGCTTGCAAACACTAATTGGGATACTAATTACTATGCAAATTAACCATTTGATGCTATCTATATGTTACCGAGGTATTCTATCATGACGGAGAACCTGTACTCGACTCTCCTATACCCATATCCGACACTTCTTGGACACTCCTTAAATATATGCATATAGATGTGTACTTAATTATGCAATACATGTTTTAATTTGAACACTCATCATACACTCCTTGGACATATCCTACATTTTACATCCACTTTTGAAATTTGTTGGACAAGGGTCGAGTTATTTTCATCCAATATTCAGTTAAGAACTATGATTTCAAAGGATCATATGTGTAACTAGCTCAAAACTATGATTATAATCCATGTGTTTTAGTTGTGTCCCCGTACTCTACCTTTTACATATTTGTCGTGTTTCGTACCCATACCCATCCCCGTACCCATATCCATGCAATTTAGGGAGCCACTAAGCCATAACCCATACAACAAAAAAGGATGTAGTCTAATTCACGATTTAAAATCAGCCTATATGAATAATTCATACTTACCTTCAGCAGGAAAGGAGGGTTCGTTATGCCTAAATAATCATTTGATAATGAAAACTTGGCATGAGAAATGCATTGGATAGAACAATGGGGAGAAAAAAAGCCTTCTATCATAATGGATAAACTAGGAGTTATGTAAATTATATAATGTGAATAATTTCTTAATATTTAACATATATCTTGTATCCCGCTGGGTTTTTGTTCCAAAGTTTTCATGTTTTAATTCAGAAAAGGAAACGCCATATATATGTGTAGAAAATGAGTGCAGCAGAAATGAGAATGTTACGATGGTCTTGTGGGTATACTCTAAAAGATAGAATAAAAAATGAGCACATCCTAGTAAATTAGAAGTTGCTCTATTAAGGATAAAATGAGAGAGAATTGACTAAGGTTGTATGGACATGTACAACGGAGACCTCTAAGTGCACCTGTTAGGAAAGTTGATAATATTATAGTTAATGGGGCAAAGAGATGTAGAGGTAGATCTGCGAGAACTTGGTTGGAAACAATTAAGATGGATATGATAATAGTTATGATAATAGTTAACTTAGAAGAGGAGATGCACATAATAGAACGGAATGGAAGAGTAGGATTCATGTATATATCCGACTCCAAACATTTGGGATAAAGGCTTTGTTGTTGTTGTTGTAGTGTTAAGAATTAAAATTCTA
This sequence comes from Asparagus setaceus, assembly GCA_012295165.1. Lineage (NCBI taxonomy): Eukaryota > Viridiplantae > Streptophyta > Magnoliopsida > Asparagales > Asparagaceae > Asparagus > Asparagus setaceus. The sequence goes on from CM022704.1 coordinate 37,701,100, forward strand.
CCAACACCAAAATCAACTCTACATATGTAGCCTGCATACCTAACTATATCTTAATTATATTTATAAACATAGAAATATGATAAGAAGATAATTTATATTTGTAAACCATCTAACAATGCTTGGATAGTCAAGATAATATTGGATAGGTTTCTGATTGGGTTGATGGCCTCAAAGCTGATAATGTTTAGTTTTTCAGCTTTTGCAAGATCAAAACTCTCACGTCTCTCCAAAAATTCATCAAGTTAAAAAAAATTGGGGCAGACAAAAGGATGTATTGGAGAAGATGAAGAGAAAGAAAGGAAAGGATGCAAAAATCTAACTACCCATATGAGCAGAATTTTGGAATTGCTTATGACCAACTTATTTCTTTCCTTATACCAAATTTCTCTATCATTCGAAAATTCTGCATTGGTGTTATCAACCATTTGATGCTAGGTATGTATCCACTACGCCATAACTCATACAACAAAACCAGGGTGTAATCTTTATTCAACATTCAAACTCAGACTATACAACTAATTATACTTGCCTTCAGCAGAAGGCAATGAGAAGCCGAAGTGCCTAAAATAATCACTTGATAACGAAAACTAGGCATGACAAATTGTATCTGACAGAACAATGGAGAAATAGGAGTAGTCTATCAAAGTGGATAAAAAGGAGAAATCACATAACTTGCACAATGTGAAACTTCTTTCATTAAGGATATTTAACATATCTTATCTTCCACTGGTTTTGTTCCAAAGTTTTCATGTTTTAATTCTGAAAAGGAAACGCCATATATATGTGTAGAAAATGAGTGCAGCAGAAATGAGAATGTTACGATGGTCTTGTGGGTATACTCTAAAAGATAGAATAAAAAATGAGCACATCTGTAGTAAATTAGAAGTTGCTCCTATTAAGGATAAAATGAGAGAGAATTGACTAAGGTTGTATGGACATGTACAACGGAGACCTCTAAGTGCACCTGTTAGGAAAGTTGATAATATTATAGTTAATGGGGCAAAGAGATGTAGAGGTAGATCTGCGAGAACTTGGTTGGAAACAATTAAGATGGATATGATAATAGTTATGATAATAGTTAACTTAGAAGAGGAGATGCACATAATAGAACGGAATGGAAGAGTAGGATTCATGTATATATCCGACTCCAAACATTTGGGATAAAGGCTTTGTTGTTGTTGTTGTAGTGTTAAGAATTAAAATTCTACCAACACCAAAATCAACTCTACATATGTAGCCTGCATACCTAACTATATCTTAATTATATTTATAAACATAGAAATATGATAAGAAGATAATTTATATTTGTAAACCATCTAACAATGCTTGGATAGTCAAGATAATATTGGATAGGTTTCTGATTGGGTTGATGGCCTCAAAGCTGATAATGTTTAGTTTTTCAGCTTTTGCAAGATCAAAACTCTCACATCTCTCCAAAAATTCATCAAGTTAAAAAAATTGGGGCAGACAAAAGGATGTATTGGAGAAGATGAAGAGAAAGAAAGGAAAGGATGCAAAAATCTAACTACCCATATGAGCAGAATTTTGGAATTGCTTATGACCAACTTATTTCTTTCCTTATACCAAATTCTCTATCATTCAAAATTCTGCATTGGTGTTATCAACCATTTGATGCTAGGTATGTATCCACTACGCCATAACTCATACAACAAAACCAGGGTGTAATCTTTATTCAACATTCAAACTCAGACTATACAACTAATTATACTTGCCTTCAGCAGAAGGCAATGAGAAGTCAAGTGCCTAAAATAATCACTTGATAACTAAAACTAGGCATGACAAATTGTATCTGACAGAACAATGGAGAAATAGGAGTAGTCTATCAAAGTGGATAAAAAAGGGGAGAAATCACATAACTTGCACAATGTGAAACTTCTTTCATTAAGGATATTTAACATATCTTATCTTCCACTGGTTTTTGTTCCAAAGTTTTCATGCTTTAATCCATGGAAAGAAACGATATACAAGTAAGGGAGGGTTAAGAAATTAAATTCCACCAAAAAGAACATGAACTCGTTCTTATTTCTATTTGTAAATTTATGAAATACGATAAGAAGGTTGTCTGTATATGTAACTACCTAATAATGCTTCGCTAGTTAAGATTATACCGGATAGATTTCTGCTTGGGTTGATGGCCTCAAGTTGATAATGTTTAGTTTTTCAGCTGTCGCAAGATCAAAACTCTCACATCTCTCCAAAAATTCATCAACATGCTTCCTCGTTTGATTGCAAGTGGGTGTCTGAACAAGATAATCGAATACCTTTAAAGAACAAAAACCAACATCAAAAAGATCATAATGAATCAACCAATGAAGAAACTACTAAGAAATGTTCATTGCATTAGAAAGAGATTGAACCTTGCACTCTGATGCTGCGACAGAACCAAGGCAACCCAAAGGGTCGCTTGTTGCCCCTCTTGATCTCAAGAACTCAAGGACCTCAAAATTGGTGAGAGCTCCATCATTCTTTTTTAATCTGCAAATGGTAACAAAACCCACATTTACAAACAATAAAAAAAAATTGTTGGGCAAGAATAAACCCAAAATTAATAAAATTACAAAATGAGAAAGTTGAGAAATTGGGCAACAATTGGGGAAAATTTTCATGAAGCCCATAAATAACATCTAATGGAGTCGTTGGGTATCTAATACTGAAAAATTCTTCTTACGCACAGCAATTTGTTTTGCCACACACAGTAAAAGAAAAAAAAATAGAGAGAGCAAATTTAGAATTGGGCAACAATTGCACATTATATACTTCAGCAAAACAATTTTCAATAGAATGGTTTATTCAAAATTTTATACATGGAGCATAAACTAACTGAAATTTCATTGGGAAAGAGGAACTTACATCTTCATAGGTGAAACAATAAACCCAAAACTTTTCTCTCTCGATTAGGGTTTGGAATAAGGGAGCGGAAAATTTTTATTTTCTTTCCCCGAGGAACATTGCTTTTGCGTATGCTGATCGGGTCGGGTTGAATCCGAACCAGAGCCAACCGAAAATTTCCAGCGTTTGCACTCCCCGACTCAACCATCAAAATCCTCTCAAGCGCCTCACAAATTCGAAAAAAAAAACCCGCCAAACTTTCTCCCTGTTGCTGGAGAGCCCGGGGCTGAGATGGGCTTTTCTTAGGAAAATTTACGGTATTCTCACCATCCATTTGATAATGAAAACTTGGCATGAGAAATGCATTGGATAGAACAATGGGGAGAAAAAGCCTTCTATCATAATGGATAAACTAGGAGTTATGTAAATTATATAATGTGAATAATTTCTTAATATTTAACATATCTTATCTTCCACTGGTTTTGTTCCAAAGTTTTCATGTTTTAATTCAAAAGGAAACGCCATATATATGTGTAGAAAATGAGTGTGAGAAATGAGAATGTTACGATGGTCTTGTGGGTATACTCTAAAAGATAGAATAAAAAATGAGCACATCTCAGAGTAAATTAGAAGTTGCTCCTATTAAGGATAAAATGAGAGAGAATTGACTAAGGTTGTATGGACATGTACAACGGAGACCTCTAAGTGCACCTGTTAGGAAAGTTGATAATATTATAGTTAATGGGGCAAAGAGATGTAGAGGTAGATCTCATGAGAACTTGGTTGGAAACAATTAAGATGGATATGATAATAGTTAACTTAGAAGAGGAGATGCACATAATAGAACGGAATGGAAGAGTAGGATTCATGTATATATCCGACTCCAAACATTTGGGATAAAGGCTTTGTTGTTGTTGTAGTGTTAAGAATTAAAATTCTACCAACACCAAAATCAACTCTACATATGTAGCCTCGATACCTAACTATATCTTAATTATATTTATAAACATAGAAATATGATAAGAAGATAATTTATATTTGTAAACCATCTAACAATGCTTGGATAGTCAAGATAATATTGGATAGGTTTCTGATTGGGTTGATGGCCTCAAAGCTGATAATGTTTAGTTTTTCAGCTTTTGCAAGATCAAAACTCTCACATCTCTCCAAAAATTCATCAAGTTAAAAAATTGGGGCAGACAAAAGGATGTATTGGAGAAGATGAAGAGAAAGAAAGGAAAGGATGCTAAAATCTAACAACCCATTTGAACAAAATTTTGGAATTGCTTATGACCAACTTATTTCTTTCCTTATACCAAATTCTCTATCATTCGAAAATTCTGCATTGGTGTTATCAACCATTTGATGCTAGGTATGTATCCACTACGCCATAACTCATACAACAAAACCAGGGTGTAATCTTTATTCAACATTCAAACTCAGACTATACAACTAATTATACTTGCCTTCAGCAGAAGGCAATGAGAAGTCAAGTGCCTAAAATAATCACTTGATAACGAAAACTAGGCATGACAAATTGTATCTGACAGAACAATGGAGAAATAGGAGTAGTCTATCAAAGTGGATAAAAAGGGGAGAAATCACATAACTTGCACAATGTGAAACTTCTTTCATTAAGGATATTTAACATATATCTTGTATCCCGCTGGGTTTTGTTCCAAAGTTTTCATGCTTTAATCCATGGAAAGAAACGATATACAAGTAAGGGAGGGTTAAGAAATTAAATTCCACCAAAAGAACATGAACTCGTTCTTATTTCTATTTGTAAATTTATGAAATACGATAAGAAGGTTGTCTGTATATGTAACTACCTAATAATGCTTCGCTAGTTAAGATTATACCGATAGATTTCTGCTTGGGTTGATGGCCTCAAGTTGATAATGTTTAGTTTTTCAGCTTTTGCAAGATCAAAACTCTCACGCCTCTCCAAAAATTCATCAAGTTAAAAAATTGGGGCAGACAAAAGGATGTAGTCTAATTCACGATTTAAAATCAGCCTATATGAATAATTCATACTTACCTTCAGCAGAAAGGAGGGTTCGTTATGCCTAAATAATCATTTGATAATGAAAACTTGGCATGAGAAATGCATTGGATAGAACAATGGGGAGAAAAAAGCCTTCTATCATAATGGATAAACTAGGAGTTATGTAAATTATATAATGTGAATAATTTCTTAATATTTAACATATCTTATCTTCCACTGGTTTTGTTCCAAAGTTTTCATGCTTTAATCCATGGAAAGAAACGATATACAAGTAAGGGAGGGTTAAGAAATTAAATTCCACCAAAAGAACATGAACTCGTTCTTATTTCTATTTGTAAATTTATGAAATACGATAAGAAGGTTGTCTGTATATGTAACTACCTAATAATGCTTCGCTAGTTAAGATTATACCGATAGATTTCTGCTTGGGTTGATGGCCTCAAGTTGATAATGTTTAGTTTTTCAGCTGTCGCAAGATCAAAACTCTCACATCTCTCCAAAAATTCATCAAGTTAAAAAATTGGGGCAGACAAAAGGATGTAGTCTAATTCACGATTTAAAATCAGCCTATATGAATAATTCATACTTACCTTCAGCAGAAAGGAGGGTTCGTTATGCCTAAATAATCATTTGATAATGAAAACTTGGCATGAGAAATGCATTGGATAGAACAATGGGGAGAAAAAAGCCTTCTATCATAATGGATAAACTAGGAGTTATGTAAATTATATAATGTGAATAATTTCTTATTATTTCGCCCTTCATTGGTAAGTTTTTCCCCGTGTTTTTGGGCCCCTTGTTTCCTAAAGTTGGTGTTTTGTAGTCTTAATATAGAATATTTCTGCCTTGAAAATAGAGTTTAGTTATAATAATATATATATATGTGTTTACATGGGAGTGTACATGGTTATCATATTCTATGGTATAAGTTTTGCATTTGAGTTAAGTTTGTAGAAACTTTTGCATTTGGAATTCTGAACTTTTATTGTAGCAAATGTCATTAGAAAGAGATTGAACCTTGCACTCTGATGCTGCGACAGAACCAAGGCAACCCAAAGGGTCGCTTGTTGCCCCTCTTGATCTCAAGAACTCAAGGACCTCAAAATTGGTGAGAGCTCCATCATTCTTTTTTAATCTGCAAATGGTAACAAAACCCACATTTACAAACAATAAAAAAAAATTGTTGGGCAAGAATAAACCCAAAATTAATAAAATTACAAAATGAGAAAGTTGAGAAATTGGGCAACAATTGGGGAAAATTTTCATGAAGCCCATAAATAACATCTAATGGAGTCGTTGGGTATCTAATACTGAAAAATTCTTCTTACGCACAGCAATTTGTTTTGCCACACACAGTAAAAGAAAAAAAAAATAGAGAGAGCAAATTTAGAATTGGGCAACAATTGCACATTATATACTTCAGCAAAACAATTTTCAATAGAATGGTTTATTCAAAATTTTATACATGGAGCATAAACTAACTGAAATTTCATTGGGAAAGAGGAACTTACATCTTCATAGGTGAAACAATAAACCCAAAACTTTTTCTCTCTCGATTAGGGTTTGGAATAAGGGAGCGGAAAATTTTTTATTTTCTTTTCCCCGAGGAACATTGCTTTTGCGTATGCTGATCGGGTCGGGTTGAATCCGAACCAGAGCCAACCGAAAATTTCCAGCGTTTGCACTCCCCGACTCAACCATCAAAATCCTCTCAAGCGCCTCACAAATTCGAAAAAAAAAACCCGCCAAACTTTCTCCCTGTTGCTGGAGAGCCCGGGGCTGAGATGGGCTTTTCTTAGGAAAATTTACGGTATTCTCACCATCCAGATGCTGCTCACCGTCGCCGTGGCCTCCATCGTCGGTTTCGTGAACCCGCTTCACAATTTCCTTGCGACTACTAGTGCTGGGCTTGGGCTTTATATTTTTCTTATTATTTCGCCCTTCATTGGTAAGTTTTTCCCCCGTGTTTTTTGGGCCCCTTGTTTCCTAAAGTTGGTGTTTTGTAGTCTTAATATAGAATATTTCTGCCTTGAAAATAGAGTTTAGTTATAATAATATATATATATATATATATATATATATATATATATATATATATAGAGAGAGAGAGAAGGCTCCTATGAACTTAAGTTCATAATGAATAGTGGTGCACCAACTTTTTATCCACTCATTGATTATCATATTTTAATTACATTTTTATTCCCTTATTACCTATGTTATATGAATAACGATATTACTAATAATCATTTTATCTTATTTTGCGTGCTAATAAAGAAATAATGAATAAAAGCCCAAATGACTCAAATTCTCAATTTCTACCAATATTTGAAGCCCAAATCAAGACAAACCAAGGCCCAAGATACCAAATTGATCCAAGAGAAATTCGTGAAGAAAAATCAAGAAAAGACAAATTGGTTGGGAACCAATCGGTTGACCAACAGTTATTAACCGGTTGGCTAACGGTTAGCTAACCGATCGGCAACCGTCGGTTCCCAACAATTCAGTTAATGGTGGATTTCTCTTCCTTTTGGCTAGGTTTGATCCAATGGTTCACATCAACTCCGTTGGGCTATAAATAGGTGAAGGTGAGTGTTTAGAGTGTGAAATATTTTGTAAAACTCCATTTGGAGAGGAGGGTCACTCTTCATTGAGAAGACCTTCCAAAATTATAACTTTGTTACACAATAAATGAAATGTTTCACCCTTCAATTTCCTTTCTCTTCTTCTAATCCAAGGACCAAAAGGAGGATTAGATTAAGATCGAGAGTTGTTGGTTTCTATTTTATTTTCTTTTCATTGTCTTCCTTATTTTCTTGTTTGTAGAATAGATTTACTTTCATGCAATTTACTTTCTTGCAATTTACTTTCATGCAATTTAATTCCTTGCAATTTACTTTCATGCAATGTATTTAATTCTTGTATTTACTTTCTAGAATAGATTTTTCTTTTCTTTAATTCACCTTGAGGCTAGAACCCTCTAGGGAATTACCCTTTTCTAAGTGTGGAGCTAATATTCGTGGGATCCCTAGAGATTGTTTGAAACTAGCTAACAAATCCAACTCATTTTCATGAGATTGAGATAAGCTAAGTGGATCTACTCTAGATTCCTCATATCTTTAACTAACCCTCCATACTTTACATTCTTGATTTTGCACTTATCCTTATTTTTCATTTGTTTGTTATTTTCCTTTATTCTTGATTTTGATTTTCCTTTACCCTCTCTCTCTCAATCTTGCTTTCTTTTAATCTCATATTCCCTCCATGTGCATATAATCTCAAACTTAGTTTTGTTATTATGTGCATATAACCACAACCATATTCTCAACTTTATTTTCTCCTCCTTTGCACATAATCCACAATCCACTCTTTATCTCTCCACATCCACTCTCACCATTTTCTTACTTTCATTTTACATAAACTCCTAATTGTCGCATAATTTGAGAACCAAAACTTGAGCAAAACTCCTCCCTACTTCCGCCTCTGGGATCGATAATCTTTTATACTATAACTTGATAAAGGTTGTATACTTGCAACTTAGGAGGTAATCATTTATTTCCCATCAAGTTTTTGACGCTGTCGGGAACGTGCATAAGTAGGATTTTCATTAAGTTTGGTTTTATTTTGTGTGTTTTCTTTTGTGTAGGAACTTGGAGCTTGAAGATCAAGAGTTGAAGATTCAAGATTGAGGAATTGCCTCCAACGAGGCTTTGCATTGCTTTTATGGGTAACTTCTCTATCTAGTATTTTCAATTCCACCATTTAGATAGTTCATATACATTAGAGACAATTAGAAAAAATAAAATAAAATAAAATAAAAATAAACAAAAGATTTTTCCCCTTGTCAACCCTAATAAACTTCATTTTTTTTATTGTCGACCAAAAAAAAAAAAAAAAAGATTTTGTTTTGCATCCTTTTAGTTGCTTTTAATTCTTAGGGTTGCATTTCATATAATAGTAGGAATTCACCAAGTGATTTGAGCATCTTGATTTGGCACACACTTGAAAATATCTTAAGGGCAAAACCCATTAATCAAGATAAGGTGAGGGATTTCATCACCCTTTCCTTAGCCCAAAATCACTAATTCCTCACTACACATACCCAAGCCTCTTAAAACTGATTAGACGTTGGCCCCTAAGGATTCGAGCTCATTAAGGAACAATAATTTCTTAAGTGAACCGGTCCAAGTTTATTTGGATTAATTGGTGTCTAAGGCAAGGTTTAGGGGTTGCGTAAAGGCTCAGAAAGGAAAGAGGTACTTAATTGATCTTTGATCTCCTCTAGTACTATCCTTACGGCTAATTACCCAAGTAAACTTTGATCTTTTCATTAAGGGAATTCTTGGTTAGGAGTGGTCTAAGTCAAGTTTAGGCTTAACCCTAGAGTTAGGGTGATTGAAAAGTGATTGCCTTGATTTATTTTAGTTAGTTTTTCTCATCTTCTTAACTTTTTCTCTTATTCTTTTTATATCAAATAAAAAAATTTTGATTGTGGTGTATGCAAACTTGGGTTAGGGATAATACTAATCGCTTAATTTGTTTTGATTCATCTCTTGAACCAAACGAAATGACTAATACCAACCCACTGTTCTTCAAGATGTTTGTTACCCCACTAGAAATGCAATCCCTCTTGCATAAAACTCCCCGAGGTAAATGAAACCAATTTTGAACTTCGACCGCATTTCATAAACATGCTTCCCAAATTCTTAGGAGCCAAACCGAAGACGATACATCTTTATCTCCGAATTTGAAGAAGTTTGCCTCATGATTAAGATGAGGGACTTAAGCAAGATGCGATCAAACTCCGATTTATTCCATTTGCCCTTAAGGACAAAGCCAAAAATGGTCAGATAGCTTGCCCACGATTCCATCTCAACTTGGGGTGAATTTGTAATGCTTTTTGAAAATTTTTTCCTATCCACAAAACAATCAAGCTTAGAAACAGATTCAAAATTTTAAAATTGTCCCGGAGAACCTTTTGGAAGTATTTTGACAAATTCAAAGATCTTCTTATCCAATGTCCTCACCATGGTCTTGAAAAGTGGCGATTATGCCAAATCATTTATGAAGGATTGGATTATTCTTCAAAAACTTCCTTAGAGTCAATGTGTCAAGGGATTTCATGAAGAAAAATGCCGATGAAGCTTGGGACTTTTAGAGAGTTTATCCGAGAAAACCATGCAAGGGGAACATTGTGATGACCGTGTTTCATCGGTTCCCAACCCAAAACTAGTGGTCTTTCCTTAGAAACGAACATAGCCTCTCAAGCAAAGATGGCTACAATCATGCGTAGGTTAGAAGCTTTAGAAGTCAAAGAACGAGCTCCACCAAATCAACCAAGTTTCGCCTCGTTGTCATAAGCTCTGTCTCCATCTCATGCTTCGGAGGAATGCCCTCTTTTAGGATCCGGTCACCACTAGGTCGATAAACGCCGCATTCGGCCGGTGAATGATCCATTTTCTCCAACCTACAATCCAGTTGGAGAAATCATCCAAATTTTGCATGGAACCGGTAACTTCTCTATCTAGTATTTTCAATTCCACCATTTAGATAGTTCATATACATTAGAGACAATTAGAAAAAAATAAAATAAAATAAAATAAAAAAAATAAACAAAAGATTTTTTCCCCTTGTCAACCCTAATAAACTTCATTTTTTTATTGTCGACCAAAAAAAAAAAAAAAAGATTTTGTTTTGCATCCTTTTAGTTGCTTTTAATTCCTTGCAATTTACTTTCTTGCAATTTACTTTCATGCAATTTACTTTCTTGCAATTTACTTTCTTGCAATTTACTTTCTTGCAATTTACTTTCTTGCAATTTACTTTCTTGCAATTTACTTTCATGCAATTTAATTCCTTGCAATTTACTTTCATGCAATTTAATTCCTTGCAATTTACTTTCATGCAATTTAATTCCTTGCAATTTACTTTCATGCAATTTAATTCCTTGCAATTTACTTTCATGCAATTTACTTTCATGCAATTTACTTTCATGCAATTTACTTTCTTGCAATTTACTTTCTTGCAATTTACTTTCATGCAATTTACTTTCATGCAATGTATTTAATTCTTGTATTTACTTTCTAGAATAGATTTTTCTTTTCTTTAATTCACCTTGAGGCTAGAACCCTCTAGGGAATTACCCTTTTCTAAGTGTGGAGCTAATATTCTGGGATCCCTAGAGATTGTTTGAAACTAGCTAACAAATCCAACTCATTTTCATGAGATTGAGATAAGCTAAGTGGATCTACTCTAGATTCCTCATATCTTTAACTAACCCTCCATACTTTACATTCTTGATTTTGATTTTCCTTTACCCTCTCTCTCTCAATCTTGCTTTCTTTTAATCTCATATTCCCTCCATGTGCATATAATCTCAAACTTAGTTTTGTTATTATGTGCATATAACCACAACCATATTCTCAACTTTATTTTCTCCTCCTTTGCACATAATCCACAATCCACTCTCTTTTATCTCTCCACATCCACTCTCACCATTTTCTTACTTTCATTTTTACATAAACTCCTAATTGTCGCGCATAATTTGAGAACCAAAACTTGAGCAAAACTCCTCCCTACTTCCCGTTCCTCGTGGGATCGATAATCTTTTATACTATAACTTGATAAAGGTTGTATACTTGCAACTTAGGAGGTAATCATTTATTTCCCATCAAGTTTTTGACGCCGTTGCCGGGGAACGGTGCATAAGTAGGATTTTCATTAAGTTTGGTTTTTATTTTGTGTGTTTTCTTTTGTGTAGGAACTTGGAGCTTGAAGATCAAGAGTTGAAGATTCAAGATTGAGGAATTGCCTCCAACGAGGCTTTGCATTGCTTTTGCGTGGGTAACTTCTCTATCTAGTATTTTCAATTCCACCATTTAGATAGTTCATATACATTAGAGACAATTAGAAAAAAATAAAAATAAAAATAAAATAAAAAAAATAAACAAAAGATTTTTTCCCCCTTGTCAACCCTAATAAACTTCATTTTTTTTTATTGTCGACCACAAAAAAAAAAAAAAAAGATTTTTGTTTTTGCATCCTTTTTAGTTGCTTTTAATTCTTAGGGTTGCATTTCATATAATAGTAGGAATTCACCAAGTGATTTGAGCATCTTGATTTGGCACACACTTGAAAATATCTTAAGGGCAAAACCCATTAATCAAGATAAGGTGAGGGATTTCATCACCCTTTCCTTAGCCCAAAAATCACTAATTCCTCACTACACATACCCAAGCCTCTTAAAACTGATTAGACGTTGGCCCCTAAGGATTCGAGCTCATTAAGGAACAATAATTTCTTAAGTGAACCGGTCCAAGTTTATTTGGATTAATTGGTGTCTAAGGCAAGGTTTAGGGGTTGCGTATACTCAAAAGGAAAGAGGTACTTAATTGATCTTTGATCTCCCTCTAGTACTATCCTTACCTGGCTAATTACCCAAGTAAACTTTGATCTTTTCATTAAGGGAATTCTTGGTTAGGAGCTGGTCTAAGTCAAGTTTAGGCTTAACCCTAGAGTTAGGGTGATTGAAAAGTGATTGCCTTGATTTATTTTTAGTTAGTTTTTCTCATCTTCTTAACTTTTTCTCTTATTCTTTTTTATATCAAATAAAAAAAAATTTTGATTGTGGTGTATGCAAACTTGGGTTAGGGATAATACTAATCGTTTAATTTGTTTTGATTCATCTCTTGAACCAAACGAAATGACTAATACCAACCCACCTGTTCTTCAAGATGTTTGTTACCCCACTAGAAATGCAATCCCCTCTTGCATAAAACTCCCCGAGGTAAATGAAACCAATTTTGAACTTCGACCGCATTTCATAAACATGCTTCCCAAATTCTTAGGAGCCGAAACCGAAGACGCATACATCTTTATCTCCGAATTTGAAGAAGTTTGCCTCATGATTAAGATGAGGGACTTAACTGAAGATGCGATCAAACTCCGATTTATTCCATTTGCCCTTAAGGACAAAGCCAAAAATGGTCAGATAGCTTGCCCACGATTCCATCTCAACTTGGGGTGAATTTGTAATGCTTTTTCGAAAATTTTTTCCTATCCACAAAACAATCAAGCTTAGAAACAAGATTCAAAATTTTAAAATTGTCCCGAGAACCTTTTGGAAGTATTTTGACAAATTCAAAGATCTTCTTATCCAATGTCCTCACCATGGTCTTGAAAAGTGGCGATTATGCCAAATCATTTATGAAGGATTGGATTATTCTTCAAAAACTTCCTTAGAGTCAATGTGTCAAGGGGATTTCATGAAGAAAAATGCCGATGAAGCTTGGGACTTTTTAGAGAGTTTATCCGAGAAAACCATGCAGTGGGAACATTGTGATGACCGTGTTTCATCAGTTTCCCAACCCAAAACTAGTGGTCTTTCCTTAGAAACGAACATAGCCTCTGAAGCAAAGATGGCTACAATCATGCGTAGGTTAGAAGCTTTAGAAGTCAAAGAACGAGCTCCAGCTCAAATCAACCAAGTTTCGCCAGTTGTCATAACTGTCTGTCTCCATCTCATGCTTCAGAGGAATGCCCTCTTTTAGGATCTGGTCAGCCACTAGGTCAGATAAACGCTGCATTCCAGCGTTCGGTGAATGATCCATTTTCTCCAACCTACAATCCAGGTTGGAGAAATCATCCAAATTTTGCATGGAACCAGGGAAACTACTCCGGAAATCAAAATTTCACTCCCTCTTCAACCCAACAATTCTCTAGGGGCAATACAGTTCCTCTCAATTTTCAACAACCAAATCTGTCATTTCAAAATCAGTCTCCTCATCACCAATCTGCAAATCACACTCCTCAAATTGCGGATCATGATAAACGTCTTAATGTTCTGGAAAAGGGTCTAGAAACTTTGATTAAAACCTCTACACAGACCACGAACTTATTGACTCAAACATCAAACACGCTGAATTCCTTCATGCAATCAACCGGGCAAATCCTCACTTCCAACACTCAAGCCATAGCTAGGTTAGAAACCCAACTTGGTCAACTAGCTAATGCCATGAGTGAGAGAGAGAAAGGAACTTTTCCGAGTCAACCCGTGCCCAACCCAAGGACACGGATCAAGTTCAACCTACCAGTGAAGTGAATGCAATCCATTCACTACGGTCCGTAGACAGTCGATAATCGTTAGAATGCCTCTAAGTGAAACCCTTGAACCGTAACAAATTCTCTCCTTCGATATCTCTACTCGTAAATCACACCCTTCGATGACTCGAACCCGAACTTAACCCGAGTCTAATCAATTTAAACCAGCTTGCTCCTTACCCGGATAGACTCGTGCCTAGGAAGCACTCCTCTCGTGGAGAAAATTCTAGAGACTTTCAAGCGTGTTAAGGTCAACATTCCTCTTTAGATGTCATTGAACAAATTCCTTCTTATGCCAAATTTTTAAAGGAATTATGTACCAAAAGAGGCAAATGAATGTTCCAAAGAAAGTCTTTCTCACGCCAATATCGGTGAAGTCCTCTCAAAGTCCGTACCATTGAAACATAAGGATCCGTGTTGTCCTACCATCTCATGTATCATTGGTAATACTCGTATTGATAAGGCTTTTAGACTTAGGGCCGGTGTCAACTTGCTTCCATATTCAATCTACCAACAACTAGGTGTCGGGAACTCAAGCCAACTAGATACACACTTCGCTTAGTCGATAGATCATTAAGGTCCCTATGGGTGAAATAACGATGTATTGATAAAGGTTGGAGACTTTATTTTTCCTGTTGATTTCAGAGTCCCGAAACGCAACCCGTTTCCAATCCCAAAGGACAGATACCCGTGATCTTAGGAAGACCATTCTTAGCCACTTCTAATGCTCTCATCAACTGTAGAACTGGTCACATGAAGCTGTCTTTTGGGAATCTGACTGCTGAACTTAATATTTTCAATCCAGGAAATAATATTGATAATCAGCCTTTCGAAATCAATTACATCCAAGAAAGTTTAACAGAAGTAGAGAATGAATCTGACATTAGTTTTGAGGAAATCTTTCATGAGGAACTGGAAATTTTAAAAAATTCAGGTTTTATTTTTCAAAATGAGGAAACTGTGTTGAATACATGCCTCTTGAATGCAACATTCGAAGAACTCTATTCTGATGAGCTTAGATTTTTGAAAGAGCAACCAACATGTCATATTTTTATTAATCAAAAATCTAAGTTCAAAATGCATAACACCAATAAGACCTACCTTAATTTGCTGCAAAACACATTGCAAACCTTGGAATTTTCAGAATTTGAGAACATCATTGATTATATCATCTTGAAATTCTTTAAATTTCGGTAGAATTTTCAGAATAAGGTAGGATTTAATGTAGAATGTGAGCTTCTCATGTTTCATCTTTTATTCTACATTTTTATTTTTGTCCCACAATAATAATAAAAGAATTTATTCTTCTCTCATGTGAGAGTTTCTTGTTCTTTTCAAAAAAAAAAAACATATGAAAAAAAAAGAAAAAAAAGAGAGAATAAATTTTTTCACCTTCTCATACCAAAGGTCATTACAGAATTTTTGTCATTGTTCGAAGTCGACCGAACAAATGTAAGTGCTTCCATTCTTATCTGTTTTTACTTTGTGCATAATAGAATTTGCATTGAGGACAATGCAAAATTTAGGTGTGGGGTGGGAATTAGTCATTTTATCTTTATCTTAGTTAGTCATTTTATCTTTATCTTAGTTATCTTTTTCCTCTTTTTCTTACCATTTTTTATGTCATTTTTTTCTCTTTTCATCATAAAAAAATCACTTGCCAACTTAATAGAGTTGATTAATAATTGATCTATTTGATAGAATTTAAGTCTTCTAATCCTTAGTTAGTTCTATACTCAAGTTTACCTTTTATGATAACTCCAAATAAATTTCTCAAGAAATGATTTTCAAAGTAGTATACTTTACTTAAGTTTTAACTTAGATTTTTAATTAAAGTAATAAAATTTTGGCATGCCTAACTTAGAGTTGAAAATAATTTTTCAAGTTGTCTTGATCCAAATATTGTTCGAATATATATACATATACACATATATATACTAACTTAATAAAAAGAAGAAAAATTTCTCTTAAAATCATTGGTGGTTCTATTTTACTAAGCCTAAGTTGACTGAGTAATTAAGCCCGAGGAGTATTTCTATACTTAATGACCTAAGCCCAATTGGGTTGGGATTCATTGGCCCAAAACTCGCTAAATGGTCACTTAGAAAGCCCGATTAAAAAGAACAAAACCACCAAGGAATAAAGAGTTTAAAAAAAAAATTCATACTAATCATGTTTTTATATATAGTTATATTTGTATATGTTCTTGAAAAATTAAATGGATTTAAAGACTTGAAGTTTGTTTAAAACAAAGAGTTAGCATGTTCTTTTCAAAACTTTCAAATTAAATTTTTGAGTTAAACTTGGTTTTGTATAACTATAATGAAATGATTTTCTTAAGAAAATTACATTGGAGTTATGATAAAACGTTTTCTTGAGTATTAACCAACTTCAATTGGAATGTTTGAAGATATCAAATGAATTAATTATTTTATTAACTTCTTTAAATTGGCAAGTTGATCAATTTTGTGGGTATATTCATCGCAAACCCTCACGAGACTACAACTCGTCCACTAGGGTAACCTAGGGTTTAAAGGCTTGTTGTATGTGCTAAATACAACCGCGATTCTCGAAAGTGAGTTAGGTTTTCTTTTTATTTTCTTTGCTAGAGGACTAGCAAAAGTTTAGGTGTGGGGGTATTTGATTATCACATTTTAATTATATTTTTATACCCTTATTACCTATGTTATATGAATAACGATATTACTAATAATCATTTTATCTTATTTTGCGTGCTAATAAAGAAATAATGAATAAAAGCCCAAATGACTCAAATTCTCAATTTCTACCAATATTTGAAGCCCAAATCAAGACAAACCAAGGCCCAAGATACCAAATTGATCCAAGAGAAATTCGTGAAGAAAAATTAAGAAAAGACAAATTCGGTTGGGAACCATCGGTTGACCAACCGGTTGGCTAACCGGTTGGCTAACCGGTTATTAACCGATCGCCAACCGACGGTTCCCAAATGATTCCGATTAATGGTGGATTTCTCTTCCTTTTGGCTAGGTTTGATCCAATGGTTCACATCAACTCCGTTGGGCTATAAATAAGGGTGAAGGCTGAGTGTTTAGAGTGTGAAATATTTTGTAAAAACTCCATTTGGAGAGGAGGGTCACTCTTCATTGAGAAGACCTTCCAAAATTATAACTTTTGTTACACAATAAATGAAATGTTTCACCCTTCAATTTCCTTTCTCTTCTTCTAATCCAAGGACCAAAAGGAGGATTAGATTAAGATCGTGAGTTGTTGGTTTCTATTTTATTTCTTTTTCATTGTCTTCCTTATTTTCTTGTTTGTAGAATAGATTTACTTTCATGCAATTTACTTTCTTGCAATTTACTTTCATGCAATTTAATTCCTTGCAATTTACTTTCATGCAATGTATTTAATTCTTGTATTTACTTTCTAGAATAGATTTTTCTTTTCTTTAATTCACCTTGAGGCTAGAACCCTCTAGGGAATTACCCTTTTCTAAGTGTGGAGCTAATATTCGTGGGATCCCTAGAGATTGTTTGAAACTAGCTAACAAATCCAACTCATTTTCATGAGATTGAGATAAGCTAAGTGGATCTACTCTAGATTCCTCATATCTTTAACTAACCCTCCATACTTTACATTCTTGATTTTGCACTTATCCTTATTTTTCATTTGTTTGTTATTTTCCTTTATTCTTGATTTTGATTTTCCTTTACCCTCTCTCTCTCAATCTTGCTTTCTTTTAATCTCATATTCCCTCCATGTGCATATAATCTCAAACTTAGTTTTGTTATTATGTGCATATAACCACAACCATATTCTCAACTTTATTTTCTCCTCCTTTGCACATAATCCACAATCCACTCTCTTTTATCTCTCCACATCCACTCTCACCATTTTCTTACTTTCATTTTTACATAAACTCCTAATTGTCGCGCATAATTTGAGAACCAAAACTTGAGCAAAACTCCTCCCTACTTCCCGTTCCTCGTGGGATCGATAATCTTTTATACTATAACTTGATAAAGGTTGTATACTTGCAACTTAGGAGGTAATCATTTATTTCCCATCACTCATCTTGTCTTGAGATTTGTGATGCACAAATCTTAAAGTGGTCTTTATATCTTTCACGGATCCCAAAACAAGATGAGTGGTTAGAAAAGTTAGTGCACCACTATTCATTATGAACTTAAGTTTATAGGAGCTCTTATATATATATATATATATATATATATATATATATATATATATATATATATATATATATATATATAAATAATTTCCGAGCTATACCAGCACATGTCTTAAGTAGCACAGTTGGTATGTCTCTAGATTATTAAAACCCAGGTCGCAAGTTTGATTCCTGCGTCTTTCCTATTTATTTTTTCAATAAGTGTCCTTTAAATCTTTCATATTTTGAAATTACCCCTCATATAATGAAAATTGCTATTATGTCCTGCTCTCCTTAGGTTAATTAGAAATTAACCCCTCAAATCATTAAATTGATATTAGGTTCTTTAATATTTAAAAGTTGCTTTGAAATTATTTCCTTCAATAAAACGTAGAAGTAACTACAGTTAAATCTTTATATATTTAAAAATATTACAATGATTAGAGGATCTAATAATATTTATATTAACTTGAGGGACTAATTACGAATAATTTTGGAATATAAGAATACGATAGCAATTTCAATGATTTCGATGCCTATTTGTATCTATCTATCTATATCTATAGTACTATAAAATAAAGATGGGGTGTTAAAACTATTAATTTTCTTTTCGCCCTCTCAAATTTTGATAAATTCTAACTATGCCATTATCTCTAATTAATCTTTCATTAAATAAATATAATCTCTTATTAATTATGCACATTCTCACCTTCCTATTTAATTATAATTAGCAATAATATTATAACTATTAATTGTTTTAAAATATAAAATAAAATAATCTAAAAATAATTATACACAATTATTAGTAATAACCAATTAAATTATTATAATAATTATTTATGAACTATAATAAAACAATTAAAATAATAGTATAAATAGAATAATATATTACTAAATACTATTATGAATTATAGCAATAAAATAAATAGAATAGATTATAAATCGCATAAGTAGTATAATTATTTTAATAATATCACATAAATTATGAATTAAACTATTTATTTAGTATTATGTTATTAAATAAATTAAATAATTTAATATTATTTTTAGAGTATTTTCTCAAAGATTATTATATGATACTGAATAATCTATACTTGGTATTAAAACTAACCTTTTACAAAAACAATATTTAATATTGATAATAGCACTATCAATTGTTAATGATAGTATAATAAAAATTTATTAAATGTTCATAGTACTAAATTATTTAAGTGCATAATTAAAAAATAAAATTAGATAAATTTTTATAGTATATAAATAGTCTAATTATTTTAATAGTATTACTTGAACTAATAATTATAATATTTAATAAGGTAAATTATAGTAAACCCACATGAACTTTCAGCATTTGCAATAAATAAACCCTATGTACTTTTGACATTACAAGAAACCCTTAATAACTTTTGTAGAAGGCCCTAATATCTTTTAGATAAATTACACCAAACTCCCAATAACTTTCAAAATACCTTTTATTTCATTTTCTCGGTTCTAATATATAGGGAATTCATAAAGTTATTTGGGGTCTTTTTGAAACGTAAAAGTCATTAGGGTTTAGTGTAATTTTAAAAGTTTGTATGAGCTGAAAATTTATAAGGGTTTAGTGTAATTTATCCTATTAAATAATTGTAATGAGAAGTAACTATTGTAATATGTTGCGTGTATCAAGTATAACTATATTGGAAACATCGTGAAAAAGCTAGCAAGATTAATACAACTTAGTTAATTTAGAATTAAGTTAACAACTTTCAAGTTGGAGGGTATATTTAAGAGAACTCATAGACTTGGAAGTTTTATTTAAGAACAATTTTAGATTTGGGGACTCATTTTACAAAAGGTTAACATTGCGCGATCATTATAAGAAAAACTTTCAATTACAATAACTACACAATAATAATTAATTCATACATTTCTTTTAAGCAATCTTATTATGCACTTTTATTTCTTAACATATATTTTACTATTCAATAAAAAATTCAAAACTTAAAACATCTATATTCATGTGCAAAGCACGTGCATTATACTAGTCTACTTAAAAGAAAAAAGTTTAATTTCAATGATTTTGATGCCTTCTTCTTCTTCTTTCCCCAATATTAGTGACTTATAACTCTTACATTTTGAGACAAAATACCTCAAAATCATGAAAAGTGCTATCACATCCCGCAGATTCTTAACTAATTTAGAAATTGACCCCCTCAAATAATTAAAATTAATATTAGATCCTTCAGTTCTTAAATTATTTAGAAATGAGTCCCTCTAATAAAGAGTAGAAGTAATAACCTGAGTCATTAATTTGAAAAAGATTATAAATATCGTGAGACCTAATAACAAATTCAACAAGTTGAGGGATTTATTTGAAACTCAACTAATTATCTATATTACAACTCCCAAATATATTTTTATCCACAAATTAAAAAATAATTCTCTAAACAAAATGCTTAACCATTATTTTTTGGTTTCTTCACACAAATGCCGCGGCAACGCGCGAGTCAATTTTGCTCGTTTAAAATAAAAATTAGACTTCACAGTTTTACGGCTAATCCCGAGGAATAAGAATTTTTTTCATGCTTCACGCAAACTTAAGAAACTAAGCCCTTACTAGAAAGTCAGCATAAAATCCCATAGCAAGGGATTTGGACAAAGTATTATGCCATTGCCATCACATTCTCTCTAGCAATTTCTCTTTCCTCAAAAGTAAATACCTCCAAACAAAATCAAAATCAAAATCCTCTGCGCTTAATCAAACAGCAAAGACCAAAATCATTACAGTTCACACGGTAGGCCCCACATATATCCATCCTATTCAGCGGTAAAATAAAGCCTGTTTCCTGTGTTGATCAAGTCAGCAAATACCCCCCGCATCGATCAACCTAGAAGTCTTTCGAAAGTCCTCGTGTTTTCTCGACATTTCTACACGTGTCCACTACCCCAAGACTCCCCTAGAAAGCTCCCGGCATCTTAAACCCCCACACCCTCCTCCGCATAAAAACTCCGTTTGCACTCCCTGACTCGACCATCAAATTCCTCCGAAACCCCTCACAAACTCGAAAAATACCCCTAAACCATCTCCTAATTGCATTTCCACCCAAAACCCACAAAATTTGGGCCATGTATTTCCGACCACCGTACAAGGGTGTGGATGTGGAGACCGGCGGCGCTCGGCCGCTGTATCCGGCGATGCTGGAGAGCCCGGAGCTGAGATGGGCTTTTATTAGGAAAATTTACAGTATTCTCACCATCCAGATGCTGCTGACCGTCGCCGTGGCCTCCATCGTCGTTTTCGTGCACCCGGTCCACAATTTCTTTGCGACTACTAGCGCTGGGCTTGGGCTTTATATTTTTCTTATTATTTTGCCCTTCATTGGTAAGTTTTTTTTTCCTTTTATTGGGCCCTTATTTTCTAACGTTGATGTTTTGTACTCTTAATACAGAATATTTCTGCCTTGAAAATAAAGATTAATTATAATAATATATATGTGTTAACATGGGAGTGTACATGGTTACCATATTCTATGATATAAGTTTTTGCATTTAAGTTTGTAGAAACTTTTGCGTTTGAGGTAAGTTTGTAGAAATTGGAAAAGGGTAATTTCTCAATTTTGAAATCTTAAGAGGAGTTGGCCAGAAATAATTTAACTTATTAAGTGGTTGCACGGCTCTAATTGTGCTGAAACCATGCCTGGTCATGTTTCATTGTGTATTGAACTGATTTAAAACTAGTAGTAAGCGCGTCTCATTTTCTATTTTTTCTTAGAGTACTTCCTATAGGGCTTTTTTACATTGTCGAGAATAAATATAATTTTATGTTTTATGTACTTTAGTCCTTAATTAATTTTTAGTAACCTTTTTCTTTTCTGCTGTCAGTTTTGTGCCCTTTGTATTACTACTATCAGTGGCATCCGGTGAATTTGGTGCTGCTTGGGATATTCACTCTCTGCATCAGCTTTGCCGTGGGAATGACATGTGCATTCACAAGCGGTATGTTATTAATCCCGTGTATTTTTCCATCATAAAATTTTATTTCAGTGAATTATGAAGTATGATTGCTTCAGTAATTGGTGTTTGAAGTTTAACATGTCTGACAGCTATGTATAAAATTTGTATTTCGGTAATTTGGTGTGATGTGCTTAGAATCTAGTTTCATACCTGAAATATTTTATTACATACAGTTGAAAGAATTTGGGGTGCAATGCAGAAAAATTAAAAATAAAAAGTGGAGCAACAAGATGCCTAGGAAATTTTGGATATTTGTTTGAAGTTTGATTGATGGTCAATTACAATCAAATAGCCGGACTATGGACTATATAGAGAGCTGGTGTATTTTCTCAGAGGAATTTAGCTTTACAAAGAATTTAGGTCAACTGCGACAAAACATATTCTGATTGGGAAAGTTAAAAACGCAAAAGTCTGTCATGAGATAACAGAGGTGTTTGGCACTTAAAATTTTGTTCTAGTTTTGGATTTCTGGCATAATTGGAGACAACCAATGTTTGACATACTTGTCCAATAGAATGAGGCTGCTCTGTTATGACAAATTATGAATAATCTTGGGGAACTAAACTCACAGTGCAAGAACTCGTTCATAATTCAATGGAGGTCGTTGACGAGATTCAATGTTTCATAATAAAGTTTTCAGCATCAGTATCATTGTTGCGATGTAATGACTAGTCCTCATAGGATAAATCCTTTCTATCCCAGCCACTGCATTTCCTTCTCTTCCACTACAATAAAATGGGCTAAGCCGATAGAATTGCTCGAGGCTCTGTTTCCTTTGACATAACAAACATGAGCTATACCTTGTTTCGCTTGACATTTCTCCTCTGACTTTTTGTACCAAAGTTTTTACATGATACCTGGAAGATAATTTAGCTATACAAGCAGTTGGTGTAACCTCAATTTCTCTCTACCTTTATACATTCTCTGACTATTTATATTTTATATTTGTGAATGGACAGGGAAGGTGATTCTTGAGTCCGCAATCCTCACGACCGTCGTCGTGATCAGCTTAACCCTTTACACCTTCTGGGCAGCAAGGCGTGGTCACGACTTCGGCTTCCTTGGGCCTTTTCTGTTCGCCGGTGTAATGATCATTGTAGTATTTGCCTTGATTCAGGTATGTGATTTTACTCTTGGTAAATTACAAAAAACCACATATAAGTTTGGGTGTTTTTGATGCAACCCTGAAAAACTTTAAAATTTTAGTTAGCGATCAATGCGTTTGAAAGTCTAGAAAACAGTGAAATGTTGTGTTACCCCACAATTTTTCTTGGATGATAATATCCTCAAGGTTAAAAACCATTTCCCACTAAAAAGCCCGGAGCTGGAATATGTATCCCCGTTTTCACCTGCAATGTGGCAGTAAAATAAAAACTCCCGAACTTTTCACTGCTCACTGCAGGGGTTTTGCGAAAATGGTGTAAAGTGTGAACAGTGTGAAAAGAAGTTATAGGGGTTCATAGTCATTTGATCGCACATGATTTGCGCATGAAATGTTAGATGTTAGCTCTGATGGTGTCAATTTTGGTTTGCACGTGAGATATTTGATCTAATAGCATCAATTTTGGGGATATTTTGACAAATCTTAGTGGGGGTTAAATAATATTTCCACGGTTTTTTGGGGTTTGCCAAATACATGCGAAACTCATTGGAGGTTCTTTGAAATTTACCCTCTTTCCCTTCTGTTCAAGTGTTTTTATTCTGAATTCACACTGAACCCGTTGTACATTTGCATTGCAGCTGTTCTTTCCTATGGGCAGGATCGCGTATGCGATATATGGAGGTATCGCCTCGCTCATCTTTTGTGGGTACATCATATATGACACCGATAACTTGATAAAGAGATATTCGTATGATGAGTATGTGTGGGCGGCTGTTTCTTTGTACCTCGACATTATTAACCTCTTTCTGTCATTGCTTACTCTGTTTAGAGCTGTTGAGGACTAGAGCAGACTATCTCATTTGTGTATTACAGCAGTAGAAGATTGTTGTGTAGAGATGGATTTCGAGGTTGTATAAAGTTATCATGTGGTTTTCCTAGTTGTTCATGCATCTTCCTTTATCCAGATCGATTCTTTTATTGGTGCCTGACTCAATTGTGCATGATATCTTGATTGTTGATTAGTTTTAACGGTTTCAGATGCCGTGGCGTCTAATCTCAACTGTTGATGATATGTAAATATTCGAGTTGCGTTCATCATTCTTATTCTTTATTGTCCAAAGTTGGTTTGATCATCTTTTTTTGTTTCTCTTTCTTGCCCCCCTGTTGGGATCGAGGAGGCCTATTGAGGGAGATGATACTAAGGTAATTTATTCGGGCGGAACTAAATTGACTCAAAATGATCAAGCCATCGTGGAGTTATAAGTTTAGACATATTTTGTCAATGTTCATCGTAATATCTTTTCGGCATGGAGTTAAGTATTATCTCATGTTTATTTATTAGGATTAACTTCTCTTAGTCCCTAAATTTTGGGAGATTTTGCATATAATTCCCTTCAAATTTGTTTTATTTTGCTCTCCTGAAATTGTCTCACTTAAGCTCCTCAAATTAAAGCCACGAACCTTATTAGAAACGTGCACCTTGATGACTCGCGCCATTCTCATGAAGGAGAAGGATGAGAATGACCCTTGCTTTGGTGTAAACAATCGAGGAGTTGGTAATTCAAAGTTCAAAGGGGTTAAGTGGCACCCGAAAGTTTGGAAGAGTTTAGTGGAATAAACAAAGTTTTAGAGATAGGCGCTAATGTGAAATGGTGTTATTTATTAATCAAATCCACACTATATTAAATAGAGGCACTTGCAACAAGTCTCAACTTAGCTTGGATTCTCGGGTAAAAATCCAAGCGTCATGCTGCAAATAGAGCTCTATTTGTTTCCGACCAAGTTGCATCATCGTCAGCAACACTAACATTACTAACTAATAGATTAATATATTTGGACTCAAATCAAGAGCAAGGCTCCTATGAACTTAAGTTCATAATGAATAGTGGTGCACCAACTTTTCTAACCACTCATCTTGCTTTGGGATCCGTGAAAGATATAAAGGCCACTTTGAAATTTGTGCATCACAAATCTCAAGGCAAGATGAGTGGATAAAAAAGTTGGTGCACCACTATTCATTATGAACTTAAGTTCATAGGAGCCTTGCTCCTCAAATCAATCCAAACAAATCAAATCTTATTTGAGATATGAGTCCAACTATGTTTGCCATATTTCTATTTTAATTTTATTTCTGATGTGGGATCAAAACTCATTTTATGCTTCTTTACTAACCAGACCGCACTTAACTAAAATGCAGGCATTGCTTAACCTTGTATCATGGACTGTTGATAGAACGTACATGAGTCGAATTCTTTCAACTACTAAAAAGCAGTAGGGAAACCACTACTTTGAAATCAACTATTGATTGTTTCAATTAATGATTGTCAGTCATCTTCTTTAGTGCAAAATAGGAATGAGTGAAATTCATAGAGATATAGTTGAGTGTTATGTTTAGAAGAATCACAATTGAATACAACCATCTGTTCAGTAATTTCCGGCTCAAATAGAAATTAGTGATCTCCCCATTACTATTTGATAGTGGAGAGGATCCAAAGACATCGGTGATGAAAGATTCTAAACCAAAGTTTGGCGTGATAGATGGTAAATGATCCCATGATTAATGGAATTACCTATTTTGTGCCATGAGATTTGGGTTAAACGGGGGGAAAACGCTCTTGTATTAGATGGATTTAAAGGAAATGTTTAATTTGAGCACAAGTATGCCCAGGTTTGGGATCCAATTGGCTGGAACTTGAATTTCTTTGGGAAGCATTCTATTTAATAACTCAAATAGTTTCTCGTCTAGAAAAATGTTCACTGCACCATTAATTCATGTCTTCTTTAGTACCTGCTCTTGTTTTCACATAATAAGCTGATAGAAAAATATAAATTAACCGAAACTTTCAAGGATTCCTCTTAACTATGTGTTGCTTGAAGCATTAATTTCTGAAGATTTTATATATGAAGAGAGTCCAAATAATATTGTTCGTGTTTTCATCACATATACTTCAAGTAAATTAACTCCTTGTCGCGTAGGGCAGATGGACTTGCTTTATTTAGGTGGATTATCATTTATTAGTCTACTATACAAATATTGTGCCCCTGTACACACAGGTGAGTCATACTTGGTGAATGTCTCAGAAACTCACCCCCCTCAACTATTTTAATTTGAGAAAATCTCTTTAAAATATAAGTATGTTATAGATAACCCCGTTCTATTTTGAAAATTAGAGAAACTCCCTTCAAATATGGGGTGTCTCACAAAACTCCCCTAATCTTTCACATTTTTCTCACCAAGTTCCCCTAATGTCATTTCTAAATATAAAACAACGGAAGTATCCTTTTAAATTTTAATCCATTCAGTTACAAAGAAACCCTCAACAGGTAAAAAAAAATCTTGAATAATTTGCAATGTTTACCCCCCTCTTTCTACTCTCTTTGTCTTATCCTAAAAAAAATCAGAGTAACATTTTTATAATTGAGGTGTATTTTCATCTTTTTCAGTCATCCACTTGTCATATGACATGTTAGAGCTAATGGTGTTAGCTTTCTGGGCGTAAAGTGAGAAGTGTTCATGGGGTTTTCTCGAAATTTCAAACTTCAGGGTGGTTATCTACAATATACTCAAACTTGAGGAGGGTTTCTCAAATTAAATAGTTGAGGCAGGTTTTCTCATACATGCCTCATATTTAAGGGGGGGTTAAGTGAGAAAAGTTTAAGGGGTTATCTCAAATTTTCATCGTTGAGGAGGGTTATTCACCATATATGCTCAAACTTGTGGGGGGTCTTCTCAATTTAAAATAGTTGACGGGGTTTTCTAAAATTGACTCATGATTTTTTGTAGAGAGGCTCTCTACATGAGTTTTTCTTAAATACTTATATTTAAAGATATCATTACGAGATTTTTTTAAATATCGATAGTTATAATCGATGAGAATTACAAAATATTTTTATTATTAGAATTTTCTAATTATAGATACTTTTAATTTGATGAGGATTCCTAAGTGAATATATTTCTATATTTAAATATATGATTATGAGAATTTTTTAATATGTGTAGTTATAATTTGATAAGGATTATAAAATATTTGATTAGTAGAATTTTCTAATTATGAATAGTTTTAGTTTTATAAGGATTCTTAGGTGAATATAAGATTATGTGTCTATTTGTCATATATCGATAGGATAGAGGACAAATGTGTTCTTATGATATGACACATGTCAAATTTTTATGCCTTTATGATATGATACATGTTAATTTTTTGTATATTTAGGAGTTCCCCTAATTTCTCTTTATATATAAAGAAGGGATTTACGCAAGTCCAGATCAGGATTGTGAGTGGAGCTCAAGTCAATTGCTTTTGTATGTGAATACTGAAACCAAAGTCTTAAAGGTCTGCAAGTGCTGCAACACTAATCTGTGATATAATTGGGAAATACCACTTCAGGTAACCATGCTCTCACAAGTTTCAAGTCTCTATAGGGTTTTGTTATCAGCAATGCTTGCACGTGGTTGGTGGGAGAGTCATTATAGCTTGTTCTTAAACAGGTTGATATAAATTGGGAAAAGTTAAAGGCAGAGTAAACTCACAAAATAAGAACAAAATGATGTAGACAACGGAGTTATCTTTCTTTGTTTTATTCTCTTTATTCTCCCTTTTTTCTTAATTCAAGCTGTTTTTATTTTTCAGTTCGTATACCTATTTTTGATAAACTACACAAATTTAGAATCAAGATAAATGAACTAAAGCCTTCCAGTGGTCCCACCGGTCGGCTACTCTCTAAACTTTCATCGGGTCTATTTCTGCTATGCTTTTGATTCTTCTAATGTCTCTTGGCTTGAAATTTTGGGAGAGAAATTGGGCCCAATCTAGAGTTAATGAGCATTAAATAGAGGCTAAGAACCAATTTTAACCCAAAAACTATAGCTACTAGGTATTGACCCCAACTCCTATTTTAAACTCATAACTCTTTCTTAATCTATCCAACGTGAGACTAAACTCACATATTAATAACCTCAACAATGAAATACAATGCTAAAACTCACATATTAATAATCTCTGCAATGAAATACAATGCTAAAAATCTTCGCGCTCGAACCAATCATGAACATATTAGCGATGCAATCAGTGATTCAACGATCATCGAAGCCATATACTTGTTTTTTTAACAAGGCATAGTTGATGTTTTCTATCCTCAGAACTCTAATCCTAATTATATATTTTGGATTTTAAGAAACCCTAGGTGGTTGTTTATTTTGATGATAATTTTTGACTAAAATTCTGACCGTTAGAATCAATAACTTAAGTGATTCAATCCTTCATGTTGCGGATATTGCGGAAATCGCAAACTAGAACTACGATTTTACGTGGTTTGGAGCAAATCTTCTACCTCTGAGGATAATAACAAACAAACTTCACTAATTAGATGAGAGAATATAAATTACACAGATAGGTTCGAGGATCTGAAGATTCTCTTTCTTATAGATGATATATGAATTCCTTTTTCTTCTTTCGTATTTTGGGGCGGCTTATTTTTTGGTCAAACTAGCTTTTAAGCTAGTTTTTTCATTTCTACATGTTTGGCAAAGTATCAAATAAGTTAGCTTATAAGTCACATTTTAAAAATCTGATATAACCCAGCTTTTAAAAAACTAACTTATAAGCTCACCTAAATAAGCTCCGTTTGACCAAATAAATTACTATA
Source organism: Asparagus setaceus (assembly GCA_012295165.1). Lineage (NCBI taxonomy): Eukaryota > Viridiplantae > Streptophyta > Magnoliopsida > Asparagales > Asparagaceae > Asparagus > Asparagus setaceus. The sequence continues at coordinate 37,729,945 of CM022704.1, forward strand.
CTACTAAAACAAATTTTTTTTAGCACTTCTATCATAAAAGCTAAAAACTACTAAAAGCCAGCAAAACTTATAAGCTTCAAAAAATAAATCTTCCAAAACACCCTCTTTATATGTCCTAAATTTATGGGTAAAAAAATCCTAGTTAAAATAGAGTTTTTCTCGTGCAAAGTTTCCCAACGATTCCTCGATCCAAGTCCTGTGTGAAATAAGATGTTTCCTGAAAACAGTTGCAGACTCAAATCAACACCAATTTGGATAAGTCGACCCAAAGGTCAGTAGCTTGAAATCTCAGTTTGGATACAAGAATGATGTCGGTCCCAGCTCCCCTGAACTTCGACCAAGCTCAATTCGAAGCCGTGTTGATGGGTTTGGGGGGCCCTCAACTTCATGTCATTGACTGTCTGTGGGTAGAACCAACATCGTTTTGGGTCTGATGGAGGATTCTCGGTCAAACTTCAATAGTTCGGATTGTAGAATGAAGTGATAATAATTTCCTAAATCCGTAAAACTTCAATTGAATATGAAACTTCTTCAGAGATAAAAACTGTGTGCTTTGGGTCTCGAAATTATGTGAAATCCAAACGCACTCTCTAATGAGTAGTTTGAGTTGCAAGTGCGCTTATAGTAATTTGCATAACATGTAAGTTGCAATTGTAGTTACGACTACAACAAGACAAAACGTTGGCAATGGAGCAAAAACAACCATGTTGCGTATAGCTGCAATCAAAGAGCAGATGTACATGAAGGAGGGCGGTGTCAAGTGACACCACCATATATGACAAAATTGCAAAGCATGTGTTAATTTGTGATTATTCTTATATATGATAAAATGGCAAAATATAGGTTCACCTATGGCTAATTACCAAGTGACACCATTAAAAAAATGAGTGACCCGCGTAGGGTTTAGTTGTAATTAAAACAATGAGTGACCCGCGTAGGCGTCAGTTGTAATTGAATTAGGTAAATTGAAAAGGATGTTCTTAGCAATATTTCTAATGAGGCTATCATGTAACAATTTCAAGATATAAAGCCACATAAGGGTCAATTGTAAATGTATTAGTTAAATACATGTTTTTTATCACATTAAAATCTCGATTGAACATGAGTAAAATTAATAGTATTACCTTTTTATATATTGTGACATGGCTACTATAAATTTCTAATTCCCCACCGCATACAACGTTATATTGGTGCATGAGAATTAAGGTCTGAAAACGCAGTACCCCAAGCGGATACGTCAGTGGGACCTTGAGGGCACTGCTAGATGGACAGGCGCCCGTTTTTGGAAAAAGAGTAACGTAAAGAAAGTTCTCAGTATAAAATTTCATATATGGAGCATGACAAGAGTGTTATTTCTATGAGTTTAATTGGTATCGTATGACATGGAGGAATTCTATCTTCTTTTATTTAATTGGTGTAGGCTGAGCCACATTCTTATTATATGAACAGTGGCGGAGCCAATAATTTCAATAAGGGGATTCAAAAAATTTATAATTGAACATGGTAACATATAAGTTTATTTTTTAGGATTGATTAGTCTGTTACATAACAAGGCTTTCAAATCAAATTTCAAATTAGAATGTAGTGCTTTACCGGTGGCAACGCTAGGAATTTCAATAAGGGGTCCAAAAAATTAATAATTGAACACGATAACATATAAGTTTATTTTTAGGATTGATTAGTATATAAGCATCATTACATAACAAGGGTTTCAAATAAAATTTCAAATTAGAATGTAGTGCTTTACAATAACATTCTTCTTGCTTTTATTTCTTAAAAGGGGGTTTTCTATAATTGCCCTCCACATTTGCCATATTTCTAAATTTATCCTTCAAATTTTGATATTTTTAAAAACACCCTAAATCTCAAGCTTGAGATAAATCTACCCCTTCTAATGGCGTTAGATTAGTAAATGTAGGTGGGTAGATTTTCGAAAATAACTACGGTATATATAAGGGTCATTAAAGAACAGATCAGAGATATATTATTAAACCAATTAAACATATAAGCTTCAATTAAGTTGGAACCAAACTTCAAATCAAACCAAAACTTCAAGTCCATACTTTCATTTCTGGTACCATAGTTGATCAAGTTCATATGTATGGATTTGCAAGCAAGAAGGATTGCTCTTTTAGCATGTTTCGTTGATACTATCTTGTACTTGTAGAAGTGTTTAATAGAAGATAACACAGTTTAATTATCACATAATGCACGATTTAGGATAAAAAAATTAACCAGCATTCCCAACTCATGTCTAGATTAGAGATAGATGAAATTACACTTTACCCCCTCAATACTTTTTCATATTTGCTGAATACCTACTATCCTAATATTCAATTTTTCAGGGGGGCCAGGGCCCATTTGGCCCTTTACCGGCTTCACCCCTACATATGAGGGACCCCCTCGCATGACAATGATATACATTATTCTACTTAGGATTAGTTACACTTCAGTATCGTAATTGAGGTATGGTGTAACTATATGGATAATCTTGGAGCATATGCTTCTACATAGATAATTTTAAGATTACTAATTGTAATTACGTAGAAGACTCTAGAGTCTAACGCGAAGTTACATGATTTGTTCTTTCACTAACATGGAGTAGTTGTTAGATGTTGGTCAGGGTTAGGGCTAGGATTGAAGTTTTGGGTTGGGGTTAGAGCTATAGTAAAAATTACTAATTAAAATTCTATCTTAACGACCCTAACCCTAATTGGCTAATCATGATAATTAAGAATATTTAATATAGTTCTTACCCTAGCCAACATCTAAGAAGAACTCCATATTAGAAAAAAACAAGCAATGCTAACCTGTCGTCAGAATCCAGAGTCACTTCTATGTAACTATAATCAATAATTCTAGAATTACTACTCAATTTACGCAGACTCAAGACTGTGTAATTGCACCATACTGTAGGACACTAGATGTAGTTAATCCATCTATCTAAGTCAATACACAATCAAGGGTTATTTGCATATATACCCCTTAAATCATGGGTATTTATAAAAATAGCCACCACATCTTAGTATTTACAAAACTACCCCGCAAATCACCAACTTTGTGAAAAAGTACCCGTAAAATCAATAAATCATCAACTTGGTGCTAAAAATCTGACTATTTTGTTGATAACTTTTACATTGCGATTAACAAATTAGCTTATCAAAGTCGATGATCAATTGATTTGAGGGTAAATTTTTAAAATTGATGATTTGAGATGTAGTTTTGCAAACAGTGAGTTTAGAGGATATTTTTGCAAATATCCATGATGTGAGGGGTATATATGCAAATAATATAGTATATATCAATATAATTAGAAAATGTCAGCCTGAATTGTTAAAATATCAGTAACACCGGAATATTGTATCTTTTAAAATATATATGGTGAAGTACGCATGTCTTCCTTATATCATATATATGCGATTTTCTATATTTTTTCGGCAGCTTTTGTTCTCGCACTCCTCTAACTTTATCACATATTCCTTTTTTTTTTTTTGTGAAACTTTACATATTCTTAAGGCTTAATATCAGAAAACCCCCCTTAACTTTGGGCGATTATCAGAAAACCCCCCTTAGCTTTCAAAATATCACAAAACCCCCCTTAAGTTTAGGGGTTATCAGAAAACCCCCTTTAACTTGAAGGTTTTATCACAAAACCCCCTAATGGTGTTTATCCTGATTATCCCAAATTATCAGCGAGCAAAAGTACTCCCGGTAGGGATTTTCAGTGGGAGAGTTTTTTTTTTCAAGAACTTAGAGAGTTTTTCTATAGAAAATCAAATTAATGTGTTAAACTAAATTATTTTTTTTATCACGTGTGGGTGAAATCCTACTCGGGAGTATTTTGTTTCGCTGAAAAATTGGGATAATAAAGGATAACACCGTTAGGGGGGTTTTGTGATAAAACCTTAAAGTTAAGGGGTGGTTTTCTGATAACCCCTAAAGTTAAGGGGGGCTTTGTGATATTTTGAAAGTTAAGGGGGGTTTTTTGATAATCGCCCAAAGTTAAGGGGGGTTTTCTGATATTAAGCCTATTCTGAACCCAACTCAGAAACCTAAAATTCATTTTATTTTTTTTTTGGAAACTTTACTATATATTCCTAACCCAACTCAAAAACACCTATCGTTTGACAAGGGGTTAAGGGAGAAGGGTTAATGAGAAGGACTAAATTAGTTAACCCATCACGAGAGGTTAAAACTAATTTATTTCCGTTTAGATGACGGAGGATTATTTTTTTTGTGTTTGGCAAATAAAAGAGGGTTAAAGAGGTTAGTTGCCATAAATATCCTAAACTATATTCTTTTTAAAAGTTTTCAGAGGGAGTAACTCTTATTCCTCCCTTTGTGACGGATTTGTTAACCCTCTAAATGAGGGGTTAACTAACTTTAACCCTTATAAAGAGCTTATTAACCCTTTGATCAAATTAACCCGTTCGAATGGTTAAGAAGGGGTTAAACGCCTTTTAACCCTTCTCTTAACCCCTTGCCAAACGCGGTCTAAAGTTCATTTCTCCATGTATAAACACACCCAAACCCTCACCCTCCCTTCTCCAAAAGAAAATTTTGTTCCCACAATACACCTCACAGGGAAATTCCACAATGCAGGGCGAAATTGGGAAGAACTCGGAGGAGAAACAGGGGCAGAATGGGAACACGAAGGAGCCCGACGTTGAGGCCGGTAAGGTCACCGCCACCGCCGGCGTCGGCGGAGCACTGTACCCCAACATGGCGGAGAACCCAAAACTCCGCTGGGCTTTCATCAGGAAGGTGTACTTGATCCTGGCCGTCCAATTCCTGATCACTGCTGTGATGGCCACCACGTTCAATCTCGTCCGTCCAATTTCAGGGTTCATCACTGGGCATTCTCACGCATCGATCGCCTTCACTGTCGTCAGCTTCATCTCCCCTTTTATTGGTAATAAAAGCCATTGTTTTTGTTTTTTTATTTTTGTTTGTTTATTTTAATGTGACAGTTGTTAATTGGGTTTTGTGTAGTTTAATGTTCTGATTCTTTTTTTTTAAGCGGGTGATTGAAAATGGGAAATTTCTTGAAATTGCTTGAATTATCAACTGGGTTTCCTTTAATTTTCTTGAATTTTGGTAAGATTGTTTTCTATGGGCTCGTTTAGTTCTAATGTTGTTAATGATCTAATTCTTTATGGGTTTGTGGATGCCTTTATTGGATTATTTTGGGGATTTACTGAATAGTTATGTAGCAAGATTTACAGGAGAAAGCACACTAATCATTCAATAATTTCTTGAGATTTTTATATTTGTGTTGTGGATATATTTTATTTATTTACCTTTTTATTTGAGAATTATTTGGAAAAACTGTCATTTACTATTTAACTAAGGGTGAAGAGCAATTAACAAGAAGGGTTTATTTATTTATTTTATTTGGTTGAAATGTATGCTACAAATATAGATATTTTAAAAATACTAGTATGTAACACGTGCTTTGCACGTGATGCATATCAAGTAATGATATGAGACTAAAACATTCGAAGGTCATCTAACATTGCATTCGACACGAATTTTTTTTTAGAACAACAAAGAGGACTTAAACAGAGCCCCCAACCACCCACTCGCCATGAATTTATTGATATTTATATTAGTTTTTCTCTCCATGAATTTGCATAATTTTATAACTAATAGATTCATATTTTCTCGTAAATTGGAAGTGAAATCAATCGCATATCTGTTAGTTTCCTCCAAAGCAAAGCAATACAATCTTCTCTCAATTATCGCTTGTGAAATCTTGTTGACTGTGAGGTATCATGGTTACCATAATCGAGGGACTGAGTCAACTGTCAAAATTCTTACTTCCTCTATTTTTTTTCTTTTGATTCTTTTAGTATTTTCTTTTGTGCATTTGAGCATCCATATATAGCATAATTTTATGCAACTCTTGAGATCCAAGTGGGATGTTTATGGAAGTACATTATTCGTGAAATAATTAGTGCATAATTAATGAAGAAAATTTGATTAGTCAAGAAGAGAATATACATGAATGCTTTAATTATGGGTTCATTTTCTCACTAAACTTCATATTAAATGCATTATTAGTAGGTTTAGAAGGGAGATGTTATAAATTACTTTATTAGCTAGGATTTAATTATTATATTGCAATCGCTTTTTCATGAAAAAATATTAAGACTCATCTAAACTAAACTAAAACCCGAAGCCTGACAAAAAATGTGGATTAACACTGCTCCTTATTAGACTACAAAATATTGTGTAAAAATGATGGTAAGTCTTTGAGCCATACCACAAAATTATTAATTTCCTTAGCTCTTCGAACCAACACATGAGCCTTTATATTCTCCATTTGACGAACTACCTGAAAATCTCATTCCTCAAGTCATGTGCAACATCGCTGAATATCATCCAAAGTGTCCAAAAATCGAATGTTGCTCCACCCCTTATGGATATCTCTAATTACTACATCCACATCTTCTTCAAAAATTACCTTCTCACATCCAGTGTCAAGAGCAAATGTAATAGCTTCCCACACCGCTTGGAATTCAAGATGCTTAGAATTACCTCAGATCCAAATACTATATAAGTATATTGCAATAGTTAGTAATATATATTATGATAATTTATATGCTATTTCTAGACTACACCAAGAGGTTAATATTTATATTAGTATTCCTCTCCATGGATTTTTATATATCAAATGCACATATCAATATATTATAGTATTAGATTAGATGTTAGATGTTTAATTAAATATTAAATTATCCTAAATTACGAGATAATTTATAAATATAAGTTATGATATTATTATCTTAAATATTAAAATTGTATATTTATTGTATAATATGTAAAGTGAAATATTTATCTTATTTAACATAAGACTAATATGGTTAAAATTTATAATATATCAGTTCTTATGTTTATTACAAGAATAATTATAGTGTAATAAATAGAATGAATTGAATAAAATTTATGATTAAAATTTATAATATATATTTATTTTTAATATTAGTTCTCATGTTTATTGTTAGAATAATTATAGTGTAATAAATAGAATGAAATGAGTAAATTTCAAGGCATTATTGTGAATTATCAAATTTTAGAAGGGTAAAAGAGGCAATCAAAAGTTTTAACATCCCAATCCTCTTTTATAAGTAGTATAGATTCTTTAAAAATTATAATTACTGTTTTATCCTAAATTGCACTAGACCTTCAACTTTATCCTTCAGTATAACAATTGCATGAATAGACGATATGCATGAAAAAATTTATAAAAAGAATTCACACACGAATTCCTATCAGGATGAACAAATTGAATTAACACTTCTTGAAAACTAAACTAAGGGTATGGCTGCTTGCATATTTTCGAAAAATAATGATTTTTAACATCAAAAATTCTATTACAGTTGTTAAAATAACAGTAGCTTGTTTTTTTCTTCAACTAGAGTAAATAATTATTTGAAAATGTTAAACAAGTTATTAACTATAGTGTATGTCCTAAACGAAAAACATTATCAAACAATTCATAAGATGTAGCAGACCTCTAGTTGAGCTATACTTTTACTTCCAAAATGTTGTTCGATTGCAAATGATGGTTCAAAACAAATAATAAAATGTCAACTTGTTGTTTGTTTTATAGTTGGAATCATATGTAGTTACACTGAAATTCCAGTTGTTCCCCCCTCATTTTTCGGTTTGATAAGCTAGGCTCTGTTTTATAACTTTTGGTGATTGTAGCTGATTAAAGAGCTAGTAGAAGCTACCAACTAGTTCTTAGAATTCTTGAGATTTGATTTGAAGCTCAAAATGTTCTGATTATTGTAGTGTTAGTGCTCGAACATCAATGGATTTTTACAGAGAAATTAGTTAACCAACTCAATTTTTTATTTCCTATTGTTTCGAGTTATACTTGTGAAGTTTCCAGTAGTGTTATGGCTTTGTTGGTTCTTTGGATGAGATAAATGTTCTTCTGTTGTGATGTCATGTTTGGTCAGATAAGTTTGGCATTTGATTACAATCTAGAATGAAGATTAGTATTTTCCTTAAATTTTTGGAATTTAGGTTCAATCATACTTCTGTAATTTAATATTCACCATTTCCCCCCAATGAAACAAAGTAGGGCTTCTAGGTTATTTTGAGCTTAGCTAGAACCTTTTGATTTCCAGATTATCCGCTGGTTATTTTACGGACTCAGTGGGATGGATCCACATAGGCTTGAGGAAGGGCAAGTGCCCTACTCAAATTCCAAATTTCTCTATTATTTGTGTGCCTGGTTGTTGTTGCAATGTTCTAACCATCTTTGGTCTTAATTGCAACTAGCTAAACTTTAATTATTCACAAAACTTTCCTAAAAACATACCTTTCTTTGTGAGAAAGAAATAACCAATAAACACAAAATTTTGACTAGAAATATGAAAAAAAATTAGTTTAAATTTTATGTTTTACTTAGTTCTAGTGATTAATTTTTTTCTTTAGTGAAAGTTCATGATCATGTTTTTAGTACTATTTTATTTGCACCTTCCTGTTTGAATGTTCTGCCTCTGCCCCTGGACTCAATGCCAATGATCAACATATTGTTTTAACTTCTTTTTTGGCTTTTAGTGACAGCTACTTTTATCTTATACTCTAAAAATTTTGCTTAAGTACTTTTAGAACCCTTAATTAGTAGATTAATTGCATCATGGTCTTGTCCTCATACACGCAGTCACTATTCATGTTGTTGAAATTGAAATGAAATCCATATCGTTAATAGAATTTCTCTATATTTTCTTCAATGTTTGACTCATAATTTTCTCTTCATGACAGTCTTTAATTATAAGGAAGGTATCAGTCACCGGTTAATTTGCATACTAGCTATTTCCCCACTCCTCTTTCTAAACCACTTTAATGATAAAAAGCAGAAATGACTGCACATATATTGTTGCATTCTGATTTTCCTTTCATACTTTTGGTTTGGTTTCTCATGATTACTGTACTTTCTTCTTAACCTTGTATGTTGTGAATACTCCCTTATAACTAGTTTCATTAGTTTTAAGTAAACAAACTGAGACTATCATTGGCTTTAATGGTTTTCTTTGTAACAGCTATTATCCCAATGTTGTACTTCCGAAAGCGGCACCCTGTTAATATGGTGTTCCTCGTGCTGTTTACACTCTCCATAGGCTTGTTGGTCAGTGAGATGTCTTCAATCCTGAAAAGTAAGATCAACATTGAATTCCTGGCTTTGATATGTATATGAAGGTGCTTGCTTTTCTAGAATTGTGAAGCTCTAACCTTATTCGATTTGAATTGTGAATTTATAAGAACCAGAAGAGGTGATAGTCATATGGGTTTTCTTTAAAGTAGGCACGGCTTCATATAACTTGTTTACAATTGAATTTTCAGAAATTTCAGCAAACACTGGTTACTTTTTTCTCCAAACTGATGGAAGAGTCTTTTAAGGTTAAAGTTATATATTTTTGAAAATAACTGACAATGCAAACATGCATGTTTCATTAATTGCAATTCTAGCAGATGCTTTGAGTAATTTAATTTTATCATATAAGTAAAAACCCTTTCTGTAAGCGGAAGCATTCTGTTCTTATTTTGGTCAGTTCTGCCACGGGCTTCCTCACTTTTGGTCATGTCTATACGACTATACCTATCATCATTTTGGTTGGCAGAGACTCATAGAATGATTTTGTTGGGTTTGGGTCCACAGTGGACTCAACCATTCTTTGGTTAAGGGTGACTTGGCCATTGGCCATGTCGGTTCAACTCATTGTTGTTGGATTGAGACTTAAGTCATGCCTTTGTGCGATTGTGGTGATTGTGTTGTTTTATTCAGTATTTGCATTCATACTTCTCTCACGTTGATCGTGATTTTGGGATACTCTTTTTGTTTCCCAACAGATTGTTTAGTTAGTTTCTTCAATTTTAGCTAAAGTTAAAAGTATGTTATCTCTTTTTCCTGTTGATTTTCATTTGGTTACTATTGGAAGTTATAGACATGGTTGCTGATTTGCGACATGTCACACTTGTAATTTTTTGTTCGATATTAATCCATAAGGGAATATGACAACAAGAAACAAAGAAATATTGAGGGGAGGAGCAAATATCAAATTGATATTGTATAGAGATTGTTGATGCCGATCAAGTAATTAGGAGATAAATTATGATTTGGAGGGAGTTTAGGGTCTCTTTATCCCCTTTGATGGCTGATTATGACTACAAATAGAGATTCCTGCACATAGTAATACCATTAGAGGATCGGAGTGGGGTTCTCCGATAGGCCCTCCGACACTCAAGTCAGTTATGTATTGAGTAGTTTTTAAGATACTGAAATTAGAGAGTATTCTCTAGTTCCAATTGTTCATACCTTCATGCAGAAGAAAGGACTGTGGGGGGGCTATTTGGTAATTTGATCGGGTCGGTGCGGGCGATTTGATTAGGTGGCTCTTTACCACGTGTCGGTTGCAGAGCAGGCGAGTCACCCTTGCGTTTAATGCGACAGCGACAAGGAGGTTGAAGTGCTGGCATCGTCTGACGAGCCATTGACTCCGGGGGGGGGGGGTGATAATGACTATGGCCATGCATTAAATGTAACGGTGACTGCGTTACATAGCTAGGCTTGACGAAGCTGATAGGTCAACTCGTCCTTCGAGACATTTCGCAATGAAGTCAAGGGGAGTCGTTTGTCTAGGTATTTTCGACTCCTTGAGCGGATCCAGGCCTGGAAGCGTTATTCTTCTTCGGTCCAGGTCGAGAGACCGACCTAAAGATGCCTTTCGTCTCGGATCTGTCTCTAATAATAGGTCGGCCGTGTGCATGTCTAGGTCGGGTTCCCTGATTGGGGGGGGAGTTAGACCAGTTAAACATGACACGTGTCTGCCTTAGAGGGATTCATTATACTTAGCAATTTTCGGGGTACAACACTAGCTACTTTTACTCGGACTCGGACTAGAGAGGTCGAGTTCGAGAGAAATAATGGTTCTTTTCATTTTCAGAAGATTCGGGTTGCCTTTCTTGGATAGCTGCTGCGATGTGATAGGGTGACGTCAGCAGAGGTTGTGCAGCAGTTTTGATGGAGTGGTGCTTCGGTTATCTAGCGGACGCTTTTGTTAATGAACCATCGCTTTCACGTTTATAAATCGTCAGCGGTCTTTTAGGTTACCGAGCCGGCTGTTCGGATCGTGCCATGTGTCCTCTGCCCACTTCTATATATATCTCTTCTTATCCTTGTTCTTTCACTTTGCAAACCCTAAATCTATCTGTACTTCGCTGGCGAGAATTTCTTTTCCAAAAAATCCTCGACCAAACTCTCCGATCATCTTCTTTGGCGCGTCCAGTGCTCAGCCCTCCTCCCCTCGTAACGAAGCTCGGATTACTTGTTGAGGAGGTTCACATCGACGGCGCCCAACCTCGCCTCGAACAGATAGCTAAGGACTACGACATACCCAGGGGTTTTACCCTGTCGGCCCCGTAGAGAGACCAGGCAGTTTATCACCATGGCAGTGATTTGACACCGGTGCACATCCCTCACTTGGATTATGGGCTTCGATTGTCACGCCTCGGGCCCGCGGGCCCGTTGGCGCTTGCAAACCGTGGGACCCACCGAGTGTAACGTGCTATTTGGCTAAATTCACTGTCAAAATCGACTAGCCGATGTTACACTTGAATCTTAGGCTTCACTATATAAACACATTAACACTTCATTCACCCACCGATGTGGGACTATAATTTGCAAAGTGTCATTATCACACAGTCACCCCACTCACTTAGTGGGATGTCATAATCACCCCACCTTACAAAGACGACGTCCTCATCGCAACTTGATAATTAGCACATCTCAGTATAGCCAGGCGATGTGGACTCTAGAGGTGGCTCCTATGGGCTCTAGAGGTGGCTCCAACCGTGCTCACGTGATGTAGCACTTACCTCTGTATAGCACTTAGCTTCATATTTTTGACTGGCAACTGCTCTGATACCATTTGTCACGTCCCGGGCCTGCGGGTCGGTTGGAGCGTGCAAGCCGTGGGACCCACCAAGTGTAACGTGCTATTTGGCTAAATTCACTGTCAAAATTGACTAGCCGATGTTACACTTGAATCTTAGGCTTCACTATATAAACACCTTAACACTTCATTCACCCATCGATGTGGGACTATAATTTATAAAGTGTCATTATCACACACAGTCACCCCACTCAGTGGGATGTCACATCGATTGCCACTTCATCAATTTCTTCGGTGTGTGTTCGAGACTTTGGGGGTTTCGCCTGCGCAACTGAAGCCTAACTCGATCGCTCTTCTCGTCGGCTTCCTCGTTATTTGCCACCGAGTCCATGTCGAGCCAACAATGGGGATTTTGGGCCACCTAGTCTGCGTCAAATCTAGCAAGAGTGAGGGTCATTTTTATCTGTAGATGGTGGGGGGCTATCGTCTAGTTTCCAATATCCTAGACACAAATAAGAAGTGGAGGGAGAAGTTCTTTGTTCTCAGAGCTGACCCTATCATGGCTTGCTCGTCATGGTAGGAGATCCAGAAGGATGCTCTGAAGGCGATGAAGCTTTTGGAGACTGAGAGGTTCGGATTGGAGAATATCTGACCCTACAAGGGGTTTTGCCGCAGCGAGAACCTCTTCGACAATGCCGTTCTTTGAGCAACGGGCATTTCTCATGTCCCCACTTCGGAGATGGACTTGGCTTGGGCTGCCCTTCCGGCTCTGGAGGGGGACTCTTTAGATGTTCCCCAAGTCGGCCCCATTATGGGGCCTAAGAAGCATCTTCGACCTAAGCTGAGAGAAGACAAGGCTCAACTATCCGATAGAGAGCAGCTGAGACTGCGGCCCGACTCAAGGGCTCAAGTTCGACTACAACTCAAGCCGAGCGGTCTGAGAAAAGAAAGAGGTCAAAGAAGCCAGTCTTGAAGCGGCGTCGTTTGGCAGAAGGCAGCGCTCAGGAGCCTATTGCCTTAGATGAGGCAGCTGAGGTGGAGTCAGGGCAGGCTGAGGCTGCACTCGGACAAATTGGTGAGGTTCCGGCTCCACAACCTTTGCAAGTTCCTCCTGAAGTTGTTAAGGTAGAGAGCGCGTTGCCACATCCAGTGGCTAGGCAGGAGCTTCGAGATGGTGACGCTCTGGTCTTGGAGCCGATAGGGACCGAGCCCTTGGCCGGGACCGATACAGGGGAGGGTCCCATGACTTTGAGGAGACCCAGAAAAGAATTGGCCCCTGATGGGCCGGTCAAAATAGAAGAGCCGGTTCTGCAGGGGAGGATCTGAGCCTCCAAGTAGATGTTGAAGGCTGTGCAAGTGCCCTTTCCCGCATTGCATTGATGAGCTCCCTCTTTAAAAATCGGAGGAGCTGAAGGGATTGTTGATTGGGGTGTTTGAAACCCGCCCTCGTCTAATGAAGAAGCCCTCTGAGGAGAATGTTTTTGTATCCAGGGGGTCAGTCCTAGAATTTAGGTCTGATAAAGGAAAGACGGTTGACCAGTTCCTTCTTCCTCGGGACGCCGAGTTATTGGGCGAGATGCCTGATGTCGGCCTGCATCAAGCTCTGTGGAGCTATCTTATCAGGGGATAGCTCTTGGAGGCCAAGATGCATGTCTGGCTCATACAGTCTCGGGTGCTCTTTCACAGGCTCCAGGACGAGGTGGAGACTCTCAAAGGAGCTTGGGAGGCGACCGAGTTGTTGGCTGCCAATAAGAGCAAGGAGCTCGAGGTGCTGTAGAGAGGGCAGGCTAGGTGGGAAAGCTAGCTGCTTGATCGAGATAACAAGATTCGAGCTTTGGTCGAGGTGTCTCAGCAGAAAGAAACCCAGCTCGCCGAGGCCCGATAGGAGGTACAAACTCTAAGAGGATATCGGCCACCTTCGCCATGACCTGAGTGAAGCGGAGGGGGAGATCAGATATCTCCAATTGGAGGTTCTGTCTGAGAGAAGGGAGATGGACGACGCCTTCGAGCGAGCTCGGGTGGCTCATTTTGACGCAGAGGGCCTAAGGGACAAACTGAAGGAAGAGATGGTCCTTCAGGAGTCCCTTCGTAAGGATGCTGCCAAGACTACTTAGGAAGCTGAATAGCAACGTGAAGCCCTCTTGGTACATATCCAAGAACTGCAGGACCGGGTGGTCTTCCTTGAGTCGGATGCCCATGAATTTCAGGTGGTCGAGAAGTACCGCAACGACACTTTGGGTAAGGTGGAAATCGCCCTTGCTTGTAAAGCTGGGTTCGACCACTTGATGCGGTAGCTTCCAGCCGAACTCAAAATTTACCCCGATCGGTTCAAGTACCCTTCCCTGGTAAACGACTATCTTGGCGCTCTCAAGGAGGTTGAGAGATCGAGAGGTGGGCTTTCATTGGCAGATGAAGAGGAAGATGAGGGAGACGAAGCCAGCTTCGGTGAACAAGGAGAAGAAAGCGGCGACTCCAGCGAAATTAGTTGATCTCCTGACGAGGGTCACAAGTCGAGCTTCAAGTTAGACGCTCTCCTGGGTTTCGAGCTAGCTCCTACTGCGGATACCTCGATGGCTGCTCCGGGTTCTGACCCAGTCTCGCCTTCGGATCCTGCTTCTGGTCCCGTTTCGGGGGCTTAGTGAACTTGTATACACATTTTTTCTTTTTCTTCTTTTTGAGTTGTGTAAATAATCGTGTAATATTTCAATAAATGAATAAAAAGATAACTTTGATTCTGATCTGGTATATTTCTGTTTCTGAATTGTTCACTTTGGTGCTTTTGATTTTTTGATATATTTTCCATTGAGTCGGTGAGGACCGAGTCGTGAGTTTTTTTCGCTATTTGGGCACATCGGTGAAGACCGGGTCGTAAACGTTTTCTTTATGCCTTGGTTTTATATTGAAAAGCCGCTAAGGTCTTATGCCTTGGACGAGTCGGTGAAGACCGAGTCGCAAGGGTTCGCTTCGTGCCTTGGTTTTAAACTGAAAAACCGCCAAGGTCTTATGCCTTGGACGAGTCGGTGAAGACCGAGTCGCAAGGGTTCGCTTCGTGCCTTGGTTTTAAACTGAAAAGCCACCAAGGTCTTGTGCCTTGGACGAGTCGGTGGCGACCGAGTTGCAAGGGTTCGCTTCGTGCCTTGGTTTTACACTGAAAAGCCACCAAGGTCTTGTGCCTTGGACGAATCGGTGAAAACCAAGTCGCAAGGGTTCGCTTCGTGTCTTGGTTTTACACTAAAAAGCCACCAAGGTCATGTGCCTTGGACGAGTTACTGAAGACCTAGTCGCAAGGGTTCGCTTCGTGGCTTGATTTTACACTGAAAAGCCACTAAGGTCTTGTGACGAGTCGCTGAAGACCGAGTCACAAGGGTTCGCTTCGTGCCTTGGTTTTACACTGAAAAGCCACCAAGATCTTGTGCCTTGGACGAGTCGCTGAAGACCGAGTCGCAAGGATTCGCTTCCTGCCTTGGTTTTACACTGAAATGCTACCAAGTTCTTGTGCCTCGGACGAGTCGGTGAAGATCGAGTCGCAAGGGTTCGCTTTGTTCCTTGGTTTTACACTGAAAAGCCACTAAGGTCTTGTGCCTTGAAGCAAGGGTTGTAGACAAATTAGTTATCAAACAAATATTTTCATTAAAAGAGGTATTTCATATTTACATTCACTAGAAGTATTTCCTGAGATGCTCTATATTCTAGGGATGTTTCAAAGCCCTCCCGTCTTGATCCTGTAACCAGTATGTTCCCAGATGAGCTTCTTTGAGAACAGTGTAAGGTCCTTCACAGTTGGCGGCGAGCTTGCTAGGGCGAGCATCTTCGCTGAAAGTTGCTTTTCGGAGGACCAAGTCTCCTATCTTGAACCTCCGCGTTCGAACTTGGCTGTTATAATGCTGGGCGATACGTTGTTGATTGACGATCTGTGACCGGAGAGCTTGTTCCCTAACTTCATCGATGAGGTCGAGTGCGTTCCGCAGGTCGGCCCCGTTGATCTCTTCATCAAATCGTCGCAACAGCAGAGTAGGCATGCCTACTTCAACTGATATGACCGCTTCTGTTCCGTATGTCAGCATGAATGGGGTTTCTCTGATGGAAGTTTTATGAGTAGTTTTGTATGACCACAAAATACTAGGAAGCTCTTCAACCCAACCCCCACTGTTTCATCCACCTGTTTCTTTAAGGCTTGGAGGAGGCATTTGTTGGCTGCTTCGGCTAAGCCGTTGCACTTGGGGTGTGCTACGGAAGCGAACCTAAGTTGAATTTTCCATTCTTCATAGAAATCCCAAAATCTTTTGCTGTTGAATTGAGTGTTATTATCTATGATGAAAGATATTGGTATCCTGAATCTGCTGATATTAGATTTCCACGCAAAATTGTGGATATTATTTTCGCCGATATTTGCTAATGGCTCGGCCTCTATCCATTTTGTGAAGTAGTCGATGGCGACAATCGAGAATTTTCGTTGCCCGACCGTTATTGGGACAGATCACAGGAGTTCTAGTCCCCATGGAGCAAATAAAACTGGGTTGATGAGAGGAGTGAGCTCGATAGCTGGAGCTTGTGGGATGTTGGAGAAAAATTGGCAGGCTTTGTATTGGGTTGTAAGATTTTAGATTCAGCCAGAATGGTCGGCCAGTAGTAGCCTTGTCCAATAACTTTTTGTGCTATGATTTAGGCTCCAATGTGGTTCCCACGTTTTCCCTAATGGATCTCCCTCAGGGCATAATCTGCTTCCTCGGGTCAGAGGCACCGAAGATAGGGGCCCATGTTGCTGCTGGTGTACAAAAGACGATAGAGCTGACCTTCAATCATGAGGTACCGTAGTGCGTTCCTCCGCAGGCTCTTGGCCTCTGCCGGATTTTCAGGCGGAGTCCCTTTTGTCAGATACTGGATGAGTGGGTCCATCCGACAACGTTGGGGCGGAGCCTCTACCTGCATGATCGAGTCAGCTGTGGCCTTAGAGATGCTGGACTGCTTAAGGATGTCGATATATACTAACCCACGGCTCGCACCAGAGTTTGAGGAGCCTAACTTGGACAAGGCAACCGCAAGAGCGTTGTGGTCTCTTGGCACTTGTGTGATTCGAAACCCAGTAATTTCTTGACCTTCCTCAAATACTTCGCCAACCTGGGTCTTTAGCTTCATAATCTCCTCGTACTTGACAAGCGATCAGTTGGGAGTCTGCTATAATGAAGATAGACTCAGCTTTAGCCGCCAAAGCGGCTCTAAACCCGGCCAGGAGAGCTTCATATTCATCTTCATTATTGGAGGTTGAGTAATTAAGGCGATTGAGTATTCAGAGATGAGTCCTTTGGAACTGCGAAGGACTACTCCAACACCGCTGCCGCTATCCCCCGATGATTCGTCTACTTTTAGCAACCACCATGACGAGAATTCAGGCGAATCATACTCGGGAGTAATGTTCTTAAATGGACGTTTCTGGATCGGCTTCGGAGCCAGGCATGGGGTGTCCAAATGGAGAGCCGGTTTTTGAGGTAATGGGTCATCTTCGAGGCCAGGTGATTCAATCAAGAAGTCGGGCAGGACTTGAGCTTTGATGGTGGTCCGAGACTCAAATTGAACATCGTACTTAGTGAGTTTGATAGAGCAGTTGATCATTCGCCCGGGAGTGGTCGGGCTACCAAGAGCTTTCTTCAAAGGCAGATTGGTTCGTACTATCACCATGCGAGCCTAAAAGTACAGACGAAGCCTTCTGGCTGTGGTGATGAGGGCGAAAGATCTCAATCAAAATATAATTGAGTTCGACCGCTTTCAGAATGCGGCTGACGTAGTACACTGGCTTATGGATATTATCTTCCTCACGGACCAAGATAGAGCTCACAGCTGCAGGTGAGATGGCCAAGTAGAGATAGAATGGTTCTCCCTCAATGGGCCGGCTCAACAGAGGTTTGGAGCTCAGATATCTCTTAAGCTCCGCGAATGCCTTGCAGCACTCGGTTGTCCACTCGATGTCGTCTTTGGGTCCTTTATTTCCTCTTAGGACCTTGAAGAATGGAAGGCTTCTTTTGGCTGATTTGGAGAGGAAACTGCTTAAAGCCGCTATTCTTCCGTTCAATTTCTGGATGTTCCTTACTGTACGGGACTCGGACATCCCTTCAATGGCAGCTATCTTTTTAGGGTTAACCTCAATTTCTCATTGGGTGATCATAAAATCGAGAAATTTTCCCGATTAAACCCCAAAGGCACACTTGGAGGGGTTGAGCTTCATCTAGTACTAGCTGAGGACTGAGAAGGGTTCCTCTAGATCTGCGACAAAGGAGGTTGCCTGCTTAGATTTTATCAGGATGTCATCTACATGTGCTTCCATGTTGCGGCCAGCTTGATCTTTGAATATCTTGTTTACTAATCATTGGTAGGTAGCTCCGGCATTTTTTAGTCTGAAAGGCATAGCCTTGTAACAAAAAGTTCCTCGATCTGTGACGAAAGAGGTTTTCTCCTCGGCAGACTCTGCCATCGTAATCTGGTTGTACCTCAAGAACGCATCCATGAAGTTGAGCATTTCATGTCCAGCATTCCCGTCAACCAGTTGGTCAATCCGAGGGAGAGGGTAGTTGTCTTTGGGGCAGGCTTTATTTAGGTCAGTAAAATCTACGTGCATCCTCAACTTGTCGCCGGATTTCTTGACTAGAACCACGTTAGACAGCCATTCTGGGTATTAGACTTCTTGGATAAATCTGGCTTTTAGCAACAGGTCCACTTCTTCTGCCGCCGATTGCTATCGTTCGGGTCCGAGAGGCCCTTCTTTTGTCGAATCGGCTTACAGTATCGATCGACCAACAATTCATAGACGCTTACTTCAAGGGGATCCCTGGCATATCTTCGGGCCCCCAGGCAAAGACGTCAGCATTGGCGCGAAGGAATTCAATGATGGCTCCTCGTTGAGGTTTGGCTAGTTCGATCCGATCCTAGCCTTTTTGGCTTGGTCGGTATCGAGTTGAATTTCTTCCAACTCTTCGACGGGAGTAGTCCTTTCCCGTTTTTCATCCTCCTTTAGATAGGCTTGGGACTTCTCAATTGACAAGGTCTCAGAAATCCCTTTCCCCTAGATAGCATGATCTAGCCTCTCGTTAGTTGCGTCGAGCAAGACCGACTCCTTGTTGGGTCGAAAACTTCATCATCTAATGGAAAGTGGATATAACAGCTTTCGATGTCCAATAAATTTAACCTGGATCAGGGACTGGCAGGGATAATCGCCTACCACCATGGGCAAGGTGATCGACCCTTCGGGCCGAACCGAGTGCCACGAGAACCCTATGAATGGACTCGAGCATGGTCACAATTCTGACTTATCCATCCTCATTTGATTGAAGGCATCCATGAACAGGTTGTCGGCGAAGCTTCCGATGTCTATGAGGATTCTTTTGAGCCGAAAGTCGCTGATTTGCGCCAAGATGATGATGGGATCATCGTGGGGTGTCTCAATGCCTTTTAAATCATCATTGCTGAAAGAGATAGGTTGGATCTATCTTGGGCTTCTTCTCGCAAAGGTTTACTTCTAATGCTTATAGTCTGCACCGTTTTCGAGCATTGTTTGATATTCTGCCTGCTGCTGGCCCGCCACCGATGGTGTTAATGGTGCCCTTATCTTTGGCTTCATGCGCCTAGTTATTCAGTTAATTCTGGCTAGGGGATCTCGATCGGGACCTTCTTTTGTCCAATCTTTCTGGGACTAGTTCCTCTACCTCAAGGAGAAAAGATCTTCAACAAACCTCTCTGGATGAGGTTCTCAATATCTCTCTGCAGGATTCTATAATCATCGGTGTTGTGGTCATGATCTCGATGATAACGGCAGTACTGTCGAATATCCTTCGACTGGGGGTTTGACTTCATACGAGGTGGAGGATCAATGAGATGTCCTTTCTTCTAGATCAAATGCAGCATCTATGAGAGTGGAGCATTGAGGGGGGCGAGTGTCGGCTTCCTCACTGTTTCCTTTGATCTCTTTTGTCAGCTAGGCCGGGTCTGGACTCAGACTTGGGCCGACGGTCTTCAGCCTTCTTGTTTTGAGAGGACTCGGCCTCGGCAGCTTCCAATGGTGCCGCCATTTTATGGGCACGTCTATCCTTAGCGTCGTCCATCTGCGATCGAGCTCTGGCCATGAGTTGGTCAAAGTCGGTTACTCGATTCATAATAAGGGAATCGGATAGCTTCTCGTCTTTAAGACCCGCGATGATCGTAGCTATGACAACCATATTGTCGGGGTCCTCCACTTCCAGGCGCTTGCCTTGGAATCTCTTAAAATACTCCCTCAAGGTCTCCCCTGGTGTTTGTCTGATTTGCAGCAGGAGAGCGAGGGTGCCTTTTGCTTTGTATCTGCTAAAAAATAGTGCACAAACTTTTGGCTCAGTTGCTCGAAGCTGTGGATGGACTTTTTATCTAGTGAGTTTCACCCCATCTTCATGCTGCCACTGAGAGTGACAGAGAAGGCTCGGCAGATGACAAGATCGCTCACTTGCTGCATGCACATGAAATCATAAAAATTTTGTGCATGTTTGGCTGGATCGCCTTCACCCTTATACTTCTCGATGTGTGGCATCTTAAACTTTGGGCAGGGAGCGTTTATGATCCAATCTGCAAGAGGAGTGTTTCCTCCAATAACATCGACTACCACATTGAACGTTCGATCATATCCGGAAGCCAAGTTGATCGTGGAGGAATCGGCCTTGGTCGCTGGGGTTTGAGTCGTGTAGGTAGGTCTTATACCTCGTGACGTTGCTTGCGCGGCCTGAATAGGGCTGAAGCTTGAACTCTTGCCTGTTGTCTCCATATGATACTGGGGCTACCGTGGTTCGATAGCAAAACGAGGCTGTTGTCGATGCGTTAGGGGAGTAGCTTCCCTGCCTCGCTCTTTCGGCTTCTGTCATCGGTGCTGCTCTTCATAGGGAAGAGCGGCAGACGATGAAGGAGGTTGATGAGTAAGAATTCGATTGATGAGTTTGTTTGTGAGGGAAGCGAACTACTATTGAAGTGACTAGGCGAGCCGTTGATTGGATTCATCGAATTGGGCATAGGTGATCTAGCCGGAGTTAGAACTTTCTCCGGGGTTCGGAACTGAGGATCGGTCTTATCTAATAAATGCATCCCTTCTGGAAGTCGGGTTTTTTGCAGGTATTAGCTCTAGAATTTCTACGATTATCCGAGTAGCATGTAACATCAAACAAACTATAACTGATTTAATGAGCCATTCGCAGTTTCACAATCTGAATTTGTTTATACTTACACACACATGGCTTAATCTTTGAGACAAGCATATGACTAATGGCAGGATTAACCAGGTAGCACTCCCTAGGAGACTCACACCACCAAATCCCCTCACTTTCTTGTTGTACAAGTGCAGGTAGGAACGGGCGGATCCGGCGAGCGGAGCGTGCGTTCATCCTTGGGAAAACCAATTCGTAACGGACAATGGGGCGAAGGACCCTAGGCCCTTTGCCCTTTGCATCCACATCGGCCATTTTCTCAAAGAAGAAGAAGAGGCCCCACGGTGGGTGCCAAACTGTTGATGTCGATCAACTAATTAGGAGATAAATTATGATTTGGAGGGTGTTTAGGGTCTCTTTATCCCCTTTGATTGCTAATTATGACCGCGAATAAAGATTCCTACGCATAGTAACACTGTTAGAGGATCGGAGTTGGGTTCTCCAATAGGCCCTTCAACGCTTAAGTCATTAGTCAGTTATATATTGAGTAGTTTTTAAGATACTAAAATTAGAGAGTATTCTCCGGTTCTAATTGTTCATACCTTCATGTAGAAGAAAGGACCCTTATAGGAATCTATGGGGGGCTATTTGGTAATTTGACCGGGTTGGTGCGGGCTGTTTGATCAGGTGGCTCTTTACATGTGCCGGTTATAGAGCAAGCGAGTCACCCTTGCGTTTAAAACGTCAGCGACAGGGAGATTGAAGTACTGGTGTCGTCTGACCATGCATTAAATGCGATGGTGACTAGGTTCTCTGAATGCGGGACGTTAGACTAGCTAAACATGACACGTGTCTGCCTTAGAGGGGTTCATTATACTTAGCAATTTTCGGGGTACAACAGAGATTTTGACGAAATTTTAGTAGTAATTTTACCGTTGTCACAATGGACTAGATAGTTATTGTATTGAGATCTTGACCAAATTACAGTAGCAATTTTATCGTTATCACAATGGACTAGCTAGTTATTGAGTTCAGATTGAAAGTCAGGAAATATCGAAATGAACTTATGAAGTTTTCATAATCAAGCAAAGAATTCAACTTTAAAACCTTTTACTTCCTTGTGTGTGTGTGTGTGTTTGTGTGGGGTCAATTGGAAAGTGCAAACATCATGTAAGAAAGTCTCCATCAGAAACTTTAGAGTTTTGGTAATACATTTTTCCAAGCAATGACTTCAATGGTAGGAAACTGCTATAGATCTAGTACGACAATGCTTGAGTTTGAGTTGCAAGTTTCATTCTATAGATTAGCAAAATAAAATTCCTAAATGAGGGTTCAAGTTGAAAAAGGTGACCCTTAGCATAGTCAGGTACTACACGTTGCACTTGATAAAATAAAAAATAACAAGCTGACGAAAGACAGAATCTTGATGATCATGAACAGCTTGTTCCTTCTTTGCAGAAAGCCAATGTATTGAAACCTAAGTATGTGAGTAATACTCCAGATGAATATCTAAGCATATTGATGTACTTCAATGAATCAGACCAATGCAGGTTCAACACAGCAAAATGTATTGTAAATTCGGTAACGTCTTTCATTTTCAGAAGGAGAATAATTTTAACCTTATAATACCACTATGGAGACCTAAGATAACAACGTGAAACAAACTTTCTTAAGTCTGTTTATTTGGCATGTCTGTTGGGTATAGAGGGCTGTAGAAATATACTCAGGTGGTGTTTGGATGTCTTCTTTCTGAAATTCCGTCCTCTATTATATTCTTACCTTTACGACACAGAAATGTTAAGTTTAGAATTCTTAGTTTATTTACTCCCTAAACTTTATATATTTTCCTTTAAAATTATGTTGAGCTAGTATACCATCTGTTACAGCTTTCCAGCGTGTCTTAACTAACATGATTTAACAATTCTACTGTATAACTTATATCTTTCTTTCTGAAAACAAATTACAATTTCTTATGATTTTGAGGTATTGTATCACAATTGTCCACCCGGGTTCTTACTGTCACCATTCTCAAAGCTGACCTTGAAGAGTTTGTTCATTTTGCTTCTGTAATTCAGTTCTTTTTTTTTTCAATCTATCATATTCTTCTTATTTCTTTAGAGGCGAACAAATCACTGAGTTGCATAAATATTCAAGACATGGCTTACTGTTGGAAAGTTAACTAATACCTATGAATCTAAATATTGGAAGTCCTATGATTGTCGAATTAAAATTTTTTCGTTGTGGACGTGGTCATTGTGATTTGGTATTAATCTAGAATTAAGGTGCTTTAATAGAACTATTTGAAGGATGGATAAGCAAAAAGGTCTTTATCTGAACATTTACAAATACTTATTTTTAAAGTCTTTTGACCCCCCCCTGTAAGTTGTCAAAATGTTATCCCTGAGATAAAAACCCTTCTGAAACCTTTAAGTTTTACTTATACCCTTAATTTAAAAATAATTCCACCTTCTGAAGCCTAATGCATACAGTAAAGATAGGAATAAAGTAAAACATGAACTTAAGTCCGGCGAGACTCATTCAAATTTAACTAGTAATAAAAACTTTGGAAGGGAGTATATGCAATAAAAAACTCTTTGAAACAACCAAAGTTGAGTCTATGTTCCATCTTTAAAACCTAAAATATGTTCTCTTTCTTTCTTTCTTTCTTTCTTTTTAACTCACATCTGTTTGAACTACCAACAGGGATGTTCTTACTCGAAGCTGCATGCATAACAACAATAATCCTCTTTGGCCTCAGTCTCTACACCTTCTGGGCAGCAAGAAGAGGCCACGACTTCAAATTTCTTGCTCCCTTCTTGTTTGTTGCTACTTTGGTGCTGATCTTCTATCTCACTATGCAGGTATAAATCAATCAAGCCCTCCTTTTTTCCCCCCTCCATTTTTCACACTATATTTGTCGAAAGAAAATATCCTACAGAGTACCCTCTATAAAAAATCATATAGGGACACCGGGAATGAAGATGTCTAATCTAGCATGAACCTTTATGAACATATCACTGTATGATTTTTTTTTTAAGGGCCCTCTATAGGAATTTTTCCTCTATGTCTATTTGAATGTTATTTCCACTTCATTGAAATGTTACTGCTTTCAGTTTCATTTTTCACTTTATATGTCAGAAAAATCCTATGGAGGGCTCTCTATAAATAATCGTATAGAGAAATAGGGACGAAGACACCTGGCTTTATCATGAATCTCGATATAGTTCAGTCATTACTGTTTATCAAGCCAGAGTGCAAGTGTGCATCAAGATTCATGCTATGCCATGTGTCTCATTCCCTATATCTATAGAGGGCCCTCTCTAGGATTTTCTGCCATATGTCTATTTGAATGTTATTTTTATTTCATTGACTGTTATTGCTTTCATTGTCAGCTCTTCCTCCCATTCAATAGGGCAGCAACATCGCTATATGGTGCTGTTGCGACAATCATCTACTCGGGCATGATCATCTACAACACTGATAACCTTATCAAGCGCCACAAATATGATGAGTACACAACTGCCGCTGTCAGTCTCTACCTTGATGTAATTAACCTCTTCATGGGTATTTTGGGTATCTCTGCCTTCCAGCTTTAAGTACTTGCATTAGCAGTAGTTAATCTTGATTGTAGTTGTTGATCTTACAAGAGTGGTGAACATTTCTAGGATTGAATTACAACCATTTGTTTGGTTAGGATTTCTCAATGCATGATGTATGGATTCTGCAGTTTTTCTTGTTCCTTCTTTATTTTTTTTTTTCCTTCCCTCCTCCTCCTGGTTGCTATTTGGAATCTTTTATGATGGAAATATGCGTCTCAGATAAATTCCTTGGCTAGGTCAACGATACACTGTCTTTTAACTCTTATGATCTGCCATGTGACCAACAACATGCACTTTTTTAGATATTTTCTAGTTCAATCAAAGCTATTTCTTGAACTTTTGCTTATGAAGTGTTCCTTTTCTTTCGTCATATGTTGAACTGTTGTTGATCTATGCAATATAGAGTTACACTGATGTAGATTAAACTTACAAATTATGAATTGTAATATTACATCCTTTTTGTTGAAGAAAACTATTTGGTAGTGCACAAATGTCTATAATGCATCAACTGACAGTGATCTTGAGGAAACCTCAATAGTGCATCTTTTTCCTGTTAAGTTTCTCTCGGCGTGAAGATTTGGCCTTAAATTAACCAAAGTTTCCCTAAAGAACATAGGAGTCTACATTTCAAACCAGAACCATTGAAATAAGCATTAGAGAAGAAAACAATACCAAGAATAATAACGCTCTGATATCATCATCTACCACATTTTCTTTTACCTAATTTACATTGCACGCGTTTCCTTTCCAAAGCGCAAGTTTTCTCCCATTTATCTGCGGCCACGTCTGTTCTCTCTAACGATCAAAAGGAGTCGACATACTCCTTGAGTCCACATCTCATACTCCCTCTGGCTTCTACATTCAAACTCAATCACTCTCTGCTCTGCAGTCTTCAACCCAAAATAACGCCGATCTTCTCCTCCTTCAAGCAAGTGCCTTCCTGGCCAAGCCATTACATCCTTGCATATATCAGATACAACACCTGCACGTAAATATCAGTCCTTGAGTTTCAACTGACATCATTACTCGAGATAGGGTTAATTGCTAGTAGGCCCCCTGTACCATTGCCCAACTACGGATAGACCCTCGTAGTTCTATTCTTGCATATCGCCTTCCTGAGTGAAATTTTGGACTCTTTTACCCTCACGAGTTCTATACTAAAAAAAATTTTCTTTGTCTCTGGGGTAAAAGAGTCAAAATTTCACACGGGCCAATCTGCAACATTAACCGATAAGTCCTGTTTGCTTACATTTCTTTTTCTTGGTGATTGTTCCTGCGACATGTCTGCTCTTCATCTTGAGCATCACCTAAATATTATCAGTTTTATGATTAGACCAGATCATACAAATAGAAACAGAATCTATGGGTTCTCAAGACTTACAACTCCTGTTCGATGTATGTATACCGAAACTATCTTCCAGTGAAGATCACCTAAATTTAACAGATAAAATTCGTTAGTCCAAGATTGAAATACAACAAACAATTCAACTGATTAACTTGTAGGTGAACATAAAAACCTTTTCTGGTACGTTTAAGGAGTTCGGTTCCTCGAGCAAGAAGCTCTTGGGTACATAACCCAAGGAAGTTCTCTTCAGCAAAGATATCGCCATTTGGTCCGTCATCTTTTCTCTCTTGATTCCTCTGCTGATGGTTGCGCCTGTGGCGATGCTGGCCGCGCTCCTCCATTGCCCCCTTCTCCACTGGTATGACTGCTGCAATGTTCCAGACTTCCTTCAGCACTCTTGCTTTCAGTGTCGCTGCCCCCCGCAATGCTGAAATCCAAGAGAAGCATTGTAAGTCCAAGTTTTCAAATTTAGAGTCTGCGTTTGGATATGACTAGATGGATCCTATGTGATTCCAGCTAAATCCGAATTCCAGCACATGTTTGGTTAGATGTCGTTGAAACTCACAGAATCTTCGTGTCGACAAATGCATTAAACATAAGGGCTAATTGGGAATAGACCCCTGTAGCAACACCGTTTTGAACTTACTATCCCTCATAGTTTTATTTTTTGTAGATAGACCCTCTAAGTAAAACTTTTTGACTCTTTTATCCTCAGGGCATCTATTTTTCAAAAGAAAAAAAAAAAAAAAAAAAAGAATGCCCGTCTGCTTACACAAAATTAGATTTGTAGTAAGTTCAAAACAACAATCTACAAGGGGTCTATCTACAATTAACCTTAAACCTAAAAGAGTTATTGTTCTGTTCAGCGGTAGGAGGTAGAACTACAAGATGTTGTAAATGCATTTGCATACCTGTAGCTGCTGCTGCAGTGAGGGTAACAACATCCCCAGGGTTCCGAACACTAACGGCCGAACCTACAACCGCGGCCAAGTGCTCACGCTCGGCTCCGAGGGCCTCGGCTGCCTCGACGCACTGAGCGGCGACAAGGGTCGCCGCGGATGCCACGGCCACATCGGTCTTGGCTGCACGCTCGTCCTTGCAGGATGCCGACGCAGTTGCTGCGGTGGCAGCGGCAATTGCAGCTATTGCCGCTGCAACTCCGGCCACCGAGATGGCAGCGTGGACCTGGGCGTTGTGGGCCCGGGTTTCTTCTTTTTTCTTCTCTCGCCTTTCCTTTAACCATCTTCCGACTGTTTTGTTGTTGGTTGTTCTGTAGTTGGGTGTTCTGCTGTTGTTCACTCTGCAGGACTGCAAACATTTGAACAACAATGGATCAGTGCTGTAACGCTACATTCTTAGTGCAGTGGAAGAGCTTTAACATGGTATCAGAGTGATTCATGTTCAAATTCCACTGAACACACATTTAAACACCGTTAAGATATAGTTTGAGTTGTGTGAGGATTGAGAATTATAATTTTGATTAACTGCGTATAGCCAACTGAACTTACTACTCTATAAATTTATTGTTGTAGATAGACCCCTGATTGAAAATTTATTGTTGCAGATAGATCCCTTGAAAAGGGTCCAAAAAAAAAAAAAAAAACACTCTGCTGGTTTACTGCAACAATAGAACTATAGGGGTATTAAGAGGGTGTTTGGGGAGGCTTATTTTTTGGTCAAACTAGCTTTTAAGCTAGCTTTTTCATTTCTGCCCGTTTGATAAAGTAATAAATAAGTTAGCTTATAAGTGTTATTTTCAAAGTTCTACAACTCTACTTTTAAAACTAGCTTATAAGCTCACTTGTAGAAGCTACGTTTGACCAAACAAATTATTATTCTACCCAAATAATTTTTATAGTATTTTTATCATAAAAGGTAAAAGCAACTAAAAGCCAACATAACTTATAAGCTTTAAAAAATAAGTCTTCCCAAACACCCTCTAAGTTCAACTTGGTAGGGGATCTATCTGCAATTAACCCTTAAAAATTTATACTCTGATACTTAAGGATGGAAATGGAGGAAGAAGCGCTTACGTCGTCATTATTGGAAGGGGAGACGGGAGGGCTGTCGCTCAGAGATCCACCGCCGCCGTTGAGGGGGCCACTGCTGTGAGAGAGCCTCCCTGAGGTGATTGATGAAGTATCCTGCTGAATACAACAAATTAATAAGGAAAGGCAATTAGAATAGGTGAAAAACTAGGAAAATCTTATTAATAGATTGTCAATAGCTGTGTGTATTAATAGAACAATAATAGATATGACATCAGAAGTCTTTTATCTCAATTTTTTGGGATAGACTACATGAATTCTGATATTTCATTCAATTCTCTTACGAGCATCTTTTCCGCTAAGTTAATTATTATCATTTCTTTCTTAATTATTTCCATTCAAATACTTTATGATTCGTATCATGCAAATTTGAGTATGTTTTATGCTAGTTCGTTGGTTACTTTGTGTGATGCTCCATATTTATCCTGATTTGGAAGTGCAAAATGTAATTACAGTTTAATGCTAGTGGAGTTGTACCTGAATCAGGTAATTTGTTTTACTTTTTTTTTAATGTGTCATGTTTTTGCCTTAAACTTCAATGAAATAAAGAGAGAAAATAACAGAGAGTATAACACAGAGGTGACAAGGTCAAATACATCTATCCCTTAATTAATAGAAAACAGACAAAATCCAATAATGTTAGAATACACATCAAGACAAAACACGAAAACCAAAAATGTCACCTATCCATTAATTTCTAGAAAAACTAACATAACCAAGTGATCATAGAGAACGCTTTTGGACTTGGAAGCTATATTACACTCGGTTGTCCTCAAATGAAAGAAGACAAAGGAAGATCTGAACACCCTCTTTTTCTAAAATGTTTTGAGTGGGTATTCCTAAGTTTTGGAAGAAACCAAAATCAACAAGAAAAGCAATAAAGCCAAAGGAGGAAGAAGTAGAGAGAGAAAGAGACTCCACAATAAAACAAGAAGCAGTATTAAAGAACAAAACATCCAAATTCGGCAAGAATCTCTTTTTCCTTTCCCTTTATTCTTATTAAAGAAAAACTCCATTAAAAATTAATAGAAAATGAAAGAACACTTCAAAAACAGAGCCTAGAACAAATGGTATATTGTGTTAAAATTCCCTTCTATTGTAACAAAACTCTTGTGAGGAGGGGGAATTAATAATTTTGTGCTCTAACGTGTTTTCGCAGATTGAGCAGTATAAAATATCTCTCTTACTGCATCAAAACTATAAAGATTGAAATTGTTTAACAAATCTCTGCAAGTTGAACATTTTTTTTGTGAGTCAAAATCGGAACTTAGACATTAATACTTTCTTGATTGGCACTAAATGCGTGACGAGTAGGATTTGAATATAGATTGTTGTGATCTTAAACTCTTCCACTGCATCAAAGCTCATCAAAACTCCTAAGCTACGATGAGAATCAACAGTTATAATTCTACACTGTTTACATATGGAACCCAATATCATGTTATCCTTTTTATTAATATCCTAATTAAGGCCATCCAATCATCCCAAATTCTCACACAATAATCTCCATAAGAAATGGAAGGGAAAAAGAGAACTTGAGTGCAAAATTTCTTACAGACTGAGACATGATCCTCTCCATAACAAGCTGAGAAGTGGCACTGTTCCCAAAAGTGAAGGGATTCCCGGTAACAGCAACCTCTTCATCATCATCATCATCCTTCAATTCTCCCATGGCATTCTCTGGGATGGGCCCTACAAGGAGAGAGGGTGCAGAAGTGGGTGCAGAGGGAATCCATGAGCGAGAGAGGAACTCCATTGGGTCTATAGAGGGTAGGTTTGGGGGTGGCCGTGGAGAAAGAGATTCAAGAATGGCACTCTTGTTGCTTTCCATTGTTGTTCTGTTTTTGGGGGTGGTTGAGAGGTTTGCAGACTTGTAGTGGGGTTTTATAGAGAAAACTGAATAAATGAGAGTCTGTTCTGTGACAGTAACTGCTCTTTGTACTCACTCTGGAATGTTTCTACCCACCCCATTGCTTATGTTCTGAAATGTACCTGATTTCTTAGCACAGTTAATGACATTAACCCACTGGTAAAAAGTAGCTTATAAGCTTTTTTAGCTTATAATCCACTTTAATATGTTTGGTAAATGACTTATTTTAACTTTTAAGCCACCAAAAAATAAATTAGGATCTCCTAGCTTAATTTTTGGTGGCTTATAAGTCACAATGTTTGATCATGTAAAAGACCAATATGCCTTATCATTTCCAAAATTCCAATCCCCATTCATCTCTCTCCAACCCATTGAATGGTTTTAGTCATTTTGCCAACAACGATGGCTTATAAACCACCTATTTGTCAAACACTCTACTATTAACTACTATTGAAAATGAATTATAATCTACTAAATTCACCAAACCTTTTGGATTATAGTCTACTTAGCTTATAATCTATTTTTAATAATAAGCAGACTAGATTAGTTGCCAAACATGCTCTAAGTAAATATATAATGGCTTAACAAAGGGTCATATTATCTACAGCTTAAACCAATCAACTGTTGACATTTGTGTCATTCAATGTCATCTCTCTGTCTCAATCTCATCTGGTCAGAGCATTAGATGTTTATGAAGATTATACCTCAAAATAGAGATCTAGAACAATGATATATTGTTATGGTTAAATCATTTCTGAAAAAATCAACCATTTTAATATAACATTCTAATTTTGTGCTCTAACGTTTTCGAGATTGAGCAGTATAAAATATCTCTTACTGCATCAAAACTATAAAGATTGAAATTGTTTAACAAATCTCTGCAAGTTGAACATTTTTTGTGAGTCAAAATCGAACTTAGACATTAATACTTTCTTGATTGGCACTAAATGCGTGAGTAGGATTTGAATATAGATTGTTGTGATCTTAAACTCTTCCACTGCATCAAAGCTCATCAAAACTCCTAAGCTACGATGAGAATCAACAGTTATAATTCTACACTGTTTACATATGGAACCCAATATCATGTTATCCTTTTTATTAATATCCTAATTAAGGCCATCCAATCATCCCAAATTCTCACACAATAATCTCCATAAGAAATGGAAGGGAAAAAGAGAACTTGAGTGCAAAATTTCTTACAGACTGAGACATGATCCTCTCCATAACAAGCTGAGAAGTGGCACTGTTCCCAAAAGTGAAGGGATTCCCGGTAACAGCAACCTCTTCATCATCATCATCATCATCATCATCCTTCAATTCTCCCATGGCATTCTCTGGGATGGGCCCTACAAGGAGAGAGGGTGCAGAAGTGGGTGCAGAGGGAATCCATGAGCGAGAGAGGAACTCCATTGGGTCTATAGAGGGTAGGTTTGGGGGTGGCCGTGGAGAAAGAGATTCAAGAATGGCACTCTTGTTGCTTTCCATTGTTGTTCTGTTTTTGGGGGTGGTTGAGAGGTTTGCAGACTTGTAGTGGGGTTTTATAGAGAAAACTGAATAAATGAGAGTCTGTTCTGTGACAGTAACTGCTCTTTGTACTCACTCTGGAATGTTTCTACCCACCCCATTGCTTATGTTCTGAAATGTACCTGATTTCTTAGCACAGTTAATGACATTAACCCACTGGTAAAAAGTAGCTTATAAGCTTTTTTAGCTTATAATCCACTTTAATATGTTTGGTAAATGACTTATTTTAACTTTTAAGCCACCAAAAAATAAATTAGGATCTCCTAGCTTAATTTTTGGTGGCTTATAAGTCACAATGTTTGATCATGTAAAAGACCAATATGTCTTATCATTTCCAAAATTCCAATCCCCATTCATCTCTCTCCAACCCATTGAATGGTTTTAGTCATTTTGCCAACAACGATGGCTTATAAACCACCTATTTGTCAAACACTCTACTATTAACTACTATTGAAAATGAATTATAATCTACTAAATTCACCAAACCTTTTGGATTATAGTCTACTTAGCTTATAATCCACTTTAATATGTTTGGTAAATGACTTATTTTAACTTTTAAGCCACCAAAAAATAAATTAGGATCTCCTAGCTTAATTTTTGGTGGCTTATAAGTCACAATGTTTGATCATGTAAAAGACCAATATCGTCTTATCATTTCCAAAATTCCAATCCCCATTCATCTCTCTCCAACCCATTGAATGGTTTTAGTCATTTTGCCAACAACGATGGCTTATAAACCACCTATTTGTCAAACACTCTACTATTAACTACTATTGAAAATGAATTATAATCTACTAAATTCACCAAACCTTTTGGATTATAGTCTACTTAGCTTATAATCTATTTTTAATAATAAGCAGACTAGATTAGTTGCCAAACATGCTCTAAGTAAATATATAATGGCTTAACAAAGGGTCATATTATCTACAGCTTAAACCAATCAACTGTTGACATTTGTGTCATTCAATGTCATCTCTCTGTCTCAATCTCATCTGGTCAGAGCATTAGATGTTTATGAAGATTATACCTCAAAATAGAGATCTAGAACAATGATATATTGTTATGGTTAAATCATTTCTGAAAAAATCAACCATTTTAATATAACATTCTACTTTTATTCTCTAAAAGTTATGATGAAGGATAGATGAAACAATAATTACTATGATTTGAGGGATAATTTTAGAAACACCTACATTTGTGAGTGTATATGAAAAGTCCCTTGGTAAAAAAAAAAAAAAAAAAAAAAAAAACTTTAGAAGCAGAGAAAGCTATTTCCCCCACTTCTTAGAAAGTGAAAAAGTAATTTTTTTTGAATGAAAGCTGCTTGCTTAATATACATGTGGATCACTGCATATAAGGTGTCTAAATTTTGTGTAAAGTAAAGAGCAATCATGTTGTGGCTGCAGATGAATGCAGCTGAGACATTTTTGTGCTACTATTAGATAAGATTCACTACGTTTCTCTTTTAAGTCTGCTCACTCTTCAACAATATTATTATTATAGTCTCAATAGCAAAACTCCAAAAAATAATTATACGAGCCTTTTATTCTGCTACTCATTTCCATACTTTCTCTTTTTAGAGAAATGTAGGAGGAAAAAATACATCACTTTGTTCTTTCCCTCTTCCTTTTTATTCTCTCGAACGCTGCAATCAATGCAACTTCTTCTCCTAAAATCACTATCGAATTAGTAAAGGGAGCTACATCAATATGCTTGTTGTTGGCGCACACCCATTGCAACTCGTTGCGCACCAATCGGCGATCTATGCGGAAGCAAAGCTTGCGGAAACTTTACCGAACATCCCACTTAGATCTGGTCCCTTTTTATAGATGAATCAATCACCCGGCAATGTAAAACTTCGAAAAACTTGTTCAAACTAAAAAAAAATACTAGCAATTTCCGCCGAAAATAATCCAAGAGCACAAAGACATGAGATTTACATGATTCGACAATCGCCTACATCCACGGGGAGATAATATTTGAATCTTCTTTATATTAGAGATTATAAGATACAATCTATTCTTGTGTTCTTGAAAGAATCCACTTGAAATCCTCTCTTAATCTCACCAAAAGATCTCTAAAAAAATTCTAGATTTCTCTTCTTTCTAACTCTCTTTTACAATATGCAACTCTCCTCGGCTTTCCTATGGCTTTTTTTACAATGAAACTCTGAAGGGGTATTTAAAGCCTTTCCCCCCTATCTTGAATTCATGTAGTACTCATTCTTTGACTTGGATTACAAATTCTAATCATCTTTCAATTAAAATTCAATTCCAATTGTAATTGTTTTCTTTCTGATCAAATTCAATTCCCAATCCAAGTTCAACTAGGATTTCCTGAAATACAACGCTATTTCCCAACAATCCCTCCATTACATATAACGAGAAATGAGAAATTGGTGAGCTCTTCCTAGAGGTAAAATCATGTCATGTGTCAAATTTAAGCATGACATGTGGATACCTGATCCTATCAAAACCTTACATGTGGACACCTAATTCGGCTTTACCTAAGCATTCTCATTAAATTAAAACTATCCATAACTAGAAATTTAAATAATTCAATATTTGATAATCATAATTAAATCATAATTATCCATCATATCATACTCCTTATAAATCATACTCCTTATAAAAGTGTAAGTTTGAGAAAAACTTTCCATAGTCAATATTACCCTTGAATCTTTTGGATATTATATTGTTAGCCTATCCTAATGAGGATGATAAAGTTAAAATCTAGGAAGATTATCTTTAGTAAACAAAGTTTGTCATCTCAACCAAATTATTAGTTGATGACAAATTTGAATGATGATGATAAACTTAAAATCTAGAAATATTTTCTTTAGTTTAAACTAAGTTATCATCTCATCCAAACTATTAGTTGATGACAAATTTGAAGGTTAAAAACATAATCCTTTTATTTTAAAATAACTTTATCTATTAACCTACTAATCCTATATCATGGTGATCATCTCCTCATTTCCAATCATCATCAAAGCCAAGAAAAACTCAACCTAGATATCTTCGTATTCTCATGTTTTCCATCTACCCAGAGATCTTATTCATGGCTATATATGTATGAAAAAAATTAAGAGGAGAAAATCAAGTTCATTGTTCATCATATAGATAAATACTGAGTTACCATACTCATTCGAGTCATTGTACGCATCCCGAGCTCTACATACTGCTTTGTTCAGGAAGTAAGCTTGAGTTCTTTCTTTTAGTTAGTAATTTGGTGTCTTGTAGAAATGAGAAGCTTAGTTTTATTAAAAACTTTCAGGAGAGCAAACAGTTTTGAGAGAGAGATTGTAAGCTTCCAGAAAAAAAATGATAGGTTAAAGATCCGGATGATTAGTTTATAATTCAAGATTGGATTTTGGTATTTATTCATGAAATTATAATTTATAAAGACTTGATTGTTAGTATTCTCCACAATCAAGTAGTAAAAATCATATCTTACTAAATTTTTAATGAAATTATGCCCTTCCAAGTTTTCTCGAGCTTCTCTTCTCTGTTTGTATTGTACCTTAGAGTTGTATATTTTTCTTTCATATAGCTAAGTTAATTAGTATTTTTCAGTTCAATGAAGAAGCATGTGACAGATGCGAATGAAATTAGAGTCAAGAAAATTTTTGTTGTTTTGGATTGTTTTGATTTTATTGGTGTTGATTTTATTGTTATGAGAGGAAAACGTGTTGCTATTTATTTAGTTTTCTATGTAGATATCTACAAAATATATTGGTAATTTTATACAGTTCCTAAGTTAATTATATATATAACTTTAATAGTTAAAAATATCTATTAAAACTAAGACATGTGATACTTGATCACGCAACGCACAAATATCAATAATTAGAAAATTCTAGCAATCAAATATTTGGTAATGATAATTAAATCATAGGTATCCACAAATAAAAGTTTAATTCTTAATAAGTTTAAGGAAGAGACAAGTTATGATAGAAAATTACAAATAATACCCTAAAGGATCGGTTACAAATAAGTATCTTAAAATCTAAAAGTGAAACAATCCCCTAAGAAACTAAAATTTCAAGCCAATCCTAAAAATGCAATAAAAACCCTCACCCATCCCCAAAAACAAATTGAAACCTACAAAAACCTAAAGTTTAAAAAATGTAATACAAACAATCCCCTAAAAATATAAAAATTATAAAAGCTCATAAGAATCTAAAAATTATAAATAGTCCCTTGAAAATATGGAATTGCAAACAATCCTGAAAAATCTAAAAATTATAACCCGACTCTTAAAATTATAAAAATTTCAAACAAACCCCTAAAAAATTCTTTACTACAAACAACTCCTTGAAAAACTTGAAAACTACAAATGACCTCCTTTAAAATCTGAAAATTACAAACAACCTCCTAAATTTTAAAAATTACAAACAAGCTCTTTAAAAAAATCTAAAAATTATAAACAAATATTATCATGGTTTTAACAAAAATTATTGGTGTTAAGTGACAAAATTTAAAACTTATTAGGGATTTCTTTCAAAATTTATTAGAGTATTTTGGTTATTTGATCACACATGAAGTAACAATGTTAATTTTGAGGGTTTTTTCTGCCAATAATTCATGGAGGTTTAGTGAAAGTTTTAAAGATATTGGGGATACAAGCTAAACATCCAAACTTATTAGGAGCTTAGGAAATTTATTAACATTGCAATGTTTATAGAGAGGATAGATTGATGGTTACAAGTAAAGGTCTTATATCTCCGAGGAATAAATTAGTGGTTACTATTTGATCACATACATTTACTATAAATAGACGTAAGAATCAAGTGAAAGACATTATAAATTAAAAACTCGGGATCTGCTATTTTGTGAGTGAAAATTAATGAAGAAATTGAACTAAATAAAACTGAGAGATGGAAAAAGAAATAGTTTAAATCCCTCCGCTATATAAAAAAAAGAGATTTGTGGTTCACTATTATCCATACATCTTAAAAAAGTCATTTATCCCTCTTTAATTTTGAATTTGAATTTCAAAATAAAAGCATCCACATGCTTATTCATGAGCTAAAATTTTCTTATTATTTTCTTTTGAAATTTTAGAATATTATGTAAAAGAGGGATATTACAAAGAAGGGATTGGGGGTTAAGCCATCAAAATTTGAATTTCAAAGATTGAAGTGAAAGCCATCTACGCCCTTATTTTGTATTTTCTTTTTAAGAAAAAAACCCCCAACATGTTATCTAATGGAGGAGTTTAAAGATTGATATCATTTTCATTGCTATATAAGTTAATGTTACAAGTCATTTATATGCTCATAGTTATAAGTAAAGTGGAGTATATAGCAAACAAAAAGCAAAGAAGCAATAGCCAAAGAGAAAAGGATAAACTACACTTAAATACCCTATTTTTTGTCTGATATTGCACAAAAATGCCCTCAGTTGTACAAGCCTACACTTAAATACCCTAAAGTTTCTAAAAGTGGCACTTTAATGCCCTAATGTTTCCAATGCAATGAAAATGTGGGAATTTCTCTCTGAAAATTCTCATGCGACTCACATGCTATTTTGGAACATTTTAACCCTTAGTTTATGTTAAATTTATTGTTAAACCTGTTAAAATCCTATTCTAAGATAGAATTAGGGTAGATTTAAAATAGGATGTTGATATGTTTAACAACAGATTTAAAATAAATAAGGTTTGTATTATTCTAAAAATATCAACTGATTATCGCATGAGAATTTTTGGGGGAAATTCTCGTGTTTGCATTGCATTAGAAACTTTAGGGTGCAACTTTTCGAAACTTTAGGGTACCTAAGTTTAGGGTTTTACTCAAAGCTTCTAAAAGTAGGAAGCTTCGTCATTCGTGTGAGATTGGGATAGTATTAGAAACTGTGATTGCAACGTTCCAAGATTTTAATCAAAGCTCATGTTTGGTTTGCTTGAGATTGGGACACGAATATGATTAAAACTTTTGTGTAATCCCCGAAATGGGTAGTAGTAAGCTCCGTCATCCCCGGGTATTAAGAACAGACTTCTCATGACCATTATACCCTCCCACCTCATGCATTTTCAGCACCAA
Source organism: Asparagus setaceus (assembly GCA_012295165.1). Classification (NCBI taxonomy): domain Eukaryota; kingdom Viridiplantae; phylum Streptophyta; class Magnoliopsida; order Asparagales; family Asparagaceae; genus Asparagus; species Asparagus setaceus. Next base: position 37,767,438 of record CM022704.1, read on the forward strand.
TGTATTATAATAAGAAATAATGGGTATGAGATTGTGACTCATTTTATTAAATGTGCTCCCAAGAGATAGTCATGTGATGACACCCTCCTTATCACATTAAAAAGATATGAACGTCACCACTTGCATCTGTTGGTAGCTCTGCTAATTGAGCTGCCACCTCATAACAGTCAATTCCATTATAATATAATATGTTAAATTAGGGAGCAATTTATAATTTAAGAATTTTTTGGGGTGTTGTTTGTAAAGTTTTGAAGGTTCTTTGTAATTTTTAAAACTTTCAAAGGGATGGTTCTAAAGTTTTGAGGGGCTCCTTTGTAAAATTTTATGGGTTATTTATAATTTAAAACTTTTAGGGAGCTTTCTATAAATTTTCTAAGGTTTTATAATTTTGGAAACTTTTAAGGAGTTGTTTGTAAAATTTTAAGGTGTTATAACTAATATTCTGAAATATTCAGCATGGTGTTTGTTACTTTGACAGCTCTCATAGGGCTAGTTGTACAATTTTCAAATGGATGCTTGTAAAATTTTAAGGGTGATATTTGTAATTTTAAAACTTTTAAGGAGCTGGTTGAAATTTTTTAAGATTTTGTTTGAAAAACTTGAGGCTCATTTGTAACTATTGAGCTTTTCAAAGGCTTGTTCCTAATTGTTGAATTTTGTAGGATTATTTATAATTTATGGATTTTAAAGGAGCAATTTATAGTTTTCTACATTTTATAGCTATCTGTAATTCGAGATTTATCGGGTTAATTTATAATTTTTGAATCTTAAGGAGTTGTTTACAATTTTCATGGGGCTCTTTGCAATTTTTATATTTTTGTAGGGTGTTTAGTTCTTAAAACTTTCAAGAATCATTTGTAAAACTTTTAGGAGTTGTTTGTAATATTATAAAATTTTTAGTGGTATTTATTATTATTGCAACTTTCATGGGACTAGTTGTAAATAATTTCAAATGGCTATTTGTAAAATTTTCTAGAGGATTTTATAATTTTGCAACTTTCAAGGGGCTAACAGTAAACTTTTTATGGGGTTGTTTATAAAATTTTAGGGGACTATATATAATTTCTAAACTTTTCATCTGGACTTTTGTAATTTTTAGATTTTCTAAGGATTATTTATAATTTATAGATTTTAAAGAGGGTCATTTATAATTTTTGAATTTCATGGCGTTATTTATAATATTTAAATTTTTTAGGGTTTATTTATTGTTTTGAATCTTAAGGAGTAGTTTGTAGTTTTCTTATTTTGACGGGCCTATTTGAAAATTTATATTTATCAAGATGTTGTTTTTCAAGATGTTGTTTTGAAGGAGTAGTGGAATTGTTTATAATATTTTGGGTTTTGAAGGGCTTATTTGATAATTTTCTAATCTTGCAAACCCTTTTATATAAATGAGGGCTTTGATTAATAGAATTTTCAAACTATGATTCTTAGGTAAAGAGGAATAGAAAGGAGGGTCTTATTATTAGAATTGTTTTAATTATAAGTTCTTTTATTTGATTAGAATTCTTATGTGAAGATATAATTAGATGCTAAGATGTCAATTTCGATAGGGATATGATTTTGAGATTTTTTAATTATAGATAGTTATAACTTGATTAAGATTACCAATTATTTGATTATTAAAATTTTCTAATTATGGATAGTTTTAATTTGATGAGAATTCTTAATTAAGTGAAGACAAGATTAAGTGTTGACATGTCACCTTCTAATAGGATGGAAGGACACGTGTCTATTTTTTGATATAGCACATGTCACGCATTTAGATGAGACATGATATTTTTTGTGCCTTTAGGAGAACCACCAATTTGTCATTATATATAAATGAGGGATGAGAAATTGTTCTACTTTTTTATGTGTGTTATTTTGATTTGGTCAGTGTGACCAAATCAACTAGCACAATTATCTCAACAAATTGAGATAATGGGCTATTGGAGCTTGTTAAGTTGTTGTTGATGTATGAAATCGCACAGTCACTAACCTCTGCTGGATTAGTTATTGATTGAGTGGAGTCCGCCTTCTCTTCTTATATCCGGTGGTGTTGTCAAACTGAAAGTTCACCTACGCTAGAAGAAAAACCTGCGGAAGAGCGGAGTTGGGATCTCCTGTGGTCCCTCCGACGGTCAAGTCAGTTTATGTGGAAAACATGAATATGAATGGAATAGCAATTCACTGAGTTCGATCGCTTACCTGTTCCATTCGACAGTGTGCTATTTATAGGAAAGGTAGGAGGATCTTTTCGTCTCTTCAATAGGTGAGAAAACTGATAAACGAGTCAGCCCTCTCCTCCACGTGTTGATTGGCGACCGGGCAGATGTCTTTGATGGCGGCTGTGTTGGGTTACCTTTATAGGTGTCAAGTGGTGAACTGATCTAAGAGTTAGCGCTGTTCCCTTGTCATTAATGAGATTATTAATGGGATGGGATTGATGACGTTCGCAACCGGAATAGTTCGAGATATCTTAATTACCACGAGAAATGAAGGAATTAAGGGCTGACAATGTATTTAATGCGATATAGACGTATTGTCGGGACCAAACTTCATGTGACCGTCGTTTGAGTTGAGGGAGAAAATTGGGTGAGTGAATGAGGTTGAGCGTCTAGGGGACCGACTAACACCGCCATTCGCGTCGTCCGTAAAGACAATCAACCGAAAGGTCGACTGGTACCGCCTTTCGAGTTGCTCACGAAGGCAGTTGGCTAAGAGGCCGGCTAGCACCGCCTTTCGAGTTGTTCGCGAAGGCAGTTGGCTAAGAGGCAGCCTAGTACCGCCTTTCGAGTCGCTCGTGAAGGCAGTTGATCGAAAGGTCGACTGGTACCGCCTTTCAAGTCGCTCGCGAAGGCAGTTGGCTAAGAGGCTGGCTAGTACCGCCTTTCGAGTCATTTGTGCAGGCAGTTGATCGTCATGACTTGGTTCAAATAAAGGGCGTGGGGCGTTCATTTGACTCGGCAGGCGAATCTGGGTCGCCTCCAATCAATGGACTAGAACGCTGATTTATTTGATGCATGGATTTCTCCGCTCTAATCAAGGATTAGTGGCTAATTGGGCGCCTGGGAGGTCATACTTCTCATGTAGGCCCTCCAATTCTTCATCCTTCATCTTTGAATGAAGAGACGCTAGGATGCTGATCCTATCAATTGAAGCAGATGAAGCGGTCATTGAAGAAAACTCTGAAAATGGAAATTAGAATGGAAGAAAGAGGAGTGAAATCTTTTAGAATGCGTAAAGAAGGACTCCTCAATGAAGAAAAAGTATATATGGGCACCCAAAGGACATGCGTGGCGGCCTTAGGATGGCCCATTTATTCTGAGATCAACGACCCAGATTGATTTTAGAATTCAAACCGCCTTACGGAAATCAAAGTGCCAACCGCCTTTAATACCCCACGTCTCTTCGTTCAGAAATCGAAGCGAAACTGGCGACTAAAGTACTGCTGATGTCACACCCTTTCCTCTACAGTGACTCCTTCCAACCACGCTTTGGAATTCAAACTCGCCAGTTGTTTGGGGCCCAATAGACCTCAGTCAGTCGACCAGCAAACAGACAAGTATAAGAAAGCCCAAATAATTGGAAAACCGACTCCAAATTAACGAGAAGCCACTTCAGTCCGATTATCTTTTGCGAATTCATCTCAAGAAGAAAAACAAGCAGGTCAATTAAAACGATGACAACATGTCACTCAACTCATTGAGTCGTCTAGGCTGTTAATACACCACAGAATATTGCAGAGAAGTTTAACACAGTCCAATTGATGAAAATATACTTTTATTCATATTATTCATATCTTTAAAAATATATACAAGGAAAAATGCAAAATACATGATATTATTTAAGCCATAAACCTAAAGCTATGAGAGATCCATGTCGGCACCAAGGGTTAGAGGCAACGAGACGTTCGTAGAAGGTGGAGGAGTCGAAGGAAGGTCACGCACCACATCGTCACTCCTCTTCCCACCCGAACTCTCATAGACCTCTTGGTCGGCTTCACCAGAGGAGCCGCCAGCCGACAACTCAACCTCTCCCTCTGGTTCTTCCTCGACCTCGCCCCCATTTATGTTATAACCTGCTCCCGCTTCCTCTAGTTTGGAGAGGAGGTTTACATAGTTGGCTATACTCGGAGGATACTGAAGCCGGCCAGGGAACTTTTGATACTCAGTAGTTAGTTGCTTTACAATGTGCAGTAGTATAAAAATAATATTAACTCTTGTGAGAGATGGTCACTCCTGAATTATACCTTCGTTCAAAAAGAAAAAGAACAACAACGAAAGGACGAATATGTTCGTCTCAGGATCCAGAGTCATTTGTTCAAAAAGCAGAAGACCAAGTTAATTCCTTCTCAGCTTCCACATCTTCCTATTTCGACCAAAGAATGGATGGACGCATTTAGAGATACAATGATGTATTTTACGCAACATTTGCAGCACGGATAGGATAGGACGGTTCTAAAAACAGACTTGGGATAAAATTGTTTGATGCCGATTAGAAATCAGGAGAAAAGCAATCCTTTGCGCTAACTACAGTACTAAAATTTTAAACTCATTTTCTGGTTAGAAGAAACTAGGAGTGACGCCTATACACGTAGGCACTGTCCTATATTATCTTCAGATGACATTTTTCAGTTATATATATATAATAACTCTCATATATTGGCATAAAAATCATGTCAATCTATTTTTGAGGACCCAGGACTGATGTCGTGGATGACAACATGGCATGATAGATGACGAACGTGTATCAGTGTCCGTCACCTACTGCTGGTTGGGCCCGATCTGTTTGCAGGCCCTGCACCTCCTGCAACAAGTTATGTCCGTTGCCGACAATGTAATTTTTTTGGGAGCAGAGCCGATCTCTTCCTCCTTTTGCTTTTTTGACCGATGGCTACTTCCACTTCGCTATCCTTTTTCTAACTCAACTAAAATTATACGGCTCTTTTATGAGCTGCAAGCATTTCAATAAGCAATAAATAAAAGAACTAAGTGATTAATGGTAAGTGGGGAATAGTCATGTAAACACTACCTTAGAAAAGCCCTCGCTTAGTCTTTAATGATAATTCGTCTCCTAGTCATAAAGCCCCTGCTCAGTCCTTAACAATGATTCATATCCTAGCGATAAACTTCTTGATAAAATAGGCAATTGAAGATACAACAACTCTTTAAGCCTCTTGCTCGGATGACGTTTCCCGAAGAAACAATTGAAAGCAATATAAATTGCAAGAACTATATATCAGGAGATTTAGAATTTTGAGAGGAAGAGAGAACTGTAGAAGAGATATTTCTTCTTCTATTGTATATTTTCTTCTTTCTTAGCGTTCCCTTTTTAAAGGCCTTGGGATGAAGACGTTACAAAACTGATCCCATTTCTTACTCCGTGATTTCTGCGATATTTTCCGACATTTTTATCAATTTTTCCTTTTCTTTTCTTTTTTCGTTCCATCCAAGAAAGGCGCAATAGAGGGGGAGAGGAAGATAGATTTTTATAAAACTCCCAACAATTTTTTTCTTACAAACCATCTTTAAAATAGGGTCATTATACATAAACCTTATTTGATTGCCAATTTATATGTAAACTACGTTGAAATTGATTTGTGTTGCAAGCAACCACCTGGACTCACTTTTCAACTAAGTTTTTTCAATTCTCCTACACGGATTAGTTGTCAAATACCAAGTATATTAGAGACATGGTCTTTAGTGTAGGTTAGGCAGGATCAATTGTCAAAAACCTTAATTGAACAGTGAGCCTAGGTAGTTGATGGCAACAAAAAACCCCTCAAAGATGGTTTATGTATAAATTGATAACTAAAGATGGTTTCATATATGCATAAATTTCACGAAACCCTCATACCCTTGGGATGTCTAACAAACCCTTATAAATTTTCAAACTTTTATAATGTAACCCCCTAAATGATGTCAGCAGTCCTTATTTAAATTGTGTACTTTATTGATTCAATGTAGTGTTGGATCAAAAAAGAACTAGTTTATGCGCCAATGTCCGCTTAGGAAAAGTTGAGACTGAGTTGACTCAATTTTAGCAATAAAAACAAATTCAAAACTAGACTAGGTTTAATCGTGACTTAGATTTAAGGGCCAAACACACCCATAAATATACACATTCTCTTAACTAATACTTCTTTTGCTGTATTCTATAAGGAGGTTGAGGTAGTATATGATATCCTTCTTTTGAGTGTTTATCCACACATTTAGAAGATCACCATAAAGTTACTCCACTTGGCAAAAAAGTTAAAGGAGTCAAAAAGATATATCTTCAAATCCATATGAATTCTGAAGAGAAGTTCTAACTTAGAGTTTGAAAGAAAATAGAATGTATTTCTACAATTGTTAGCAAGAAAAGTTCTTTTCTATGACTCGAGTATTAGGCATAAGTGATGCGCTCCAATTATAGGTAAGAGGAAATTAAATGTTGATGGGAGCCTTCTCAATACTTCCTGTGATTTGAGTGTAGGTGGGGTAATTCACGATGATTCTGGGAGCATTTTGGGGGAGTTTGTGATTCCTAAAGTGAGAGGAGTATCCCCAGAGCATAAAGAGATGCTTGCCATTATTTGGGGTCTTCGTTTTGCTATAGAGAGTGGGTTTCAACTCGACGCTGATGAGTCGGATTGTTTGGGGATTGTTCCTCTTCTATGTTAGGAGGAGTTTGCTCATAATATGCTGGGAGATGTCCTTGAAGAGGCTCGAGAGCTGCTGCGTGCTTGTGGTTCTGCAGTTGTGATGTATTGCACCGAGATGTGAATAATGTTGCTCATCATTTGACGATATACGGTCGACGATCCGAGTTAGCTAGATTTTGGTTAGAAGAAGTCCTCCTGAGCTTATGTCTCGGTCTTTGATGATGTATCTAGCTAGGTGTGGGCCTCCATGTTTGTCGAGGGTCCTCTTTTTCAAAATAAATAAATAAAGTTATTCTCTATGATTAGAACAATACTTTTTCTTTTTTTATTTATGTTTTGGGCTGGATGAATAATTTATTTTCTTAAAACATGGTGAGCTAAACAATAAAACCACATAGCTTTACTTTGTAGTTTTGGAGACAATACGATGACATTTCTAGAAATTGTGAAGACTTGTTTTTTACTTCTACTGTTCTATTTCTAAAGGGAAAACTATTTCTACCACATTGGGGGAAAAAAAAGAAAGAAAGAAAAAAAGAAAAAAAGAAAAGAAAAAAAAATGGGCTGCAATTGGCCCAATCTTTTTTTTTTTTTTTGCTATACACAAGTTCTACTCCTTATCAAGGTTAGGAGTTGCAAAACACACCCAAAAAATCGTTGAGTTAGGGTTTGAGGTCTCTTGAGAAATTGACTGAAATGTGGTCCTAAAGACCCAATTATAAAGCCTGAAATGAGAATACCACTTGATGTCTCCTTAGTATATCAGTATATCAAGACTCGAATTCGTGACTCCGCTATTCATATGAGCTCCATTGACCTGCGGTTTCCCTTATGTCAAATAAAAGGAGAGAAAGAAAGCTATTCGAGATATAGCCATAATTATGTTGGATTAAGTTCATATAGTTTTCACTTGCATCGTGGATAAATAAAATGAAAAATAAAGTATTACAATCTATCAATGGATTCTACCGCCACACTAAAAATTTGAAATTATATATGGTGAAAGTAAAGGGTTAAATCTTTATACTCTAACATGCATGTCTCATTGACGCTTTTAATATGGAAATTGAACTTATATTACTCGATACCAAGTTAAAAGACCGTGCCACTATATCAAAATTTTAAAATTATGATAATAAGTAAGAGGTATTAATATTACACTCTAACATAATCAAAGCAAAGAAGCTTAGTAAACCATTTTTCTTTTGTGTCACGCCATGAATTAAAGATGACGCTCATTGGACACATAATGCAAATTTATTGTTTAGAATCTAATAACAAGTTCTTTCTATGACTCGAGTATTAGGCATAAGTGATGCGCTCCAATTATAGGTAAGAGGAAATTAAATGTTGATGGGAGCCTTCTCAATACTTCCTGTGATTTGAGTGTAGGTGGGGTAATTCACGATGATTCTGGGAGCATTTTGGGGGAGTTTGTGATTCCTAAAGTGAGAGGAGTATCCCCAGAGCATAAAGAGATGCTTGCCATTATTTGGGGTCTTCGTTTTGCTATAGAGAGTGGGTTTCAACTCGACGCTGATGAGTCGGATTGTTTGGGGATTGTTCCTCTTCTATGTTAGGAGGAGTTTGCTCATAATATGCTGGGAGATGTCCTTGAAGAGGCTCGAGAGCTGCTGCGTGCTTGTGGTTCTGCAGTTGTGATGTATTGCACTGAGATGTGAATAATGTTGCTCATCATTTGACGATATACGGTCGACGATCTGAGTTAGCTAGATTTTGGTTAGAAGAAGTCCCTCCGGAGCTTATGTCTCTGGTCTTTGATGATGTATCTAGCTAGGTGTGGGCCTCCATGTTTGTCGAGGGTCCTCTTTTTCAAAATAAATAAATAAAGTTATTCTCTATGATTAGAACAATACTTTTTCTTTTTTTTTTATTTATGTTTTGGGCTGGATGAATAATTTATTTTCTTAAAACATGGTGAGCTAAACAATAAAACCACATAGCTTTACTTTGTAGTTTTGGAGACAATACGATGACATTTCTAGAAATTGTGAAGACTTGTTTTTTACTTCTACTGTTCTATTTCTAAAGGGAAAACTATTTCTACCACATTGGGGGAAAAAAAAGAAAGAAAGAAAAAAAGAAAAAAAGAAAAGAAAAAAAAATGGGCTGCAATTGGCCCAATCTTTTTTTTTTGCTATACACAAGTTCTACTCCTTATCAAGGTTAGAGTTGCAAAACACACCCAAAAATCGTTGAGTTAGGGTTTGAGGTCTCTTGAGAAATTGATGAAATGTGGTCCTAAAGACCCAATTATAAAGCCTGAAATGAGAATACCACTTGATGTCTCCTTAGTATATCAAGATATCAAGACTCAATTGCGGACTCCGCTATTCATATGAGCTCCATTGACTCGGTTTCCCTTATGTCAAATAAAAGGAGAGAAAGAAAGCTATTCGAGATATAGCCATAATTATGTTGGATTAAGTTCATATAGTTTTCACTTGCATCGTGGATAAATAAAATGAAAAATAAAGTATTACAATCTATCAATGGATTCTACCGCCACACTAAAAATTTGAAATTATATATGGTGAAAGTAAAGGGTTAAATCTTTATACTCTAACATGCATGTCTCATTGACGCTCTTTTAATATGGAAATTGAACTTATATTACTCTGATACCAAGTTAAAAGACCGTGCCACTATATCAAAATTTTAAAATTATGATAATAAGTAAGAGGTATTAATATTACACTCTAACATAATCAAAGCAAAGAAGCTTAGTAAACCATTTTTTCTTTTGTGTCACGCCATGAATTAAAGATGACGCTCATTGGACACATAATGCAAATTTATTGTTTAGAATCTAATAACAAGATCATCTTCTCAGAGATTCACCAATCATCCCTATGGCCTCCTAGTAGTACTTGAGGCTATTGAGTAAAGCACCCAATTGCAAGTCCTAGGTTTTTGATAGTAAAATATGAGCATCGGAATGTTGAGATGTAATGATTGCAGTTATGTATTGGCAACTTCAAAATGCCTGCTTTTAGTCGCTTTTGTCCCCCTCACTTTGACGCATCCATTGCAGATGCTAATGCTTTTAATCAGTAGTGGCATGACACCACCTGTCTTATGTACATGAAATTTTGTCATTCCTTGGGAACCCCCCAAAACCACAACAAAATGACTTCTTTTGAGAAAAGATAATCTACAGGAAGCTATATATGTAGAAATTATATAATGGGGGAAAAACGTGACAAGTATTTAATTGATAATTCTAAATCCATGCCATCAATATATATTATATATAAATATAATTAATATTTAAGCAAATATAGTACTTATTGGTGTAATTGGCAATACTCTAATTATGCAATAAAAATCTATCTATGTAATTACTGACTTTAAAATCTGCGCTTATGTCTTATGTTTTCTAGCTTCCTATTGGATTTCCTATAGGGAAAATGTGAGACCCCCAAGTGTTCTTGTGAACTCTTTCTAGAATATCATATATGGATATATGACGGGGTGACATCTGTCAATACATGCGATTGATGCTGAATGGAAAATGTTGATGTCAGATGTTTAATAGTAGGGTTTAGTGTGAGTTATAGAGAGTTTAGGGTCTCTTAATCTTCTTTGATGATTGATTACTGAGCAGAGGGTTTGATCCTGCGTACAAAGAACACGTAAGGGGATCAAAGTTGGGTTCTCCGGTGGTTCCTCCGACGGTCAAGTCAGTATTGATCTTAGGTGGAGGAATGAAAGTGTGATTACTGTACGTTGTAGTGTGAGAGTTGCGTACCCCCATGCAGTAGACAATGTGCCTATTTATAGTAGATCCAGAAGGGTAGTTGCGTAATTTCAGCCGAGTCCAAGCAGTCGGCTTATTTAACTGATACTTTACAGGAAACGGCAGCGGGTGGTCTGAGTCACTTTTGTGATTAATGCGATGATGACAAGGGAGTTCAGGTGCTGACGTGGTCCGATGAGTCATTAAGACTTTCGGTGGTGGTATAATGATGATTTCGACCGTGCATTTAATGCGATGGTGACTGACTATCGTCGATGGGTTCGAGTAAGACCGCCTTTCGTATTGGTTTCTCGAGGGAGGCCGAAAAAAGACGCCTTTCAACTCAGTCGTTTTGAATGAAGGTGCTCCTCGACTCGGTTAATCGAGTGAGGGCGCTTCTCGAATTGGTCAATCGAGTGATAACGCACTAAGTTGGTTCTAGCAGCAGGGCCCGAGTGAGGACGCCTTTTGACTCGGCCCTCCTGAGGTCGAATCGGGTTGGTATACAGTTAATTTGAGACACATGTCATCTCCTAGAATGGGATTAACACTTAGTTATTTCTATGATACAACAGAAAAATACCAACCTCCATGATACAACACTGACCATGTGATGAACACATGTAATCTGCTCTTCTGGCACTACAAGACATAAGAAAGTGAAATTCTTTCCCATAACTTGCAATGAAAACTCATGACTTTTGGACTTCACATTCGTATGTCTTTTAGCGCAAAAATAATATTGTTAGGATGTTGTTCGTGAAATATCACTTATTTGAGTAATAATAAACATTCATCGGAATCTAACATGTGTTTAAGATGATTTCTACAGGTATGAAACAAGAATGAGATGATCAGTGTAAAAAATCAGCTCAATAGCTGATTTTAGAACACTGATCATCGATGATCAAGAATTGACCATCGATGATTCTCTATGGACCATCAATGATCATCCCGACCATCGATGATTCAAATGTCCAACGAGGTTCAAATCATCGATGCCAACAATGACCTTCGATTATCCAATATGGACTATCGATGATCAATTGCTATCATCGATGATTGAACTTAATGGAGACATCTAGATCATCAATGGAGCAAATCAACCATCGCTGATCATCACTTCACCGTCGATGATCAACTTTGACCATCGATAGTAGCATGACTGATTCTAGATTTCATATTCAATCACAGCCATTCATTGCAGTATACCTCTCCATCCTCTCCTACGATTCAAGACACCTTTTTCTAACCTAAGTTGCAGAGAAAAAGAAAAAAGAGAGAGGGAGAAAATCTGGGTTTGGCGAGATCAACAAAGGCGAAGCTTTTCGATCCCCCAGAGCCTCGTCGATCGCTTGTTCACCATGTTTGTCACCATCTGATCAATCAGCTGTGAGGAGAGCCACCCGAGGATCTCCAAGTCTATGTTAACTTCCAGATCTTTGCTTATATTACCTTGAAGTTTGATTCATTGATCAATATAGCTATAAGATCTTTTTAATTGCTTGTAAACAATATTTATTGTCTGTTTCAAATCTTTTATTTTTATGGCGTACTCAAGCCGGATTAATTGAGGGTTTGGGATCTAGCTAGGATTAGGGTTACTCATTGTGAGGAGTTTAGGTTGGACAACTAGTTTTGGGATAAACTAGGGTGCAGTCTTGTACGCTACTGAAACGGGTTTGTGATTCATGAGAACTCAATTATAGTGAGGAGCCCCTTCGCGAGAAAGAAGAGTGGATGTAGGATTTATCTGAACTACTATAAAAATCTTGTGTGTTTGATTTAATTATTTCTATGTTTTTACTGGTTTACTATTTTCTATTATTTTCGCTGCATATTCTGTGATCTTTTAAAAAATAGTAGGCAATCCTATTCACCCCCTCTAGGCTTGCGTCTCAGATCCAACAAGTGGTATCAGAGCGAGGTCAGCCCTTTTTCTTGGCTTTACAGCCGAGGGAAGAGATGTCTAGTCTAACTGCCGCAATAGCTTTCCCTGAGTGACACGCCATTAATCGATCCCCGCTTTTTGATGGGTAAAATGACACTTGTTGGAAAGCTCGCATGAAAGCCTTCCTATTGTCCACTGACTTTGATATCTAGAATATTGTAGAGACTGGCTATAGTGAATCCACTACTACTACTAGTGAGACCACCTTAGTCACACCTAGAGATAAATGGATCCTAACTAACAAAAAGCTCTATTTCGCAAATGCTAAGACAATGAATGTTCTTTATTGTTCACTAACTGCTGAAGAATTTAATTGAGTGTCGATATGTACTACTACGCAGTAAATTTGGAAGATCTGAAGGTTACACATGAATTTACACATGAATGGACATCACAGGTGAAGGAAGCCAAACTTGCTATACTTGTTAGCAAGTATGAAAACTTTAGAATGAAGTCTTCAAAGAGCATTCAAGATATGTTCACATGATTGACAAATATAGTGAATAAATCAAAGACCATAGGGATAAGATTACGAGAATAAAGAGCTTGTAAGAAAAGTTCTTCGCTCCATTTCTAAAGTCTGGGAAGCACAAGTGAAAGCCATTGAAGGATTGTAAAATGTTTCTGAACTAATACTTGAGAATTTTGTGGGAAATCTTTTCACATATGAAGTAACTGAGAGAGAGAGAGAGAGAGAGAGAGAGAGAGAGAGAGAGAGAGAGAGAGGAGTTTGAAGACAACTCAAAGAGGACGTAAATGGTTCTTCAAGTTAAGATGGGTAAATTGAAGAAGGAGTCAAGCTCGGCTCCGAAGATGATGTGAGAGGCGAAATTGGGGTAGTGGTCAAAGGCTTCAAATCTTTTCTGAGATCAAAGGATGGACAGATGTTTATGTGCAACAGATAGAATCAAAACCTCTCAAGGGTAAGGAAAAATAAATATGATAACTCAGATGCTGAACCTGTTTGTCATCGTTGTAGGAAACCAGGTCATTTTGAAATGAATACCCTCTAACTAAGAAGGATCATAAAGGAAAAAATAAGAGCTTCAAGGCAACATCGTGGAACCTTCGAGCGATGAGGCAAAGTCAGAGACCAACTCAAGTGAGGTAGAGAGAGAGAGGAGTCATTGTCCCATGGCCAAGGATGATACTTTGAATGATTCAGATGAGGAAAATTCTGAAAATAAGGCATATCCTTCTTACGATGATTCGAGCGATGAGGCAAAGTTAGAGACCAACTCAAGTGAGGTAGAGAGAGAGAGGAGTCATTGTCCCATGGCCAAGGATGATACTTTGAATGATTCAGATGAGGAAAATTCTGAAAATAAGGCATATCCTTCTTACGCGCCAAAAACTTGATGGGCAAAAACGAGTGTTTACCTTTTATAGTCGCAAGTACACAACCATTGTCAAGTTATAGTATTTAAGATTGTCGATCCCACGAGGAACGGGAAATAGGAAGTGTTTGATTCAAGTTTAGTTCTCAAATTATGCGTGACAGTTAGGGTTTTATTCAAGATAGTATGAAAGCATGATGAAGTGATGAGAGAGTGGATTTGGATTGTGTGTGAAAGGAATCACAATTAAAAGATGAGAATTCAATAAGAGAGATGAAGGAATCTAGAATTGAATCCACTAGCTAACTCAAATTATAATCTATGAAAAATTCTCTTTTACCACATCTCATATTAGATTTATTAAGCATAAGATATCAAACCACTTAAGGAAAGCATAACTTATCAAATTATCACCTAATTGAAATTCAAACTCATGAAGAGAGTAATAACAAGATAATAATCCTAGAATTCATAAGCATAGCCTATCAAACCACTTAAGGAAAGCATAAACTATCAAATTCTTCTTCTATCGATTAGTTCTCTAGTTGATTAACCTAAACATGATCTTTTAAGCATAAGAGAGATGATTCATAAATACAAAAGAGATTAGACTAGTTTCATGCAACCTAGATCCCCACAAGAGTTTAGTTCAACATCTTGGGAAATTCAAACAAATGGAAAAAGAAAGAAAATAAAAAGAAAAGAAAAATTCTAAACTAATCTAACTACAAAGCAATTAAATCTAAACTACAAAAGCTATTAAATCTAAACTACAAAGCAAATAAATCTAAACTACAAAAGCTATTAAATCTAAACTACAAAGCAAATAAATCTAAACTACAAAAGCTATTAAATCTAAACTACAAAGCAATTAAATAACAAGAAAGAAAAAGAAATAATAAAGAGAAATAAAGAGAAACCTGCAACTCATCATCATCAACTCATCCTCCTTTTGGTCCTTGAACAAGAAGAAGAAGATGGGATTGAAGGGGAGAAAATATTTATTTATTGAGGAAAAATTATTACAATGAAAGGTACTCTAAAACAAGAGCAACCCTTTCTCTCCAAAAGGAGTTTTACAAAATATTTCACACCTCTAAACCCTCAGATACTACCCCTATTTATACCCCAACGGAGTTGATGTGAACCATTGGATCAAACTTGGTCAAAAAGGAAGAGAAATCTTTCCTAAATTGAATCTGCTGCCGACCAATCGGTTGGCCGTCGGTTAATAACCGGTTAGCCAACCGGTTGGCCAACCGGTTGGTCAACCGATTGGTTCCCAACGATTTTGTCTTTTCTTGATATTTTGCACGAATTCTTCTTGGATTCCTTGGTATCTTGGGCCTTCGTTTGTCTTGATTTGGGCTTCAACAATTGGTAGAAATTCAGAGAATTTGAGTCATTTGAGCTTTTATTCATTAATACTCCATTATTCTGCAAAATAAGATAAAACATATTATTAGTAACATATTTATTGATATAAAATAGATAATGAGGTTATTAAAATGTCATTAAAATGTGATTATCAAATACCCCACACCTAAACTTTTGCTAGTCCTCTAGCAAGGAAGAAAAATGAAAAAGAAAGAAAGAAAAATCCTAACTCACTTTCGTAGGAATCGCGGTTGTATTTAGCGCATACAACAAGCCTTTAAACCCCTAGGTTACCCTAATGGACGAGTTGTAGTCTCGTGAGGGTTTGCAGGAATATACCCACAAAATTCATCAACTTGCCAATTTAAAGAAGCTAATTGAATAATTCAAAAATTCCACAAGTCGGTTAATACTCAAGAAAACGCTTTTATCATGATTTCAAAGTAAACTTCTTAAGAAAATCCTTCCATTGTAGTGATACAAAACCAAGTTTTTCTCAAAGATTTAATTCAAAAGTTTTGAAGGAAACATGCTAACTCTTTGTTTCAAACAATGTTCAAGTCTCTTAACCCATTTTGAAAAATCAAGAACATATACCATTATTTCCATATATATAAAAACATGGTTAGTTTTTTTTTTTTTTCTTGGTAGTCTTGTTCTTTTAAATCGGCTTTCTAAGTGACCATTTAGCGAGTTTTGGGCCAATGAATCCCAACCCAATTGGGCTTAGGTCATTAAGCATAAAAATACTCCTGCTTAATTACTCACCAACTTAGGCTTAGTAACAAAGAACTACCGATGATTTTAAGAGAAATTTTTTTGGTGCCCATTTTTCAGACTCTTTTGTTAACTTAGTATATATATATATGTGTATATGTATATATGTTCTGAAAAATATTTGGATTAATGCAACTTAAAGAATCATTTTCAACTCTAAGTTAAGCACGAAAAATTTCATCACTGATTAAACATCCAAGTTAAACTTTAGTAAAGTATACCACTTTGAAAATCATTCTTCGAAATTTGTTTAAAATTATCATAAAAGGTAAACTTGAGTGTATAACTAGCTCAGATTAGAAGACTATTAATCAACTCTATTAAGTTGGCAAGTGACAATTTTTTTAAAGAAAAGAAAAAGAAAAATGAATAAGAAAAAGAAAATGAAAAATGAGAAAATGAAAAATGACTAAAATACAGAGAAATTTGACTAAGTCCCACCCCCACACCTAAAATTTGCATTGTCCTCAATGTAAATGCAGAAAGTAACATGGAGAAGAGTGGAAGCACTTACAGATGTTCGGATGACCTGGAACACCAAAAAATTGAAAACTGCATTTAATTGCAGTAATGAGGGGAGACGAAACCAAAATTTATTTATTTATTTATTTATTTTTTTCAGATTATGCAAGTGATTTACAAGATTTTTTTTTTTTAAAGAACAAGAAACTCTCACATGAGAGTTGATTAATAGTCTTCTAATCTAGTTAGTTATACACTCAAGTTTACCTTTTATGATAATTTTAAATAAATTTCGAAAGAATGATTTTCAAAGTGGTATACTTTACTAAAGTTTAACTTGGATGTTTAATCGAGTGATGAAATTTTTGGGTGCTAACTTAGAGTTGAAAATGATTCTTTAAGTTGCATTAATCCAATATTTTTCAGAACATATATACATATACACATATATATATTATACTAACTTAGAGTCACGAAAAATGGGCACCAAAAAAATTTCTCTTAAAATCATCGGTAGTTCTTTGTTACTAAGCCTAAGTTGGTGAGTAATTAAGCGAGGTATTTTTATGTAATGACCTAAGCAATTGGGTTGGGATTCATTGGCCCAAAACTTCGCTAAATGGTCACTTAGAGCCCGGATTAAAAGAACAAGACTACCAAAGAAAAAACTAACCATGTTTTTATATATATGGAAATAATGGTATATGTTCTTGATTTTTCAAAATGGGTTAAGACTTGAACATTGTTTGAAACAAAGAGTTAGCATGTTTCCTTCAAAACTTTTGAATTAAATCTTTGAGAAAACTTGGTTTTGTATCACTACAATGGAAGGATTTTCTTAAAGTTTACTTTGAAATCATGATAAAAGCGTTTTCTTGAGTATTAACCGACTTGTGGAATTTTGAATTATTCAATTAGCTTCTTTAAATTGGCAAGTTGACAGATTTTGTGGGTATATTTAGGCGCCCACGAAGCCTTTAAACCCTAGGTTACCCTAGTGGACGAGTTGTAGTCATTGAGGGTTTGATGAATATACCCACAAAATTCAGTCAACTTGCCAATTTAAAGCTAATTGAATAATTCAAAATTCCACAAATGGGTTAATACTCAAGAAAAGCGTTTTTATCATGATTTCAAAGTAAACTTCTTAAGAAAATCCTTCCATTGTAGTGATACAAAACCAAGTTTTCTCAAAGATTTAATTCAAAGTTTTGAAGGAAACATGCTAACTCTTTGTTTCAAACAATGTTCAAGTCTCTTAACCCATTTTGAAAAATCAAGAACATATACCATTATTTCCATATATATAAAAACATGGTTAGTTTTTTTTTTTTTTCTTGGTAGTCTTGTTCTTTTAAATCGGCTTTCTAAGTGACCATTTAGCGAGTTTTGGGCCAATGAATCCCAACCCAATTGGGCTTAGGTCATTAAGCATAAAAATACTCCTCGGGCTTAATTACTCATCAACTTAGGCTTAGTAACAAAGAACTACCGATGATTTTAAGAGAAATTTTTTTGGTGCCCATTTTAGCACTCTTTTGTTAACTTAGTATAATATATATATGTGTATATGTATATATGTTCTGAAAAATATTTGGATTAATGCAACTTAAAGAATCATTTTCAACTCTAAGTTAAGCACGCAAAAATTTCATCACTCTGATTAAACATCAAGTTAAACTTTAGTAAAGTATACCACTTTGAAAATCATTCTTCGAAATTTGTTTAAAATTATCATAAAAGGTAAACTTGAGTGTATAACTAGCTCAGGATTAGAAGACTATTAATCAACTCTATTAAGTTGGCAAGTGACAATTTTTTTTAAAGAAAAAGAAAAGAAAAATGAATAAGAAAAAAGAAAATGAAAAATGAGAAAATGAAAAATGACTAAAATCTGAGAGAAATTTGACTAAGTCCCACCCCCACACCTAAAATTTGCATTGTCCTCAATGTAAATGCAGAAAGTAACATGGAGAAGAGTGGAAGCACTTACAGATGTTCGGATGACCTGGAACACAAAAAATTGAAAACTGCATTTAATTGCAGTAATGAGGGGAGACGAAACCAAAATTTATTTATTTATTTATTTATTTTTTTCGTATTATGCACAGTGATTTACAAGATTTTTTTTTTTTTTTAAAGAACAAGAAACTCTCACATGAGAGAAGAATAAATTCTTTTTATTATTATTGTGGGACAAAAAACAAAAATATAGAATAAAAGATGAAACATGAGAAGCTCACATTCTACATTAACTCCTACCTTATTGCTGAAAATTCTACCCCGAAATTTAAAGAATTTCAAAATGATATAATTACTGATGTGCTTAAATTCCAAAAAATTCAGGGTTTTTAGTGATGTGTGCAGCAATGGAAGGTAGGTATTAATGGTTGCATGCTTTTTGAACTTAGATTCATTATTAACAAAAATTTCATCAAAAATGAAATCTTGTTGTTTTCTATTTTCTACAAACCTAGGTTCATTAACAAAGGGTTCTTCAAATGTTGGCATCAGGATGCATGTATTCAACATAATTCTCTCGTTCTGAAGGATTTGATTATTAACACAGTTACATTTGTTGTGAATGGATTGCATTCACTTGATCTTGAAAAGTTGAACTGAGTTTCTTGGATTGGTCACGGGTTGACTCGAAATGTTCCTTTCTCTCTTTCACTCCACGGCGTTTGCTAGCTGCCCTAGTTGGGTTTCTATCTGGCGATGGCTTGAGTGTTGAGTTGATCGCTTGGTTGGTTGTTTGCATGAAGGAATTTAGAGTGTTGGATGATTGAGTCAACAGTTGGTGGTGGTTTTGATCATGGCTTCTAAACCCTTTTCTATGACACCAAGCGTTTTCTAGATCCGGGTTAGAAAGATTCGTCGGTTGATGAGGAGGAAATTCGAAAAAGGTTGATTTGAGTGATGGAAATTGTTTGGTGGATTGAACGAATCGTGTTTCCCCTAGGAATTTGTTGGTTTGAGGTGGGATTGGCGTTTTGATTTGGGGTAACTTCCTTGATTCCATAAAGTTGGGATGATTCCGCCAACCGGATTGTAGGTTGGGGCAAAAGGATCATTCCTAGGAGGCTGGAATGCGGCGTTAACTGATCTAGTGGTCCTTCCGTGAACTAATATAGCCGCCAAGCAAAGATGGCTACGATCATGCGAGGCTAGAAGCCTCGAATCAAAGAACGCCTCGCCCGCCGTCAATCAAATCTCTCGCCTCGTTGTCACAATTGTCGTCCCCATCTCATGTTGCCGATGAATGCCTCTTTAGGATCACCACTAGATCGTTAACGCCAGATTCCAGCCCTCCTAGAATGATCCTTTTGCCCCAACCTACAATCCCTGCTAATAATCATCCCAACTTTATGGAATCAAGGAAGTTACCCCAAATCAAAACGCCAATCCCACCTCAAACCAAATGGGAAACACGATTCGCTTCAATCCACCAAACAATTTCCATCACTCAAATCAACCTTTTCGAATTTCCTCCTCATCAACCCATCTAATCTTTCTAACCTGCATCTAGAAAAACGCTTGGTGTCATAGAAAAGGGTTTAGAAGCCATGATCAAAACCACCACCAACTGTTGACTCAATCATCCAACACTCTAAATTCCTTCATGCAAACAACCAACCAAGCGATCAACTCAACACTCAAGCCATCGCCAGATAGAAACCCAACTAGGGCAAACTGCAAAACTGCGGAGTGAAAGAGAGAAAGGAACATTTCGAAGTCAACCCGTGACCAATCCAAGAAACTCAGTTCAACTTTTCAAGATCAAGTGAATGCAATCCATTCACAATGTAACCTGTGTTAATAATCAAATCCTTCGTAATCCAGAGAATTATGTTGAATACATGCATCCCGATGCCAACATTTGAAGAACCCTTTGTTAATGAACCTAGGTTAGAAAATAGAAACAACAAGATTTCATTTTGATGAAATTTTGTTAATAATGAATCTAAGTTCAAAAGCATGCAACCATTAATACCTACCTTCCATTGCCGCACACATCACTAAAAACCCGAATTTTTGGAATTTAAGCACATCGTAATTATATCATTTTGAAATTCTTTAAATTTCGGTAGAATTTTCAGCAATAAGGTAGGAGTTAATGTAGAATGTGAGCTTCTCATGTTTCATCTTTTATTCTACATTTTGTGTTTTTGTCCCACAATAATAATAAAAGAATTTATTCTTCTCTCATGTGAGAGTTTCTTGTTCTTTAAAAAAAAAAAAATCTTGTAAATCACTGCATAATACAAAAAAATAAATAAATAAATAAATAAATTTTGGTTTCGCTTCCCTCAGACAAAAATGCAGTTTAATTTTTTCTCTGTTCCAGTCATCCTAGTGCTTCCACTCTTCCATGTTATTTCTTTCTCAGATTTACATTGAGGACAATGCAAATTTTAGGTGTGGGGTGGACTTAGTCAAATCTTCAGATTTTAGTCATTTTTCATTTTCTCATTTTTCATTTTCTCTTATTCATTTTTCTTTTCTTTTCTTTTAAAAAAAATTGTCACTTGCCAACTTAATAGAGTTGATTAATAGTCTTTAATCCTGAGTTAGTTATACACTCAAGTTTACCTTTTATGATAATTTTAAACAAATTTCGAAGAATGATTTTCAAAGTGGTATACTTTACTAAAGTTTAACTTGATGTTTAATCAGAGTGATGAAATTTTATGCGCTTAACTTAGAGTTGAAAATGATTCTTTGTTGCATTAATCCAAATATTTTCAGAACATATATACATATACACATATATATATTATACTAACTTAACAAAAGAGTGCTAAAATGGGCACCAAAAAATTCTTAAAATCATCGGTAGTTTTTGTTACTAAGCCAAGTTGATCGAGTAATTAAGCCCGAGGAGTATTTTTATGCTTAATGACCTAAGCCCAATTTGGGATTCATTGGCTAAAACTCGCTAAATGGTCACTTAGAAAGTCCCGATTAAAAAGAACAAGACTACCAAGAAAAAAAAAAAAACTAACCATGTTTTATATATATGGAAATAATGGTATATGTTCTTGATTTTTCAAAATGGGTTAAGAGACTTGAACATTGTTTGAAACAAAGAGTTAGCATGTTTCCTTCAAAACTTTGAATTAAATCTTTGAGAAAACTTGGTTTTGTATCACTACAATGGAAGGATTTTCTTAAGAAGTTTACTTTGAAATCATGATAAAAACGCTTTTCTTGAGTATTAACCCATTTGTGGAATTTTGAATTATTCAATTAGCTTTAAATTGGCAAGTTGACTGAATTTTGTGGGTATATTCATCAAACCCTCAATGACTACAACTCGTCCACTAGGGTAACCTAGGGTTTAAAGGCTTCGTGGGCGCCTAAATATACCCACAAAATCTGTCAACTTGCCAATTTAAAGAAGCTAATTGAATAATTCAAAATTCCACAAGTCGGTTAATACTCAAGAAAACGCTTTTATCATGATTTCAAAGTAAACTTTAAGAAAATCCTTCCATTGTAGTGATACAAAACCAAGTTTTCTCAAAGATTTAATTCAAAAGTTTTGAAGGAAACATGCTAACTCTTTGTTTCAAACAATGTTCAAGTCTTAACCCATTTTGAAAAATCAAGAACATATACCATTATTTCCATATATATAAAAACATGGTTAGTTTTTTCTTTGGTAGTCTTGTTCTTTTAATCCGGGCTCTAAGTGACCATTTAGCGAAGTTTTGGGCCAATGAATCCCAACCCAATTGCTTAGGTCATTACATAAAAATACCTCGCTTAATTACTCACCAACTTAGGCTTAGTAACAAAGAACTACCGATGATTTTAAGAGAAATTTTTTTGGTGCCCATTTTTCGTGACTCTAAGTTAGTATAATATATATATGTGTATATGTATATATGTTCTGAAAAATATTGGATTAATGCAACTTAAAGAATCATTTTCAACTCTAAGTTAGCACCCAAAAATTTCATCACTCGATTAAACATCCAAGTTAAACTTTAGTAAAGTATACCACTTTGAAAATCATTCTTTCGAAATTTATTTAAAATTATCATAAAAGGTAAACTTGAGTGTATAACTAACTAGATTAGAAGACTATTAATCAACTCTATTAAGTTGGTAAGTGACAATTTTTTAAAGAAAAGAAAATGAAAAATGAATAAGAAAAGAAAATGAAAAATGAGAAATGAAAATGACTAAAATACGAGAAATTTGACTAAGTCCCACCCCCACACCTAAAATTTGCATTGTCCTCAATGTAAATGCAGAAAGTAACATGGAGAAGAGGGAAGCACTTACGATGTTCTGATGACCCGAACACCGAAAAAATTGAAAACTGCATTTACCTGCACGAGGGGAGACTAAACCAAAATTTATTTATTTATTTATTTATTTTTTCAGATTATGCACAGTGATTTACAAGATTTTTTTTTTAAAGAACAAGAAACTCTCACATGAGAGAAGAATAAATTCTTTTATTATTATTGTGGGACAAAAACAAAAAATATAGAATAAAAGATGAAACATGAGAAGCTCACATTCTACATTAACTCCTACCTTATTGTCTGAAAATTCTACCCGAAATTTAAAGAATTTCAAAATGATATAATTATCGATGTGCTTAAATTCCAAAAATTCGGGTTTTAGTGATGTGTGCAAAGAATGGAAGGTAGGTATTAATGGTTGCATGCTTTTGAACTTAGATTCATTATTAACAAAAATTTCATCAAAAATGAAATCTTGTTGTTTTCTATTTTCTACAAACCTAGGTTCATTAACAAAGGGTTCTTCAAATGTTGGCATCGATGCATGTATTCAACATAATTCTCTCGCTCAAGGATTTGATTATTAACCGTTACTCGACTGCTAGAATGGATTGCATTCACTTGATCTTGAAAAGTTGAACTCGAAGTTTCTTGGATTGGTCACGTTGACTCGAAATGTTCCTTTCTCTTTCACTCACGGCGTTTGCTAGCTGCCCTAGTTGGGTTTCTATCCGGCGATGGCTTGAGTGTTCGAGTTGATCGCTTGGTTGGTTGTTTGCATGAAGGAATTTAGAGTGTTGGATGATTGAGTCAACAGGTTGGTGGTGGTTTTGATCATGGCTTCTAAACCCTTTTCTATGACACCAAGACGTTTTTCTAGATCTGGGTTAGAAAGATTCGTCGGTTGATGAGGAGGGAAATTCGAAAAAGGTTGATTTGAGTGATGGAAATTGTTTGGTGGATTGAACGGAATCGTGTTTCCCCTAGGAATTTGTTGGTTTGAGGTGGGATTGACGTTTTGATTTCGGGGGTAACTTCCTTGATTCCACGCAAAGTTGGGATGATTCCGCCAACCGGGATTGTAGGTTGGGGCAAAAGGATCATTCCTAGGAGGCTGGAATGCAGCGTTAACCTGATCTAGTGGCTGATTAGATCCTAAAAGAGGGCATTCATCGGCAACATGAGATGGGGACTGACAATTGTGACAACCTGAGGCAGAGATTTGATTGACTTGAGCAGAGCGCTTCTTTGATTTCGAGCTTCTAGCCTACGATGATCGTCGCCATCTTTGCTTCACGGCTATATTCGTTCCTACGAAGGACCACTAGATTTGGCTTGAGGAACCGATGCACCTCGGTCATCACAAGTGTTCCCATTGCATGGTTTTTCTCGACAGACTCTCTAAGAAATCCCACGCTTCATCGGCATTTTTCTTCATAAAATCCCTTGACACATAGACTCTAAGGAAGTTTTTGCAGATAGTCCAATCCTTAAATGATTTGGCACAATCGCCATTTTTCCGCACCATGGTGAGGACATTGGATGAGGAGATCCTTAAACCTATCGAAATACTTCCGTAATGGCTCACCCGACAATCCTAAAATTTTGAATGTCTGCTTCGAGCTTGACCGTTTTGTGAATTGGGAAGAATTTTTTAGAAAAACTTTTACAAAATCATCCCAGTTGAAATCGACCAGGGTAAGTCAGATGTACCATTTTTTGCTTTGTCCTTAAGAGTGAAGGGATAAATCAAGCTTAATTGCATCCTCGCTAGGTCTTTCATTTTAATCATGAGGCATACTTCTACAAATTCAGATGAAAATATATGCCTTCGCTGCTCCTAAGAATTTTGGAAGCATGTTGATGAAATGTGGTCGAGTTCAAATTAGTTCCATTTGCTTCGAAGCTTAATGCATGAAGGGATAGCATTCCTAGTTGGGTAGCGATATCTTGAAGAACGGAGGATTGGCCATTTCGCTTGGTTGAGAAGTTGAATCGAGCTTAACTAAACGATTGGTATTATTCCTAACCCAAGTTTGCATGAACCAAAATCAAGAGATTTTTTTTTTTTATAAAAAATGAAAAAGTTAGTGAGATGGTGAAAAGAGAAGAAGAGGGAAGAAGAAAAGAAAAATTAACAAATCAAGGCAATCACTTTTCAATCACCCTAACTCTAGGGTTAAGCCTAAACTCGCCTAGACCAGCTCCTAACCAAAACTCCCTAAGTGAAAAAATCCGGTTCACGTGGGTAATTAGCCGTAAGGATAGTACTAGAGGAGATCAAAGATCAATTAAGTACCTCGTTCCTTGCGGTACATAACCCTAAACCTTGCCTTAGACACCAATTAATCCAAATAAACTTAGACCAGTTCACTCAAGAATTTCTTGTTCCTTATTGAGCTCGAATCCTTAGGGGCCAACGCCTAATTCTTTTAGGAGGCATGGGTTTGTGTAGTGAGGAATCGGTGATTTTTGGCGAAGGAAAGGGTGATGAAATCCCTCACCTTATCTTGATTAATGGGTTTTGCCCTTAAAGATATTTTCAGGTGAGTGTCAATTCAAAATGCTCAAATCACTTTGGTGAATTCCTACTATTATATGCAATGCGGCCCTAGAAATTAAAAGCAACTAAAAGGATGAGAAAGAAAATATATATTTTTTAATTATGGTCAGCAAGAAAGAAAGTCAGTTTTTTTTTTTTTGTTTAACCTAATTGTCTCTAATGTGATGAACTACCTATAGGGTGGAATTAAAAATACTAGAGAGAAGAGTTACCTGCGCAAAAGCAATGCAAAGCCTCGTTGGAGGCAACCTTCAATCTCGAATCTTCAACTCCTTGCCTTCAAGCTCTTTTGTCATTCACAATAGACAAACACACAAGTTAAAGAACTAAAAAAAAATTCCTACTTAACACCGTTCCCCGGCAACGGCGCCAAAAACTTGATGGGCAAAAACGAGTGTTTACCTTTTATAGTCGCAAGTGCACAACCATTGTCAAGTTATAGTATTTAAGATTGTCGATCCCACGAGGAACGGGAAATAGGAAGTGTTTGATTCAAGTTCAGTTCTCAAATTATGCGTGACAATTAGGGTTTTATTCAAGATAGTATGAAAGCATGATGAAGTGATGAGAGAGTGGATTTGGATTGTGTGTGAAAGGAATCACAATTAAAAAGATGAGAATTCAATAAGAGAGATGAAGGAATCTAGAATTGAATCCACTAGCTAACTCAACTTATAATCTATGAAAAATTCTCTTTTTACCACATCTCATATTAGATTTATTAAGCATAAGATATCAAACCACTTAAGGAAAGCATAACTTATCAAATTATCACCTAATTGAAATTCAAACTCATGAAGAGAGTAATAACAAGATAATAATCCTAGAATTCATAAGCATAGCCTATCAAACCACTTAAGGAAAACATAAACTATCAAATTCTTCTTCTATCGATTAGTTCTCTAGTTGATTAACCTAAACATGATCTTTTAAGCATAAGAGAGATGATTCATAAACACAAAAGAGATTAGACTAGTTTCATGCAACCTAGATCCCCACAAGAGTTTAGTTCAACATCTTGGGAAATTCAAACAAATAGAAAAGAAAGAAAAGAAAAGAAAAAGAAAAAGAAAAATTCTAAACTAATCTAACTACAAAGCAATTAAATCTAAACTACAAAAGCTATTAAATCTAAACTACAAAGCAAATAAATCTAAACTACAAAAGCTATTAAATCTAAACTACAAAGCAAATAAATCTAAACTACAAAAGCTATTAAATCTAAACTACAAAGCAATTAAATAACAAGAAAGAAAAAGAAATAATAAAGAGAAATAAAGAGAAACCTGCAACTCATCATCATCAACTCATCCTCCTTTGGTCCTTGAACAAGAAGAAGAAGATGGGATTGAAGGGGAGAAAATATTTATTTATTGAGGAAAAATTATTACAATGAAAGGTACTCTAAAACAAGAGCAACCCTTTCTCCAAAAGGAGTTTTACAAAATATTTCACACCTCTAAACCCTCGATACTACCCCTATTTATACCCCAACGGAGTTGATGTGAACCATTGGATCAAACTTGGCCAAAAGGAAGAGAAATCTTTCCTAAATTGAATCTGCTGTAGACCAATCGGTTGGTCGATCGGTTAGCCAACCGGTTAGCCAACCGGTTGGCCAACCGGTTGGTCAACCGATTGGTTCCCAACGGATTTTGTCTTTTCTTAATATTTTTGCACGAATTCTTCTTGGATTCCCTTGGTATCTTGGGCCTTCGTTTGTCTTCAGATTTGGGCTTCAACAATTGGTAGAAATTCAGAGAATTTGAGTCATTTGAGCTTTTATTCATTAATACTCCATTATTCTGCAAAATAAGATAAAACATATTATTAGTAACATATTTATTGATATAAAATAGATAATGAGGTTATTAAAATGTCATTAAAATGTGATTATCACCAGGTCATTTTGAAATGAATACCCTCTAACTAAGAAGGATCATAAAGGAAAAAATAAGAGCTTCAAGGCAACATCGTGGAACCTTCGAGCGATGAGGCAAAGTCAGAGACCAACTCAAGTGAGGTAGAGAGAGAGAGGAGTCATTGTCCCATGGCCAAGGATGATACTTTGAATGATTCAGATGAGGAAAATTCTGAAAATAAGGCATATCCTTCTTACGATGATCTATTGAGGGATATAATGAAATGTTGGGTTAATTTGAAAAGCTTGTTGACAAATATAGTTCCTTGAAAAGAATATATTCAAATCTAAAGAAAGAAAATAAGGATTTGCAAAAGAATTTAGAAAAATCTACTTTAGAATAGAATCAAGTGTATCCAATACACCAAGCTTAAACACCTCATTTCATGATTGTAATGAATGTTCCTTACTTAAGGATGAAATTAGTATGTTAACTCAAGAATTGAATAGCGTGAAATATTAAAATGATAATATCAATCATAAGTTAACTACACTATCACAAGAACTCTCTCTCGAGCAAAAGAAATTTGAAACTTGTTGTACTACCATTGTGTCTGAGAATGAAATGCTTTAGACGTGGAAAAAGCTGTTAAAAAGTTCTAGCTAGGTTCTAAAGGACTAAATATGGTTCTTTCCAATTAAAGGTTCGCAAAGGCTAAAACCGAGTTTGGATATTCATATTCAAACATACATAAAAGTTTCAAACCATCTGTTATTAAGGGAAACAATCTCTCTTTTTATCAACCCATTTAAGATGCATCATCAACAACTTGTTTTTGTATGGTAGAATAGGACACCTTTCAATGTCATGTAGGCTGCAATACAGGACAAAAATTACAAAAAGGATTTGGGTACCAAAAGAAACTATTCCTAACCAAGGTGGATCTTTTTTGGATACCCAGGTCACGCACTATTGCCTTTATTGAGGTACAATGGAGAGCTCAAGAGCAAGGTAACACATGGTATCTGGATTCGATCTGCTCGTGACACATAACAGGAAAGAAAGAAGTATTCCTTAGTCTTAACAAGAAGAAAGGTGGAAATGTGACTTTTTGGAACAACAACAAAGGTAAAATTGTAGGAGTTGGCGACATAGATAATGATTCCTTTAAACTTCTAAAAGTATTATTCATTGATGGTTTGAAGTATAATCTCATTTTCATTAGTCAGCTATGTGATAAAGATATGTCTATCCTTTTTGAATGTACTATATGCAAAATAATTGACTCGAATATAGGCTCAATTGTATTTACTGGAAATAGACATGCTAATGTTTACACCCTAAATTTTAATGATAATAAACCAAATGATGTAAAATTCCTGGTTGTAGGAGGAGAGATGGCGAGCTATGGCACATGAGGCTCGGATATGCGAGCATGGGACTGCTGCAAAAGCTCTCAAAGAAAGAGCTAGTGAGAGGTTTGCCTATCTCCACATTCAAGAGTGAGAGTTTAGGTGAGGCTTGCATGAAAGGTAAATTTATTAGATCCTCTCATAACATGAACCACCATGTAAGTACTTCTGAACTTCTGCAATTGCTTCACTTAGATTTATTTGGTCCTGTGTCTAAGCAGAGCTTAGGAGGAAAGAGGTATTCTTTGATGGGGGTTAATGATTACTCTAGATTTATATGAATCATATTTCTAGCTAATAAGAGTTATTGCTTTAAAGTTTTTAATTTTTTTTAAAAAGAGTTGAAAAAGAGAAATGTCTCCCCATTCGCACCATTAGATCGGATCATGAAGGAGAATTTGAAAATAAGTTTTTTTTGAAGATTTTTGTGCTGATAAGGGAATCATTCATGAGTATTCTTTCCCTCGAATACCTCAACAACATTTTGGGGCAACAAGAGAAAAATTAAATCTTACAAAGGATGACTAGAACCATGTTAAACGAGTATAAATTATCAAAATACTTTTGGGCCGAGGCAACTAATACGACGTGCTATAGAAGTAATAGAGTTTATCTAAGACCACCTGTTAGATAAAATCTGTTTTGAGCTTTATTATCAAAATCTTTGAATATTGCACATCTCTGCATTTTTGGTTGCAAATGCTATCTTTTAAATACGAAAGAACAATTAGAAAAATTTAATTCTAAAGCTAATGAATATGTGTTTTTGGGATACTCTTCGTATAGCAAAGCGTACAGAGTTTAAAATAAAAGAACTAATATTTTTGAAGAGTCTATCTATATTAAATTTGATGAAACTCACACTTCCATTATTTCTGTTGAGAATGTAGATAACCCTCTTATGATGACCCTAATGGTAAGGTTGAACAAGAAAAGACGACTTGGAAGATGAGACAAAGACTCAAGAGAGAATTAAGGACAAATATGATAAATTAACTCCTAAAGATTCTAGCTCTTCTCAAGATCCGTTGAATCCAAATGATCAAACAAGAAGTATCAATCAGAGATCATCTTGTTATCTACTTAGTCCCTTGAAGGACTACTACTGTTCCATAGCTACTTTGAGTATAGATGATGGTACAAATTCTGATTTCTTTCGTGGTGAGTTTTGTTCTAATGTTAGTTTCATCTCAGCAATAGAACATAAGAATGTGAATGAAGCTATAAATGATAAAAATTGGGTAGTTGCTATGAAAGAAGATCTTATTGAATTCATAAGAAAAAAATGTGTGAAAATTAGTTTCAAACCTAATGAACACCCAATAGTAGGAACTAAATGAGTCTTTAAAAATAAATTGGATGAGAAGGATAATGTCATGAGAAATAAATCTAGACTTGTTGTTAAGAGTTATAACCAAATAGAAGTGATCGATTTCGATAAAACTTTTACATCGGTCGCTAGACTTGAAGCCATCAAGATTTTGCTTACATTTTCCTATTATAAAGGTTTTAGGCTCTATCAAATAAATATAAAAAGTGTCTTTCTAAATAAAAAGTGTCTTTCTAAATGGTTACCTAAAGAAAGAAGTCTATGTACAAAGAACCCCGGGTTTTATTGATCATTTTTTTCAAGATTATGTGCTCAAGATAGATAAAGACTTATATGGTCTTAAACAAGCACCTCGAACTTGGTACGATCTTCTGAGTACTTATCTACTAAAATATTATTTTAAAAAGGCATTCACAAACAATACCTTATTTGTCCAATCTACTGGTAAAGGTATTCTTATAGTTCAAGTCTATGTTGATGATATTATTTTTAGAGCTACGAATAAGGATCTTTACCATAAGTTTGAGAAGTAGAGGCAGGATAAGTTTGAAATAAGTATGATGGGAGAGCTAAAATATTTTTTAGGATTCTAGGTAAAGTAAACAAAGGATGGCGTGTTTATCTCTCTAGAAATATACATAAAGGTACATCTGATACGCTTTGAAATGGATAGCTTAAAAGTAGCATCCACTTCGATGAGCCCATCGACAAAGCTTACTAAAGATGAAATGGGAGTATCGATAAACAAAAAGAGGTACAGAGTATGATCAGAGTCCCTTGTTTCTTACTATTTTTTCTTGATATCATGTTTTATATATGTTTGTGTGCGAGATTCCAAGCTTAATTCAAAGGAATCACATTTGAAAGTCAGAAATAAATTTTTAACATCTTGTTGGAACTCACAAATTTGATTTATGGTTTTCAATTTATAATCCTTAAATTGGATATTCAGATATTCAGATAGTGATTATGCTGGGAGTCACACAGATAGGAAAAGCACTAGTGAAACAATACTAATTCTAGGATATTCTGTTGTGTCTTAGTGAAGTAGAAAATATAACTATATTGCTTTATCAACTACTGAGGTTGGGTACATTGCACTAGAAAGTTATTGTGGACAAGATCATTGAATGTCTTTGACTTTATAAGATTTTGACATTACCTATATGAAAGTTCCTCCTAAGTGTAACAAACAAGAGTTCTATCGATCTGAGTGACAACCCTGCTTATCATTCCCGGACACAACACATAGATGTTAGACATTATTTCTTAAGGGGACTATATTTCTAAAGAGAATGTAAAAATTGAATTTATCCCCACCGATCAACAACTTGTACATATTTTTACAATACCTTTGCCCGAAAATTATTTTACTAGACCGAGACAAGAATTAGACATATTGTAACTTGATATCTAGCATGCTGCATAATTTGTTTTACATATTTTTCTTTTCTTTTTAGTTTGTATTTATTTATTTTTTAATTTTATTCTTATCTTTCTTTTTTTGTTAAAAAGGGAAGTGACATGCCAATGTCCCTACATTTTGTGAGATATTTTTGGATGATATTGTTCATTGGTATATAGGTGTGTATATGACATGCATAGTTCACATCTTTTTATCTATATGTTATACACACGATAACTCAATGTTGGATGCAATATATCATGCTTCACCGGACGCTTCACACAACATATGCACACTTTTCCCCATATTTCTCTTGTATAATATTAAGTGATAGTTGAATTGAGGTTTTATACAAGTTTTCCGAGTATATCTATTTAAAATTTCTAATATTGAGCTTGTTAGACTTGACTAGTGCACAAACTTTTCTTTTCATGTACTCATCATGTGTATTTGAGTCAAAATATGAATAAACAATATGAGTGTATTCTTTAAAAGATGATCAAAGATCCACACTCCTATAAAATCTACTAAAACCGAAAGTGTATTTGTTAAAATTTTATCAAAGATCACATTCATGGATTATTGTTTATGTGTTTCTCAACCGTAACTATCCTGCATCGATATAACATATATTTAGAGATGAAGTATGTCACCCGCCAAACAATATCGTTCTTCATTGTAAGCCCTATATTACTAAGGTGATAGAATGATACTTTGGTCTTTATCTTAAAGGTTGAGCTAGATTGAATCTTTTATCTGACTCATTTTTCACAAATTTTCTACATGAATATATCTCAGTAGATTTGTATATTTAGCTCGCTCTCTATTACACGCATTTACAATATCTTGTAACTATTTGTGTGTGCATATAGTGTTATTTCTTGTGCATTCATGCATTTTTCTTTATGATGATTGGTCATTTGTGTTTATTTTCACTATAAAACTTTGTGTGAACTTGCATGCTTATCTCTCCGTACTCTTTTGGACTATTCTATCTGAATTTATCTTGTATTATATATGTCCATTAGTATATTTTGACATTTGTTAATAACAAAAGGGAGAACTAATACCAATTGAGTGTGAAATTCTAAAAATCATACATGAGTTTTGTTTTTGAATCTTTTTGAAAAACTCTATGCATTGTTGTAGGGAAGTTTCACTATACTTATTTTTATCTCACATTTAATGTATGCACGAATGTAGGGGGAATATTGTATATGCATTTTTTTATTATATCATGAAACTGGATGTGTACTTTTCATTGCATATGAATCTCAAATAGTTCATTGTAGTCTTTTTAAATTTCGTGTTTGTTATTACCAAAAGGGGAAGATTGTTAGGATGTTGTCTATATAGTATCTCTTATTAAACATTCATCGGAGTCTAACATGTGTATGAGATGATCTACTATAGGTTTATACAGGTATGAAACAAGAACGAGGCGATTAGTGTTAAAAACAGCTCAATAGCTGATTTCAGAACACTGATCATCGATGATCGAGAATCAACCATCAACGATCATCTATGGACCATCAATGATCATACTGACCACCGATGATTTAAATGTTTAAAGCGGTTCAAATTATTGATGGCAACACTGACCATTGATGATCTAATATGGACCATCGATGATTAAACTTAACAAAGGCATCTGGATTATCGATGAAGTTAATTAACCATCGATGATCATCACTTCACCATCGATGATCAACTTCGACTATCGATGGTCGCACAACTGATTCCAGATTTGATATTCAATCACAGCTGTTCGTTGTTGTATACATCTCCATCCTCTCCTACATTTCAAGCACCTTTTCCTGACCTAAGATGGAGAGAAAAAGAAAAAGTGAGAGAGAGGGAGAAAAGCTAGGGTTTGGCAAGATTAACAAAGGAGAAGCTTTTCGATAACCCGGAGCCTCGTCGATTGCTCAATCACCGTGGTCATCATTATCTGATCAATCAACTTCCAAGAGAGCCGCCCTAAGATCTCATATCTATATCAAACTTTCAGATCTTCACTTAAATCACATTGGAGTTTGATTCATTGATCAAAAGGGTAGTAAGATCTTTTTACTTGCGTGTATATGATATTTATTGTGTGTTTCAAATATTTTCTCTTTACGGTGTACTCAAGCTGGGTTAATTGAGGGTTTGGGAAGTAGATAGGGCAATGGTTACTCATTGTGAGGAGTACAGGTTAGACGACTAGTTTTAGGATACACTAGGGTGCGATCTTGTACGCCTACTGTTGATGTCCTGGGTCTCAGCAGCGGGATTAGAGGATAATTTTGAACAGTAGCGGGGCTAGGGTCAGCATATAAGGTGTAGGGGTTCCGTCATCTCCTTAGGCGGCCGATCCCCCGGTAGGATGTGAGTTCTGCAAAATTACAACACGTTAGAGGACCAGAGTTGGGTTCTCCGGTGATTCCTCCGACGATCAAGTCAGTATAGAGCTTGAGTGGAGAAGGAGATTAATGAACCGAATAAGTTCTAAGTGTGTCGAGATTGCCTTGTTTACCCGGAGATGGCTTACCGGGTTAGTAGGTGAATGAAGCTATAAATGATAAAAATTGGGTAGTTGCTATGAAAGAAGATCTTATTGAATTCATAAGAAAAAATGTGTGAAAATTAGTTTCAAACCTAATGAACACCCAATAGTAGGAACTAAATGAGTCTTTAAAAATAAATTGGATGAGAAGGATAATGTCATGAGAAATAAATCTAGACTTGTTGTTAAGAGTTATAACCAAATAGAAGTGATCGATTTCGATAAAACTTTTACATCGGTCGCTAGACTTGAAGCCATCAAGATTTTGCTTACATTTTCCTATTATAAAGGTTTTAGGCTCTATCAAATAAATATAAAAAGTGTCTTTCTAAATAAAAAGTGTCTTTCTAAATGGTTACCTAAAGAAAGAAGTCTATGTACAGCAACCCCCGGGTTTTATTGATCATTTTTTTCAAGATTATGTGCTCAAGATAGATAAAGACTTATATGGTCTTAAACAAGCACCTCGAACTTGGTACGATTTCGAGTACTTATCTACTAAAATATTATTTTAAAAGGCATTCACAAACAATACCTTATTTGTCCAATCTATCGGTAAAGGTATTCTTATAGTTCAAGTCTATGTTGATGATATTATTTTTAGAGCTACTTAATAAGGATCTTTACCATAAGTTTGAGAAGTAGAGGCGGATAAGTTTGAAATAAGTATGATGGGAGAGCTAAAATATTTTTAGGATTCTAGGTAAAGTAAACAAAGGATGGCGTGTTTATCTCTAGAAATATACATAAGGTACATCTGATACGCTTTGAAATGGATAGCTTAAAAGTAGCATCCACTTCGATGAGCCCATCGACAAAGCTTACTAAAGATGAAATGGGAGTATCGATAAACAAAAAGAGGTACAGAGTATGATCAGTAGTCCCTTGTTTCTTACTATTTTTTTCTTGATATCATGTTTTTATATATGTTTGTGTGCGAGATTCCAAGCGAATTCAAAGGAATCACATTTGAAAGCTGTAAAATAAATTTTTTAACATCTTGTTGGAACTCACAAATT
This sequence comes from Asparagus setaceus, assembly GCA_012295165.1. Lineage (NCBI taxonomy): Eukaryota > Viridiplantae > Streptophyta > Magnoliopsida > Asparagales > Asparagaceae > Asparagus > Asparagus setaceus. The sequence continues at coordinate 37,802,129 of CM022704.1, forward strand.
TGATTTATGGTTTTCAATTTATAATCCTTAAATTGGATATTCAGATATTCAGATAGTGATTATGCTGGGAGTCACACAGATAGGAAAAGCACTAGTGAAACAATACTAATTCTAGGATATTCTGTTGTGTCTTAGTGAAGTAGAAAATATAACTATATTGCTTTATCAACTACTGAGGTTGGGTACATTGCACTAGAAAGTTATTGTGGACAAGATCATTGAATGTCTTTGACTTTATAAGATTTTGACATTACCTATATGAAAGTTCCTCCTAAGTGTAACAAACAAGAGTTCTATCGATCCGAGTGACAACCCTGCTTATCATTCCCGGACACAACACATAGATGTTAGACATTATTTCTTAAGGGGACTATATTTCTAAAGAGAATGTAAAAATTGAATTTATCCCCACCGATCAACAACTTGTACATATTTTTACAATACCTTTGCCCGAAAATTATTTTACTAGACCGAGACAAGAATTAGACATATTGTAACTTGATATCTAGCATGCTGCATAATTTGTTTTACATATTTTTCTTTTCTTTTTAGTTTGTATTTATTTATTTTTTAATTTTTATTCTTATCTTTCTTTTTTTTTGTTAAAAAAAAGGGAAGTGACATGCCAATGTCCCTACATTTTGTGAGATATTTTTGGATGATATTGTTCATTGGTATATAGGTGTGTATATGACATGCATAGTTCACATCTTTTTTATCTATATGTTATACACACGATAACTCAATGTTGGATGCAATATATCATGCTTCACCAGACGCTTCACACAACATATGCACACTTTTCCCCCCATATTTCTCTTGTATAATATTAAGTGATAGTTGAATTGAGGTTTTATACAAGTTTTCTGAGTATATCTATTTAAAATTTCTAATATTGAGCTTGTTAGACTTGACTAGTGCACAAACTTTTCTTTTCATGTACTCATCATGTGTATTTGAGTCAAAATATGAATAAACAATATGAGTGTATTCTTTAAAAGATGATCAAAGATCCACACTCCTATAAAATCTACGAAAACCGAGTGTATTTGTTAAAATTTTATCAAAGATCACATTCATGGATTATTGTTTATGTGTTTCTCAACTGGTAACTATCCTGTACTGATATAACATATATTTAGAGATGAAGTATGTCACCCGCCAAACAATATCGTTCTTCATTGTAAGCCCTATATTACTAAGGTGATAGAATGATACTTTGGTCTTTATCTTAAAGGTTGAGCTAGATTGAATCTTTTATACAGCTCATTTTTCACAAATTTTCTACATGAATATATCTCGTAGATTTGTATATTTAGCTCGCTCTCTATTACACGCATTTACAATATCTTGTAACTATTTGTGTGTGCATATAGTGTTATTTCTTGTGCATTCATGCATTTTTCTTGCGATGATTGGTCATTTGTGTTTATTTTCACTATAAAACTTTGTGTGAACTTGCATGCTTATCTCTCCGTACTCTTTTGGACTATTCTATCTGAATTTATCTTGTATTATATATGTCCATTAGTATATTTTGACATTTGTTAATAACAAAAGGGAGAACTAATACCAATTGAGTGTGAAATTCTAAAAATCATACATGAGTTTTGTTTTGAATCTTTTTGAAAAACTCTATGCATTGTTGTAGGGAAGTTTCACTATACTTATTTTTATCTCACATTTAATGTATGCACGAATGTAGGGGAATATTGTATATGCATTTTTTATTATATCATGAAACTGGATGTGTACTTTTCATTGCATATGAATCTCAAATAGTTCATTGTAGTCTTTTTAAATTTCAGTTTGTTATTACCAAAAGGGGGAAGATTGTTAGGATGTTGTCTATATAGTATCTCTTATTAAACATTCATCGGAGTCTAACATGTGTATGAGATGATCTACTATAGGTTTATACAGGTATGAAACAAGAACGAGGCGATTAGTGTTAAAAAGCTCAATAGCCGATTTCGTAATCGATCATCGATGATCGAGAATCAACCATCAACGATCATCTATGGACCATCAATGATCATACTGACCACCGATGATTTAAATGTTTAAAGCGGTTCAAATTATTGATGGCAACACTGACCATTGATGATCTAATATGGACCATCGATGATTAAACTTAACAAAGGCATCTGGATTATCGATGAAGTTAATTAACCATCGATGATCATCACTTCACCATCGATGATCAACTTCGACTATCGATGGTCGCACAACTGATTCCAGATTTGATATTCAATCACAGCTGTTCGTTGTTGTATACATCTCCATCCTCTCCTACATTTCAAGCACCTTTTCCTGACCTAAGATGGAGAGAAAAGGAAAAAGTGAGAGAGAGGGAGAAAAGCTAGGGTTTGGCAAGATTAACAAAGGAGAAGCTTTTCGATAACTCTGAGCCTCACGATTGCTCAATCACCGTGGTCATCATTATCGATCAATCAACTTCCAAGAGAGCCCTAAGATCTCATATCTATATCAAACTTTCAGATCTTCACTTAAATCACATTGGAGTTTGATTCATTGATCAAAAGGGTAGTAAGATCTTTTACTTATGTATATGATATTTATTGTGTGTTTCAAATATTTTCTTTACTGTACTCAAGCCGGGTTAATTGAGGGTTTGGGAAGTAGATAGGGCAATGGTTACTCATTGTGAGGAGTACAGGTTAGACGACTAGTTTTAGGATACACTAGGGTGCGATCTTGTACGCCTACTGTTGATGTCCTGGGTCTCAGCAGCGGGATTAGAGGATAATTTTGAACAGTAGCGGGGCTAGGGTCAGCATATAAGGTGTAGGGGTTCCGTCATCTCCTTAGGCGGCCGATCCCCCGGTAGGATGTGAGTTCTGCAAAATTACAACACGTTAGAGGACCAGAGTTGGGTTCTCCGGTGATTCCTCCGACGATCAAGTCAGTATAGAGCTTGAGTGGAGAAGGAGATTAATGAACCGAATAAGTTCTAAGTGTGCTGAGATTGCCTTGTTTACCCAGAGATGGCTTACCTGGGTTAGTAGGTGATGAGCCTATATACACCCAGCTGAGAAGGGTATATAGGTAACTTTGGTCGAGTCTAGACAGACAGCTGAATCGGCAGATAGTTTATAGGTGTCGGCTGCAGACGAGATGAGTCACCTTGAGTCTGATGTGATGGCGATTGAGGAGGTGTGGAGGGTGATGAGTCATGGAGACTCGTGGCATGAGCAATGATGATGATGGCCAGTTGTTGGTGAGCAGTTCGAGGACAAACCGCCTCTCGATTCGGCTCTGCGAGCGGGACGACAAGTACCGCCTTTTTAGTCGCCCTCGCAAGTTGTCGACTCGGCCTCATAGAGTGAAGAGGGGTCGGCTTAGAAGGTGAGCTCAAGTGAAATTGTTTCCGGACTCGGCCCAACCTGGGAAGGGACGATTGCTATCCGAGTCGTTCTGGCGAGAGAGAGCTGATCTGATGATTAGTGTGAACAAAGTACACGTGTCGACTCTAGGGGGAGGATTAGCTCTTAGGTTAATTGATGCCGTAACACCTACTAAATCGAGTTTGTTATTCAAGAGAACTCGATCATAGTGAGAAAGAAGAAAGAGTGGATGTATGATTTATCTGAATCACTATGAAAATCTCATGTGTTCTGGTTTGGTTATTTCTATGTTTTTAATTGTTTACTGTTTTCTACTATTTCCGCTGCATATTCTGTGATCTTTTGAAAAATAGTAGGTAATCCTATTCACCCCTCATCTAAGGTTACATCTAAGATCCAAGAAATATAACTCTTATAGTTTAGTTATCATATTTTTAGAATATCCTATAATTATTTTTGCGTAGTGTCTTTTTCCCCTACAGATGGCTGTATGATTTCTTTCCTTCTTTCGAGTCTCTTCAGGGTCCATTTCCCCTAGCTTTTGTCACACCTAGCTAGCCCTAACTTTCGTTAAAAAGAGAGGGCAAAAGATATGCTCTCTTTTATCTTTTGTTATCTATACACAAATATGATAGAAGAGATGATTGTGGGCAGGGATCAAAAGATAAGTAAGCATTTAACTAAAAATTAATCATGTAAACATTGAGGGTCCACCCTAAAACAAAAAAACTCAAAAAGAGACTGATGCTTTCATAGATGTACGGTAAAAAGAATTACAGTAACACCCTTTGACTGGTTGTGATACTAGAGAAAAAAATTAGGAAGGGGAACAAGTAGCATGTGCCAAAGGAGGGGAATATCTCATGTCATGTACCATTATGTTTGGTAGGATCTTCAGATTTGATTAATATTTTAATGAATTTATCTTGTATTGATCCTCCAAAATTATCATAAATATAAATATATTAATTAAATACCGTATTTAAAGAAATAGGCTAAATATAAATAAAAAAACCCTTAACTTTGGATAATTATCGGGAAACCCCATTAACTTTCAAAATATCAGAAAAATCCCCTTAAGTATCGGATTATCACAAAACCCCTTTAAATTTTAGATTTTATCAAAAAAACCGCCCTTAAGTATCGAGATTTTATCAGAAAGACCTTCCTAAATTAGGAGGTTTTTCTGATAAAATCTCAAAGTTAAAAAAGTTTTTTTTATAACCCCTAGACTTAATGAGGGTTTTCTAATATTTTCAAACTTAAGGAGGGTTTTATGATGAACATCCAAATTAGTTAATGGGGTTTTATGATATTTAGCTAAAGAAATAATATCCTCCAATGTTTTTAAAATCTAATTCTAGTCGGATTAACTATCCACTAAAATTAACTCTATCCGAGTTAAGTCTCTCTCTCTCTCTCTCTCTCTCTCTCTCTCTCTCTCTCCCTCTCCCTCCATCCATACAGAACTAATAGTAGGAGCAGCGGCAGCGATAGCAGCAACAACAAATAACAACAAAACGGGAATAATAAACGACTGTTATTAACTAAAGGTTAAAATAACAGAGTTTTACTAGAGGAAGCTTCGTTGTAACTTAAATAGATTGGATAATTTACTTTATGATATCTTGCTTTGGGGGTGCTTTGGTTATGATTAGGGCTTAGCTTACAATAAGATGTCATGTTCAAGTGCTACTAATGAGTGTTTGGGTCCAGGCACTATATATCCACTACAGGGATTTGAATTGTCTGGTGTTTGGAGTCCGAGGATGGCAAGAGGATATTGTGGTCCAATAAAATATACAAAGCATTATGGAGACGCTACCTAGATGGGGTAAGAATCACAAACAAAATCAATTGGATGATATCGTAGGTTAAGTCTCTAAAGTAAGGTATGAGCATTTTTAAGGGATAAGTGTCATGATATTTTATTTTTGAAATGATTATAGATGCTCCAATCCATCATTAATTGAAGGACAGCTTCTACCTTTAAAATTCTAGATTTACAGAGGACATCATGTAGAAGGTTTTGATCAAGAACTCTTATAAGAAAATGGAGAAATAGTTATCTAATTATGGGTTAAATCCAAAAGTTTAATAAACATATGACTTACATAAATAGTGTTAGAGCTGGAAAAACACATTAATAGAAATGAACAAAGGTTAATCTACTTGAACCCTAGTCAGAGGATATTTAGTCATATTCCAATTTTACTCTTTTTGTGAGACTAAATACCCAGCTCATTCCGTTTACTCACCAAACATACACTTAACCATATGGATACGAAACCCTCTAGCAAATCAAGCAAACAATAAACATGTATAGACACATCAGACCACCGGACCGGTATCCTTTACTAAAAGAGTCAGCTTAACAAGCGTACGTCAAGAGTGTTAATAAGAATTAAACCTGGGATCCTTTAAATGTAATGCATTGAAGGGAGGAGGACAAAAGAATTGGTGTCCTACAGCACCATTTGATTTTTATCTCCTTACCTGCCATTTATGATTGAAGTATTATTCATAAATGAATTATACATGAGTCACCTTCACGCTCATAGCATGACTTCCTTTATGAAGACACCCACGTGTATTAATAAATAGGGCTATTAGACTATTATAAAGTTAGGAGAAGTTATGAAATGCCATCACCCATGTTTGTGGCTATTAAATGTAGTAATAGGTCTATCGAGCATCACCTTGACGCAAGCCTCCAGGCACCAACCAACATCTGATAAGTATAGAGAGATTTGAGAGAACATGACAATATTATTCACTGCACTAAAGTGTTTAAATACAACAACAACTACTATAGTAAAAAAAAGCAAGATAGACCAACTACTATATTTAATAGTGGCAAATTAATCCTCTTGGACATATGGTTGATTTTTAATGTAGTAATTGGGATTGGTTGGCTTGCAACTAAAACATCCTATCTCTAGGTTGATATATGAAATGCTTTTAAAATAGAGGGACTCCCTAAATTCAATGGTGGAGTTAGAATTTATCCCAGTGGTGTTCCTCTATAACTTATTATAAAATTGTATTTGAAATTTATATTGACAATTTTATAATTTTTTCCTCGTCGGTGGTGTCCTATCCAAAATTTAATGTCCTTAGTAGTAAATACAAGGAAAAGTAGATAAAAAGACCTATAAATTAGAAAATCTAGTGGTGTCTTGTGATATGCTGAACACTATATATAGCTCCGCCACTACCTGAAATATGTATTGAAGTCTCTTATAGGGCTATTTCATACTTGTTACTGATATCAGTTATGCAGGATGTGAGATTGCGCATAGATTATTGGTATTTTAATAATATAATTGTCAATAACAAGTATCTATTATCTTGTATAAACGTTAAATATTCTCAAAACTGATTTAAAATCCAGATATCATCAAATAGTAATATTTTAAGCAAAAAATATCTCTAAGTCTGCCTTCAGGTCTCGATATGATGAGCAATAGGAATTTCTAGTGAAATGTTGTGTGTGAAATAGAGCCTGTATGTTGGGATGCGGGGTCAACGCCCGCACGCCGCGGAAGCGATATCACCCGAGAGAAGGCTTTGTATATTCCTGTTTCACGAAGGAAACAAGAATAGAAAGTAAAATATACCAACAAAGTGAGATATCTACTCTTCCTCTCAACAAGACTAGGATCAATCAAGGAACCTACAAACAATAGCAAATTCACAAAGAAAACAAGAAGACACGAGATTTACGTGGTTCAAAGAAAATTGCCTACTTCCACAGAGGGGGTGAGGGAGATTTGACTATAAAGAACACCGACGACTTGTACAATCCACAAGCTCGTCCCAAAGAAAAACTTTGATTTTTACCCAAGAGAAATTGACCTCTCTCTGTAGAATCTCTCCAAGCTTTCTTTTTCTCTCTAGTCACGCCAAAAAGCCGTAGCTTTTTCTCCCTTTTCTTCACTTTTCTCCACACCAATAACCCTAGGTTTTAGTTCTTTATTTATAAGAAAATAAAGAACTATTTCCTTTAAGTTTCCATGTGGGACTAAAATAATAATTTTTTTCGCTTTTGTTTCTCGCTCACAGAGAGAACGGGGAGTTTGGGATGCATCCCACGTGGGTGGCCCCACCCACGTGGATGTCCCCCACGCTCACAATTCTCCACCTCGTACATCATTTGATAAACCTTAAATTTTGGACTAACACCGTAAGAACACCGCTAACATTACTAGAGAGATCTCCATTAGCCAAACCAGTTAATACAACAAGGCCACTATACCACGCCGCCACGCACTTTGCACGATCAAGCTAATCGTAGTTCTCAGAATTGCTCTCCATATAGTCTCCACTCACCCATCACCGCTCGGCGCCACTTTCGCGATCAACACGGTTGATATGAAGCAAGTCCAAATAATGCTTAAACTTGCTACCGTGACCACCTTAGTTAACATGTTCATGGATTCTCATTCGTGTACCTTCATGAGAGAAATATCGCCTTCCTCTATGACATCTCGCATCTAAATGATACCGACATCGATATGCTTGGTAATGAGCATGATGAACTTAATTCTTCGCCAAGTGAATTGCACTCGACTGCCGCACCACAAGTTTACATTCTCCCGCCAATCCCCAAATCATCTAGAAGACCCCACAACCACAATGCTTCATTCACTCCCTCCGCCATGGCCATGTACTCTCAGAGTAGAAAGTGTCATCAGAGCTCGCAATATCGACGCCAACTAACTGGAGCCCCATGTATCCCGAATACATAACCAGAGTAGATCGCCATCTATCTAGATCGCCCGATAATCGAGTCCACAAACCCATCAACTGACATGTTTCACCACCAAAACACGACGTGATCAACGGTACCCTTTAAGTACCTCAGACCCACTTTATCGCTTCCCAGCGCTTTCTGATTCGCCATGAATCTATCGACCACACCGATCACCAGAAATATCCGGGCGTACACACCATTGCGCATATTGTCGCCAACTACACTAGCATAGGGAACACGCTCCATTTGCGTCTTCTCTTCATTGTAGTGGGAGATTGTTTACCGTAGCCTAAAGTGTGGAGCCAATGGAGTCACCACCGACTTAGCATTTTGCATCCCGAACCTCGCGATCACCCGCTCTATGTAGCCCTTCTGACTCAAGAACAATCATCGGTTCGCCCGCTCTCTTCTAATCTCCATACCCAGTATTTTCCTAATAGCGCCCATATCCTTCATCTCAAGCTCTTCACCAAGTTGAGATTTCAGCCTATCTATCTCCACCATGCTCTTAGAAGCAATAAGCATGTCATCCACATATAAAAGGAGATAGATATAATTACCTCCACGAAGCTTCCGAATGTAAACGCAACAATCATAGTCGCTTCGGGAAAACCCATGCTTCAGCATGAAGGAGTCAAATCGCTTGTACCACTGTCGGGGAGATTACTTTAATCCATACAGTGACTTCTTCAAACGACACACATGATCCTCCTTGTCCTCAACCTTGTAGCCCCCAGGTTGATGCATGTAGATCTCTTCATCCAAGTCTCCGCAAGAAGGCCGCTTTAACATCGAAGTTGTTCCACCAAGATCGCCATGAGCAACAATACTCAATAGCACCGAATAGAAGTGTGTTTCACCACCGAGAAAATATCTCATTATAATCTACACCCTCTCTTTGTGCAAACCCTTAGCCACTAGCCTTGCCTTGTACCTTGTACCACCGAAGCTTTGAAAGATCTTCTTTTCTTTTATACACCCACTTACAACCAATAGCTTTTCTTCCTACGCAATGGGACCACCTCCCATGTTTGTTCTTCCAAGAGATTCCATCTCTTCCTCCATCGCAGCCTAACCAACTCTCACTATCCTTGTCCCGAATAGCTTCCTTGAAGGAGACCGCTCGCCCTCCTCCACCGAGAGTGATTCAACCAAATTAACTCGCCCATAGTGCTTCAGGTTGATCAGCCCCGGCTTACGTACTGCTTGTATGCTCGCCTTGGACTAGTGGAAGCCAAATTATCCTCGAGCCGTTGTTGTAGTGCCTGTATTCTCCTCGCTGAACCTCCTCCCCGCCAAGCTCATCATCTACCCGACTTCCCACTTGAACACCTACTAGAACCTGGTTGGTCTTTAGGTTCTATTTCAATAACCCGAGACTTAGAAGTCTCATCAGCCCTAACACCATCATCCCCGGCTCTAGCAATCATGGATTTCTCATCAAAGGTAACAACCCCGCTGATCACTTAACTTCGAATCTTCCGTACACCAAAGCGATAGCCTTTACGCCTTCTCGATATCCCAAGAATATTGCCTTCTTGGCCCTCGCCAAGCTTTCCCTCGCTGACGGATAGTAGGCGACGTCCGAAAATTCCGAGCCTATCATAATTTGCATGCTCCTTGACCACACCCTATAGGTGTATCACCATCCAATGTCGAATGTGGTGAACGGTTCACAATGTAACAAGTCAGAGCCACCGCCGCCCACCATTCGCTGCCCAATCCAACAGATGATCGCGATACTCATTGCTTTCTCCCGCAATGTTCTGGTTCAGCCTCTTGTAGGCTTATAAAATCGCTATCAAGCATTCGAGCAAGACTCGGACGGTGGTTGACAACCGACGATCCATTCGACAAACCGACGCGAAAATGCGAAGCGAGTCCACGAACACGGAAGTGGGTCGCAAGGTGTACAAATCAACTAAACGACGCGTCGTGGAAGAAACCCGCGACGGTTCGACGAGGCGAAGTTGACTAAACTCAAATGCCGACTAGACGGAATCAACTCCGCTTAATCCGTCAAATGCAAACGAGCCATTTGAGCTCTGAAAGTTGATCGGATACGGACTCAAACACAACGGTGATATCATCAGGAGAAAACTAAGCCCTGAAGACCAAGAAAACGACGGAAACGATTTAAAACGGCGACTCGGCCAACTTGGCGGCGAACTTCAGCGGTTTGGCGAACCTCGGTTCATTCGGCGAACCTCGCGGTTTGGCGAACCTCGGTTCATTCGGCGAACCTCGCGGTTTGGCGAACCTCGGTTCATTCGGCGAACCTCGCGGTTTGGCGAACCTCGGTTCATTCGGCGAACCTCGCGGTTTGGCGAACCTCGGTTCATTCGGCGAACCTCGCACTTTCTAGCGAACCTCGCCTTCGTCGAACCGCACTTTTGGCAAACCTTCGGCGAACCGCACTTTTGGCAAACCTTCGGCGAACCGCACTTTTGGCAAACCTTCGGCGAACCTCGCGGTTTGGCGAACCTCGGTTCATGCCGGCGAACTCGCTTCATTAATCCTCGACTTTATGGACCTTCGCGAATCCTCAGACTTTTGGCTAACATTCACCGAACCTCGGTTCACTTGGCAAAACAGCGGCTGGCCAAAACTCGACGCCGAAGTGTCTGGTTGGCCGACACCAAATGGTGTCCTACGGCCAAGCATCCCCTATTGATTATTTGCCTATAAATAGGCCGAGGGGTGTTCGGTTCTAAAGGTTGGATTTTCGAGATCTCGAGAGAGCTCGCGAGATCTACGAAAGGCCGACGACGGTTCCGGAGCACCGGCGAGCACAAGTCCCGCCGACGCCGATCTACAAATCGCGAGGTAAGCAAACTCGTCGCTATGATCGTAGCAGTTGATTTCTCCTAGTAGATCTCACCCGCCTCGGGCGATCCTCTCCTTCGGAGTGTGATCCCCGGCGCATCCTCTCCTTCGGAGTGTGATCCCCTTAGGCTTCATTTCCTTCGTGAAACGAGCCCCTTCACGCTCAGAGTTCCGAACCCTGCCCTACCGATCGAATTGCGCGTGGTCCACGGACGATTCAAGTCCCCAAGACAGCAAAGAACTCGACGCAAGCGGTGATCTCGATATAATTGAGATCCTCGTGTTTGTTCATACAGAAAAAGTTATAATTTTTATTTCCATTGTACGCCTTAAAATAAAAGGCATTTCTTTCAATTTTGTTGTAGGCCAAAGAAGCCGTAAACTAATTCAAGGACAATGAATAACAAAACAACTTTCCCAAATAACAAGCCGGGCTAATTACAATGGGAGCCAACGGCTTCAACAAAGAAGTCGTTGTGTCGCAACCGCTGATCCGCATCCCTGGCCATTGAAGAGGTCGAAGTTCGAAGTTCGACTAAAGAAGTACGAGGAGTACCTCTCCTCCTCGCCCAGATCTAGTTCTCCCCGCAAGTCCAAGATGGTCTCCGCCGCAAGGAAGACCCAATCGGCCTCGATGCGAGGCGAAAAATCCACCACCACCGCCAAGACCGCAGACAACGGTGGTTCCTCGCCGGTGAAACGCCAAATTGTCGTAACCTCTATCTCCTCAAGAGGTAGTTCCCGCCAATGGCGCCGCGGACTCTCTAAGAGAGCCCGCCGAGGCGACGCCAACGCCGCAAAACAAGCCGCCAAGCGTAAGAATCAATGGATGGGGTTCGCTATGAGGCGGATCTAAGATCCGTGTTAACTCGTAGATTGAAGTTCGAGATTGTAGCCGACTCCTACAGCCGGGCGACAAACGAATGGGTCCGAAACAAACGGAACCGCTTCACGCCAGAGCGTGATCCGAACGCCGCTACCGCACAAGCAAGGGCTTTAGTGCAACAAGCTCGCGAAGTTGAAGAAGGAGGCGCCAAGAAGTCGCCAACAAGTCGGCTAGTTTGGAAACCCAAGTCCGCTGACGCTTCACCGGTTTAACTTGGCATCAAGCCTCACCGCCACAGCCTCGCCTCCCCGCTCAAATCAAAATTGCGAGCACTTCAACAAAGTGACGCCGGTTACCTCCCACCGCACTCCAAACTTCCGGCTGGCTAAATCTCGCCATGACCAAAGATACTTACCGCCAAGGATCGCCTGGTCCACAAAGGAATCGCTGGTCACTCCCGATACAGGGGTCGCACCCACAAAGACAAGAAGATTCCTACAGCCGCACACCGGACCGAAGTCGGTCCGAGAGTCCGCCAGACTTCATCCTCACACCGACGAAAAGTCAAGGCGGTTACTTTTGGCGTTTTTACGAAACTACCCGTCCTCGGAAGGAGATGTTTTCATCTGACGATGAGAACGTTATACCCGAGAGAGCGTGCCGATATACGGCAGATCGCTCCGGCACTCATGTCGACGAGTTATACTACCGTGCTGGGGGTACGAAGAAAGCTCGAGGAAATTCCCCCAAGCCAACGGAGTCATGCTTATGCTCCAAGCTTATCAAAACAGTGCTCTCGGAGTGCAATTGTTGTCAAGAAACTCCAGAAAGAGTCTCGGTCTTCCAGAGAATTAACGCCAACACGCCAAGACCTAGGTCAAGGCGATTCCACAGAAGGATGGCATCCCGAAAAGATGAATTGCCAGAGGTCACTAATAATATGACCGGCAAAGAACCGCCGCTACGCTATTCCCAGCCAGACGCAACGGCTAACTCGCTTATGGTCCCGACTATCCGATGGTCCGTGATACGACAAACTTCAAAGGGATACCCGCGAGGATGATATCGCCGGATATTGGCTCGCAATCGCCCGATCATATCAGATCGAGTGAAGGAGCCCCAAGAAACGCCATGATCGCATGCATCAAGTGGCTAAGATGCTAGACGGCTGGCTAAACAACGGAAAACTTCAAGCTAGAGATGGATTTGGCCATGCACGATGAGAGAAATGCATGATCAACATCCAAGCTTTGACAAAACATCGGGCTTAATCGAGTCACGATCGACGCCGACGAGGATGACAAATGATTCGACCGGGAAGCACAAGAGGATAATAACCTCCGAACCACGCAACCGGGCATGATGTGGGTGTGGTTGCTCATGAGAGCCATTAAGATCAAAGACTCGAGAGCAAAATCAACTCGCTGATTTCCGCCAAGAGGTGAAGAAAACCGCATCCCTTGCCCATATCCTGGGTGGGAATCGATCCATACCCTAAGTTTAACTTAATAAACTTCACGCTTGATGGGAGGGGTTCACCAACTCAACACCGATATACTTCAAGTCCCACTTGGGGTGATTTCTGAATCCAACCCCCGATGGTTCTGGCCATTCGTTGCACTCGCTGGCCGCCTTCATGGTACCGCCGCCTGCCGGAGCATTCACAAGGGACGACATGGAGTCTAGCTTCCTCGCCAACTTCTTCGACGACGATACCGGCATCGATTGGGACATTGCTCGATGAGAAGCAAAAGGACGAGAAACAAGAGACGCCTTCGCAAACGGCCCTAACAAGGCGATGAATTGCCGGATCCGATAACGAAGAGTTCATCCTCCGCATGCCACAAAACTTGTCTATAGATGTGCTCGATGCAATGGGGACAAAGACCATCTATAACATGGAAGGACTTGAAAGTTCGTGGAGAGCAAGCCAAAGGTTCCTTAAGAGGAAGAAAGCGTAAAGAGGCCACAAGCAACAAACACCTAACAAATAATTTTGTGCCACGCCGCGCAGGTAAGGCGCCAAAGAAAGTCTCAGACGCCAATCAAACCTTCGAATCGGCAGCCAACAAACAAAGAATGCACAAGGCACCACGAATCGCACTTCGGCGCCAACCAAACCAAAATCAAGCCTTCCTTCGAGGTTTCCAAAGACTTACTCGCTCAAAGACAGGAGGTTCCGTGTATCTTTAAATACCTTCCGAGAACAATAAGATCCACCAATTGTGAACCAAGAGGAGGCAAAGAAGGTTACAGATCCTAAGTACCGCTACCATAGGGCAAGACATCATCCTACAAAGTTCGCTACCATCTCAAGGACAAGATTCAAGCCTTGATCGATGTGGAGTCATTACTCCAAAACCCTCTAAAGAGAAGAAGGTGGGGCAAATGCCTCTATAAGCTTCTGATCGCCTTGGATTGGTTTCAACCGACCCCACCAGAAGGTAGGAATGAAGATGGTGAATGAAGATCCTCACGCAACGGAGAGAGGGCTCGTGCCACACAACAAAGAATGAGAGATCCTTTGGGTCCACCCCGACTTGCCGAGGACGATCAAGGGCTACATCCTCGCCAAAAAGAAGTCCAAGGAAAAGGCAACTATGCCATGCCGCTCAAAGAATTCCGAGAAGGACGATGAACAAGTAGCGACTTTCCGCCTCAAGGAGAGCATGAAGTCTTGGCCATAAGGAGTGGACACTAATACGACTACAAATATCCTGAGACTCCGTGATCCAACGCAACGACACGGCGTAATCGGGTGGCCACCTAATCCTCTCACTGCAGCAGAAAGGGCAACAAAGCAGACGACCGCCAAAGAAAAAGCAGGCGCAAAGAAGAAACAACCTCAAGTCCGTGAAGCTCAACTCCGGCAGCCCCGATTCAATCGCCTGGACAGATAGACCGAACATCGAGCCTCCATACCGCCGACGCCATGGCTCGCTGGCAAACATCCCGCCAGATAACTTCTACGAAGGTTCGATTGTCAAAGGAAACCCGAAGCTCTACAAGAAGCTCACGACGAGGTCTTTTCACCTGCATTGCCGAGTCCGTAAGAGTCGCCCAATGCAGTAACCTGCGGCTAAACACTTCCCGTGATACTTTTACAAAGGAGGATATGCGACGGGGATTCCAAGCACGACCGCTATACTTCACCGTATATTGGCTCTAGTGAAGTTAACCTGATCCAAGTCGATCCGGTCCACGGAGCATCATGCCCTCGCCATGTATCACCTTGAATCCGCCAAGAAGTCGGCATCAACAGCACAATGATCTACGGGTTTAACACCGGTCTACCGCTGGTAAAATCCGGATAAAGTGCCAAATGGGGATTTAAAGTCCAAGTCACCTATGTGATTGACGCAGACTTCCTATAACTTATTGTCGGGTCAATCTTGGATCCACTGAACGCTATAGTCCCATCTACTTCTTCATCGTCTCAAATATGTAGACACCTAATAATGAGGTCAAGATCGGTGGTCGCGACAAACAACCATTTAAGGATGGAGAATTATTTTACCGATTCTCTCCTCTACTGTAATGAGTCCGAATCAATCATCTACCAAGGCACTGACAAGTGAAGAAGCCGATACCGGGCCGCTTGATTATAGTGGTGGTTTTTTTTTAAACGACATTGTACCCCTTGTAATCAATCTTGATGATGAAGAATTATCGATGAACATTGTAATTGGCAAATTGCCGATGAATCAATAAATGACATTTAGAGTACCCTTTGTCTTTGAATGATGTGATGACAGTTTATACAACGATCCAGAAGTTGCACTTACCAACTCGCCATCTTGCTTTACACAAAAGCAGCCCAGACTCCTTTGGGACGACTCGCCATCCCACCTAAGATCGAAAGTAGTGAAAAGACTTGGTTTACAGAAAGGAGATGCGCAGCCGACAAATCATTTCTTAGAAAACGATGAAGACAATGGACCTATCCTCCACACATTCAGATATAGTCCGTAAACACCGGGTATCATGAAGAAGGGTAATATTTGACACCAGGAAGGTCTATGTTTCGACGGTTCGAACCCTCCTAAAGCAAGATATGTCCCAAGAGGGAAGCCTGATAACTACTATGCATTTAGAAGGGATTGGGATATGAATCCTCCTCGAAGATGAATGCTCATGGTCGATTGATAATAATCCACCGAGGAGGGAGACTGACATTCGCCCGATTCTTCGCTTGGGATTCTCGACACCACTGAGAAGCTTTCAAGGTTTTGATGTCAATATGGCTACTGCCGATCCGCTACTATTGAGGATGATGAAGATATGCCAACATGGGAAGACCCATGGATCCATCAACTCAAAGAGCAATTTGGGGATAGATTCAACAAAGAGAACCCCCACTAAGGACGAGATAGTCCAAAGTTAATATGGGTGATGAAGAGCATCCTAAGCTCATAAACATCGCAATAGTCTTCCTCGAAGAGAAGGAAGAATTGATCGCCTCTAATCGTGAGTATATCGATGTATTTGCCTCGAGCTACGAGGACATGCCCGACTCGACTCTAATGTGGCGACTCATCACCTCAACATCAAGGTGGATGTCAAACCGGCAAGCAATCGCGAAGACGGTTTCGCCCACAAATCTTACGTGCAATCGTAGACTAAGTAAAGAAACTCATAGAATCGGATTCATCGAGGAAATTCAACATCCTGATTGGGTGGCTAATATAGTCCCGGCCATGAAGAAGAATGGTTCGATTAGGATCTGTTGACTACGAGACCTGAACGCCGCTGTTCGAAAGACGACTTTCCTCTTCCAATCACCGATGTCATAGTCGACAATACGTGCGGATTTGAAAGAATGTCATTCATGGATGGTTTCTGTTACAATCAAATCAAGATGCACCCCGATGATGCCATACAATAAGCCGTCGTAACTTCCATCGGTATATATGCTACACGGCCATGCCATTCGCCTCAAAATGCCGGCGCCACGCACAGCCGAAGCATGACTAAAATTTTCCAGACCATCTCCGAAAATGCCGAGTGCTACGCCTACTTGACTTAGTCGTAAAAGCGCGGACAAAGGAGATCACATCAAAGATCTTAGACGGATTCGAGCTCATGCTAACTCATCGCCTAAAGATGAATCCCGCCAAATCCTTCCTTGAATGTCCAAAGGCAAGTTCCTTGGTTTCTGCCACCGACAAAGGAATCCACGCCGATCCCGACAAAGTGAAGGCGATTCAAGAGTTGCAACCTCCAGAAATCCGAGAGAACTCGTGGATTGCAGGGCGACATGCACATCCGGCGATTCATATCGAACCTATCCGGGAAGTGCCAACCGCTCTCTAAGTTGAACAAGAAGGCGCGGTCGCTTATTTGGGACGATGCCGCCGAAGCGCCGTCAAGAGATCAAGTTGTATCTCGCTAAACCTTCGCTTTGTTGCACCGCTGGCCCGAAAACCTTTTCGATTTACATCAAGGCAACGGATCACTCGTTAAGCCTTTACAAGCAGACGACCATCGGTCAACGCAACGTGCAAGCAGTATTACCCGAGCCAACATTAGTCGGCCGAAGTCTCGACCCAATGGTCGAGAAGCTGCCGCATTAGTGTTCGTGATTCGTAAAATGCGGCACTATTTAGCTCCGACAAACGATTTATGTTATCTCTAACGAACCGTCCAATATTTATGACTCACCGCCTCAATGAGTTGGCGCTTTAAATGGGCCTTACTCTTGTCCCAATATGACTTGCACTTCAAACAACAAAGTCGGTCAAAGGACAAGCGATTTGCGATCTCTGGTCGCCAACCCGACAACGGACGCAGCTTGAGCTATATGATGATCTTCCTGATGAAGTTCGTGAAGTCAACACTACATCGCACCAACAAATATGGCGATTGTATTTTGACGGAGCTTCGGCCACTAATGGCGAAAATTCTGATGTTCTAAAATCTCCGCTGAGTCGGAGTTGTCTTGATTTCCGGAATCATGTCATGCCCTGCTTATTCACTCACCGAACCTTGTTCCAACAACGTAGCCGAATACAACGCTGCTATTTATCGGACTCGAAGGAGGCGGGGTCAATATCTCAAGCATACGCGATTCACAATTGATAGTTAAGTTGTCCGTCCGTGACTACGGTTAGGAACCCCGATCCGTCCCCTATCATTAGCAATGGCCTCGCTCAAGAGTTCTTCATCGAATATACGCTGCTTTAATCGGGCGGCATTAGCCGTGGTCGTTAGCACAACCTTCCGGTGACCGAAAGCAACTAGTTACGTCAGACTCATCAACTCTTCGCACTCAATATATAATGAGGTACAAGAAGATAAAGGGTAGTTACCAAAGAGGTACATGCAACCCAAACCAAATTGGAGCCCCGAGATTGGCGCTTTCCTATCATCGACCACGCCTTGCACGGTATTCTAAGACGGAAGGAGAGAGAGTCAATCCGCTAAGAGCTCCAAGATTCTTCTACGATACGGAGACCGGATGTTATATCGCCGGGTAACGATGGTCTTTACTCCGGCCTTTCAAACAAAGAGGCGTAAAAGGTCCTTCGAAGCACATGAAGGTGAATGCGCGCCGCACAGCCTAGTCCCAAACGATCGAATCAGAGAATGGGCTACTTTTGGCCAACAATGATTAATGACGCAGCCGCTGCGATGCTCGAGATGCCACGGTCAAATTCACGCCGATTATATGCATCGGCTTCCAGAAAAGATCCTTCGCCACATCCTCGCCATTCGAGACATGGGGAATGGACGTTGTAGGTCCCATTTTTCCTCCGTACCAAAGGTGATCGGTTTATTCTAGCGACAACTACTTCCCGGGCAAGCAATCCCGCTTAAAAGAAGTAAAGGCGAAGTATCGGCCATCAATTTATCAAACACCATGTCATCTACCGACACGTGTCCCAAGATGGATCGCATGACAATGGTCCCCAATTCATCGCAATTCCTTCATCCGTTTTGCGAAATTCAAGATACAAGACGCCTCACAATGTACTCTATAATCCAAAGAAGAAATGGATTAGCCGAGGCATTCAACAAGACGATTATCAAGATTTTGTCGGCTTGTGAAGAATAACAAGCTTAGACTGACGATAAACTCTGAGAAGCACTTCGGCATATCGCACAACGGCACGCACGCCAACAGAGCTACCCCTACTCTCGGTCTACGTGTGAAGCGCTTCTCCCGCTGGAAATCCATTCCGTCACAGACGCCTTTCAACAGAGATGACGATCAAGAACAACATCAAAACGCCTCAAGAGCTTGAGATGTTAGATGAGAAGCTCGAGGCTCAACAATGCATTGAGTTCTATCAGTTAGAATGTCGAGGGCTTTCAACAAGAAAGTTCGACAGAGAACCTTTACGGAGGGAGATTCGCCCTAGACGGCCGATAATTCTCAACTCCAAAAAGAAAGGTAAATTCAACCCAATGGGAAGGACCGCTTATAATAGACACGGCTATTCAAACGGTGCATATCGCCTTTATCACACGTAATGGCGACCGCAATTAATGTCGATAAATGGAAGTTTCAAAAGTATTATCCTTAGTACATTCAGATAACCCGCTTTGATGGGAAGTTCCTCGAGAATATCTCACTCATTTTCATGAGGATAACCCTAAATTATTGTGTTTTCCTCCAAAATTCTCTCACCGACAAATTCATTGACGGTGGGCCCACTAAAATCTCCCCGTCCAACCACCAAGAAAATCCCTCGATTCCTTCCACGAACCAGAGGTCCGCTTCAAATTCTCGTTAGCACCCTATAAAAGCGAAAGCTATCCCACCCTTTCAAGAGTCTCGAGAGACCCCACTCTTAGTCCGCCGGAAATAGAATACATTCTTCCTTTCCCACATTCACCTGAGATAGGACACATCCTTCCTCTTCTGCAAGAGATAGAACACATTCTTCCTCTCTTGTCTTAGACTCAGTAGGCCTCAATGAGTTGGCGTTTGGCGAAATGGGCCTTACTCCCGATATGACTTGCACTTCAAACAAAAAGTCGGTCAAAGGACAAGCGATTCGATCTCTTGGCGCCAACCGACAAGAGGGCCGAGTTGAGCTATATGATGATCTTCGGATGAAGTTGAAGTCAACACTACATCGCACCAACAAATATGGCGATTGTATTTTGGCCGGAGCTTCTCGGGCCACTAATGTGGCGAAGTACCCTCGGATGTTCTAAAATCTCCGTTGGAGTCGGTTGTCTTGATTTCCGGGGAATCATGTCATGCCCGTCTTATTATTCACTCCCAGAACCTTGTTCCAACAAGCGTAGCGAATACAACGTTACTTATCGGACTTAAGCCAAGGAGCTGGGGTCGAATATCTCGAAGCATCTGGCGATTCACAATTGATAGTTAAGCGGTCGGTGGTCACGAAGTTAGGAACCCGATCGTCCCCTATCATCGGATAGCCGTTGAAATGGCGGTTCGTTGAAGAGTTCTTCATCGAATATATCCAGCGCCTCCAAAGCTGCAGCGGATGCAGCGGCATGGCGTGTCGTTAGCACAACCTTAGAGGCGAGCAACTAGTTACGGTCGGACTCATCAACTCTTCGTTACAATATATAATGAGGTACAAGAAGATAAAGGGTAGTTACCAAAGAGGTACATGCAACCCAAACCAAATTGGAGCCGAGATTGGCGCTTTCCTATCATCGATTCGTCTTGCAGCGTAGCGGGAAGGCGTGAAGGAGAAGAGTCAATCGGCGAAGAGCTCCAAGATTCTTCTCGATCACGGAGACCGGATGTTATATCGTAGAAGTGCGATGGTCTTTACTCCGATGCCTTTCAAACAAAGAGGCGAAAAAGGTCCTTGGAAGCACATGAAGGTGAATGCGGCATGACCTAGTCCCAAACTCTACGATCGAATCGGAGAATGGGCTACTTTTGGCCAACAATGATTAATGGCCTTGATCGCGGCTTTCGGAGATGCCCGCAGCGTGTCAAATTCCGCGAATTATATGCATCGGTCTCGGGCGGTGCATCCTTCGGCCACATCGGCCATTGAGACATGGGAATGGGCGTTGTAGGTCCCATTTTCCTCCGTCGATCAAAGGTGATCGGTTTATTCTAGCGATCACCGACTACTTCTCAAAGTGGTGAAGCAATCCGCTAAAAGAAGTAAAGCGAAATACCGTCATCAAATTTATCAAACACCATGTCATCTACCACGGTGTCCCAAGATGGATCGTGCATGACAATGGTCCCCAATTCATAATTCCTTCATCGGTTTTGCGAGAAATTCAAGATACAAGGCGTCGTCAGCGACCTATAATCCGGCGGCAAATGGATTAGCGAGGCATTCAACAAGGCGATTATCAAGATTTTGTGAAGCTTGTGAAGAATAACAAGCGAGGCTGGACGATAAACTTCGGAGAAGCACTGCGGGCATATCGCTGCGTCGCCCAGCGAGGAGCTACCGGTACTCTACGGTCACGGGTGTGAAGCGGTTCTCGTTGGAAATCAGTTCGTCACTTAGCGCCGCCCTTTCAGCGAGATGACGAAGAACAACATCAAAAGCGTCCGAAGAGCTTGAGATGTTAGATGAGAAGCGCTGGAGGCTCAACAATGCATTGAGTTCTATCAAGCTAGAATGTCGAGGGCTTTCAACAAGAAAGTTCGAGAGAGAACTCTACGGAGGAGAGATCTGGTCCTGCCGGCTAGGCGGCCGATAATTCTCAACTCCAAAAGAAAGGTAAATTCGAACCCAAATGGGAAGGACCGTTTATAATAGACACGGTCTATTCAAGCGGTGCATATCGTATATCACAGAATGGCGGGCAATTAATGTCGATAAATGGGAAGTTTACGAAAAGTATTATCCTTAGTACATTCGGGATAACCCGTTTTGATGGGAAGTTCCTCGAGAGAATATCTCACTCATTTTCATGAGGATAACCCTAAATTATTGTGTTTTCCTCCAAAATTCTCTCACGATCAAATTCATTGGCGGTGGGCCCACTAAAATCTCCACGGTCCAACCACCCGAAAATCCCTCTCGATTCCTTCCCAGCGAGAGTCCGCTCAAATTAGGGTTGCTTGATCCTATAAGCGAAAGCTATCCGCACCTTTCAGAGTCTCCAGTGGAGACCCACTCTTAGTCCTATGGAAATAGAATACATTCTTCCTTTCCCACATTCACTGGAGATAGGACACATCCTTCCTCTTGAAGCAAGAGATAGAACACATTCTTCCTCTCTTGTCTTAGATTCTCGGAGTGGAGATCCTCTTAGTTTCATCTTTCAAGATCCTCAGTGGAGACCCGTCTTAGTTTCTCATCGGGAAATAGAATACATTCTTCCTTTCCACATTCACGGAGATAGGACACATCCTTCCTCTTGAAGCAAGAGATAGAATACATTCTTCCTCTCTTGTCTTAGATTCTCAGTGGAGATCGACTCTTAGTTTCATCTTTCAAGATTCTCAAAATGGAGATCCCATTTTTAGTCTCTTTCCTTTGAAGCAAGGACAAAATCCTTCCTTTCCAACACTTTCGGAGATAGGAGACAAGATCCTCCTTCTCCAGCTTGGCAAGAGATAGGATACAAAACCTTCCTCTCTTGTTCATCCCTTACTAGGAGATAGGAGACAAGATCCTCCTTCCTCTCCATCGGTAGAGGCGGGATACAAAACCTTCCTCTCTTAAGTCCCTAGCCCAAAGATAGGAGACAAGATCTTCCTTCCTCTCCACATTAGGAAATAGAATACATTCTTCCTTTCCCACCTCAATCAATCTTCGCGGTTCGGTCATTCTCAGGACAAAAGAACACGAGTTGATTAAGGGTATTTTATCCCAAAGCCTAAGAAGGGATAAAGCCAGCGCCTCACCGCGTTGCGGTTTAGTCTTTTAGATTGAAGACACACGAGTTGATTAAGGGTATTTTATCCGAGAAGCCTAAGAAGGGATAAAGCCAGCCTCCTGGCGTTAGGTTCGATCATTCTCGGACAAAGACACCGAGTTGATTAGGGTATTTTATCAGAAGCCTAAGAAGGGATAAAGCGCATACTTAGCGTTGCGGTTTAGTCTTTTCGATTGAAGAACACGGAGTTCAGGGTATTTTATCGAACCTAAGAAGGGATAAAGCCAGCCTCTAGCGTTGCGGTTTAGTCTTTTCGATTGAAGAAGACACGAGTTCGATTAAGGGTATTTTATCCGGCCTAAGAAGGATAAAGCGGCGCTTCACCGCAGCGTTGCGGTTTAGTCTTTTAGATTGAAGAAGACACGAGTTCGATTAAGGGTATTCTATCGAGAAACCTAAGAAGGGATAAAGCCACGCTCACAAAGCGTTGCGGTTTAGTCTTTTAGATTGAAAAAGACACGAGTTCGATTCAGGGTATTTTATCCGAAGCCTAAGAAGGGATAAAGCCAGCGCCTCTGGCGTTGCGGTTTAGTCTTTTAGATTGAAGAAGACACGAGTTCGATTAGGGTATTTTATCCGAAGCCTAAGAGGGATAAAGCCAGCGCCTGGCGTTGCGGTTTAGTCTTTTCGATTGAAGACACGAGTTTGATTACGGGGTATTTTATCCGAAGCCTAAGAAGGGATAAAGCCAGCGCCTCGCAAGCGTTGCGGTTTGAATCTTTCCGATTGAAGAAGACACGAGTTTGATTGGGGCATTTTATCCGAAGCCTAAGAAGGGATAAAGCCAGCGCCTCTGCCGTTGCGGTTTAGTCTTTTCGATTGAAGAAGACACGAGTTTGATTCAGGGTATTTTATCGAGAAGCCTAAGAAGGGATAAAGCCAACTCCTCACCGCAGCGTTGCGGTTTAGTCTTTCTCCGATTGAAGACACGAGTTTGATTACGGAGAATTTGATCGAATCCTAAGCGAGGGATAGGCCGGCGCTAACATGCGGTTAGTCTTCCCGTGAAAAAGGCGAAGCCTACGTATTCAACATCGTAGCATTAAGTCTAAGAGAGTCTCATTCTTTTAGCACAACGTCACGTCGCGGGCGGATCGGATAATCGCACGCTAGCCAACTCAAGCGGTAGTTGGTAAAGGCTAATCAAATCCGTTGGTGAGGGTTGACCAATAACCCTAAATAGCGCCTCGCGTTGCGGTTTAGTCTTTTCGATTGAAGAAGACACGAGTTTGATTATCAGGGTATTCCATCCGAAAGCCTAAGAAGGGATGAGTCTACAGCGTAACTGCAGCGTTGCCGGGAATGAGCTCTTGCCGCAAAAAGTCTGAAGCCTCGTTATTCAACATCGTAGCATTAAGTCTAAGAGAGTCTCATTCTTTTAGCACAACGTCATGTCTTGAGCGGATCGAGATAATCCATGCGTAGCCCAATTCAAGCGGTAATTGGTAAAGGCTAATCAAACCCGTTGATGGTGAGGTTTGCCAAAAATCCTATAGGTATTATGGTTAATTATTTACGTGAAATAAAAGAATCATAATAAAGAAAAAGGACATATTTGATTAAAGGATGAGATTACAAATCCTTAAACATCAAATTTATGAGCAATTTGTGAAAGTTTGCTGAAGTTCGCTTGAAGCTCGACCACGAAGGACTCCTGCATATTAAGGGCCTGCGGTCTCCTTCGATGTCAACCGGCTTACGCCGAGTTCAAATTTCTCGGGCATGACCGCAAGAGCCTCTCTGTGTTGGCCTTCATCGGCTTCAAAATGATCGGACTCTCCTCGCGGCAGCTCCTATTCGAGCTCTACTATCCTCACTTCTCTAGCGTGACACAAGACCGAAAATGTCCCGGAAGATGAAGCCAGCGTGATCTCCGAATGATGCACGGTCTCATTGCGTTTAAACGAGTCGGTAATAGCATAAGCATCTGCCAAGCGGCTACCTCAAAATCTTGTAGACTTTGGAGCTTAACCTCCAAATGGTGAAATCATCGGCAATGGCACAGGCGGACTCAATCTTCGGATATTCTCCCATGGCGCTGATCCTACTCCAATCGGGAACACGAGTATAAACTGTTTCCTAATTTGTCGAAGTTCGGAAGAATATTTCCATAAAAATATTCTTAGGGATAACTTCGATCGTCGCGGATTGCATGGCGCTAATCAGCGCGTCGCTGATGCTACTCAATGGGAACACAGTATAGCTGTTTCCTAATTTGTCGAAGTTCTGGAGAATATTACTATATTCTTAAGGATAACTTCGATAACCCTCAATTTCCTCCCAGTGGAACCTCAAAGAGGGATAAATTGGCAATTGGACAAGGCTTATGTTGGCGGACGGTAGCGTTCTACCTTGAAAGAATTCCTCTCCGTATCAATGCCGATTCATGCGTCGCCCGGAAGGCCCATCGGTCCACATTTAGAATTGGAATAAGTCCCAAGAAAATTCCTCCCCGAGGATAATTGTGCTCCAACAAGGAGTAATACAATAGCGGCGCCAACCAATGCGTCGTCGCCGAAGGATTCACCGATCAGCGGTTTGGATCCACGCAAGGTTGCCGCGCCGATCAGCGCGTTGCACTTTCATGGATTGAAGGCTAAAATCTATATAGTGTGGCTAATTAGCAGCGTCCGCGATAAAATTCCCGATCGCGGAGGAATCTCGATGGTCAATTGGGCGACAATTCACCAACGAGTGCGTGAAGGGGAGCTTAATTAGCTCTGATTTGAAATTCCAACAACGGTCAAACAATAAATGCTGCACAGTAACACCCACAGGTATCCTACAAAGCGGAGAACACGAGAGGATTGGAGGAATTAAATCTGGAGCCAATCTCAAAAATTCATCAACTTCGGTCAAGATTTCGACAGCGGTCGGACAAAAATCGATCGCAGTAACACCTTGACAACCCTACAAAGCAAGGCTGGAAGGAATGGAGAGATCAAGCGCCGAGGTCATTCACAAGTCCTATCCGCGCGATTGAAGGGTGAAGGGCTCATCATATCAAAGCATCGGACTTGCCAAAGAATCGAGGCTGAGGCGGCGCTTTGGAGGGTATCTGTAAGCGATAGCGCTTCGGTGCGAGCAAGACTTCGTGACGGTGGGTTGACAACCGGCGATCCATTCGACAAACCGGCGCGCCGCAAAATGCGTAGCGAGTCCACGAACCGCGTGAAGTGGGTCGGCAAGGTGTACAAATCAACGAAACGGCGTGCGTGGAAGAAACGGCGGCGAAGTTCGGCGGCGAATTGACTAAACTCAAATGCCGGCGGGCGGAATCAACTCCGCAATAATCCGTCAAATGCAAGCGAGCGTTTGAGCTCACGAAGTTGATCGGATATGGACTCAAACACAGCGGCGACATCATCAGGAGAAAACTAAGCGGAAGACCAAAAGCGGCGGAAGCGGCGAAAGCGGCACCTCGGCCAGCAATTGTGAACTTCAGCGGTTTGGCGAACCTCGGTTCATTCACGGCGAACCTGGCGGTTTGGCGAACCTCGGTTCATTCCGCGAACCTCGCGGTTTGGCGAACCTCGTTCATTCCGCGAACCTCGCGGTTTGGCGAACCTCGGTTCATTCGGCGAACCTCGCGTTTGGCGAACCTCGTTCATTCTCGGCGAACTCGCGGTTTGGCGAACCTCGTTCATTCTCGGCGAACTCGCGGTTTGGCGAACCTCGTTCATTCTCGGCGAACTCGCGGTTTGGCGAACCTCGTTCATTCTCGCGAACTCGCGGTTTGGCGAACCTCGTTCATTCTCGCGAACTCGCGGTTTGGCGAACCTCGTTCATTCTCGGCGAACCTCGTGACTTTTGGCAAACCTTCGCGAACCTCGTGACTTTTGGCAAACCTTCCGCGAACTCAGACTTTTGGCTTAACATTCAACAACCTCGTGGTTCACTTGGGCAAAACAAATACCGGCCAAAACTCGACGCCGAGAAGTGTTCGCTTGGTCGGACACCATTTGGTGTCCGCCATAGCCCGACACCAAATGGTGTCCGGCTTGGCCGCACCAGTGTCCGCTTGACCCGACACCAAAGGTGTCCGAGCATCGCCGACACCAATGGTGTCCGTTAAGGCCCGACACCAAATGGTGTCCTACGCCAAGCATCCCCCTATTTATTATTTGCCTATAAATAGGCTGAGGGGTGTTCAGTTCTAAAGGTTGGATTTTCTGATATCTGAGAGAGAGCTCTCGCGAGATCTACGAGCAGTCGACGCACGGTTCCGAGCACCGGCGAGCACAAGTCCCGTCGACGTCAGATCTACAAATCGCGAGGTAAGCAAACTCGGGTCGGCTACAGATCAGCGCAGTGATTTCTCCTAGTAGATCTCACCCGCTCCGGCGATCCTCTCCTTCGTGAGTGTGATCCCCGGCGCATCCTCTCCTTCGCGGAGTGTGATCCCTTAGCGCTTCGCTTCTTCGCGGAAACGAGCCCCTTCACGCCTCAGAAGTTTCGTAACCCGGCCCTACCGATCGAATTGCGCGGTGGTCCACGGACGATTCAAGTCCCTAAGACAGCAAAGAACTCACGCAAGCCGGTGATCTCGATATAATCAGATCCTCGTGTTTGTTCATACAGAAAGTTGTAATTTTGTTTCCATTGTACTTTAAAATAAAAGGCATTTCTTTCAATTTTGTTGTAGGCCAAAGAAGCCGTAAACTAATTCAAGGACAATGAATAACAAAACAACTTTCCCCGCAACATCTCTCACACCCCATTCTCATTGTGGTGTTGACTGATCGGCCCAAAGGTTCGAACAATTCCTCCCGATCACGTAACTCCTTGAAAGCACCATCTCAGATACTCAGACCGCTATCGATCTCGTCTTCAATTTCTTTCCGCTCGTTTCAACCATTGTTTCCACTTCTTGAATGTCTCAACACCTCATTCTTATGCTTCTAAAATAAATCCAAGCATACCTCAATAGTCATCTATGAACGACATAATATCCGAACCACCCTTAGAAGTGGTCCGAGCCGACCCCAAACATCCGTGTGCACATAATCTAGTATCCCTCTTTTTAGACTTGCTTCTCGAAATTGAACCCTGGTGACTTTCCATACACAATCCTCGCAAAAATCCATGCTAGGTTCCTTCAGATTCTTCGCCACTTTTTACCAAGCGTAACTAGACCCTTCTCTCACATATGCCCAAGCCGCCATGCCATAACCGTGTGTGCTCACATGGGTCTCCACCACTTCTTCGCCCAACCCAAGCGAGCGTTTGAGCTCACGAAAGTTGATCGGATATGGACTCAAACACAGGCGACATCATCGGGGAAAACTAAGCGGAAGACCAAAGCGGCGGAAAGCGGCAACGCACCTCGGCCAACAATTCGTGACCAGCGGTTTGGCGAACCTCGGTTCGATACAGCGAACCTCGCGGTTTGGCGAACCTCGGTTCATCTTTGGCGAACCTCGGTTCATCTTTGGCGAACCTCGGTTCATCTTTGGCGAACCTCGGTTCATCTTTGGCGAACCTCGGTTCATCTTTGGCGAACCTCGGTTCATCTTTGGCGAACCTCGCCTTCAGTCGATTTCGCACTTTTGGCGGACCTTCACGGGCGTACTTTTGGCGAACATTGGTCGAACCTCGTGTTCACTTAGGCCGCTGTGGTGGCCAAAACTTCGGCCGCCGAGAAGTGTCAGGGCTTGGCGGACACCATTTGGTGTCCGCCATAGCCCGGACACCAAATGGTGTCCGGCTTGGCCGCACCAGTGTCCGCTTGACCCGACACCAAAGGTGTCCGAGCATTGGCGGACACCAAATGGTGTCCGGCTTGGCCGCACCAGTGTCCGCTTGACCCGACACCAAAGGTGTCCGAGCATTGGCGGACACCAAATGGTGTCCTACGCCAAGCATCCCCTATTTATTATTTGCCTATAAATAGGCCGAGGGGTGTTCAGTTCTAAAGGTTGGATTTTCGAGATCCGAGAGAGCTCGCGAGATCTACGAGCGCCGACGACGGTTCCGGAAAGCACCGGCGAAAGCACAAGTCCCGCCGACGCCGATCTACAAATCGCGAGGTAAGCAAACTTCGAATTGACTCTGGTCGTGATGATTTCTCCTAGTAGATCTCACCGCTCGGCGATCCTCTCGCCGTGAGTGTGATCCCGGCGATCCTCTCCTTCGTGAGTGTGATCCCTTAGCGCTTCGCTTCTTCGCGGAAACGAGCCCCTTCACGCCTCAGAAGTTTCGTAACCCGGTCTCTACTCGATCGAATTGCGCGTGGTCCACTGACGATTCAAGTCCCTAAGACAGCAAAGAACTCACGCAAGCCGGTGATCTCGATATAATCGAGATCCTCGTGTTTGTTCATCTGAGGAAAAAGTTGTAATTTTGTTTCCATTATGCGCCTTAAAATAAAAGGCATTTCTTTGAATTTTGTTGTAGGCCAAAGAAGTCAGAAACTAATTCAAGGACAATGAATAACAAAACAACTTTCCCCGCGAACATCTCTGCGACCCCATTACAACGTGGTGTTGATTTGTTGTCGATGTCGAACAATTCCTCCCGATCACGTAACTCCTTGAAAGCACCATCGTATACTCGCAAGTTATCAGATCTCAGTGTCTTCAATTTCTTTCCCGTTCTGTTCTCAACCATTGCTCTCCACTTCTTGAATGTCTCGAACACCTCATTCTTATGCTTCAGAAAATAAATCCAAGCATACCTCGAATAGTCATCTATGAACGAGACATAATATCTGGAACCACCCTTAGAAGTGGTCTGAGCCGGACCCCAAACATCCGTGTGCACATAATCTAGTATCCCTCTGCTCTTAGACTTGCTTCTCAGAAACTGAACCCTGTGTGACTTTCCATACACACAATCCTCGCAAAAATCCATGCTAGGTTCCTTCAGATTCTTCGCCAGACCTCTTTACCAAGCGTAACTAGACCCTTCTCGACATATGCCCAAGCCGCCTATGCCATAACCGTGTGTGCTCACATGGGTCTCCACCACTTCCTTCCAGTTCAACGGCGCATCTCCGTCACCGTCGTGCACGAGAGAGTATATAAATTACCGCGGACGAACACCCTTCATCACTACAAGGCAACCCGAACAACCTTCTTCACTCCGTTCTCGTAACAATTTTGCAACCACCGAGTCCAATGCACCAACCGAGATAAGATTCTTCCGCAAGTCGGGAACATGCCTCACATCCGCCAAGGTTTGAACCACTCCATCATGCATCTTGATTTTGATATTACCTAGCCCCACCGCTTTACAAGCATGGTTGTTCC
Source organism: Asparagus setaceus (assembly GCA_012295165.1). Taxonomy (NCBI): domain Eukaryota; kingdom Viridiplantae; phylum Streptophyta; class Magnoliopsida; order Asparagales; family Asparagaceae; genus Asparagus; species Asparagus setaceus. Next base: position 37,831,997 of record CM022704.1, read on the forward strand.
ACATCAATACGGTTCCACCATCAATGCCTCGTAGGTAGTAAACCACTTCCTATTTGGACACATGTGGTAAGAGCAACCGTAATCAAGTATCCACTTCCTGAGATATCCTCGCCACCCGCGGACGACATAGCACTCCTTATCGCTCCTTCCTCTCAAACGTAGCTCGCCTCTTCCTTGCCCTCTCTTCTCTCGGTCTTGTTGTTGTTCTTCTTTCAACCTACTCTCTTATTTGACAATGACTTTGAAATGCTCAATTTCACCGCATTTGAAACACGATTTTCCGCAAGAGGTCTCGATGATCTAGACTTTCCTCCCTTGCCTTTTCCTCGCTCATTGCTCCTTCCTCTAGAAAACAATCCTCGCTTGTTCTTTGTTACCACCAGTAGTCATGTCACCGGTTGTAATCTTCCAAGGTCATCCACTAGAAGCCGCTCTAGTCTCATCCATCTTCAAATTGTCTCCTACAAGAATCGTTGTTTGCACTGTGTTCTCATAAGACTTCTACAGACGTATAGTAGAAGCTCGATCCTCATATACAACTTTCACATCTATGTCTTTCAAGTCCGATATGATCCTATCAAACTTGTTGATGTATTCCTGATTGATGAGCCCTCCTCCATCTTGCAAGTATACAATTTGGATTTTAAATAGATCCGGTTCGTTAGACTCTTCGTCATGAAGGTACTTTCTAACTTCTTCCACACGCCAGCCGCTTCGCCTCCATCTACCAAGAAAGCTACATCCCTTTCAAGGCATAGGATAATCGACGCCGCGTTTCCGTGATCCAGCTCCTCCCAATCCTCATCGACATATCCTTGTGCTTCTTTTCCACCAAAGCCTTGTGCAAGTTTTATAAATCGCTGAGTTTTTCATCTCAGATCCTCCAATAGGAAAAATCATTCTTCCCATTGAACTTTTCAATCTCGAATTTTCCTACTTTGACCGATGCATCGGTAGACGCCATTCTCCGCTTGTATTAATAAACCCGCTTCTCGAAATTACCGAGCACCACCTCAAACCGGCTACACCACTTCCAATCAATAATACCGATACCAATTGTTGGGATGCTGGTCAACGTCACCGCGACGCCGAAGCGATATCACCCGAGAGAAGGCTTTGTATATTCTTGTTTCACGAAGGAAACAAGAATAGAAAGTAAAATATCCCAACAAAGTGAGATATCTACTCTTCCTCTCAACAAGCATTAGGACCAATCAAGGAACCTACAAACAATAGCAAATTCACAAAGAAACAAGAAAGACACGAGATTTACGGGTTCAAAGAAAATTGCCTACTTCCACCGGAGGGGTGAGGGAGATTTGACTATAAAGAACACCGACGACTTGTACAATCCACAAGCTCGCCCCAAAGAAAAACTTTGATTTTTATCCAAGAGAAATTGACCTCTCTCTTGTAGAATCTCTCCAAGTTTCTTTTTCTCTCTAGTCACGCCAAAAAGCCGTAGCTTTTCTCCCTTTTTCTTCACTTTTCTCCACACCAATAACCCTAGGTTTTAGTTCTTTATTTATAAGAAAATAAAGAACTATTTCCTTTAAGTTTCCGATGTGGGACTAAAATAATAAATTTTTTCATTTTTTTTCATCCGCTCTGTGAGAGAACGCTGGGAGGAGTTAGATATCCCACGGGTGGCTCCCCACCCATGTGGGATGTCCCCACGTTCACACTGTATATTGCAAGTGCACAACAAATCATAGCATAGAAAATGTCAAACCACAAGAAGGGCTTTCTTTGATTTTTAAGTTGGAGATTTTCCTTTTATGAAGTTATTTGAAAAGAGGTTTTTATGGAAATGTGTTGAAAAGAGGTTTTCGATTTTGTTAAGAAAATAAAAGTAGAACTAGAAAGAGGGAGAGAGGAGAGAATAAAAATACAAAAAAAAAAAAAAAATAAAAACCAGAATCAAGTATCCACTTCAGGAGATATCCTGCACGCCGTGTGACGCACTCCTTAGTTCCCTTCCTCTGACGTGGCTGCCTCTTCCTTGCCCTCTCTTCTCGGTCTTGTTGTTGTTCTTCTTTCAACCTACTCTCTTATTTGACAGCCGACTTTGAAATGCTCAATTTCACCGCATTTGAAACACGATTTTTCATAAGAGGTCTCGATTTAGATCTAGACTTTCCTCCCTTGCCTTTTCCTCGCCATTGCTCCTTCCTCTAGAAAACAATCCTCGCTTGTTCTTTGTTACCACCAGAGTCATGTCACCGGTTGTAATCTTCCAAGGTCATCCACTAGAAGCGCCGCTCTAGTCTCATCCATCTTCAAATTGTCTCCTACAAGAATCGGTGTTTGCACGAGGTTCTCATAAGACTTGTGAGAGGCAGTAGTAGAAGCGCTGATCCTCATATACAACTTTCACATCTATGTCTTTCAAGTCCGATATGATCCTATCAAACTTGTTGATGTATTCCTGATTGATGAGCCCTCCTCCATCTTGCAAGTATACAATTTGGATTTTAAATAGATCCGGTTCGTTAGACTCTTCGCCATGAAGGTACTTTCTAACTTCTTCCACCGCCCTTGATCGTTTGTCTCCATCTACCAAGAAAGCTACATCCCTTTCAAGGCATAGGATAATCGGCCTTGGGTGCTTCGAGATCAGCTCCTCCCAATCCTCATCGACATATCCTTGTGCTTCTTCTCTTTTCGGTAAAGCCTTGTGCAAGTTTTATAAATCGCTGAGTTTTTCATCTCAGATCCTCCAATAGGAAAAATCATTCTTCCCATTGAACTTTTCAATCTCGAATTTTCCTACTTTGGTGATTCTTGGTAGACGCCATTCTCCGCTTGTATTAATAAACCCGCTTCTCTCGAAATTACCGAGCACCACCTCAAACCGTAAGCTACACCACTTCCAATCAATAATACCGATACCAATTGTTGGGATCTTGGGGTCAGCGCTTGTGAGCGATATCACAGAGAAGGCTTTGTATATTCTTGTTTCAATGAAGGAAACAAGAATAGAAAGTAAAATATCCCAACAAAGTGAGATATCTACTCTTCCTCTCAACAAGCATTAGGACCAATCAAGGAACCTACAAACAATAGCAAATTCACAAAGAAACAAGAAAGACACGAGATTTACGTGGTTCAAAGAAAATTGCCTACTTCCACCGGAGGGGTGAGGGAGATTTGACTATAAAGAACACCGACGACTTGTACAATCCACAAGCTCGTCCCAAAGAAAAAACTTTGATTTTTATCCAAGAGAAATTGACCTCTCTCTTGTAGAATCTCTCCAAGTTTCTTTTTCTCTCTAGTCACGCCAAAAAGCCGTAGCTTTTCTCCCTTTTTCTTCACTTTTCTCCACACCAATAACCCTAGGTTTTAGTTCTTTATTTATAAGAAAATAAAGAACTATTTCCTTTAAGTTTCCGATGTGGGACTAAAATAATAAATTTTTTCATTTTGTTTTCATGGTCGCGCCTGTGAGAGAACGCTGGGAGGGAGTTTGATATCCCACGTGGTGGCTCCCACCCATGTGGGATGTCCCCACGTTCACACTGTATATTGCAAGTGCACAACAAATCATAGCATAGAAAATGTCAAACCACAAGAAGGGCTTTGATTTTTTGTTGGAGATTTTCCTTTTATGAAGTTATTTGAAAAGAGGTTTTTATGGAAATGTGTTGAAAAGAGGTTTTCGATTTTGTTAAGAAAATAAAAGTAGAACTAGAAAGAGGAGAGAGGAGAGAATAAAAATACAAATAAGAAAAAAAAAAATAAAAACTAAAATAAAAGAATTAAAAAGAAAACAAGAGAAAAGAGGGAAAGAAAATGGAGAGATAAAAGAACTAGAAAGAAAAGGCAAAAATTAAAAGAAATAGAAAATGAAAGAAAAGATGAGAACTAACAAAACTAACTAATAGAGAGAGAGAGAGAGAGAGAGAGAGAGAGAGAGAGAGAGAGAGAGAGAGAGAGAATTAAACTAGAAAATTAGGATAGATTCCACTAGATAACTATTTATTATATCTAGAAAGTACTCTATTTTTATTCATTTTTGGAATTAAAAAGCATAACTTATCAATCTAACTAAAGAAAGCATAGATTATCAAGATAGATTCTAAACATAAAACTAAAATTTATATAAAACTAAAATTTATAATGAGACAATCAATTGAAAATAATAATCCTAAAATATCAATATGCATATATTATCAAACCACTTAAGGAAAGTATAACCTATCAAACTAGAAAATTTTATCAATTATTATTTTAATTAATTAATCTATACATAAATGAAATTAAGGCATAAAAGAGAGCAAATCTGATTCTAATAAATAAGTTATACTAGTTTCCACTTACCCTAATTATCCTAAGAAATTTAGCCAAATATTTTATTAAATCCTAAATTATGAGCAAAATAAAGAAAGCATGAATAAAAAGACAAGAAAAGAAGCTAATTAAAAGACAAATAAAAAATAAAAATTAACTAACTATCTAAGCATTAAAATAAATCTACTCCTAAATTAAGCAAGAAAAACTAACTAAACATGAGAATTAGACAAGCAAAGCAAAGCATGAATTAAAATAAATCTAAATTAATTCCTAAACATGTAATTATAATTAAATAAAAGAATTTAAAACTAAAAACTCACATTGCAAGGTGGTTGGCCCCTTGTATAGACCTTAATTTCTTCAAGTCTCCATGATAAAAAGAAAATTAAAAATATTTTTATTTTTATTGCAAAACTAAAGTTTTACAATATTTGGAAGGTATTCAAAGAGTAGCTCTCCTATCCTCTAGAAGAGGATTTATAAAATTTTTCACATCCTTCACCCCCACTCGACCCCCCTATTTATAGATTACAAGAGTCTCTCACAACCCTTAGATTTGACTTGCCCCCCAAGTAATCCTTACAACCATAGGATTTGACTTAGTCTCCTCATAATGATATGATCTCTCAAAACAATCTACATTCTTATTTCTTTTCTTGTTCTCCAAGACTTGAGAGATGAGTTTTGCGAGCTTCATTTCTCTTGTATTTAATTTCCTTAAGGCTCTTGGGCTTCATAAAATTTAACTCCACCTTCAAGTAATTGAATATATGATGATTAAATTTAAATTTCTGACAAAATCTATTACTGCTGATAAAATTTTTAGAATATACTATTCTGAATGGCTCTGTCTCGTGGAGATAGGTGATTTTAATATATAACATGTTAGATACTACTTTTCAAATTGAGAGATAATGCCTTTTCTTTCCGGTTGACCATCCTAAAAATAAATTTCACTTGATTTCTTTCTAGGTTTGATTTGATACTTAATTGTAAGTCAAATTATTGATAATTATTGACCAAAAAAGTCATAAAGCTGAGATTTTGCTTCTACACTTGGTCGTAGGCTTTAGACTTGGGCTTTTTGAGCTTCAATTAGAGACCTTTTGGGCTCGAGATAATCTTTATTTGAGCCTTTATTCATTTAACCTTCTATTTCCTGAAAATGTATTAAACATACTTAGTAGCAAATAAAATTATTCAAAAATTATAGAAAATAAGGGTATAAAAATATAATAAAAATTATTAATCAAATACCCCCACACTTAAAATTTGCTAGTCCTCTAGCAAACAAAAAAAAAGAAAGAAACTAACTCACTTTCACATAAATCGTGATTGTATTTAGTACATACAACAAGTCTTTAAACCCCTAGGTTACCTAGATGACGAGAGTTGTAGTCTTGTGAGGATTTGCAGTGAATATACCCATAAATTTTGGTCACTTGCCAAAAAAATTAATATAGAAATAATTTACTTGGTATTTTTAAACAATCTAATTTAAGTAAAAATAATAAGTGTCTGAATAGATCTGACTTTGGCCACTGGCACAAAAGTCTTCTCATACTCCTAGTGAAAAATCATGGGCAACAAGACAAGCTTTGTGATGTTCAACAAAACTATCTGATTTTATTTTGACTTTGAATATCCACTTGCAATTGATCAATTTGATGCATGTGGTAGGGGAACAAGATCTTATATATAGGTACACTAAAGAGCCTACAGGTCTTTTTGTATAGCTTGCTGCCATTTAGAATACTTATTTGCCTCAAAATAAGACTATGGTTCATGTACAGAATGTATAGTAGCAGAAAAAGATACAAAATGGTGTGAATAAATGTTGGTTAAGCAAGAGTATTTCAAAGGTGGATGATGGTTTTGAGTGGGATTGCGGTGTGATGGCGGTGGTGGTGGCGGTGGCGGTGGGGGTGAATATGGGTGGTGATGGTGATATTGATGATGAGGGTGGATAGGGTGGAGGAGACTGTGAGTATGGTAATGCAATGGTCGATGAATCGAGAACTGGAGCAGTCATATCTCTAGTATCAATTGGATTAGCTTCATGAAGAGGTGAAGTTGACTTCGGGGATGAGGACGGACCAAGAGTGTACGATGGTGTCGATAAAATCAAAATTGATGTTAATGTGGATGGTTCAATAAATGATAGATCTGACTCATTGTTTTATGAGTAGTAGTACATGTCTTCAAAGAAGGTGATATAACGGGAGATTTGAATTCTTCTGCTATTAGGATCATAACATTTATATCCCTTGTGACATGGACTATATCCTAACATGATCCATTGAGCAAAGCGAGGACAACTTATCCTATTCATTCTGAGGAAGAAGAATAAAACAAACATAGCTAAAGACTTTAAGCATGGAATAATTAAACTATATTTTGTGAAGATGAGAATATGAACATGTGTTTGTAAATAAGAATCATGGTGTAACATTTATTAACAAGACAACTGTGAGAAGGGCTTTAGCACAAAAGGATCGAGGAACACATGCAGTAAGCATGACAACACATATTGTTTTGACAGTATGACGATGTTTGCCCTCAACCACATCATTTTGTTTTGGTGTTTGAAGACAAGACTATTGGGCAATAGTTCTATTTTACTTAAGAAGATTTTTCACAAATGAAGAAACATATTCACATATATTATTAGATCAAAAGACTTTAATTCTTTCATTAAACTGAGTATAAATCATATTGGTAAAGTCTTTGTATATATTAAAGAATTCTGCACTTGATTTCAAGAGATAAACACAAGTGTATCTAGAAAAATCATCAATGAAGCTTTCATAATAGATACAACCAGACATGGATGCAAGTAGCGCAAAACTCTAAATATCAGAGTGTACTAAATCAAATGGTTCAATAGAAATACTGTTGTGAGTCACAAAAAGTAAATCATACCATTTTGCAATATGACAATCAATGTAATTATTTTGAGCATGAAAAGAAAACAGGTCCTAAAACTCCTGACTTAACTAGAGTTTTTAGACGAGGCACTGAGAGATGTCCTAACCGATGATGCCAAAGAGCAAAGGTTCGATCCAATAACTGAGAGAGAGAGAGAGAGAGAGAGAGATGTGAAGCTATTCTAACTGATACAAACTGTCTAATCTATGACCTGTCCCGATCCACTGACCATTGCGAGAATCCTGTACAACACATGATTTTGAATCAAATGAGATAATGCAGCTAGAATTAGCTATCTAACTAATAGAAATGAGATTCATAGTGAATTTAGGGACACAAAATAGATGATAAGGTAAAAGAGAATGAGGTAATGTCACCATACCGAGTTATTGCAAGAGGGACATTATTAGCAGTATATATGAATGAAGATGTAATAGGAGCAATTTTGAATGATAGAATAGTGAGTGGTTAAATGTTGTGAGGCACCTAAATTAAATATACAAGGAGTTAAGTTATCCAAAGTACAAGCAAGAGCAATATTATTAGAACTGAAATGAGTCTCAGTGACCCCAAGATTCTATGCAACTAGGCTAGCAATGACTGATATCTGAGTATTGAAAAGAGAGTTGGAAGCAGTGATACTCTGAGAGGTAGCAGCAGTATTATGAGAGGCAGTCATATTTTAAGGACGATATGAAGCCTTCTAGTACAATTTCATAGCTAATATCCTCAAAGCTTACAGTCGGGACATGGACCCGGAGTAGAGATGGGCAATCTTGTATCCAGTTACCCTCAAGCTTATATTTGCGACACACTCCAAAAGGACCCTGTGAGATCCTTGAGTACACAACTAGCCACGAACCTTCCGATACTGTCCTTGAATTGAGTTCTAAAGTCGAGATTGTGCAGCAAATACCTAAGCAGCAAGAAAGGGAGTAGTGTTCAGAAGACAAAAACTCATCTCCTCAGAAGTAAACTACGTAACAACATCTATAAGTCGCGAAAGTGGAGATCTATGAAGTGTATGAGCCCTCAGTGACTCAAACTCAAAATGCAATCACATCACAAAATGATATAGATGTTGACGATCGCGCTGAGCTTCAAAATCGATCTTGAGCAAAATTAGGTAACGACACCGGAACAGTCACCTCTAATAGTTTGATTTCTTCTCAATAATTGGAAAGAAGAGTATAGAACTCCTGAATAGACCGATCATCATAGAAAGCATCTTGAAGAACTTGATGCAATTGATACTCTCTGGCGGCTCCAGTTTGCATGAATATGCGAGATAGTTTGGTCTACAATTTGCACAAAGTAGAGAGATGACCAATCGATAGTTAAATAGTACCAGATACTGATGGCATAACATATGCCTTAATTTGCTAATCCGTATGGTTATACTGCTGATATGTAAGCTCTCTAGTAACAGTAGTAACACCAGGTGTAACAACTAAATTATTAGTTTTAGAGCTTGATCCAGATGATGCAACAATCGTAGAGGTCTGAAAAGGACATGGAAGAGAACCATCAATATATTCCTAGAATGCAAATGCACAGAGATTATACTAAATGGTTAAAGAATATGTCGTTTAGCTTTCTACTCCAGTTAGTTTAAATATCAACAAGTGGGAAGTTATAGAGTCCCTGCTTGTTAATAATGACGAGGTGTGGTCATTGATAGGGGACTACAGTCAGCAAGATGAGGATAGGGGATCAGTGTCAACGATGCTGTTTGAGAGAGTGATAGGACCTTAAATCAGATCTGGTTTGCGGTATGATCTCATATCGGATCTGGTTGAGGATACAGAACAAGCAGCGGCGATCAAGAACGAGTAGCGATGATCACGAGGGCAACATCGATCAAGAGGTTGATGAGAGTAGCAACAACGATTGGTGACGAGATCTAGTCATCGAAGGCAAGGACGAGAGATCTGGTCAATGATGATTGTTGAAAGTAAAAAAATATAAAATATAAAAATATATATAGTGACAACAAGGCACTCGGCTTCCAAATTATTATCACAAAATATGAAGCTTTAAAAATATGGAAAAAGAAGGCCAATGAGATATAAGTGGCAAAATATCAGATTACAAAGTCTATGAGCCCCATAAATGAAATAATCAGACTACAAAGTAGGGCAGAATAATAAAGATAGCAATCCATGAAAATGACAAATGCTAGCCTATAAAACAAAGTTTCAGTAGATACTAATTTGGCTCAAATACAAATTGCCTGGCCCAAATATGAAAAGGCCTCACATGGAAGTAATAACGGCTAAGCACATGTGAAATAATAATGGGCCTTTAGCTCCTGAAAGATCATATTACAACTTTCAATCCATCACTACTGTCAACGAGCGCTACCACCATCTTCTCTCAACTAACCCACTCGATGTTTAACTGCACCCATGAATCCCGCTTGCCCTCTTCCTCAACTCACAATGTGCACCGTCTATAAATCCCACAAGCCAACGATAGAGAAGGTCCCTAGCAACAAAAAAGAAATCCATATATACACTTCGTCAAAATACCAAATCCCCCACGCTTACATAAAGCAACCAATCACCTATAGAAAATCCTCATTTAAGTGGTACACTGATTTATTAAAATAAAATATGTAAGAGAGAGACGAGATACGTGACTGAAGTAATCACACAGAGTATGATTTGATTCTGAATGTGTAAGAAATAGAATCCTTCAATAAAGAAGCAATTTAATAAGAAAAATAACTTTGAAGATTATGAACCTACTTAAAATAGAATTCTTTGATATGTTGAAAGTAAGATAGTACCTCTCAAGATAGCTTAGTATATAGATGGGTTATTCTCAATAGGAATTAAGATAAAAAAAACTGAAATGCTAGGGGAAGGAAAGTCGGCAGTAGCCTAGTGAAAATAAAGCCTACAAACAAAGGAATTATATAGAGCTTAGTCTCTCAAAATGAAAGTTTTTTTTGTTGAGATTTAGTTCAGTCACAAAACAGATTATTTTGTACCGAATTTGAAAATCAAATATTTGTTGCAACTAACACAATCTCACCCTAGACTTAGCTGATCCTAAAAATCTGAAAAGAAAAGATGCATATATATGCGGACGCCTATAAAACATAGAGGGAAATATGAGCTTTGTGTCAATTATGCTAAGTCAGATGCTTCTAAAAAATATATTAAAAAAAGGATATAGAACGAAATGAAACCAGTCTGCAAATTCTAGCCTTAAGTTTGTAAAATGGTGGGTTATACAAAGTTAGGAATTGCACAGGTCAATCAAACAAATTCTTTTTTGCCCTCTAAAATTTGAGAAGTTTGCATCCCACCCCCTTTGCTCCATAATGCCATGATATTTATGGAACAACCCTAAAGTCGCAAAAATAATGAAATAACTCCAAACATTACGAACCAGTCCACCAAAAAGGCTGAAATTACAAAACAGTCCAAAATAAACGCTGAAATTACAAAACAGATCAAAATAAACGCTAAAATTACAATAAAGTTAAAGACTGAATTTACAATACAGTCCAAAATGAAGAGGGGGGTGCAAAAAAGTATCAGAGATTGCGATTAAGAAATATTATACCGGTAAACCAAATAGTGTGGCTCTCATGGCGCTCGTTAGCGCGCGATCTCAGCAGTGCTAACGTACGCCCCCGCAGTGATTTCAATGGGAAAAAAAAGAAAAATAGTGGGAAAAAGGTACTCAATATTGGATTGCGAGCTTCAAATTTGAGTCTAGCTCCTCCTTCTGGTCAATTTGATAGTAGTTTTGTTGAGGATGAGGATGATTCATCACCGGAGATAATGGGTTCAACTGGACCTAGGGGTGCAAAGAAGAAGAAGTCTATGGCGGATATCTTAGTCTCCTCCTCTCCTCTGGTAGATCCACTGAGTGGTGCTCAGGCGACTGGAGTTCAAACTCGGCATCTCTGTAAGTCCCCTCTCACTCAAAATGGAGCTAGTTGTTCTAGGGTTTCTTGGGCTGATGATGTTGAACTGGAGTATGAATCACCTAATTCTCCATTGTCCCAATCCCTGCAATCAAAAGTAATTGATACTTCTGTTACTGTTCCATTGGATACTGTGCGAAATTCAACTGTCAATCAGGGAAATCCTGTTAATATGTGATTATCACATTTTAATTACAAATTTATACCCTCATTACCTATTTTATATGAATAAATATCCTGCTAATAACTATTTTTATCTTAATTTGCAGGCTAATGGAGTATTATTGAATAAGAGCCCAAATAAAGATTATTTCAAGCCCAAAAGATCTCTAATGAAGCCCAGAATGCCTAAATCCAAAGCCTACGACTAAGTTTAGAAGCAAAATCTCAACACACATTACTTTCTTGGTCAGAATTATTAATAACTTGGCTTACAATTGAGAATCAAATCAAATATGGAAAAAATAAAGTCAAATTCGTGCTCAGGATGGTCAACCGCAAAGAAAAGGCGATATCTCTCAATCCGGGAAGCAGAATTCAACATATTATATATGAAAATCGCCTATCTCGACGAGACGGAGCCATCCAAATTACCAGATTCTCAAAATTTCATCAGCAGCAGCGGGTTATGATAGAAATCCGAATTTAAGTGATATATATTCAATTATTTGAAGGCCAAGTTAAATTCTAAGAAGCCCAAGAGTATTTAAGAGAAGCCCAAGAGTCTTAAAGGAATTAAATACAAAAGAAATAGAGCCCACAAAGCCCATCACTCAAGGATTAAATCAATGGTCTAGATTATTTAGAGAGATCCTATGGCTATGAGGGTTGTTTAGGGGCTAACCTAAATCCTATGGTTATGAGTGTTACTTGGGGGCCAAGGCAAATCCAAAGATTGTAAGAGATTCTTGTTATCTATAAATAGAGGGGTAGAGTGAGGGTTTGAGATTGTGAAATATTTTATAAAAACTCCATTTGGAGAGAAGGGTTACTCTTAATTGAGAAGACCTTCCAAAAATTATAACTTTTGTTACACAATAAATGAAATTTTTCACTCCTTCAATTTCCTTTCTCTTCTTCTAATCCAAGGACCAAAAGGAGGATTAGATTAAGATCAGGAGTTGTTGGTTTCTATTTTATTTCTTTTTCATTTTCTTTCTTGTTCATTTAATTGCTTTGTAGCTTAGATTTATTTTCATGCAATTTAATTTCATGCAATTTACTTTCATGCAATTTACTTTCATGCAATGTATTTAATTCTTGTATTTACTTTCTAGAATAGATTTTTTCTTTTCTTTAATTCACCTTGAGGCTAGAACCCTCTAGAGAATTACCCCTTTTCTAAGTGTGGAGCTAATACTTGTGGGATCCCTAGAGATTGTTTGAAACTAGCTAACAAATCCAACTCATTCATGTGAGATTGAGATAAGCTAAGTGGATCTACTCTAGATTCCTCATATCTTTAACTAATCCTCCATACTTTACATTCTTGATTTTGTACTTATCCTTGTTTTTCATTTGTTTATTTTTCTTTAATTGTCTTTCTCCTCTCTTGATTTCATTGATTTTTACTTCTCTCTCAATCTCATATTCCCTCCATGTGCATATAATCTCAAACCTAGTTTTGTTATTATGTGCATATAACCACAACCACATTCTCAACTTTATTTTCTCCTCTTTTGCACATAATCCACAACCACTCTCTCTAGCCTCTTCACCACCACTTTCACCATTTTCTCACTTTCATTTTATTTGAATAACTCCTAATTGTCATGCGCATAAGTTGAGAACCAAAACTTAAACAAAACTCTTCCTACTTCCCGTTCCTCGTGGGATCGATAATCTTAAATACTATAACTTGATAAAGGTTGTATACTTGCAACTAAGGTAATCACTCAAAATTTTCCCATCAATATGGAAACTGAAACCAACAAGAGGGACTCAGATTTCCCCCCATTGGTTTCCTCTCCAGAGCTTCGGGTCCCTAACCAAGACCGTAGTGTTAGCAAAAGTTGGGTTAGTTTCTTCTCTGATAATAGGAAATCAGGTGTTGGATTAGACCTGAACTATATACCTATGGAAACCCATGATTCGGTTGTTTTTAATGAAGAAGAATGGAATGAAGGCAGCTCCCTATGGCAACATTCTCTAATTGGACAAGTATTAGCACTGAATGTTAAATTCAAGTATAAGGAAAGTTTTGTGCTGAAAGTATGGGCTCAGCTAGCTATTCCAGAAATTTGCCTTCTTAAATCTGGTTTGTTTCTCTTTAAATTCAAAAACAAAGATGACATGGATGAAATCTTAAGCAATGGACCTTGGTTTTTTCGGTTCCAGACCACTATTACTAAAGCCATGGTCAATTGGGGAGGATATTGAGAAGATAAATGTATACACCTACCCTATGTGGATCCAGCTACCTGAGTTAAGGCTAAACTTATGGAACGCCAAGGGTATTATTAAAATTGCAAGTGCCGTTGGTCGCCCTATTGCTACTGACAAGCTTACAGCTAATAGACAGAGACTTGCCTATGCTAGAGTTTTAATTGAAGTTAAACTGCCCTCTTCACTTCCTGATCAAATTCCAATACAGGGTCCAAATGGCAAAAAAGACAAGCAAAAAGTGATTTATGAATTGAAACCTAGGTGGTGTGATTATTGTCAGAATGTGGGACATGATACTACATACTGTAAAAGACAACCTAGGATACAGAGATGGGTGCCCAAACAAAAGAATAATAGTGCTGAGCAGGGTCCTATTATGGCTAAACAATCGCAGGCATCAGGTCAAAAGCAAGCTGATACAGGAGACATGTTAGTGACTGAAGTGTAGGAAAATGTGGCTTCATGTGCTTCAAATTCAGGTGAGAAGACAGTGGCTGCTGTGCAGGAAAATGTAGATTCACATTCATCAGGTCAAAGACAAGCTGTTATAGTTGAGAAGTCAGTGGTTGTATTGCAGAAGAAGAATATGGTATCTCATCCACAAGGTTCAGGTCAAGTAATAAATCTCTCAGCAGAACAAGTGCATGTCCCTACAATTGGAAGTGCTCCAAAGGCACCAAACCAAGGGACAAACCAAGTTGCTAAACTTTGTAGACATCAAGACTCTGTGCATGTTGTGCATGCTCAGCCAACTATAACTGAAATCTCTACAGTATTGCAGGAGGATAACTCTTGGTAGCAGGTTCAAAGGAACAAATCAAAACATTCTGCTAGATCTATCTCTCCTCTGGAACATATGTTTAGTGGAATTGATCCCTCTACTATAGATAGAGGGGGTTTTCAATAAATGAACCTTACCTTCTGGAATGTTAGGGGACTAAACAAGTCCTCTAAACATCATTTGGTTAAGTGCCATATTATGCAATACCACCTCCTATTCATTGCACTTCTGGAAACAAAAATAAAAGAAATAAATTTGCTTATCATTGCAAAAAAAAAAGCAAAGAATTGGAAATGGTTCTCAAATGATAGAAATCATGGAAAAACTAGAATTATGCTTTTATGGGATCCTAACATTCTAGATTTGCAGATTATTTTAGACTCTACCCAGCACATAACCAGTTCAGTTAAATCTCTGGATGGACAGATCAACTGTGTTATCTCTTCAGTTTATGGCCACAATCAACCTGAAGCAAGGAAAGATCTTTGGACTAATCTCTCTCGGGTGCAGCAATCAATTGGCAATGTGCCTTGGCTAATTTGTGGTGATTTTAATACAATGATAAGTAATGAGGAAAAACTCGGGGGTTCAAAGCTTTCAGACACAGATACAAAGGACTTCTGCCAATTTATTGAAGACTGCAATCTCCACCACCTGAAAACTTTGAGTAGCTTCTATACTTGGCAAGCAGGACTCGGATACTAGAGTTTGGAGTCGTTTAGACAGAGGCTTGGTTAATGACTTCTGGATTCAAACATATAACTCTAGCCATGTGGAATATCTTCTACCAAACTTTTCAGATCACTCCTCAGGCCTGGTTTCTATCTATGAAGATTGTACACAAGGCAAAAAGCCATTTAAATTCTTTAAAATGTGGACTAATCATGCTAGTTATCTCCCCACTATATCTACAATCTGGAAAACTCCTATTATGGGGTATACTATGTTCTCAGTTAGTTCTAAGCTAAAGATGTTGAGAGATGCTCTGAAGAATCTGAACAACAAGCACTTCTACAATATTAGTGAACAAGTCCATAGAGCCAAACTTGCACTGGAGGTTAGTCAAACCAACTTACGAATGATCCCCTAAATGCAAGTCTCATCATCAAAGAAAGGGAATGCACCTCTACCTACAACAAGTTATTAGATTGTGAGCTATCTTACCTCAAGCAGAAAGCAAGAATATCTTGGAGTATTAAAGGGATAGGTGTACCAACCACTTTCATTAATTCATCAAAGCAATGAGACACCATAACAGAGTGATGGTGCTTTACAATAGCATGGGACAAAGGCTCACAGAAGGAGATGAGATTGTTAATGAACTAATCTCCTTTTACAAAAGTCTAATGGGAACTGCTATACCCACAAAGCCACCAAATAAGAGTATCATGAAGAATGGGCCCTGTCTTAATGAAGCTCAAGCCGAAGTCTTTAGCTCCAGTCTCAAATGAAGAAATCGAGCGTGGTGTTTTCCATGGTCGACGATCGATGGGAAATAAATGATTACCTCCTAAATTGCAAGTATACAACCTTTATCAAGTTATAGTATAAAAGATTATCGATCCCACGAGGAACGGAAGTAGGAAGAGTTTTGTTCAAGTTTTGGTTCTCATATTATGCAATACCACCTCCTATTCATTGCACTTCTGGAAACAAAAATAAAAGAAATAAATTTGCTTATCATTGCAAAAAAGCAAAGAATTGGAAATGGTTCTCAAATGATAGAAATCATGGAAAAACTAGAATTATGCTTTTATGGGATCCTAACATTCTAGATTTGCAGATTATTTTAGACTCTACCCAAAGACATAACCAGCCTGTTAAATCTTCGATGGACGATCAACTGTTATCTCTTCAGCTTTATGGCCACAATCAACTGAAGCAAGGAAAGATCTTTGGACTAATCTCTCTGCAAAGAATCAATTGGCAATGTGCCTTGGCTAATTTGTGGTGATTTTAATACAATGATAAGTAATGAGGAAAAACTCGGGGTTCAAAGCTTTGGAACCACAGATACAAAGGACTTCGCCAATTTATTGAAGACCGCAATCTCCACCACCAAAACTTTGAGTAGCTTCTATACTTGGCAAGGTGACTCTGATACTAGAGTTTGGAGTCGTTTAGACAGAGGCTTGGTTAATGACTGATTCAAACATATAACTCTAGCCATGTGGAATATCTTCTACCAAACTTTTCAGATCACTCCTCGTGCCCGGTTTCTATCTATGAAGATTGTACACAAGGCAAAAAGCCATTTAAATTCTTTAAAATGTGGACTAATCATGCTAGTTATCTCCCCACTATATCTACAATCTGGAAAACTCCTATTATGGGGTATACTATGTTCTCAGTTAGTTCTAAGCTAAAGATGTTGAGAGATGCTCTGAAGAATCTGAACAACAAGCACTTCTACAATATTAGTGAACAAGTCCATAGAGCCAAACTTGCACTGGAGGTTAGTCAAACCAACTTACGAATGATCCCCTAAATGCAAGTCTCATCATCAAAGAAAGGGAATGCACCTCTACCTACAACAAGTTATTAGATTGTGAGCTATCTTACCTCAAGCAGAAAGCAAGAATATCTTGGAGTATTAAAGGGGATAGGTGTACCAACCACTTTCATTAATTCATCAAAGCTAACAGACACCATAACAGAGTGATGGTGCTTTACAATAGCATGGGACAAAGGCTCACAGAAGGAGATGAGATTGTTAATGAACTAATCTCCTTTTACAAAAGTCTAATGGGAACTGCTATACCCACAAAGCCACCAAATAAGAGTATCATGAAGAATGGGCCCTGTCTTAATGAAGCTCAAGCCAGAAGTCTTTTAGCTCCAGTCTCAAATGAAGAAATCAGAGCAGTGGTGTTTTCCATGGCTGACGACTGATGGGAAATAAATGATTACCTCCTAAATTGCAAGTATACAACCTTTATCAAGTTATAGTATAAAAGATTATCGATCCCACGAGGAACGGGAAGTAGGAAGAGTTTTGTTCAAGTTTTGGTTCTCAAATTATGCGCGTGACAATTAGGAGTTTATTCAAATAAAATAAAAGTGAGAGAATGGTGAAAGTGGTGGTGAAGAGGTAAGAGAGGGTGGATTGTGGATTATGTGCAAAAGAGGAGAAATTAAAGTTGGGAATGTGGTTGTGGTTATATGCACATAATAACAAAACTAGGTTTGAGATTATATGCACATGGAGGGAATATGAGATTGAGAGAAAATAAGTGCAAAATAAAAGAAAGCAAGATTGAGAGAGAGGAGAGAGTAAAGGAAAATCAAAATCAAGAATAAAGGAAAATAACAAACAAATGAAAAACAAGGATAAGTGCAAAATCAAGAATGTAAAGTATGGAGGATTAGTTAAAGATATGAGGAATCTAGAGTAGATCCACTTAGCTTATCTCAATCTCACGAGAGTGAGTTGGATTTGTTAGCTAGTTTCAAACAATCTCTAGGATCCCACAAATATTAGCTCCACACTTAGAAAAGGGTAATTCCCAAGAGGGTTCTAGCCTCAAGGTGAATTAAAGAAAAGAAAAATCTATTCTAGAAAGTAAATACAAGAATTAAATACATTGCATGAAAGTAAATTGCATGAAATTAAATTGCATGAAAGTAAATCTAAGCTACAAAGCAATAAATGAACAAGAAAGAAAATGAAAAAGAAATAAAATAGAAACCAACAACTCGATCTTAATCTAATCCTCCTTTGGTCCTTGGATTAGAAGAAGAGAAAGGAAATTGAAGGTGAAAATTTTATTTATTGTGTAACAAAGTTACAATTTTGGAAGGTCTCCTCAATTAAGAGTAACCCTCCTCCAAATGGAGTTTTACAAAATATTTCACACTCAAAACCCTCACCTTCACCCCTATTTATAGCCCAACGGAGTTGATGTGAACCATTGGATCAAACCTAGCCAAAAGGAAGAGAAATCCACCATTAATTGAATCTGTTGCAAACCGATCGGTTGGTCGATCGGTTAGCTAACCGTTAGCCAACCGGTTAATAACCGATTGGTTCCCAACCGAATTTGTCTTTTCTTGATTTTTCTTCACGAATTTTTCTTGGATCAATTTGGTATCTTGGGCCTTTGTTTGTCTTCGATTTGGGCTTCAAATATTGGTAGAAATTCGAGAATTTGAGTCATTTGGGCTTTTATTCATTATTTCTTTATTAGCCGCAAAATAAGATAAAAATGATTATTAGTAATATCGTTATTCATATAACATAGGTAATAAGGGTATAAAATGTAATTAAAATGTGATAATCAAATACCCCACACCTAAACTTTTGCTAGTCCTCTAGCAAAGAAAATAAAAAGAAAACCTAACTCACTTTCGCAGAATCGCGGTTGTATTTAGCGATACAACAAGCCTTTAAACCCCTAGGTTACCCTAGTGGACGAAGTTGTAGTCTCGTGAGGGTTTGCGTGAATATACCCACAAAATTCAATCAACTTGCCAATTTAAAGAAGTTAATAAAATAATTAATTTATTTGATATATTCAAACATTCCAATTGAAGTTGGTTAATACTCAAGAAAGCGCTTTTATCATAACTCCAATGTAATTTTCTTAAGAAAATCCTTCCATTATAGTAATACAAAAATCAAGTTTAACCCAAAAATATTTTAATTTAAAAGTCTTGAAAGGAACATGCTAACTCTTTGTTTTAAACAAACTTCAAGTCTTTTGATCCATTTAAAATTTTCAAGAACATATACAAATATAACTATATATAAAAACATAGTTTTTTTTTTGAATTCTTTATTTCTTGGTGGTTTTGTTCTTTTAATCTGCTTTCTAAGTGACCATTTAGCGAAGTTTTGAGCCAATGAATCCCAACCCATTGGGCTTAGGTCATTAAGCATAAAAATACTCCTGCTTAATTACTCACCAACTTAGGCTTGGTAAAATAGAACCACCAAAGATTTTACACTCTTTTTCTTGTTAAGTTAGTATAATATATATGTGTATATGTATATATATTCAAAAATATTTGGATCAAGACAACTTGAAAAATTATTTTCAACTCTAAGTTAGGCATGCAAAAATTTCATTACTTTTAAAAAATCTAAGTTAAAACTCAAGTGAAGTATACTATTTTGAAAATCATTTCTTAAAAAAATTATTTGAGTTGTCATAAAAGGTAAACTTGAGTATAGAACTAACTAAGGATTAGAATACTTAATTCTATCAAATAGATCAATTATTAATCAACTCTATTAAGTTGGCAAGTGACTTTTTTTTTTAAACTACAAACTAAGAAACAAAAGGGGATTACTAAAAGTAATAAAAACTACTAAAATACTAACTAAAAAAAAAATACTAAAAAAGCAAAGTGAAAAAGAAATACAGCTTAAAATTAGACTACTAGTTCCAAATACCACCACACCTAGACTTTGCATTGTCCTCAAGGTAAATACTACCATAAAGTCCAAAGCATCATAGTATATGAGTACATGCCATAATAAAAGTCTAATGCTAGAAAAGAAATACATAAGAACCTCCCTCATCGATCATCATCCCCATCATCGCCTCAGAGCTTCCATGTCCTCATCATCGTGTCCTTGCCGCCAATATCCTCCCCTCCTCTGGTGGCGGTGGTGGTGGTGGGGTGGGACCTGCGTGATGGAGGAGTAGAAGGAGGCGATAAAATGGAGGAGGTGCATCCCGGACGATCTCGTAAGGTCAAACGATGTAATTCACCGGGATGCAATCCTAGCATGATCCGACCAGACTGACTCGAAAAGATGGAATCCCGCCTCTAGAGTATAAAGGTGATCACCGAATGCAGGGTGTCCACTCGATGGTGCATCATGAGGTGGAGGAGGTGGTGCGGATGGGCCCGACTGAAGCCGGTGCACGGAAGAAGTAGCGACATCGGACTCCTTTCCTCTGGCGGCAATACTCTTCTTCACGGTGTCGCAGTCAAAGGCTCGCCGCCACTAGAGAATCTGTAGAATATCCGGGACACCTCGATTCACAAATCCGTGTGATAAGAAAGGGATAGACCAGGTTGTACCTTCACTGCATACCGCTCAAGTAGTCCCTAGCACTAGTCGCGGTACCTCCTAGCATCCTAAATATGACGTCAGCTACATTGAAGCGCTGACCAGTCGCAATCCAATACAGTAGGATGAGGTCGCGGGTGGTGATGGTGGAATATGAAGAGCTTGGGTATAAATCAAATTTCAGGAAGAGGTTCAGAAGAATGAACTCTTTCTTAAGTAGACCAGAGTTAAGTATCCCGCCCCTTGGTGCTGTAATAAAGAGATAATCCACCATCTGAGTGAAGCTCTCAGAACCTACCTCTAGCTCAGTATAAGTTCTGACAAAATCTGGGCACCCTCTAGGTGGCTTGGGGAGCTTTAAGATCTTTTGTATGAGTCTCTGTGATGGTAATCGAATTCCCTCGATAAGAACATGAGTCGTGTTTTCATCCGACCTATCCCACGAGGCATAGAACTCTCTCTACTATGGTGTGCCGCCGCGTTTCTCACCATAAGGGACTCAATTCCAACCATTCTGAAAATTTCAATTATGGGGTGGAAATCGAAAAGCTTGTTTGTGTTGAATCCTCTCTCGAAGTGGATCGGTAGAGAAGCAAAAGAGAGAGAGGATTCTGCAGTTCTTTGTCGCTACTGTAAGCCATTATCTTGAATGACAAGAGTATGATGTTAAATTAGTCAATGAGGTTGTAAATTTGCAAGAATTTTCAAGTTTTTAGGGTTCAATTTGCAAAAATCAGGTTTCTGGCCACCAATCGGTTGGCCAACCGATTGGTTCGTCGCTGAGGCGAATGATCGGTGGAATTTCTCCCCGATTCTTGTTACAACTATGTTTCAAATGGATTCAAACTCGTTTATTAACATTCCAGACAAGTTATCTCAACCAATTACACCCAAAAAAATAGAAAATTTCAGAAAATTTGAGAAGTTAGGGTTTCGGGTTTATACCTTCGATTTGGTGAGATTTGAGTGAAAATTTGTTGCAAGATCATCGCCGAGCGGACCCTAATCCCGTTAGCTTCACTTTAGAGTGAAAATCACCTAAAACCGACTTTGGAGAGAATTGAGAGAGAGATCGTTTTTCTCTTTTTTTTTCGTTTTCTAACTCCCAACCGGTTGGGGAACCGGTTGGGGGTTTTTAATTTTTTTTTTAATTAATTAATTAATTATTTATTTAATAGTGGGTTGGGCCTAATGGGCTGCAAAGAATTTTTTTGAAGGGCCTATATTAATGGGCCAAGAGAAAGAAGAGAAAGAAAAAAATGTTATATAGGCTATGTATTATGTACCTTTTACTTATACATATATAATTTTCTTTTTTTTCTTTTTTCTTTTTATTTTTTTAACTTAAATTTTTATTTATTTATTTTATTATTTTATTTATTTATTATTATTATTATTATTTTTAACTACATATAGTGTGGTTCATGAAGCACCAACACCTCCTCTTCTCGAGTGTAGAAAATTCTAAAATGGTTTTAACCGCTGACCATTAACCTTGAGAATATGACCATTTTAGGATTTTCTATCTCGATAGCCCCGTGAGAAAACTTGCTTAACAAAATACGGACCGGCCCATCTTGATCTCAATTTTCCAGAAAAAGATGTAATCTTGAGTTGTAGAGTAAAACTTTTTGTCCCTGTGAAGAGCTTGGGTATAAATCAAATTTCGTGAAGAGGTTCGAAGAATGAACTCTTTCTTAAGTAGACCGAGTTAAGTATCCCGCCCTTGGTGTCAGAATAAAGAGATAATCCACCATCCGAGTGAAGCTCTCGTAACCTACCTCTAGCTCAAGATAAGTTCTCGACAAAACTGGGCACCCTCTAGGTGGCTTGGGAGCTTTAAGATCTTTTGTATGAGTCTCTGTGATGGTAATCGAATTCCCCGATAAGAACATGAGTCAGGTTTTCATCCGACCTATCCCACGAGGCATAGAACTCTCGACTATGGTGGTGTTGGCGTCAGTTTCCTCACCATAAGGGACTCAATTCCAACCATTCTCAAAATTTCAATTATGGGGTGGAAATCGAAAAGCTTGTTTGTGTTGAATCCTCTCTCAAGTGGATCGGTAGAGAAGCAAAGAGAGAGAGGATTCTGCAGTTCTTTGTCGCTACTGTAAGCCATTATCTTGAATGACAAGAGTATGATGTTAAATTAGTCAATGAGGTTGTAAATTTGCAAGAATTTTCAAGTTTTAGGGTTCAATTTGCAAAAATCGGTTTCGCCACCAATCGGTTGGCCAACCGATTGGTTCGTCGCTGAGGCGAATGATCGGTGGAATTTCTCCCCGATTCTTGTTACAACTATGTTTCAAATGGATTCAAACTCGTTTATTAACATTCCGCATAAGTTATCTCAACCAATTACACCCAAAAATAGAAAATTTCGTAAAATTTGAGAAGTTAGGGTTTCGGTTTATACCTTCGATTTGGTGAGATTTGAGTGAAAATTTGTTGCAAGATCATCGTCGAGCGGACCCTAATCCCGTTAGCTTCACTTTAGAGTGAAAAATCGACGAAAAAAACCGACTTTGGAGAGAATTGGAGAGAGAGAGATCGTTTTTTTTCTTTTTTCAATCAAAAAGGGAACCTCTTTAATTGGTTTTAATTTTTTAATTAATTAATTAATTATTTTATTTAATAGTGGGTTGGGCCTAATGGGCTGCAAAGAATTTTTTTGAAGGGCCTATATTAATGGGCCAAGAGAAAGAAGAGAAAGAAAAAAATGTTATATAGGCTATGTATTATGTACCCTTTTACTTATACATATATAATTTTTTTTTTTTTCTTTTTTTTTTTTTTTTTAACTTAAATTTTTATTTATTTATTTTATTATTTTATTTATTATTATTATTATTATTATTTTTAACTACATATAGTGTGGTTCATGAAGCACCAACACCTCCTCTTCTCGAGTGTAGAAAATTCTAAAATGGTTTTAACCGCTGACCATTAACCTTGAGAATATGACCATTTTAGGATTTTCTATCTCGATAGCCCCGTGAGAAAACTTGCTTAACAAAATACGGACCGGCCCATCTTGATCTCAATTTTCCAGAAAAAGATGTAATCTTGAGTTGTAGAGTAAAACTTTTGTCCCGTGTGAAGTTCTTCCGTAAAATTGAATTATCGTGAAAAATCTTGGTTTTTCTTTGTAAATTTTGAGTTTATATATGCATCAAGCCAATTTCTTCTAACTCATTCAATTGGAGAATTCTTATTTTTCCCGCCGAAGTCTAAATCAAGATTCAACTGCTTAATAGCCCACATCGCCGGTGTTCTAGCTCAACTGTAAATGACAAGCTTTTCCAAACACAAGTCTCAGACGGTGACATCTCCAAATTTGTCTTGAATGTCAGACGGTATGCCCATAGAGCCACATAATTTAACGGACCAATCTTTTCTCGTTATGATTAACGGTTTTCTAAGATTTGTTTGATTTGTCTGCTTGTGACCTCTACTTGACCACCGGTTTGGGGTGATAAGGAGTCGATAATTTGTGTGTGATCGAATATTTCCTCATTAAAGCCTCAAAAGAACGGTTACAAAAGTGTGTACCGTTGTCGCTAATGATTGCTCGGGCATTCCAAACGGGCAAAAACATTCTCCTTCGAAACTTGACAACAACCTTGTTGTCATTAGTCTTGCAAGCAACCGCTTCAACCCATTTTGACATGTATTCTACGGCTACTAGAATGTAGATATTTCCAAAAGAATTTGGAATGGTCCCATGAAATCGATCCCCACAAATCAAAGAGTTCAACAGCTTAAGATGGGTTGTAGGGGCATCATATTTCTTCTAGTAATTTTTCCTAAGAGTTGACAACGACATGTGTTTTGCAAAACTCATAAGAATCTTTGAACAGTTGGCCAATATAGCCCACACCGAGAATTTTCTCACTGTTTTCTCGCCAAAGTGGCCCCACAAGCTTGTTCGTGACAAAATGACGTAACACTCCTAATTTCTTCACTTGGAATGCACCTCCTAAAGATCTGATCAGGACAATACTTGAACAGATACGGATCATCCCAGGAGAAGTATCTTGCCTGGGAAAGAAATCGGGATCTATCCTGTTTAGACCAATGAGAAGGGATCTGTTTCGTGACTAAGTAGTTTACAATATCAGCAAACCACGGAACAGATTGGACTTGTAGGAGTTGTTCATCTGGGAAATGTTCATTGATTGGAATTCACCAAAGTGAAAAAAAATGAAAATAAAAAAATGAAAAGATTTTTATTTTTACATCCTTTTTAGTTGCTTTTAATTCCTAGGGTTGCATTTGCATATAATAGTAGGAATTCACCAAAGTGATTTGCGCATCTTGATTTGGCACACACTTGAAAATATTTTTAAGGGCAAAACCCATTAATCAAGATAAGGTGAGGGATTTCATCATCCTTTCCTTAGCCCACAAATCACTAATTCCTCACTACACAACCCAAGCCTTTTTAAAACTTATTAGACGTTGGCCCCTAAGGATTCGAGCTCATTAAGGAACAAGAAATCCTTAAGTGAACCGGTCCAAGTTTATTTGGATTAATTGGTGTCTAAAGCAAGGTTTAGGGGTTGCGTAAGGCGCTCCACAAGGAAAGAGGTACTTAATTGATCTTTGATCTCCCTCTAGTACTATCCTTACCTGGCTAATTACCTAAGTAAACTTTGATCTTTTCATTAAGGGAATTTTTGGTTAGGAGCTGGTCTAAGTCAAGTTTAGGCTTAACCCTAGAGTTAGGGTGATTGAAAAGTGATTGCCTTGATTTGATTTTTTTTTTTTTTAGTTTTTTTTTTCTTATTTTTTCCCCCTTTCTCATCATCATCTTTTTAGTCTTTTAGTTTTCTTTTTCTTATAAAAAAAAAAACTAACTTGTGTTTTTCTTAAAAATTTAAAATAAAAAAAAAGAGAGAATTGATTTTGGTGTATGCAAGTTTGGATTAGGGATAATACCAATCGCTTAATCTTTTTCGAACCAATTTTTGAAGAAATGGCTAATCTTAATCCACCCATTCTTCAAGATGTGTGTTATCCAACTAGGAATGCAATCCCCTCTTGCATTAAGCTCCCCGATGTCAATGGAACTAATTTTGAGCTTCGACCGCATTTCATAAACATGCTTCCAAAATTCTTAGGAGTAGAATCAAGACGATATATTTTATCTCTAATTTGAAGAAGTTTGCCTTATGATTAAAATGAAGGACTTATCTGAGGATGCGATCAAGCTTCGATTTATTCCTTTTGCTCTTAAGGACAAAGCCAAGAAATGGCTGTATAGCTTACCCACAGATTCTATCTCAACTTGGGGTGAATTTGTCACCGTTTTTCTGAAAATTTTTTTCCCTATCCACAAAACTGTTAAGCTTAGAAACAGCATCATGAATTTTAAAATTGTCCCGGGAGAACCTTTTTGAAAGTATTTCGACAAATTCAAAGATCTTCTTATCCAATGTCCTCATCATGGTCTTGAAAAGTGGCGATTATGCCAAATCATTTATGAAGGATTGGATTATTCTTCAAAAACTTCCTTAGAGTCAATGTGTCAAGGGGATTTCATGAAGAAAAATGCCGATGAAGCTTGGGACTTTTTAGAGAATTTATCCGAGAAAACTATGCAGTGGGAACACTGTGATTCATCAGTTACCCAATCCAATTCTAGAGGTCCTTCCTTAGAGTCAAACATAGCCTCCAAGCTAAGATGGCTACAATTCTACGCAGTTAGAAACTTTAGAAACCAAAGAACGAGCTCCGGCCAAATCAATCAAGTTTCGCCTCAGTTGTCATAATCTGCTTTCTACGACCCATGCTTGAGCAATGTCCACTCTTAGGAAATACTCAATCTCTAGAATGATGAATGTCGTGATTCCAAAGATCCGACATGATCCATTTTCTCCAACCTATAATCCGGGTTGGAGAAATCATCCTAATTTTGCATGGAATCGTGGTAACTGTGAAATCAAAATTTTGAATGTCGTTTCTAAGCTTGACCGCTTTGTGGATAGGAAAGAATTTTTCGAAAAACTTTTACAAATTCACCCTGTGTTGAGATGGAATCGTGGGCAAGCTATCTGATCATTTTTGATTTGTCCTTAAGGGCAAATGGAATAAATCGAGTTTGCTCGCATCTTCGCTAAGTCCCTCATCTTAATCATGAGGCAAACTTCTTCAAATTCGAGATAAAGATGTATGCCTTCAGCTTTGACTCCTAAGAATTTGGGAAGCATGTTTATGAAATGCGGTCGGTTCAAAATTGGTTCCATTTACCTCGGGAGTTTTATGCAAGAGGGGATTGCATTTCTAGTGGGGTAACAAACATCTTGAAGAACAGTGGGTTGGTATTAGCCATTTCGCTTGGTTCAAGAGATGAATCAAAACGAATTAAACGATTAGTATTATCCCTAACCCAAGTTTGCATACACCAAAATCAAAATTTTTTATTTTTTTGAAAAAGGATAAGAGAAAAAGTTAAGAAGATGATGAGAAAAAAAATAAGGAAAAACTAACTAAAACAAATTAAGGCAATCACTTTTCAATCACCCTAACTCTAGGGTTAAGCCTAAACTTGACTTAGACCACTCCTAACCAAAAATTCCCTTAATGAAAAGATCAAAGTTTACTTGGGTAATTAGCCGTAAGGATAGTACTAGAGGGAGATCAAAGATCAATTAAGTACCTCTTTCCTTATGAGCTTTACGCAACCCCTAAACCTTGCTTTAGACACCAATTAATCCAAATAAACTTGGACCGGTTCACTTAAGAAATTATTGTTCCTTAATGAGCTCAATCCTTAGGGGCCAACGCCTAATCAAATTTTAAGAGGCTTGGGTAAGTATAGTGAGGAATTAGTGATTTTGGGCTAAGGAAAGGGTGATGAAATCCCTCACCTTATCTTGATTAATGGGTTTTGCCCTTAAAATATTTTCAAGTGTGCCAAATCAAGATGCTCAAATCACTTGGTGAATTCCTACTATTATATGAAATGCAACCCTAGAAATTAAAAGCAGCTAAAAAGGATGCAAAAATAATTTTTTTTATTTTTATTTTTATTATGGTCGACAATCAAAGAAATGAAGTTTATTAGGGTCGACAAGGGTAAAAATCTTTTATTTTTATTTATTTATTTTTTTTTCTAATTGTCTCTAATGTATATGAACTATCTAAAGGGTGGAATTGAAAATACTAGATAGAGAAGTTACCCACGCAAAAGCAATGCAAAGCCTCGTTGGAGGCAATTCTTCAATCTTGAATCTTCAACTCTTGATCTTCAAGCTCCAAGTTCCTACACAAAAGAAAACACACAAAATAAAAACCAAACTTAATGAAAATCCTACTTATGCACCGTTCCCCGGCAACGGCGCCAAAAAACTTGGCGGGTAAATTTTGAGTGATTACCTCCTAAATTGCAAGTATACAACCTTTATCAAGTTATAGTATAAAAGATTATCGATCCCACGAGGAACGGGAAGTAGGAAGAGTTTTGTTCAAGTTTTGGTTCTCAAATTATGCGCGTGACAATTAGGAGTTTATTCAAATAAAATAAAAGTGAGAGAATGGTGAAAGTGGTGGTGAAGAGGTAAGAGAGGGTGGATTGTGGATTATGTGCAAAAGAGGAGAAATTAAAGTTGGGAATGTGGTTGTGGTTATATGCACATAATAACAAAACTAGGTTTGAGATTATATGCACATGGAGGGAATATGAGATTGAGAGAAAATAAGTGCAAAATAAAAGAAAGCAAGATTGAGAGAGGAGAGAGTAAAGGAAAATCAAAATCAAGAATAAAGGAAAATAACAAACAAATGAAAAACAAGGATAAGTGCAAAATCAAGAATGTAAAGTATGGAGGATTAGTTAAAGATATGAGGAATCTAGAGTAGATCCACTTAGCTTATCTCAATCTCACGAGAGTGAGTTGGATTTGTTAGCTAGTTTCAAACAATCTCTAGGGATCCCACAAATATTAGCTCCACACTTAGAAAAGGGTAATTCCCAAGAGGGTTCTAGCCTCAAGGTGAATTAAAGAAAAGAAAAATCTATTCTAGAAAGTAAATACAAGAATTAAATACATTGCATGAAAGTAAATTGCATGAAAGTAAATTGCATGAAATTAAATTGCATGAAAGTAAATCTAAGCTACAAAGCAATAAATGAACAAGAAAGAAAATGAAAAAGAAATAAAATAGAAACCAACAACTCCTGATCTTAATCTAATCCTCCTTTTGGTCCTTGGATTAGAAGAAGAGAAAGGAAATTGAAGGGGTGAAAAATTTTATTTATTGTGTAACAAAAGTTATAATTTTGGAAGGTCTCCTCAATTAAGAGTAACCCTCCTCTCCAAATGGAGTTTTTACAAAATATTTCACACTCAAAACCCTCAGCCTTCACCCCTATTTATAGCCCAACGGAGTTGATGTGAACCATTGGATCAAACCTAGCCAAAAAGGAAGAGAAATCCACCATTAATTCGAATTGCAAACCGATCGGTTGGTCGATCGGTTAGCCAACCGTTAGTAACCGTTGGCCAACCGGTTGGTCAACCGATTGGTTCCCAACCGAATTTGTCTTCTTGATTTTTCTTCACGAATTTCTCTTGGATCAATTTGGTATCTTGGGCCTTTGTTTGTCTTCAGATTTGGGCTTCAAATATTGGTAGAAATTCAGAGAATTTGAGTCATTTGGGCTTTTATTCATTATTTCTTTATTAGCCTGCAAAATAAGATAAAAATGATTATTAGTAATATCGTTATTCATATAACATAGGTAATAAGGGTATAAAAATGTAATTAAAATGTGATAATCAACGACAAAGCTCCGGGGCCAGACAGATTCAGTGCCTCCTTCTACAAATCAGCTTGGGACATAGTTGGAGATGAAATCTCTCTAGCTATTATGGAGTTCTTCAAAACAGGCAAGCTGTTAGGTATGATTAACTCCACTTCTTTAACCTTAATCCCCAAAGTGCAATGCCCTAAAAGCCCCTCTGATTTTAGACCTATAGCATGCTGCAACTGCCTGTATAAATTCATTATAAAAATCCTTGCAAATAGGATTCAATCTGTCATGGGTTTCCTAGTTAGTGATGCACAGAATGCTTTTGTGAAGGGCAGACTTATCATCAATAACACTTTACTTGCCCATGAATTGGTAAAAAGCTATGGTAGGAAGCATCTCTCTCCCAGGGTAATGATCAACATAGACATCAGAAAAGCCTTCGACACTATTAGCTGGGGTTTTCTTAATGACATGCTTCAAGGCTTAGGTTTCCCCAATATGATGACTAAATGGATAATGACTTGTATTTCCTCCCCTAAGTACTCAATTTCTTTCAATGGCTCTTTGCATGGATATTTTAAAGTGAGAGGGGGCTTCGACAGGGAGATCCCCTCTCCCCTTACTTGTTTGTCTTGGGGATGGAATGCATGTCAGTGCAAGAGCAGGAGACTCGTGGTTGTGGAAACAGATGATCAAAATCAGAGACAAAGCAATTGCTGACAGCGGTGGGATTGATAACCTGAAACAACTACTACACTCATGCTACAAGAATTCCAAATTAAAACTCTCAGAATTGTACACTTCTATCTCACCTGGAGCTGTCAATGTGTCATGGCACGACACAGTTTGGGAGAACATGAACTACCCAAAGCAGTCCTTCATTCTATGGCTGGTGGTTCAAGATCGACTCCTAACACAAAATATTCTTTTAAGGAGAGGAGTTATCCAAAATAATATCTGTTGCCTATGCTCTACCCCATCCCTAGAAAACATAAACCACCTATTCTTTGAATGCTATTTTTCAATGAAGGTCTGGAATAATATCATGGATTGGCTTCGGATGAAATGGAGAACCTGTGATTGGAATTTTCTGCTTAACTGGTACACTACCAGGCAAAGAGGGAAGGGATTAAGGAATAAAGCTATGAGGTTGGCATTATCATCAGCGGTGTATAATATATGGTGTGAGCGCAATACAATAATCTTCCAAAAGAAAGCTAGAAGCTCAGACCAGGTTGTCAAAAGCATCAAAATTGAAGTCTTAACAATTTTGCTCAACAGTCCCCTTCCACCTGGGAACAAAGAATGGATTTACTCTTTGTAATAGCTTGAGACTGTATATAGGACTAATTTTTCCTTGTGAGTTTTGTTTTAGTTATCTCAGTTAAACTGGGAACTTTGATGTACATATAACATTGCATATTGGTAAATGAATAAAAATCTTTCATTGACCAAAAAAATACAGTCCAAAACAAATGCTAAAATTACAAAACAATCCAAAAATAATATTGAATTATAAAGCAGTCCAAAGTAAGTGCTGAAATTACAAATAGTTCAAAACTGTGAAATATTATGAGGAAGAAGAAAGATGGCCGAAGGATTTAGGGTTCGGCATACCCTAGCACAAGCCGAGATTTATATATATATATATGAGATATTGTACAATTTACATATAGACCCCTTATTACAATTACAGTTGTACTATTACCCCCCTCAATCTGGGCGGGGTGGAAAACAAACGGACAGATTGTGCTTTAAGAAAAGAAATCTCTGAGAAGATAAGCCCTTAGTAAAAATGTCTGCAAGTTGAAGCTGTGTGGGAACATAACGAACAACCAAATCACCATGAGCGACTCGTTCCTGAACAAAATGATAATCAACCTTGATATGCTTGCTACGATCATGTAAAACAGGATTGGCCGTGATATAGGTTGCACTAATATTGTCACAGAACAGGGTCACTGGGTGACGAAGTACAATCCCAAGCTCAACCAAAATGTGTCGAATCCACAATGTTTTGGCGATTGTGTATGCAAGGGCACGATATTCAGCCTCCGTCGAGGACTTGGACACTGTAGGTTGTTTCTTGGAGCGCCAAGAGATGAGATTAGGGCCAAAAAACACCACATAACTGGAGGTGGAGCGGGAGCTGTCAGGACAACCAGCCCTATCAGCATCAGAATAGGCAACGACAAGGGTCGGACCAGTAGCCTTGCGAAGAGAGAGACCATGATCGGCTGTGCCTTGCAAGTACCTGTAAACTCTTTTGACGGCAAGGAGGTGAGTGGTACGAGGAGCATGCATAAACTGAGACACAACATGAACAGCAAATGCAATGTCAGGCCTTGTAATTGTAAGATATTGTAAAGCACCAACCATGCTCCTATATATAGTGGGGTCTGCCAATAACTCACCATCAATAAGGGATAAAGTAGTCGTAGCCGCAATCGGGGTACGCAGGGGAGTTAGGGTATGAAGATGAAATTTATGTAAGAGGTCCTGAACGTATTTATGTTGGGATAAGAAAAGAATATCAGGTCTACGAGTGACATGAATGCCCAAAAAATAATGAATATCACCAAGGTCTTTCCTAGCAAATTGAGCCGACAATACGCAAATAAAACGATGAATAAGAGGAGTGGAACTGCCAGTAATAATGATGTCATCAACATATAAAAGAAGGATAATAAGTTCAGAACCTCAATGATGAACAAACATTGAGGAATCGGTTTTGCTACAGTGGAAAACCAAGCAATAGAAGAAAACTGCTAAATTGATGAAACCAAGCTCGAGGAATACCCAACCAAAATCGCTTTCATAAATCGCTTTATTAAGTTTGCAAACATGAGTTGATAAGTGCGGATGAACAAAACCCGGAGGTTGTTTCATGTACACCTCCTCAGTAAGAAGACAATGAAGAAAAGCATTTTTAACATCAAGTTGTTGAATACCCAACCAAAAGAAATAGCTAATGACAGGACAAGATGAATAGTGGTAGGTTTTACAACAGGGCTGAAAGTTTCATGAAAATCAATACCAGCTTGCTGATGAAAGCCTTGAGTAACCAAACGAGCTTTGTATCGCTCAATAGAACCATATGAATTATATTTTATCTTGTAAACCCACTTACAACCAACCAAATTTTTCTGTTCATCAAACGGAACCAATTGCCATGTGTTATTATTGATTAGTGCATTAAATTCTTCTGCCATAGCATTTTGCCAATTTATGTCTTTAGAAGCTTGTGTGAAATTGGATGGTTCAAAGGTAACAAGAGTTGTATGCAGAGACAATAGATGACGTGGTTTGACAATCCCTGATTTAGAACGAGTCTGCATAAAATGTGAACGAGTCGAAGCAACAACCATGTTGATCGGGTCGACGTGAGAACATGTGGAAGTGGAAATATGTGGCTCGTGTGTGAGAGGAGACACATCAGTCTCAGCCCCAGCCAAGACACACGGAACAGAAGCTCTAGGCTCGGCCACAGGTAGTGGCTAAGAAAAATCAGCCACGATGGCTGTTTGGTGCACCGCAGTAGGTGGTGGGTGCAAAATAGCAGCCCGGGGACTGAGGCAGCAGGCGAAAAACTGCCAGACTCAGCAAGAACTGACTGTGACGGGCATGGGGAGGACCGCGCATGCAGGGAACACATAGGGGAAGGTCGTGTTGAGTGAGAATCCACGTTAATCGATGTGATAGGGGACAACATAGCAGAACTGGGAGATGTCAAGGTGGTACGAGACTCCATAGAAGAAGTAGATGGGAACAAAGGTGACCTAGCGACAAACAACAGAGGAGAGGAGTCATGCGATGTGTTAGCAACAAGTGTGGAGTATGGAAAGATAGTCTCATGAAAACGAACATGACGACTAATATAGACACGACCCGTAATAGGATCAAGGCAACGATAACATTTATAATGAGGAGCATATCCTAAAAAGATACAACGTTTAGAACGAGGCCGAAATTTGTTGGTAACCTGAGCTAAAATATTTGGAAAACATTCACAACCAAAAGTGCGAAGAAAATCAGATGCAGGTTTATGTTTAAAAAGGCGTCGATATGGAGATATGCCATCTAAAAGGGGAGTAGGTAATCGATTAATCACAAAAATAGCTGTATATACAACATCAACCCAAAAATGAGATGACATGTTAGCATCAAGCAAAAAAGTACGTGCCATCTCAATAATATGTCGATGTTTGCGCTCGGCAACACCATTTTGTTGTGGTGTGTCGGGGCAAGACTTACGAAAATGAATCCTATGATCCAGAAAAAGTCGTTTAAAAGCGTTGTTATCAAACTCTTTACCACCATCACTCTGAAACATCCGAATTTTATGAGAAAACAAGTTTTCAACCAATTTTTTAAAGTGGCAAAAATGAGTAAAAACTTCTGATTTGAGTTTCATAGGATAGATCCAAGTATAGCGCGTGCAATCATCAGCAAAACAAACATAATATCGAAAACCCAAATTAGATGGAACAGGTGATTGCCAAACATCAGAATGAATTAAATATAATGGAGTACTATAGGATGCTCAATATTACAAAAAGGTAATCAATGCGATTTTCTAAGTTTACATGAAACGCAATTATTCTCAAAGTTTGATAGGGTCACAATGACCTTATTTGACCTAAGCTGATTAAAAACACGACTACCACAATGACCTAAGCGACGATGCCACGTATCTGCTATATCAGTCAGCGAAATGAGTGCCGGAGCAGAAACAGACGCAGTGGAAGAGTAAATGGGGTAGACACCATTTTTATTAGAACCCTGAAGAAGAACCTTCCCCGTGTTTTTGTCCTTAACATGCACAGAAGAGGAGTCAAAATTAACCACACAATTATTATCTTCACATAAGCATTTAACGGATATTAAATTGTGTTTTAATTTTGGAGCATGAAACACAGAAGTCAGATTAAGAGATTCAATAGAAGAATTTAATCGTACATTACCAATATTAGCAATAGGTAAAAGATTATCGTTTCCTACTAAAACTTTAGTTTGACAAGTATAAGGAGTTGAGAAAGATAATATACCTTCAAATGGTGTCATATGAGAAGACGCGGCTGAATTGGGATACCACAAGGCCTCATTAGCATCGCCATAAGACATAGCAGTGAAGGATGGAGCAGTGTGAAGAATTGACACAGAATTTTGAGTACCCCCTTGAGAGATAAAACGTGAACAAGATGGAGCGGTGTGACCTGGACTAAAATAAAGTTGACAAACAACTGTAGATGGACAAGAGCCCAATATCCCATTAGAAGCGGAGTTAGAAGCGAAATCTATAAAATCAGAAGGATTGGTGACAACAATATCGGAACAATTAAAGGAGAGGTTACCATTCGCATTCAGTTGTGGACCTCGTGTTTTTGCATGGAAGTTTTTGTAGGATCGCTGATCTATCACACTTAAACACTAGAGGGGGGGTGAATAGTATTTATAAAAAATTTATGCAAAATAGATTATAAATTACAAAATTAAATAACATCAAACACAGAAATTTAAACAATCACAAACACAGAGATTTTATACTGGTTCCACCACTCCGGTGTACATCCAGTCCCCAAGCAAATCCCGCTTGAGAGTTTCCATTATGATTTTGAAACAACTTACAAAATCAAAAATCAAACCTGACCAATTTGCAAGTCCCTGCAAATTGCAACAATCTCAAACTTGAGATCACAAACTCTCACACCAGAGAGCCTCCTTTTTGAACAAGTAATACAATTCCTATAAGCCTTGAAGTGTTGGTGAAGTGCAATGGTGGCTTAGGAATCTTTTGATCTCTTGAAAACTTTTTCAAAATCGAGAATTTTGAACTCTTGTTTTACACAAAAAACTCAATCTTATGTATATGAAAGTTCTTATTAAAATTCAAGTTAACACCTATATAGAGCCCTTTGAAAATTTGAATTTTAAACCATTAAAACGTTTCAAAATGGCTATTCAATGTTAGGTATTCAAATTTTGAAACCGCCGGTGTCAAGTCAGTAGTCGACTATACATGAAATTAGTCGACTACTCAAGATTAGTCGACTACTTTATGTATTAGTCGACTACTCAAGATTAGTCGACTACTCAAGATTAGTCGACTACTCAAGATTAGTCGACTACTCAAGATTAGTCGACTACTCAAGATTAGTCGACTACTTTATGTATTAGTCGACTACTCAAGATTAGTCGACTACTCAAGATTAGTCGACTACTTTATGTATTAGTCGACTACTCAAGATTAGTCGACTATACATGAAATTAGTCGACTACTCAAGATTAGTCGACTACTCAAGATTAGTCGACTACTCAAGATTAGTCGACTACTCAAGATTAGTCGACTATACATGAAATTAGTCGACTACTCAAGATTAGTCGACTATACATGAAATTAGTCGACTACTCAAGATTAGTCGACTACTCAAGATTAGTCGACTACTCAAGATTAGTCGACTATACATGAAATTAGTCGACTACTCAAGATTAGTCGACTATACATGAAATTAGTCGACTACTCAAGATTAGTCGACTACTCAAGATTAGTCGACTACTCAAGATTAGTCGACTACTCAAGATTAGTCGACTACTCAAGATTAGTCGACTATACATGAAATTAGTCGACTACTCTATGTTGAAACAGACTCTGAAAAACAATTTTATTGCTTAGTAGTCGACTATAATGTATATTAGTCGACTACTCAATCACGTAAAGTCTATAAAATTATTTTGAAGGTTAGTAGTCGACTACTTTATGTATTAGTCGACTACACCGTAAAATGACGTAAACTCAAGATTCTCGTTAAAACTATGATTAGTCGACTACTCAAGATTAGTCGACTATACCGTAAAAAACGTAAACTTATATTTTAACACACTAAGATGAATAGTGGAGCTATAATTGCTATTAGTCGACTACTAAAGACTTAAAATTATATAACTTATATATTTTTAGACTTATTCTTTAACTTTAACTTCTATTGATTAACAAAGGGGATTTCTTTTGTTAATCCACACATAAGCATGTGTTAGTGTGTTCTAAAGATATATATGTGTGTGCATGTGAGTGATCAAGGCTTGTACAATTGAATCTAAGCAAAGAAAGAGAAATGTACATTACAAAGAATATCTTCTTTACTTCTTTTGCCTTGACTCATCCAACACTTCACTTGTAATTATTTGATGTGAAGATGCATAAATATGTTAGTGCACAATAATATGAATAAATTGTTATCATCAAAACACTATCTTGAGAGATTTGATATTCAACATTCTCCCCCTTTTTGATGATGACAATCAATTTATGCATATGTAAGTATATATGAAATAAGATAGTTATGAACAATATATATACTTACTCCCCCTGCACATAAGCATTATCATATAGTGTTTCTCCCCCTTTGTCATCAACAAAAGCAATAACATAGCAAACCATAGTACGATTACATAAGCAAACCTCAAAGAGTTTTAAACCAACATAACATAGTTTTAAATGACAAAACAAATACCACATAGTTTTAAACATAAGTCTCAAACACACTAAAGGCAAGCAAATAGCATAAGAAAATCTATTCAGATGGTCCTGGTGGTGGCGGATATCCACGAAAATACGAGTCAAACTTTGTATTGAGATCTTCAAACATACGCATCATGAGTTGTTGGTTTTCACTGAACTCACGTTGGTTGTTCATGATTGCGATGTTCTGATCAAAAATCAAATTTTGACTAGTTTCCAAATTCAAGATACGAGCCGAAAGAGTGTTGTATTGTGCATCTGAAAAGCAAGAAGAATCTGGTTGCCTAGGTGGTGGAATATTGCTCCAAGATGGTCCAGCGTCATGTGACGATTGAGGGACATCTTGGGTTTGTGAAGGTTGAGGGTCATGATGATGTTGTTCTTCAGGTTGAGGTTCAGGTTGGTGTTGTTGAGGAAATTCAAAATTTAGAATTTTCATCCTAGTTAGGGCATTGGAATCAAAGAACTCGATGGAACGAAGCATGGAAGATTCAGAGTCTAACTCCACACGAAAAGCCTCAAAAATGCTAGTTAGGAATGCACCAAATGGAATAGACCCTCTAGGAATAACAAGAAGATTATCGAAATAAACTTCAGCCCAATTAACTTGAATATTAGCCATAATCACAGATAGCTTTAGCTAATTCTAAAGAAATGAAATGAAAACTCCCGCTTTTGGATATAGATTATATGCTAGAATTCTAGCGATAAAGCGAGGAATTGGGCTAATTTTATTTGAATGATTCAATACTCCTCCTTGACCCTAAGAAAATTAAATTTTGAAGAATATTTTCATTATCCATAGAAACATCATGAAGACTAATTCCTCTATAAGGAATGTTGAACATTTTCCTAGAAGTTTAGATGTAAATGAAATTTCTTTTCCTTTCACCAAACCGACTATCGATCTTTATTATTATCAAGTTTTTATGGGAAATGTTAGCATAAAATAATTGAACAAGAGTTGGATAATAAGGTTTTCGATTTTCTGAAGAATATAGATGTGCTAATCCCACATTTTCAAAATAACTCCTAAAATTATGAAGTACAAAGTCATCATATTTGATAAACCTACCAGGGAGTATTTCAAAAGTTTGTAATTCCTTAAATTTATCTAAGAGATTTGGATCTTTAAGATAAATTGTATAATCCTCCACAGGTTGTGAAGAACCAGGACGAGATCTCTTAGATCTAGACATAATTTTGAGGATTAAAAAATAAAAAGATCAAGATTAGAAAACTTACAAAGAGAGCTGAATTCGGATATTAGTTGACTAATAACTGGTGTAGTCGACTAATTAGGCTGACAGAGATGAGAAAGACTGAAGATTTGAAGAAAAAATGAGAGAAGAGAAGTTGCCCTAACCTGGATTTTGAAGATCTGAAGAGGAACTAGGTTTGGTCGGTTTTGGGAAGATGAAGAAGTGGGTAAAGAGAAGTTAGGGTTAGTTTTCTTTAGATAAAAAATTGAATGGTTGAGATTAGATGTTAAAATCAATGAATGGTCATGATTTTATCCAAAGAAAAATAGATTTAGGGCTAGGATTTATCAGATAAAAATAAATGGTTGAGATTAAATGTAACTTAAGTTTATTGGGTATTGGGTTTAAAAAGCAAGGATCCAATAAGCTATATGTGAAATTTCCAGGCTGAGTAGTCGACTATACTGTTATGTAGTCGACTATTCTGCAGTTAGACAGAATGCAGACCAACATTTTTAACCTTAGTAGTCGACTAATCAAATATTACAGTCGACTATTAAGAAGTTAACAAACTATTTTATATGCAATGCTTGTGCATGTAGCCGACTAGTAAGCTGATTAGTCGACTAATCATAGTATATATGCATATGAACTTATCTTAAATTTTAATTTAAATCTACAATTGAACATATACCTAATTCTCTTCTTAATTTAACATAAATTTCTTCTTTTAAAGGTTTTGTTAAAATATCTGCTATTTGTTTATTAGTAGATATAAATTCTAATGTAATATCACCCTTAAGCACATGATCACGTAAGAAATGATGTCTAATGTCAATGTGTTTTGTACGTGAATGTTGAATAGGATTTTTAGATAAATTGATTGCACTTGAATTGTCACACATAATAGATGATGTGGAACAAACTATGCGATAATCAGATAATGTTTGTTTCATCCATAAAATTTGTGCACATGCTAAACTAGCAAAGAATATATTCTCGCTCAGCTTGTTGATAATGATACCGAATTTTGCTTTTACTAAACCATGATACAAGTGAATGTCCTAAAAATGACATGTACCACTTGTACTTTTTCTATCGATTTACATCCAAAGAAAATCAAAGATCACTATATGATAACAAATCAAATGTGCTATTCTTTGGATAAAATAAATCAAAATCAAGAACCTTTAAGATATCTAAAAATTCTTTTACTGCTTTAAGATGTGACTCTTTAGGATTAGATTGAAATCTAGCACATAAGCAAACACTAAACATAATATCGTCTACTAGTCAGAATGTAAAGAAGTGATCCAATCATACCTCGATATAGCTTTTGATTAACATTCTTACCACTTTCATCTTTGTCAAGTGATGTTGTAGTACTCATTGGTGTTGGTTTGCTAGTTGTATTGTCCATCCCAAAACGTTTAAGTAGTTCTTTTGCATATTTATTTTGATTGATGAAAATTCCTTCCTTCAATTGTTTGATTTGAAGTCCAAGAAAGAAGTTTAGTTCACCCATGTGACTCATTTCAAATTCTTCCTGTATAGTCTTAGCAAACTCTTGACAAAGATCATTGTTAGTAGAACCAAATATTATATCATCTAACATATATTTGTATTAATAATATATCTTTATTTATTTTCTTAATAAATAAAGTAGAATCAACTTTTCCAATTTTAAAACCGGATGTTAAAAGAAAAT
Source organism: Asparagus setaceus (assembly GCA_012295165.1). Classification (NCBI taxonomy): domain Eukaryota; kingdom Viridiplantae; phylum Streptophyta; class Magnoliopsida; order Asparagales; family Asparagaceae; genus Asparagus; species Asparagus setaceus. The sequence goes on from CM022704.1 coordinate 37,871,542, forward strand.
TTTTAATCTTTCATACCAAGCACGAGGTGCTTGTTTAAGACCATATAAAGCCTTTTAAATTTATAAACATGATCGTAAAATTTTTCATGTTCAAATCCGTGAGGTTGTTCTACAAAGACTTCTTCTTTTATAAAACCATTTAAAATGCACTTTTAACATCCATTTGATATAGTTTAAAATTCATAAAACATGCAAATGCAAGTAAAATTCTAATAGATTCTAAACGAGCAACAGGAGCATAAGTTTCATCATAATCAATTCCTTCTTCTTGATTATATCCTTGAGCAACTAATCGGCTTTATTTCTTATAACTTGTCCGATTCATCTAGTTTATTTCTAAATACCCATTTTGTTCCTATAATCGATTTATCTTGTGGTCTAGGTACAAGATCCCAAACATCATTTCTTATAAATTGATTTAACTCATCTTGCATAGCATCTATCCAAAAATTATCAAGTAAAGCTTCTTTTACATTTTAGGTTCTATTTCAGAAATAAATGCAACATGAGCAATTAAATTAAAATGAGATCTAGTAGTAACTTTATCGAAATATTTCCAATAATCAAATCATGTGGATGATTTTGACTTCTACAAAATCCTTTGGTAAATCATTTTGTAAATCATTATTCTTTGAAATATCTATCATTGGAGTATCATTAGAATTATTACTTAAATCATCATCATCATTTAAAATAGTAGGTGTTTTTATAAAATTTTCATCAAAAGAAACATGCATAGATTCTTCAATGACTAAGGTTCTTTTATTATATATTCTATATGCTTTACTATGATTAGAATATCCTACAAAAATTCCTTCATCGATTTAGAATCAAATTTATCTAAATTATCTTTTGTATTTAATATAAAATACTTACAACCAAAAACTTTAAAATATGAAACTTTAGGAATTTTATTATAAAATAATTCATATGATGTTTTGTTTAAAATAGGTCTTAATAAAACTCTATTTAAAACATAGCATGTTGTTGATACAGCCTTCTACCAAAAATATTTTGGTAAATTACTATTACATAACATTGTTCTAGCACATTCTTGTAATGTCCTATTCTTCCTTTCTACAATTCCATTTTGTGGAGCTGCTCTAGGAAAAGAAAAAGTATGTGAAATACTATTTTTATCACAAAAATTTACAAAAGTTATTTTCAAATTCTCCTCCATGATCACTACGATAGTAACTATAGAAAGAGATTTTTGATTTTGAATTCTTTTACAAAATATAGAAAACTCATTAAAAGCATCATTTTTATTTTTAAGAAATATTACCCATGTAAATCTTGAAAAATCATCAACAATTACAAATGCATATTTACTTCCATTTAAAGATGCTATCCTAGAAGGACCAAAGAGATCAATATGAAGTAATTCAAGTGGTTTACTAGTAGAAATAATATTTTTAGATTTAAAAGAAGATTTATGCATTTTACCTTGTTGACATGCATCACAAAAATTATCTTTATAAGAAAGCTTAGGTAAACCATTTACTAAATCATATTTAGAAATTTTAGAAATATGTTTAAAATTAACATGACCAAAACGTTTATGCCATAATATAGAATCATTTGAAGATGCAATAAGACAATGTTCATTTGAAATATTATTTAAAGATAAAACATATATATTATTCTTTCTATGACCTTTATATAAAATTGTTATCCAATCAATATCATAAATTAAGCATGATTCCTTTTCAAAAACAACTTTAAAATCTTTATCACAAAGTTGACTTTTACTAAGCGATTATGTTTAAGACCATCAACTAATAAAACATTATTAATAATAGGTTTATTAGGATTACCAACTGCTCCATTACCTATCACTTTTCCTTTGTTGTTATCTCCAAAAGTGACAGTACCACCATCCTTGTTTTGAATAGATGATAGTAATTGAAGGCTTCCAGTCATGTGTTTTGAACAACCGCTATCTAAAATCCACCTATCTTTCTTTGGTACTGTAAAGATAAACATGTATAACTTTGGTACCCATTTTATATTGGGTCCATAAAATTAGTCTTTAGGAAACCAAACCCATGAAGAGTTTGATTTACTTATATAGTTAGTTGATAAACAAATATCTTTAATAAAAGTAGAAATATAAATCTTCTTCTTTAAAGAATTTAATTCTTTAGGCACCCAAATAGATGAACATTTTGATTTCTTTTTAAATACAAAGTTATTTCTTACATTTTGTTCATGTAATATTGAAGATGATTTTACAAAAGTTATTTCTTAGAAAATTTTTATCAACACGAAAACCTAAACCTTTAGTCTTTTGAGATTCTTTTGATATGAAAGAATAGTTTTAAATTTTCTTTACCTTTATGAAATTTACTAACATTCATATATATATATCATCATATTTTTCTTTAATTAAAGATATATCTTTATCAAAAAACTAATGCGATTTTTAAATTATTGCATTTTGATTTCAAATACAAATTTTCATTAGTCAAAGCATAATTTTCTTTAAGAAAAGATTCATTTTCTCATTTTAATTTACTTTCTTGAGAATTATAGTTAGAAGAATTTAAATCATTAAGTTCATCATATAACCTTTTATTTTCACCTTAAAGAAAATTATGTGAAATTTTAATCTTTAAAAGTTTCATATAATTCATTAAAAGCATCTAAGAGTTCATCATTATCATTTACCTCATCTTGTGCTATGAAACACATATGAGCACTTTCATTTTCTTCAATTTCTTCATCGATGAAGAGTCATCACTTTCATCCCAAGTGGTCGCCATTGCCTTTCTTTTCTTGTTATTTTGAGTAGTGTTGAAATTGTTGAAATGATTTGACTTTTGCTTATTCTTCAATAAAGGACAATCTTTCTTCATATGACCCGCTTTGTTACACTTGAAACAAACAGTGAGTTATTTGAATTTGAAAATTTAGATTTAAACTTACCTTGTTTTATAAATTTTCAAAATTTACTGCAAACATGCTCATTTCTTCATCTTCATTATCTGAATCTTCCTTATCGAAGATATGTTGAATGCAAGAATTTTCTTGTTCTTTGTCTCATCTTCATTCTTTCTATCTTCGATTTGAACTTCATATGCCATTAGATTACCGATTAAGTTCTCCTTGATAAAGTTGATAAATCATTTGCCTCTTCTATTGCGGTAATCTTCTTTTCCCATTTTGAGTAAGTGAACTAAGTAACTTTCGCACCATTTCAACTTATGTATATGTTTTACCCAATCCAATAAGAGAATTTGTGATATCGGTGAATCTTGTAAACATCTCTCCAATGGTTTCGTTTTCCTTCATTCTAAATAGTTCAAACACATTGTACAAGAACGAAATTTTAGATTCTTTAACTTTATTAGTTCCTTCATGAGTTACCTCGAGTGTGTGCCAAATATCATATCGCAGTAGCCATTGACACCTGTTGAACTCATTTCGTCAAGAGCACAAAACAAAGCATTCATTGCTTTTGAGTCCAAATTGCATTATTCCTTTGAGCCATAGTCCATTACGCAAATGGTGTTGATGGCTTCTCATATAGTTTCCACCATATTCCAAAGTTCATATCCGATTGATTGAAGATAGATTTTCATTCTGCACTTCCAATAGTTGTAGTTGAAACCGTCAAACATTGGTGGAGGATTGGTTGAATGACCTTCCTTAAATTGTGAAGTTGAATCTTGTGTTGATGCCATGTTTAACCTTGCTCTGATACCAAATGTAGGATCGCTGATCTATCACACTTAAACACTAGAGGGGTGAATAGTATTTATAAAAAATTTATGCAAAATAGATTATAAATTACAAAATTAAATAACATCAAACACAGAAATTTAAACAATCACAAACACAGAGATTTTATACTGGTTCCACCACTCCGGTGTACATCCAGTCCCCAAGCAAATCTCGCTTGAGAGTTTCCATTATGATTTTGAAACAACTTACAAAATCAAAAATCAAACCTGACCAATTTGTAAGTCCCTGCAAATTGCAACAATCTCAAACTTGAGATCACAAACTCTCACACCAGAGAGCCTCCTTTTTGATCAAGTAATACAATTCCTACAAGCCTTGAAGTGTTGGTGAAGTGCAATGGTGGCTTAGGAATCTTTTTGATCTCTTGAAAACTTTTCTGAAAATCTGAGAATTTTGAACTCTTGTTTTTACACAAAAAAAAACTCAATCTTATGTATATGAAAGTTCTTATTAAAATTCTGAAGTTAACACCTATATAGAGCCCTTTGAAAATTTGAATTTTAAACCATTAAAACGTTTCAAAATGGCTATTCAATGTTAGGTATTCAAATTTTGAAACTGCTAGAAAACAGTTTCTGTAGTCGACTATACATGAAATTAGTCGACTACTCTATGTTGAACAGACTCTGTAAAACAATTTTATTGCTTAGTAGTCGACTATAATGTATATTAGTCGACTACTCAATCGACGAAAGTCTATAAAATTATTTTGAAGGTTAGTAGTCGACTACTTTATGTATTAGTCGACTACACCGTAAAATGACGTAAACTCAAGATTCTCGTTAAAACTATGATTAGTCGACTACTCAAGATTAGTCGACTATACCGTGAAAACAAAACTTATATTTTAACACACTAAGATGAATAGTCGACTATAATTGCTATTAGTCGACTACTAAAGACTTAAAATTATATAACTTATATATTTTTAGACTTATTCTTTAACTTTAACTTCTATTGATTAACAAAGGGGATTTCTTTTGTTAATCCACACACTAAGCATGTGTTAGTGTGTTCTAAAGATATATATGTGTGTGCATGTGAGTGATCAAGGCTTGTACAATTGAATCTAAGCAAAGAAAGAGAAATGTACATTACAAAGAATATCTTCTTTACTTCTTTTTGCCTTGACTCATCCAACACTTCACTTGTACATATTATTTAATGTGAAGATCTGCATAAATATGTTAGTGCACAATAATATGAACAAATTGTTATCATCAAAACACTATCTTGAGAGATTTGATATTCAACAGTTTTGATACCCATTAAAACCACGTCCACCACGTGTTGGTTGACCGTGACCACCTTGAAAACCACGACCGCGGCCCCTTGGCCCGGTGACCGCCCGATACCAGCGGTAATTCTTTGCTGCTGGCGGCTATATTCTTGCGGCTACGGGTGCGACTTGGTTGGCGGCAGCGCTCAAGCCACCACCGGATGTGGGCACGCTAGCGACAAAAGCTTGATGCTGATGAACATCTGGATCACACTGTAGGCATCAAAAATTGCTGAAGAACCCCAGATGTGACTTAATCATGAGAAGATCGAAGGACGACCTCGTCAAAGTCTCAGGAAGTCAATCACAGGGTCAAACCAATGACCAGGACACCTATAGTGTCTCGCTATTGGCGCGACACCTTGTTGTGTCTCGCCATTGGCGAGACACTTTCTTGTGTCGCGCTATTGGCACGACACCTTATTGTGTCTCGCCATTGGCGAGACACTTTCTTGTGTCGCGCTAGAGGCGAGACACCAAGAACGTCTAACACGTGTTCTTGAAACATTCAAATTAATGCTCGTGGGGGCCACTTGACTTTTTCAACGTAAAGAGACGTTCAGCCACGTTAGTGGGCGGTTACACGCTGAAAATACGCCCACTAAAGCGTGAAATTAGGCATTTAATCATGCCTAAAATAGAGGAAAGCCGTTACAACGGCGAGGGCGTCTCCTCTTGGGCCTTGCGATCAACAACTGTCGCCCGGCATCTTGTAACGATTCGATCTTGACGATCAATCTTGTCGCGCCCATTACGGGTCTTGGACACTTGATGATTCGTGTTCTTTTCAGATGTGACGCCCCCCAAAGGCTATAAATACCCCCCTACGTCCACTTGGGCAGGGGATCGAGATTGGGAGAGCAGAGTCTTGGAGATCAAGAATTTCTTAAGCTAAGAGTCTTGCATAAAGAGAGAGAAAATGAGATTTCAAGCTTCAAGTATTTAAAAACATCATCCACGTGGAGATCCCTCGAGTTTAAGCTTAGACTTATTCTTGGGAAGAGTAGATATCTTACCTTGCTAAGATATTTGCTTAAGTTCTTATTTCCTTTGCGAAGCATCAACTCAACCCCGTTAATTCAACGATCGTTGCCTAGGTGGTCCACGGATTACGCATCCCCGGCACAGGCAAAGAATCCACGCAAGCAGGAGATCTACACGTGTAGCGTCTTCTGTTCGTGTTTGTGAGAAAGCGATTCAAATTACTTTGTAATAGAGAGTTACACGTGTAATTTTCTTATTTTCATTGTCAAAACGTGTTGCGATGGAAATGACAAAGGAACCAGCTTTCGACCGAAACACGATGGCGACCACAGTGGGAGCCAATAGTCTCAACGTTGAGACTATCGTGTCGCAGCCTTGCAGCGATCAAGCCGACCTCATGGTCGATGGGTTGAACTATGTCTTCGATCAAGCTAAGTTTGAAGAATATCTCTCCTCCTCATCATCGAAATCCTCCTCGCCTCGCAAACAACGGAGGATCTCATCTCCAAAGAGGGAGGTTCGTTCTGTCGTGGTGCGCAATGAGTCTCGCACACTTGCGACGGAGGCGGTTCCCCCTCACAACAACACCCCAGCAAATCTCAAAGCCGGGAGCTCTGCACATGGTGGCTCTATTCAGAAGGAGTCATCTTACGAAGTCTCCACCACTCTGACGAAGAGGGCTCGTCAGAGACAGCATCAGAAGTTGGCCCGTCAGTTTGCTAAGGCTATGGAGTCAACGGACGGAGTTCACTATCACACGAACTCACGTGATCAGAGGCGTCAACATACTACAGCGCCTCAGTCTCATCCCGTTAGCACTCATGCCAAGGAAGAATGGGTCCTTGTCAAAAGAACTCGTTTGACGAAGAAAGAACGCGCCCAAAAGCATCGCGCGCGTGTCGCTCGTGCACGTGCCATTGGTCGCAAGGCACAAGAGTCGAAATCAATCAAGGGGTCGACTCAAAATTGCCAAGTCTGGAGTCCGAAATCTGCACGCGGTAGTGCAAATTGTCTGGCAGCCCAGCAGTCGGTTGCCGCCTAGCGAGCGATTTAAGCTGTCGCGCCCGGCCTTGCAGCGGCGATGCTGTCGGCGCCAAAGGCCACAGGACCGAGACAATCCCAACTGTCTCGGCCAAAGGGGTTCTCATCCGCCTCTTCTGCCCACTTCTCCTGTTGATATATCAACAATTGATCCTTCAATCTCGGTGTTCAGTCACCTTGGTCCACAGCCGAGAAGCAAAGTCAAGCCATCGGTGATGGAACGGACTGAGGGTTGTGCCCAGACTCCAACTGATGTTCAGAAGCGTTCCGATCAATCGAGGAAATCGCAAGCCTCAAGAGTTCCTGTTGCATCTCGTTTGAGCATCCCTAAGGGGGTCCATGAGCTTGCTGGAGGAAACAAAGTGAAGTGTGTGACTCGCAAAGTCACAAAAGATGACCAGACCCTGATAATTCATATAGAAGCAATTTCAGATGACGAAGCCAAGTGACGGAAGTTGTCTCCCAAGTCAAATGGCCGACGTCCCCAAAAGAAGACGTGTCCTCCAATTAAGGACAATGTTACACTTGGGGGTGGAAGTGTGAGTTGTGGTAAACCACACCAACCACACCATCAGGCTGGGGGTACCAACACACGAAAAAAGAGCAATTGATGAAATAGGTTGTTCTTGCTCATGTGCGCAACTGATTAGGACGTTGTTATCAGGATGTGCCTGCTCTGAGTCAAACGCTCAGTCACAAAGAGCTTCAGTATTTGAGAGGCTTTCCCTACCAGCAATGGAAGATTCAAAACCAAATTCAAGACGTTTTCGGAGAAGAAGAAAATCCGCCATTCAGCAGGAGGAATTCCCTGAAGTCACCATTAATATGGTGAACAAAGGAAAAGGGCCAGCAATGGATGCCGACCCTGACTTCACTCCTGCGGGAAAAGTCGGCACCCGAGTTTCCCAGAAGATGTCTCGATTACAATTGCGAGCAACAAGACGCATAGATTACAGAAGAATGCATGAAGGAGACTCATCTGAAGACGAGACTTCTGATGCATGCTCAGCAGTGGCGTCCGATGACACAATGTCAAGCATGGGTCATCAGGCTAAAGAGGCTTATACCATTACTCCTGAGACTTTGGCCCAAATGCTACAAGAAGCCTTAGCTAAGCAGAGAGAAGAGCTTAAGGCTGAGATAAAAATGGAGATGGAGCTAGCCATGCAGCAGATGAGGGAGTTACAAACCCAAAGAGCTGCACAGCCCGAGTCCAGTCAACAAAGGGCATCCAGTCACCTTGTCGCCCATGATGTAGAAGATAGCGATACGAAAGTAGACGAACACATCCTTGTTGACCAACCTCCGAAGAAAACTCCAATGGGCGCTCAAAGCGGGGATGGCCTAACCCATCCCACTGGAAATAATCCAAAGCAAGGGGAGGACGACGGCGAAAAAATGAAGGAGCTTGAAGGCATGATCAATGCTCTAATGTCCATACAAGAAGTCAAGAAGACCGGTATCCCGTGTCCATACCCGAGAGAGTGGGACTCAATTCCCTACCCGCCGAAATTCAATTTGATCAACTTTACGCCATTCGACGGAAGAGGCTCGCCCACACAACACTTGATCTATTTCAAGTCGCACTTAGGGGTGATCTCGGGGAATGAGCCTTTGATGGTTCGGTCATTAAACAGGCACGGCGTGCCGATTGGTATCGAAGACTCAAAGCTAGGAGCATTAACTGCTGGGGTGACATGGAGAGTTCCTTTCTCAATAACTTTTTCGATGATGATACGGAGGTTTCGATAAGAACCCTCTTAGACGAAAAATAGAAGAACGGAGAGCGATGAAGCGCCGTCAAGCGCTTAAGTAACAAAGCGATGAAGCTGCGAGGACCCAATCACTGAAGAATTCATACTGCAAACATATCACAGTAATCTTTCTCTAGACTTGTTGGAAGCCATGGGGGTTATCGCACCGACTTCATGGAAAGATTTGAAGCTCCACGGAGAACAAGCTGAGCGGTTCCTCAAGAGGAAGATGAGCGAGAGAGGCGAGCCAACGGCAACTCCTGCAAAGTCAAACTTTGTGCCCCGTGGTAAAGGAAAGGCGCCGACCAACTGCATTATCGCGAACCAGACATTCCAACAGCAACACCAGCAATCGCCACAGCAGCAACAACCGCAATTGAGGTTTCAACAAAAACCTCAAGAATCTCAGAAGGCTCCGGATGCTAGATTCTTGAGAACTTACGCCTTCAAGGAAGATGAGGTTCCGGTCCTCTTCAAATATCTCTTGGATAACAACAAGATTAAGTTACCTCCAATCACAAATCAAGAGGAGGCTAACAAGACTTCGGACCCCAAATATTGTGCATATCACAGGAGGGTCCATCATCCTACCAAGAACTGCTTTGTACTCAAGGATAAGATCCAGGCTTTGATCGATGCCGGCATCATCACAGCGAAGAAAGAGAAGAAAGTGGGCTCGAACATGGTGGCTATCAACTTCGGATCCATGCCACCCATGCCATATCAGCAGAAGATTGTTCCAGAGGTTGAAGTTAAGACAGTCAATGATGATCCACATGGGCAACGCCAGAAAGGGTTAACATCATATACAGCCCCTAATGGAGAAATACTTTGGATTCATCCAGACCTTCTTCAAGACAAGCAGTGGACCGGGTCGTCCTCACCACGAGGATCCAGGCGCAAAGGCAAGTCGTGTGGTCACATCTCAGCAATTGCAGAGGAAAGTGACGAAAAAGTCCCGACTCTTTCATCGTCTGAAAATGAACATGAAGTTCTTACGACGGAAGGAAATCCGGTTTATGCCACTAGGAGCGGACACGAGTTTAGTTACAAATATCCTGAAGTCTCCAATCTGAACGCCAAAACGTTAGCGGAACTAGGGGTGACGATAACTCCACCTGCCCGACTTGAAAAGTCACAGCGGTAGGAGGTAGCCAAAGAAGACATGACCAAACGAAAGGACAAGCAACCCCAAGAGGTTCAAGCCCCGAGGCAGTCCCGATTCAATCGTCCGATTGCGAGGGATAAACCGGGAAGTTCAAGCTCCTCATACCGCTTCGATGTCATGGCTCAGTTGGCCAACATTCATGCAAGAATAACTCTTTACGAGTTGCTACGTCTCTCTAAGGAAACCAGAGAGGCTCTACAGGAAGCTTTGGCTGACTCAGAAGCTTTCATCACACAAGTCAAGCAGGCTCCAGAAAAGCCCTAACACTGCAACTTGGCAGCCATGCAATTCCCGTGCATAACCTTCACCCGAGATCATATGCAAGTGAGAAATTCGAAGCACGACAGACCCTTATATTTTCTTGGATATATTGGCTCGATCGTCAACGAATTCAAGTTGATCACGGAGTGCGATCGACATCATGCCACTCCGACTAATGTATCATCTCGGAATTCCGGCAAGCAAATTGGCTTCTCTGAGCCTTTATTATTTATGGGTTCAATACCGGCGGGTCGGACCTTTGGGTAAAATCCGAATAAAGTGCCAGCTCGGAGATCTCAAGTCCGAAGTCACGTGTTATGTCATTGACGCAGAGACTTCGTACAATTTACTATTGGGTCGACCTTGGATCCATGGCAGCCTTATAGTCCCATCCACGTTACATCAGTGTTTGAAGTATGTCGACGATAATGTGGTCAAGACGGTGGTCGCGATAAGCGACCATTTAAGGGTTAGAAAATTATTTCTTGACTCTCTTTTATCTGTTGAATCGATCTTGAACCATCGGCCCAGGGTACGGACAGCGGTAATGAAGCTGATACCGAGGCCGGGCTTGATTACGATGACATTGAACCCCTTGTAATCGATCTTGACGAATCTGAATCGTCAGGAGGAAGTTGTAATTGGCAGCTTGCTGATGAGCATATAATAAATGTCGATTTAGAGTATGTACCTAGTGTTGATACTATAATGCAGGTACTATATAAGGATCATGGTGCCCACGTACCACTCCTATCATCAAACCAGATGAATAAATGCCTTCAGAGTTCGATTGGGTCGACTTTCATTCTCCCTTCAAAAGACGCAAAACAAACAATCTTTGGGAAAGGGATAGTATCTCCATCACGAGACCTTTGTTGGGAATCTGATGATAGCGATGAAGGCCCTTGCAAACATTTTTCCAACTATAGTCCACAAGTGCACTATTATATGGAGAAATGGGGGTACGATCTCGCGCACGGACCAGGTCTTTGTTTCGGACGCGGGGTTCGAGTTCCACCTAGACCTTCTTATGTCCCGAAGGGGAAACCTGATCGCTATTACGAATACAATAGAGGTCTGGGATATGCCTCTTCATCTTCCGACGAGTGCTGTTGGCAAATAGATGATCATAACGATTCATCAGATTCATCAGCATGGGATTCGGACGTTAGTCTCGGTGAATTGTTCAAAGGACTAATGTCTAATATGGCCACAGTAAGCCTGGTAGAACCTGAAGAGGACAATCACTCACCAACTTGGGAAGACCCTTGGACGTATCATTTGAACATCCAATACAGTGACAAGTTTGAACAAAGAGAACCGCCGACTGAAGATATAGTGGTTCAAGTTAATATGGGCGACGAAGCCAATCCGAAGCCCATATTCATGAGTGGCAGTCTTCCTCTGGAGGAAAAAGAGGAATTGGTTGCTCTAGTTCGGGAATATATCGATGTTTTCGCTTGGAATTACGAAGATATGCCAGGGCTCGACCCAGATGTGGCAGTGCATCGTCTTAATATTAAATCGGAAGCCAAACCCGTAAAACAACAACAGCGACGGTTTCGTCCACAAATTATGGAAGCGATTGTAACTGAAGTAAAGAAACTCATTCAATCAGGCTTCATCAGGGAAGAGCAACATCCAGATTGGGTGGCAAATATTGTCCCTGTTCTAAAAAAGAATGGGACAATTAGAATCTGCATTGACTTCAGAGATCTGAACCTTGCATGTCCAAAGGATGATTTTCCACTACCCATCACAGATGTCATTATAGACAATACTTGTGGGTTTGAAAGAATGTCGTTTATGGACGGATTTTCTGGATACAATCAAATTAAGATGCATCCCGACGATGAAAAGCATACCTCATTTCGGACACCTCTAGGCATCTTTTGCTACACTGTCATGCCCTTCGGCTTGAAGAACGCAGGTGCTACGTATCAACGAGCAATGACGAAGATCTTTCAAGAGCATCTCCGAAAGACCGTAGAGTGTTACGTCGATGACTTAGTGGTAAAAAGCCGTAATAAAAGTAGTCATATCAAGGACCTCAGAACGGTATTTGACCTCATGCGGAGTCATCAATTGAAGATGAATCCAATTAAATCTTTCCTAGGAATGGCTAGTGGCAAATTCATTGGTTTCGTCGTTACATCAAAGGGAATCCATATTGATCCTGACAAAGTAAAGACAATCAATGAATTACAGCCCCCGAATAATCTCAAAGAACTCAGGGGGTTGCAAGGAAGATTGGCTTATATTAGAAGGTTCATTTCAAACCTTGCAGGCAAATGTCAACCGTTCTCCAAGCTTGCAAAAAAGGGCGTCTCGTTCGTATGGGACGATGCTTGCCAGAAGGCTTTTGATGATATTAAAGCATATTTATCAAATCCTCCTGTTCTCGTTGCACCGAAATCGGGGAAACCGTTCTTGATTTACGTCAGAGCGACCAATCATTCACTAAGTGCATTGTTGGCACAGGATGATGATAATGGTCACGAACAGGCAATCTATTATCTGAGTCGGACGATGGTGGGTACCGAGTTCCGATATCCAGATATTGAAAAGGAATGCCTTGCCTTGGTGTTCGCAGTCTAAAAAATGCGCCATTACTTAGTTGGGCAGACGATACATGTCATCTCGGATGTTAATCCAATTCGAGTATTTATGACGCAACCGGCCTCTTTGAACTGGCGATTGGCAAGATGGGCTTTGCTCCTTTCACAATACGACATTCACTTTAAGCAGCAGAAGTCAGTGAAAGGACAGGCAATATGTGATCTTCTAGCAGTCCGACCTAGCAAGGACAAAGCTACACTGCATGAAGATTTACCTGATGAAACCTACGAGGTCAACCACACTTCCCACGAGCACGTGTGGCAATTGTATTTTGATGGCGCCTCTCGCGCAACCAATGTGGCAAGTGTTCCTGGATGTTCTAAGATTTCTGCCGGAGTCGGAGTAGTCTTAGTTTCCCCAGAAAAGCATGTGATGCCTCGGGCTTATTCACTGACCGAACCGTGCTCCAATAATGTGGCCGAATACAACGCATTACTTATTGGGCTCAGTTTTGCCAAAGAGCTAGGGGTCGAATATCTCGAAGCCTTCGGGGACTCTCAACTCATAGTCAGGCAGATTCGCGGAGACTACGAAGTCAGAAATCCGGATTTAGTTCCATATCATGAAGCGGCAATAGAGATGGCAGAATCATTTAAAAGTTTCTTCATCGAATATATACCACGTCTCGAGCGCTATCTCAATCTTGTGGCGGCATTAGCTGTTTCATTGGAGCAAACCCCTAAAACGGAGCAGTTCATTACTGTGAGGACGCATCAGCTCTTTATACCGGAATGCGCTGTGGACATCAAAGAAGCGCATCCCACTCTAACCAGACTCGAGCCCCGAGATTGGCGCTTTCCCATCATAGATTACGTTTTACACGGTATTCTACCGGAAGATGTGAAAGAAAGAGAATCAGTCCGAAGAAGGGCACCGAGATTTTACTATAATGCCACGTCCCAAACGCTCTATCGTCGATGCGTCACGATGGGTTGCTACTTCGATGTCTTTCAAGCGAGGCGAAGGAGGCCCTCAGAGAGGCACATGATGGTACTTGCGGTGCGCATCAACCAGGTCCTAAGCTAGGAGATAGGCTGAGAAGATTGGGCTATTACTGGCCGACCATGATCAAAGATGCAGTTGAATACGCGAGACGTTGTCACGCATGCCAAATACATGCTAACTACAGGCATCAGCCGCCAGAAGATCTACATCCGTCAGCTACTTCTTGGCCGTTTGAGACCTGGGGAATGGATGTGGTGGGACCCATCTTTCCCCCGTCAGCAAAAGGTGACCGTTTTATTTTAGCAATCACCGATTACTTCTCCAAATGGGCTGAAGCAATTCCGCTCAAAGAAGTCAAGGCAAGTAATGTTATCAAATTTATCAAACACCACGTCATCTATCGATACGGTGTTCCGAGACGAATTGTGCATGACAACGGCCCCCAGTTCATCAGCAACGCCTTTGTCAGATTTTGCAGCAAATTCAGAATCCAAGACGTTTCATCTACAGCTTATAATCCCACTGCAAATGGTTTAGCTGAAGCCTTTAACAAGACTATCATCAAGATCTTGGCAAAGCTAGTGAGGACCAATAAGCGAGATTGGGACGACAAGCTTGGGGACGCTCTTTGGGCTTATCGCACCACAATCCGAACACCTACCGGGGCCACCCCGTATTCCTTGGTATACGGATGTGAAGCCATCCTTCCATTGGAAATACAAATTCCGTCCCTTCGTGTCGCACTTGCGACGAGAATGACGGATGACGAGCAATATCAAAAATGTCTTGAAGAGCTTGAGATGTTAGACGAAAAACGCTTGGAAGCTCAACAGCAAATTGAGTTATACCAGGCAAGAATTTCTAAAGCCTTTAACAAGAAAGTCCGACATCGGGTTTTCAAGGAGGGAGACTTGGTGCTCGCCGTTCGGCGAACAATGATCCTTAATTCTAAGAAGAAAGGCAAATTTCAGCCCAAATGGGAAGGACCGTTCGTAATCGATACAGTCTACTCAAATGGAGCATATCGCCTGATCACTCAAGATGACAATAAGTTAATGATGCCGATTAACGGGAAGTTCCTGAAGAAATATTACCCATAGTATACTCAGGATAACCCGTTCCTACGATTCTAGATTATCAAGCTTTTGAGTAGTCATATTCACTAAACTCTCATCTGGTCAAACCTTTGAACAGTTAGGACCAAAAGCAAAATGTCTCTATCATAACTTTCATTTGACCAAACCTTTGAACAGTTAGGGTCATTTCAAATCTCCACTCCCACTTGGCCAAAATTCACAACAGTTGAGGCCACCAATAAAATCAAAATCTGTTCTCGATTTCTTTTATGAAGGAGAGTTCCACTCCAATACTGGGTTCATCTCTGCCCCAAGAAGGGATAAATTTGAGTAATCAAACCCCGTAGGTTTCTCTAACTTTTACCTTTCACTCACCTGAGTTAAAAGGTCCCCCCTGTTTTATCTCTGAGTCAAAGCCACGTGGCCTGACTCCAATGTGATTCTCGAAGTGGAGATCCCACTTTGAGTTTCTTTACAGATTCTCTGGTGCACGTGCATTAGGAATTCTTCCAACTCTCAATTCACGTGAACGAAGAGTCATCAGTTGAAGCAAGAGATAAGAAAATACTTTCTTCTCCTTCAACACAACGGGTTCGTCTTTGCCCCATGAGAAGACACAACGGGTTCATCTTTGCCCCAAGAGAAGACACAATGGGTTCGTCTTTGCCCCAAGAGAAGACACAACGGGTTCGTCTTTGCCCCAAGAGAAGACACAAAAATAACAAATAAAGTCTATGTATTCAATATATAGCCAGTCTCATTATTGACTTAATGATCTGTTAAATCTACGCCTATTTATGCATAGTAGGTGTTATTCCTGTCCTTAAATCAGGAATAAGTCGATCTAACACTGCCTGCCAGGGTAATCGGTTCGTGATAATTGATCAAGCTTCACGATTCAATATCGTAGCACAAAGTCTAAGAGAATTCACTCTTTTAGCGCAACGTTATATGTAGAATGGACTTAAACAATCTACATGCTAGCCCAATTCAAACGGTAGCTGGTAAAGGCATATCAAATCCGTTGATGGCTGAGGGTTTGCCAAAAATCCTATTGAGATTATATCCATTCATGCAAAGCAGAGTAAAGAACGTGACAAAAGTCGACAAAAGTAAATTTTATTTCATAAATAATGGAATATAAAATACATTGTCGACTGAACAAAAAAAAAAGAAATCAAAATTGTCCTATGAGGAAAATTGACGGCGGCGGATCCGTTCTTCCAGCTCTGAGAGCTCAGCCTGATATTCTTGTTCTAATTCCTTCTCGAGGAGGACTCTGGAAGCATCGTTAAGAGTTAGAAGCTGAATACTCTTCTGATCCAGTTCAGCAGACCTTTCATCAGATGCTTTCAATTGCTCTGCCAGTTTAGAGCGAGTCTTCTCTGAACTAGCAAGATCAATTTTCAGGAGAGCACGCGCTTCTTTGGCATCTTCGAGAGCTTTCTTCAGGCGAACGATCTCGAGGTCGTGCGTCTCGACGGAGCGGATCAAGTCAGCAGTGGCCTCATCCCGTGTATTCAAGCTTGCCCTTAGACGCGCGGATTGAGCTTGCACTTGCTGTAGTTCTTCTTCAACAGCTCTTCGCTTGGCTTCTCTAGCTCATGTGATAGACTCAACTCGAGAAGAGATATAAGAAGAAGTACCCCCGGACTGAAGTTTCTGAAGTTCACCCAGTTCCTGTTCCAACTGAATCAGATCTTCTATGATGGAGTCAGCCAAGTCAGGAAAACCTTCTTCTCTTATGATATTTACATGCCGATCGAGGAGCCGTTTCGCTGAGCTGAAGGAAGAACCTTTATTCACGACCTTTTCAATTAATTTATTGAGAAGGAACGTGAAACCTTCAAGCTCTGCACTGATGACCATTTTCTCTTGATCCTCATCTGCCATCAAAGCTCTAATTGTGTCATACAACACAGAAGGAGCCGCTGTGAAAGAGGAAGTGTAAGTTTCTGAAGATTTTAAATTCTAAAACTCTCAGAAGAAACAAGATTAGGAGACATACCAGTATGGCTAGAAGATCCCCCAGCTGAAGTTGTCTCCCCCACGCTCGTCGAGATAGCCTCGGGAACCACTAGAGTTGATTCAGGTTCAGCTTGAGTAGCCGGTGGTCCAGGTTGAACGAGAGAACTATCAGCAAGAGTCGAGACAATAATGGAATCAGTTGGAAGAACGAGAGGGTGAATCTCTGAGTGCGGAACCACCAGAGCTTGCTCTATAATAGTAGTAACGGGTTCTGCAGGTGAAAATACCATCAAGTATTAACCATTGGCTAAAAGATTGAGAAGATCTAAACAATAAGACACGTACCGACAGAAGAGCTAGCTTCTACAGTAGATTCCCTCTGAGTATGTTCCGATAACATCTCAGAAATCAGATGCTGGTCGAACTCAGAGAAAGAGATCATCTGAGCGAAGCTTTGTTCAGATGACTCGTCGAAACCCTCTTCATGTGTGGGCTCCGTTGGCCTCTGGCTTTCCGCTGTGACATCAACAATACGCTCTGGGTGTTAGTTTACATATACCTACATATGTGAGAATCATAATAACATATATGTACATACCAAGAGCCGGTTCCGTGGGTTTAGTAGATTTATCGAGCTCTCCGCCTGAAGCTGCCTCTCCCTCAGCCTGCTCCTCCATCACTGCAGCTACAACGTGTTAGCTCTTCAATACAATGAAGGGAGAACAAAAGTAAAGTTCAAATTTCATACCAAGACTCGGCTCCGCTTGACTAACACTTGCGCTCATTTCTTGAAATTTCTCTAAAAGAATATGAAGCGCATTAGCGATTAGCGGGGGAACAAAGTCAGATTCTTTCAATACTTGGAGTTGCCATCCAGAGGAGGTATTCGTACCTGCGATGACAGTCTCGGGAACATGAGGCATATCAACATCCGCGTCGGTAGCAGTATCTAAGGTACCCTCGTCCATAGTTTCAGGTACTGGCGTCGCGAAGCCCGAATCTTCATAAACAAACGCTGGCGGAGGAGAAGGTTCAGCCCGAATCTCACCTTCTTCAGAGGGAGCTGAGAAGAGAGAATGAAGTAATAAATATCGGTCGCAAACGGGATAATGAAGTTTAAGTTAACAAAATTTTACCTTCTCTCCCAAGTGGAAAATCAGTACCAGCCGTCTCAGGAATTGGAGAAATTGGACGCCGAGGCCTATGTGCGAGCTTCTTTGTCATAACAGCATACGACAATGGGCGTTGGGGAGGAGCGATCGTCGACAAGCGGACCCTCTTTCTCAGAATGAGATCGGAAGCCTCCTCTTCCTCTTCTTCCTCTTCTTCCTCTTCCTCCTCTTCTCCTGTCTCAACAGTCATCTTGTTGAGATGGGTAAGGACGACCTTCTTTCGAGGCTGTTTCAAAGGACGCTTGGGAGGAGATGGGACACGGGGGGAAGCCCTGACTGGTACATCTTGTCGAGGTGGAGAACGGCGAGGAGGAGGTATTACTACTTCACTTCGTATCCGGACTCCTGTAGGATGAACAGTCTCTTCTCCTTCCTCTTCGGAAGTTCGGATCGTGTCGTCGAAATCTTCTTCCTCAACTTCCTCTCGAACAGCCTTCTTCTTGCCTTTAGATTTCCTCGTCGGTTGAGCTCGTAGAGGAGAAGCACGAGTTGGCGTAGGCTCTCGTTTGCGCCCCACTTCAGTGGGAGCGTTAGCTGCAATGAGCCACTTACAATACAGAAACGTCGTTTGAAGTTTAGGCTCAGCAGCAGGAAGACTGAACTTGGCATTGGTGCAGCCGCTGATACTCCAAAACCAGGCGCGCGCACCATCAATGAGGCCTCCGTGAGTCTTTATTCCCCGATTTGGATTCCTGACATAAATCTGATCATAGCCGAATTGACGAGAAAATCGGCATGGAAGATAAGGCTCAACGTCGCACGAGTTCTTAACTCGGAAAACGAGGTAGCCGGGTCGAATGTTTATCAACCACCGGAAGCAGTCGAGATCCAGGATAGTACGGCTTCCGTTAGGTTCAGCAGCATCAATGAGAACGTCGTCATAATGACCCGAGAAGCGTGGGAAACACTTGAAGAATTCCCAACTCTTAGCGATCTTGAATTGGCGAGACGCCTCAGAGAACTGTCTTGCTCCCCACTTGCAGTTCTCCAAAGTTTGCAACAGTGGAAGTTCGGGGTTGATTGCTTCGGGCGCCGTCATCAAGTCCGGACGATGAAGTACGAGCCAAGCCATCAAATAAGTATAGGGTAGTTCCACTTTGACGGCTGGGATCTCGTTGGAAGACCCTTTGCCCTTCTGGGTGAAGCCGGCAACTAAACGTCGAAGCCCACAATGGATATCTACTACCATTTCCGAGAGGAGAGAAAGTCGACGGCCGACGACTAGCTCAACGGCTGGGAAAAGCACTTCCAAAGGCATAGCATCTGAGGATTGATGCGGAACCACGCATTTCTTCAACCAAATCGCCAAGTAGCCCGCCAAAAGGGTTTGTGGCTTGATCTGCTTCTGCACTTGCCACAAGAAAGTCTCGAACTTGGTGCCCTTGGGAATCTTGCCCTCAGCAAATGGAGTAGTAAAAGATTGGGCATTGGTCTTCGCAATCAAATTGTTGATGGCAGAAGGAGTTAGAGGATCCAGTTCTTTTACCTCGTTATTCCCCTCCAAGTTCTTGAACAGGTAGTCGGCAAACTGTTTCAAGCTGACCTGCGGACTTTTCCTGGCCTTCACATCAGCTGACGCTATAGCCGTCTGGTAATGGCAGGTCAACTCCCAAAGGACCTCATAAACACTTGACCCCTTTTCCTTCATCTCCTTCAGTCGACGATTAGTGGGAAAGTACTCCTGGTACGGTGCATCACCCATTGGAAGACCAGATACTTTCATCATCTCATGGAGCGGTAGGCCCAACTCCCCATTCTTCGTCAGGAAAGTATTGGTGTCCGGGTTATAAATCTCCAAAAGCGTGAGGAAGTGATGCACGCTGATGGGGATCCCATACATGCTTGCGCGAATGGGAACGTACAAACCAGTTTCTTGTAACTCACGACTCCACCGGCCAAGAACGTACTTGGTCATCCGCGTCCACCATCGGTCGCTGGTAGAATGGACCCAACCAAAGCATCGGTGAGATTTGTTAGGAGGCAATGCCCTTCCTATTCTGGCCAGACGATTCTTCACTGTGTCAGCCTTGATCAACGACTCAATGAGAACGCCGTCATAATGACCCGAAGCGTGGGAAACACTTGAAGAATTCCCAACTCTTAGCGATCTTGAATTGGCGAGATCGTGAGAACTGTCTTGCTCCCCACTTGCGCTTCTCCAAAGTTTGCAACAACGGGGTTGATTGCTTCGCCGCCATCAAGTCCGGACGATGAAGTACGAGCCAAGCCATCAAATAAGTATAGGGTAGTTCCACTTTGACGGCTGGGATCTCGTTGGAAGACCCTTTGCCCTTCTGGGTGAAGCCGGCAACTAAGCGTCGAAGCCCACAATGGATATCTGCTACCATTTCGAGAGGAGAGAAAGTCGACGGCCGACGACTAGCTCAACGGGAAAAGCACCAAACTGTCTCGCTAGTGGCGAGACAGCCCCAACCGCCGCAAGCACCGCATACGTAATCTCATACTTTTGATTTTACGAGTGTTTTGACAATGCAAAACACTCGCTTAAGCCTGTGATCCCCACGAAGGAAGACCTCGACTCTTCCCGAATGCCTCGCAAAGGAGAACAAACAGGATCTTACATAAAAGTCCCACTTTTCAACCCAAAATACATGCATACACAGAGAAGAACTCACCCCCGAAAGACGAGGTAGTTGGTTCTTCAACTTCGGAAGTTTGGGGAGCAGATTTGGCCTTGGGGACCCGAGATCTCCTGGGAGACATGATAAAAGTTGAGTTTTTTTTGGCTTAAACAAGAAAAAAACTCAGATTTTGATGAAGGTAGAGACAAGAAAAGCTTAATAGGCCAGGAAATGGGAGGCTAGGGTTCGGCTTTGATGTTGGATCAAGAAAAAAGACCGATCTCGTGAAGAAAATCGATCAAAACTGGAGAAACCCTAACAAAACCGAAAGAAAACCCTAGATCTAGAGAGGATTCTCGAGCAAACTGTGAGATTTGAAGGGCTAAAGAGGATCTTTGAGCTTCTACAAAGGCAAGGAAGGGTTTCGGAGGAGTTTTGAATTCCAAGAGGCGGGCTAAAAGTGGTGACAAAACCCTAAGTATCGGGTTTATATAGGGCCAAACTATCTCGCCGCCCGTGAGGCAGTTCAAACTATCTCGCCGCCAGCGAGACAGTTCTAACTGTCTCGCCAACAGCGAGACAGTCCAAACTGTCTCGCTAGTGGCGAGACAGCCCCAACTGCCGCGCAAGCACCAGACAGTCAGAATCTCATACTTTTGATTTTACGAGTGTTTTGACAATGCAAAACACTCGTTTAAGCCCAGATCCCCACGAAGGAAGACCTCGACTCTTCCCGAATGCCTCGCAAAGGAGAACAAACAGGGATCTTACATAAAAGTCCCACTTTTCAACCCAAAATACATGCATACACAGAGAAGAACTCACCCCCGAAAGACGAGGTAGTTGGTTCTTCAACTTCGGAAGTTTGGGGAGCAGATTTGGCCTTGGGGACCCGAGATCTCCTGGGAGACATGATAAAAGTTGAGTTTTTTTTGGCTTAAACAAGAAAAAAACTCGGATTTTGATGAAGGTAGAGACAAGAAAAGCTTAATAGGCCAGGAAATGGGAGGCTAGGGTTCGGCTTTGATGTTGGATCAAGAAAAAAGACCGATCTCGTGAAGAAAATCGATCAAAACTGGAGAAACCCTAACAAAACCGAAAGAAAACCCTAGATCTAGAGAGGATTCTCGAAAGCAACCGTGAGATTTGAAGGGCTAAAGAGGATCTTTGAGCTTCTACAAAGGCAAGGAAGGGTTTCGGAGGAGTTTTGAATTCCAAGAGGCGGGCTAAAAGTGGTGACAAAACCCTAAGTATCGGGTTTATATAGGGCCAAACTATCTCGGCCTCTTCGGGCGCGACAGTTGTAACTGCCGCGCACGCTCCTTCGAGCGCGACAGTTGTAATTGCCGCGCACACCCTCTTCGAGCGCAACACCTTCGACTGCCGCGCACGAAGAAAAGCACCAAACTGTCTCGGTAACTCCAAGACTCGATGATTATCCTCCACGCGAGATTCGAAGCAGTATATTCAAAGCAAATTGGTCCCATATCATATTCGGAAGCTTTCCTGGAAGTCCGACAACGAACAACTTATGTTCCAAGTGTTCAGTAAGCCGGACGACGTTTCTTCTCCAGATTCTTACTACTGAAAAAAGAATCATACACAATCCTCCACTATGATGAAACAACATGGTTCTCAAGATACTCAATTACGACCTAAGTGATGACTTTCAAGATGAAGATGATCAGTTCAAATTCGACCTCGTCATTTCAATCAATCCAAATGCAACAGTTATTGATCCCAAAATATGGTTAGCGACGTCGCGTAGTCAGGGTTCGAAAGCTGAAACAAGATATAGGCCTCTTCTATAAAGTTCAACGTTAAACGGAAGCAAGGCGTATCTTATCCAAAGTATTCCAGACCCCTCGACAAAATACAGAGGAATCTGAAAACTTTGGAGGGGGCATCTGTAGGTATCAAAAATTGCTGAAGAACCCCAGATGTGACTTAATCATGAGAAGATCGAAGGACGACCTCGTCAAAGTCTCAGGAAGTCAATCACAGGGTCAAACCAATGACCAGGATACCTATAGTGTCTTGCTATTGGCGCGACACCTTGTTGTGTCTCGCCATTGGCGAGACACTTTCATGTGTCTAGCTATTGGCGCGACACCTTATTGTGTCTCGCCATTGGCGAGACACTTGCTTGTGTCGCGCTAGAGGCGAGACACCAAGAACGTCTAACACGTGTTCTTGAAACATTCAAATTAATGCTCGTGGGGGCCACTTGACTTTTTCAACATAAAGAGACGTTCAGCCACGTTAGTGGGCGGTTACACGCTAAAAATACGCCCACTAAGCATGAAATTAGGGCATTTAATCATGCCTCAAATAGAGGAAAGCCGTTACAACAGCAGAGGACGTCTCCTCTTGGGCCTTGGCGATCAAAGCTGTCGGCGCCCGACATCTGTGACAGATTCGATCTTGCGGCGATCAATCTTGTCGCGCCCTCTGAGTCTTGGACACTTGATGATTCGTGTTCTTTTCAGATGTGACGCCCCCCAAAGGCTATAAATACCCCTCTACGTCCACTTGGGCAGGGGATCGAGATTGGGAGAGCAGAGTCTTGGAGATCAAGAATTTCTTAAGCTAAGAGTCTTGCATAAAGAGAGAGAAAAGGAGATTTCAAACTTCAAGTATTCAAAAAACATCATCCACGTGGAGATCCCTCGAGTTTAAGCTTAGACTTATTCTTGGGAAGAGTAGATATCTTACCTTGCTAAGATATTTGCTTAAGTTCTTATTTCCTTTGCTAAGCATCAACTCAACCCCGTTAATTCAACGATCGTTGCCTAGGTGGTCCACGGATTACGCATCCCCGGCACAGGCAAAGAATCCACGCAAGCAGGAGATCTACACGTGTAGCGTCTTCTGTTCGTGTTTGTGAGAAAGCGATTCAAATTACTTTGTAATAGAGAGTTACACGTGTAATTTTCTTATTTTCATTGTCAAAACGTGTTGCGATGGAAATGACAAAGGAACCAGCTTTCGACCGAAACACACACTCCCTCAAATAACGAATGCGTTGCTCATGAAGAATTAGCTTGGAACGGAGGTCATCAAAGGCAATATTGTTGCCAAAATAGGTGACCGCCATAATGAGAGATTTGTAATCATTGTTCAAGCCAAAGAGAGTGTGTTGCACAAGGTCCTGATCACTCAAAGGGGAATTGATCGCAGCGAGCGAATCCGCAACAATCTTAATCTCACGTAAATACTCCTCCATGGATTGATTGTCGCGTTTCTTGATAGTGGTAATGCTGCATTTTAATTCCATAACACGAGCAAGACTACTCGTAAAAAAAGATGCTGAAGGCGATCCCAAATCTGAAAAGAGTGCGCGAGGTCATGAACTTCGACTAAAACCTCTCGAGACAAAGTAGCAAATAACCACGAGCGAAGGCTTTGATCGATCCGAATCCACATCATGTAGTGAGGATTGAGTTGCACACCGTCAGTATACATTGGTGGAGGAGGACACGATCCATTGACAAAACTAAGTAAATTATGGGAGATCAATAACGCGGTGAATTGCATTTTTCAGGTCAAATAATCTTCAACAGTCGTCAGTTTAACCGTGACAAGATTCGTGACATTCGGCGCCGCCAAAGCCGAAGAAAAGAACGGAATTGAATTGGGCATTGAGGGAATAAGGCCACCTGATGAGTTCAAGCCATGAAGTCCAGAAGCTAATTGATCAATCCCCATGGTTGATGCAGACGATGGGAACAAGGCACGGGGGAGAACGGATTGCGGCGCCATCCAAAGTGCTGCTGTGGACGTTGGGAACGTCTGCTGATTGTGCAAAAGAGAGAACAAAGGATTTGTTTCGCTGATGGAGGGTGTAGAAGGCATCGGCAGAGGTTGTGTGATCGCGGAGAAGGCATAGGAGAAAGGTTGCGATGTGGAACTCTGAGATGAAATTGGAGTCGTCGAGGTCAGAGAGGAAACTGAAGTCGTCGGATTCCCTGATGGGTTGCTTGAAGTCGTCGAGGTCAAAGATGAAGCAAGGATGGAGGAAGTCGACACTGAGGTTGTTGTATTCGAAGAAGATGATGTCAAGGATGCCATGAAGGAAACAGGGATGGAGGAAGTCGACGCTGAGGTTGTTGTATTCGAAGAGGATGATGTCGAGGATGCCATGAAGTCGACGTTTGAATTGCCTTGATCTCAAACCTGTCTCTGATACCATGTGAAATATTGTGGGGAAGAAGAAAGATGGCCGAAGGATTTAGGGTTTCGGCATACCCTAGCACAAGCCGAGATTTCAATATATATATGAGATATTGTACAATTTACATATAGACCCCTTGTTACAATTACAGTTGCTCTATTAAAAACGAATGCTGAAATTATAACTTAGTCCCTATGGTGCTGAAATTTGCAAAACAGAGCCAAATTTGCAGAAAATTGTAAAACATTTTCTCAAAGTGTTAGATTTACAAAGCAATCTCAAAATTTGCAGAAATTGTGAATAAACCCCTAAATCTGTGAAGTTGCAATTTAATCCTTAAAAGTACAAAAGCTACAAGTCCAACTCAAGAACTGCAAAATTAAGATTCAAGCGTTTAAAATTCGCAAATTATGATATAATTCAGTAAAACTACAAAAGTTATGAAAAAAACCCATGAGCGATGCAAAATCATAAATAACTCTTAAAAGATTATGAGATTATAAATAACATCATAAAAGGCCTTTAGATGGTCACGAATTGCAAATTGGTCCAGAATACTTCAAACACTATAAGTTAACTCAATATGGCTGTCAATTACAAGTAAGTTCAAAGAAATTATAAAATCATAAACAAAGTCAAAATTTCTAAAAGACTACAACTTTACAAAACCAACCCAGAATGTCTTTGAAGTGGAAACATCCCAAAATGATCCAAATGGTAAATAAATCCAAAATGACTGCAACATTTTAAATAAATTCAAAGGTATGCAAATCACAAATCGACTAGAAAAAGTAGCTTGTAATTAACCCAAAATGACCCTGAGCTGCAAGAAAGTTCAAAATATGCTATATTACAAAAAGGGTCAAAAGACTTCAAATTTAGATTAAATCTCAAATTATATGTTGTATAAAATTTACAACATAATCAAACCAAAACTTGGGATTAAAATAATTAATGGACTACTAAAGTCCTTAAACTGGAATTAAAAGTAAAAGACCAAAATTAATTTGAATCTCAAACTTAGACCAAAATGTCTTTAAACTAAAATCAAATTTAAGTCTCAAAATTAGACCGAAATGTCTAGAAACTAAAATCAAAATTTAAGTCTGAAACTTAGACCAAAATGTCTTTAAGCTAAAAATTAAAGTTAAATTTTAAAGTATGACCACAAATGTTTTTACCGAAAAATAAAATTCAACCCTCAAAGTTTTTGACCGAAATGTCCTTAAACTAAAATTTAAAAAATTATTATTAATTTTGAAATTTTGGATTGAAATGTCCTTAAAACTAAAAATTAAAATTAAATAAAAATAATAATAAATGTCTCTAACATGAAATAAATATTTTGTAGACTGTTAATCAGAGGTTCGTTTGGTTCAACCCAAACGGTAATTAACAATAGGGGCTTGCACCTATCGAAAACATAAGAACGCACTAATAATAAACCTCTATCTATCGTGATAGGGGGAATCTGTTTATCTGTCCCCAAATATTTATCCTAACATTTTATTGGACCTTTTGGGAGCCTACAATGATCAGGTCGACGAGGAAGACGAGGTCTGGTCAAATCTCGAGCAGTGGATCTCAAGCAGCCTCGATGGCTTGGAGGTGGCGTGGACAATGAGGAGAGAGGATGCTGTGGATGGCGGCAAAGTGGCGGACGACGAAAGCTAGAGGTCGGTGATGGGCAGCAACTCCGACCTGGTCGGAGTTGGCGGCGGTTGACTGTAGTTAGGGTTAAGGTTAGGGTGTTTGACAAATGTATGGTTATTATGATGGCTGCGTTTTGTGGATGGTTGAGATTAGTTTAAGATTATGGCTCTGATACCATGATAATTGGGAGAACATAATCCATGTTGTATCGATTTGTGAATATAATGCAAGAATATATAGAGAATACACGGGTTAGAGTTCACCAATATCGGGCCTATATATATATATATATATATATATATATATATATATATATATATATATATATATATATATAGTCATAATATTATGAGATCTTTGAGCTCAAATCTTATCGTGAGCTAGACTAATCGGGTCATCAAATTCATGATCGGCACCATACATCTTGTTCAACATGTCATGAAATGCATATGATAAAATTTTCACATAATTTGGAGTCTTCTAGAATATGAATCAAACAAGTTTGATATGTTGATTTTTCAGGCAGCTTAACAGCCGTCCCTTCTACACATAGCTAAAACAATGATTAAAAATGTCAAAACAATATAATTTTTTCTACATATAGATCATGATGAGTGCAAATCACGATGGACAGTGCCGATCATCGTTTCGAATAGCCTATTAGGCTAGCTCACAATAAGAATATGAGCTCACCATCTCATTTTATCACTTTCCTCTCTCTCTCTCTCTCTCTCTCTCTCTCTATATATATATATATATATATATATATATATATATATATATATATATATATATATATATATATATATATATATATATATATATATATATATATATATATCTTAACATAATGAATCATGTTTTTCATCATATTAAGCTAAGTATCTTCACACACAAAGATTTTCCAATTCTACAACATTCCATGCTATTGTATCTAGTTGAAGATCCCATTTTGATGTTCAAATTTGGATACTTCACAAAAGCTGTGAACAAAATCATTTTACTTTGATCAACAGACCTTTTCCTTCCTACTACATGATTATTTATAGAGAGCCTCTAAATGTTTTTCTTGGGTTTAATCTCCTTTTGTGACACCAAATTGGGGTAGTGTTTTTTTTCAATCCCGTACTTGTTACATGGGAATCTCATCCCTACATAGTTAATCACATTGGGCTAGCCCAAATTATCCCAAAAAAAACAAATATATATATTCATCTAAAAATTTTCTGAATACTCAATTCAGCATTAAAAGTAGAGCAACATACACTATCTTGATAAAAAAAACTCTGAAACTCTGTATAAGAATGTTTTATTTCATGTATCCAAATCCACATTCATCAATCTATTTATTCAATGGTTTGGAGTACAAAGCCAATCAAAACAAGTATGCAACTATTCTGACAGCTAACTGCACATAAAATCTCAAATGAGAAGGAACAATATCATCTAACATGAGGTATGGCTAATCTCAACAAAAGCATAAAAATCTATAGTAATAACAATCATAGCATCAGCCTCAGAGCGCTGTATGTGCTGTCTATATCAATCGAGCTATTGCAACCGAGATAAAGAAGATAGACAAAAGTATCGAGTTGTTTGGAGAAGAGAGATCTGGTAAAAAATACACAAGAAAATAAATGTTAAATTAGCCCAAGCAATAAGAATAGGTGCGAAGTGAAGATTTGGAACGATAAAAGTTAACTGCTTTTTATTTCATGGGTAAATTTCACTAACCACATTAACAACTGCAGGTTTTGCACAAAACTCTCCAGAACTTTATAAATTAGAGAAAACCCTATGGAAATTTAAAATTATATTAAACCCTATTAACTATTGGAAAATCTCATAAACAACATTAATGTTGACGTAGAGTAAAACTCTCAAAATATGACTTATTTCTTGTATTTCTCTTCTTTCAAATTTTGCATCACGAGATTTGTCATAAATCAAACTGATCACTCTACTTGTTGACGTTATTTATGAGATCTTTAAACTAGTTTAGAGGGTTTATTATAATTCTGAAGTGGTTTTATCTCATTTAAAAGTTTAAGGTGGTTTTGCAAAACCCAAAAAGAATTTACCCTTACTTCGTTATATATTTAAGTTAAACTCAATCTATTTCTCTCCTCACCTTTAGCAGCTGAAGTGCTATTATCTGCAGGTAGACTGGATGGAGACGCTGATCTAGTCGAATTTGATAAATTGATACCAAGATTTGCACAATCTGCACCTAAAGAACCTGCAACCCGAGCCAAGTAGACAAATCAGCTAATAGATCTAATTAGAGTTTTTTTAAAGGTGATAATAGAATGCCTTATCAGAGATGATAATAGAATGCCTTACAATCTTTATAACAAGGGAAGGTTGAGGTGTTGAAGAGATTGCTGTAGCCTTCATCGCATTCACATTTGTGCTCATAGGTCGCAGTGTTCAAGCACTTGCCTCCACCACAATAAGACCACATACATGCTTTTTTGGAGAAAAAAGAGAGTAATAAACATTTAGAGATAATTTGTGTGATATATAGACACACAGACATGTACGCGGACACATGTACAGGGAGTGTGAAACTACTGTAAACTTAATTAAGTGGACTGAGACTGAGGGCTCTGTCCATCAATGTTAATTATCCCTTTTATTTGCTTTGAGATGCGTGTTGAGTCTTGAGAAAATGTAGCCTTAATGTGTCTCACATCAACACGCATCTCAAAGGAAATTCTAGGGATAAAAATATGGTGGACAGAGTCCCCAGTCCATTTAAGTTTAAAGAAGTTTTTTCTCTATATTGTATATGTATATACATATTATAATATAAATGCATGTATGTGTACACACAAATATAGACACACACACACATGAATTTATATAGAGATATTGAAGTTGGAAAGAGAAGATAATTACGATCAAAGATGGAGAGATTGTCAGGAGGTGGTGGAACAGGAGCCGGTGCAGGTGCCACTGAATTGTTGGTGCAAGAGTAGTTGATGCTACCTGAAAATAATTTCAGGGAAGTTTGAAGAGCATTAGTTAAGAATTTTATACAGGAAAGATGAAAATTTAGATTTGAGTTTGGTAAGAAACATCAATACTAAAATTGAACAAAATGGCAAAAAGACTGTAACAGTAGAAACTCAAAATTGATGATATAAACAGTAACTATTTTCTCTGTTCACCTTTTAAATTAAGTTTAAACTCTTTTCTCAAATAATGGTTATGCTTTCTTCAATCTATGAGTAAATTATTGACTCTTTTTCCTAGCTTTCGTAAGTACTGTCATTAGTAGAAATGCTATTAATAAATAAATTACAATTGAAAATTAAAAGAAGGGTACATTAGTTAAAAAGTTTCTTTCCCTGAAAAGAGCATACACATATTATTTCCATCTTTCAGATAAAGAGAGATTATTTGATCAATTTCAAGATACCAATGTACAAAACCTCGAAGAAAACATTAGAAGATTGTAAATTTTGACTATTTGTTCCGTTATGTAAATTTGACTTAAATTCAACTAATCAAGGTTTCTTGCAAATAGACATGGACAAGTTATTCACTCACGTTCATCAATGATTGTCCAGTGATGTAAATATACATCAACCATTATTTCACTCACTTTAGCCGATGATTACATCTATTCTTTTTTATGTTTTACATATAAACCTAACTTATATTGATGTTCTAATCGGAACCAACTTTTATTGTAAACAAAACACATGTATCCAACCAAGGGCCAACCCTTTGAATGCGACATATACCTAACTTATTCCGTTCTAGTGTTAAACTTAAGCATTTAAGAATAGGATGGCTAAAAGTAAAGGAGTTATGCTTGTTCTTAACAACAATAAGATTCAAATAAGTACTATGCAAAGTTATTATTATTATTTTTGTGAGAAATCTATCCTGTTTATTTCAGTCTATATCTTGAATCATGCATTTTAATGTGTACGCATGTGAGTATATTAATATTTATCACCTTATTTAAGAAAATGAGCGATTAAGTAATATGATTGGTGAGATCCATTTGTTCTGATGTGAATGGAAGATCAACATCGCTATTTTTCTATCTCTCAGTCGCTTATTTAGTAAAAGAGTTGTTATTTCATACCCCATTGGAAGCTTTGGTAGAAAAAATGGTATGAAGCATCAACTCATTTTGTTAAATTTAATATTAAGAGACAGACTAATGGTGAGACTGGCTATGCTAATCAACTTATATCAAATACCATAACGAGTGAGACAAACTTACACTTTGGGATGACACAAGGAAGGAACCGAAAACTGTCACCGAAGTGGAACTGGGTCCATCCCGGATTGCACTGGCAAGCAAACCCAAAAGTGTGGTTTGAAGATGCCTGGCATTTCCCCTTTCCACACTCCACAACATTACATACACCATCTAAAAGCAAGACCAAATAAAAAACATAACCATAAATTAATTATGTTGAAAAAAATAAACATTCGACTTAAAGACCTTATATAGTTTATATGACTTTGTACTTATATACCCTATCTTACCGTGGCATTTAAGTACTGTATTCTTTTTTAACGAAGCATGTTACTGCCTGCTTCTGTTAATCAAGGATCGGGATATGCTCCTAAATATTCTCCTACGACTTTCACATATTAAAAATTGGTCAATTGCTCCCTTAATGTTGTTTGAATGAACTAAGAAATTAATCCCTCTTACCCTTAGAGAAGCACGTTAAATATACCTCTCAACGCATTTTCAACACACAATAAGATGAGGCTTTCAGTTCATTCAGGCAACTTTAGTGGTGTAATTGACCAATTTTTACCATGTGAAAGTATTCTAATGATTGTTTAACAGAAGGGAGTAACGTGCTACTTTGCAAAACAATAGGGTATTTAAATGTCAAAAAAGATAGGCTATATAAGTGCAAGGTTATGTAACCTGTAAGATATTTAATTTCTATTTAGCCTAAAAACAGTAAGAGATTCCAAATTAAAGGTGAGAGCATGTCAGCCGGCTAGAAATTAGAGAGGACCCGTGTCAATAAACCAACAAACTCCACTTGGAACATTCTCACAAAAGCAAACCACACATCTAGTAGAACTTGAATTCAACAGATATTAGGAAAGGGAGCTAACAATTTTGAAGTAATCTCAGTCAAAATTACAAAATCCTAGGACAAACTTTACTTTGAAGCTAGCATCCATTTAAATGAGGAGGCTATATTAGAAGAACTTTTGATCCACCTGAGAAAGAAGTCACTAAAGGCTCTAAAAGCTCTCTCCACAAAGATCACAAAAAAGCAAAGAAAGAGACAAACTTTTCTTGAAATGAACACAGGGAGGAAAAAGAACAGACAACTTTATGTCTTTGAGAATATGAATAATTCTTTGAGCAAATTAAGCTTATAATTCTCTACAAACTGAGTATTAAGGGTCAGTCTAAAATAATACAAGATTACCCATTTCATGAAATTATCAGAACACACTAATTAATAAGAGAATTAAACCAAAGGATAAGAGCAGTACTCAGAAGAGGAGATAGCATAGGGCTCAGAGGACTGTACAAGTCTCCAACTGCTCTTGGTGGAAGCAAAGGAGATATAACCACAAAAATAAACACATATTTGCTCCAATCCATCCTCATCTCTTTCTTCTTCTTATGTCTTCAC
This sequence comes from Asparagus setaceus, assembly GCA_012295165.1. Taxonomy (NCBI): domain Eukaryota; kingdom Viridiplantae; phylum Streptophyta; class Magnoliopsida; order Asparagales; family Asparagaceae; genus Asparagus; species Asparagus setaceus. Next base: position 37,903,604 of record CM022704.1, read on the forward strand.
TTCAAGGGTATTGGAGAGAAGCGAGGAAACAAAGAGAGAGAAGGAATATTGAAAGGTGATGAATGCAGTTGGCAGTTGGCTCTTGGGGGGATTTATTTATTGCAGCTGGGGATGTTGGGAACTAAAGTGGACACAATAAAATATAGGAATTTTGACTAAGTTATAAGTATTTAATGACATCATTTGAAATGCTAAGGGTTCTGTTGAAAGGAACCTTAGGCTTCAAGCTTAGTTTTCCATGGTTCACGTTGTCCCTCCTTTTAATTTGTTATGCTAATGGAATCATCTTGGTAAAGTTTAACTAACTAGGAATAATTTAATTTCCTGACGTCATCTTCTTGATAGCCCATGAATATCAAGAGGAGACATGAAACCAGAGATTTGAGGACACCAATCAAACAGTTTGGAAAAAGACTTCTTCTCTTATTAATTTTATTATTATTGTCAAAGAACCTTGTCACTTGTCACGGCACCACCAAAAAGAAAAAAAAATTCAAACTTCAGTGAGGATTATAATTTTATTTTCTAATATGTTTCCGCATATTGAGGAGTTTTTTATGGGCCAAAACTTTTTAAATCCACTATAAAGTCATCGCTAGTTGGATTTGAACATGGATTATGTTGATACCATGTCAAAGTTCCTGGCATTACACCACAACTCCATAATTGTAAGCAAGATTTAGGATTATAATTTTATTCTTTAATAATTTTTATAAGGGTAATATACTAAATATACATAAATGTCTTTGATTATTTATATTATTCAAGTTCATCTCCTAGAACAATTAGAATATTATTAGAAGTTAATATTCTTCATTCAAAACTTTCATCACAAGTCTACGTTTATGATCATTCAAACTTATTGCTCTATTCACTAATATTATTTGTGAGATTTTCTAATAGTTCACTACGTTGATGATCATTCAAACTTATTACTCTATTCACTAATATTATTTGTGAGATTTTCTAATAGCTCAAAAGTTTTAATAGAATTAAGTTCGGGAGAACTTTCTTTGAGAAAGTTATATCTTCACTCAATATGAATTAGTCAACATTAATTAGTATACTTGAGAAAGTATCTTAATACACGTAAATGTGTAAATCCAGGGTTTAAGAGTAGGTGTCATCTTGTATTGTATTACTTTATACAAAACAAAAAACATTCATGAGTAAGACGGAAAATATACAGGGATAGGAATGCATGCAAGAAAATTTCAAAGACATGGACTTTAAATGCTTTCTAGAAGAGAAGCTTCCATAATCCAATGAAACGACCACGCTACATTCCAAACATTTAGAAATGTCATGCATCATTTTTCTTATGTTTACTTTTATTTGTTTTCCTCGAATTGTTTAATTGGCTTCTATTGTCATGTTTTGGCACTCTTTTTTCCCATTCTTCCTTCATCTTTTCATTTTCTTCTCTTAGGGGACCCCTCTTAAAAAACTCAGTCACTGTACCAAACCTCTGAAGTCATGGTAAGAGTTATAGTTTTAATAATCTAATATGCCTCGGCGAGTTGAAGGCCATTTTATGGACAGAAATACAGACTCACACAACATTATCAATTTTTTTAAATCAGCTTAAAAAATTTGTGGCCAGCAATATTCGAACACTAGTAGAAAACAGAGCATTGGTGACGAGATAATCCATCACCAATGCTAAGAAATCCGTCATCAATGCACATTGGTGATGGGTATCAAGGCATCGTCAATGTGCATTGGTGATAGGTAGACGCATTGCCAATGTATATAGGCGACGGGCATTGTTGGCTAGGGGTAACAATGGCGACGGGTTTAAATCCATCACCAATGGTCATTAGTGACGGGTTAGCCCGTCGTCCGAGTTAACCTATCACCAATGCTTATTGGTGACGGATAGACCCATTACCAATGTTATTGACATTGGCGATGAGTATGCATGTCACCAATAAGCATTGGTGGATATATATATATATATATATATATATATATATATATATATATATATATATATATATATATATATATATATATATATATATATATATATATATATATATATATATATATATATATATATATATATATGGAAAAATGGGTATGAGGTGGCGGCTCATTTTATAAAATGGGCTACCAAGAGATGCACGTGTGATGAGGCCCACCCTAGTTGTCACATTAAAAGGTATGGATCTCAATATTTCATCTCTTGGTAGCTCATTTGGTTAAATAAGCCACCACGCCTCAACCATCAATCCGTATATTTTGTTTACCCTTAGTGACAGTTTGGTATATAATTTTTTTCCGGCGACATATTGGTATATTTTTTTCCTCCGGCGACATATTGGTATATTATGTTGACCACGGCGAAAAATATGCCTGTATTTTGGCCGGACCCAAAATTTCGGCGAAAACTGCTCACGTGGCACCTCATGTGCTGCCAACGTGGCTGCCAACATGCGCATACGTGGCAGGACAAATCAATTAACCTAAAATTTCCCCCCATTCTCTTATTTTCCTCTCTTTCTTGAGCATGAGAGCATGATCATCCCCAAATTACAGAGACTCATTTTGTGCATGGAGATGGGTAACTCTGAGCTTTGATCTCTTCCATCTACATTCCATCTACATTAAGGTCCAAGATGAAGAGCTTGACGCTGATCTTGAGCTTGACATTGAGGCCCAAGATGGAGAGCATGATCATCCCTTGTTTGCTTCTTCCTAACCCTAACCCTAACCCTTGAAGATGAAGAATTCATGGCTAATTTCAATTCCACTCAACCTAACCCTAACCCTAAGAGGAGGAAGGAGGAGGAAGAAGAAGGAAAGAAGAGGAGAAGCCTAACCCTAATCTAAGAAAAAACCCCTTTCAAAGAGAGTAAAACTTCCCCTACTGCCACACTGGAAGCCACGTTGGAGCCATGTTCGCATCACGTGAGGCGTCACGTGAGAAATTTCGCCAGAAATTTGGGTCCGGCGAAACTTAAGGCCCATTTATCGCTGGGGAAAATAAAATATACCAATATGTCGCCGGAAAAAAATTATATACCAAACTGTCACTAAGGGTAAACAAAATATACCAATTTGGTATTTTTACCTCTCTCTCTCTCTCTCTCTCTCTCTCTCTCTATATATATATATATATATATATATATATATATATATATATATATATATATATATATATATATATATATATATATATATATATATATATATATATATATATATATATATATATATATATATATATATATATATATATATGGAATGATGTATATGAGGTGGCGGTTCATTTTGCTAAATGAACTACTGTTTATAGAGTGGTGAGGTCCACGCTTTTGATGTGACTAGCAAGGTGGGCCGCACCACATGTCTATCTCTTGGTAGCTCATTTAGCAAAATAAGTCACACCTCATATACATTATTTCCTATATATATATATATATATATATATATATATATATATATATATATATATATATATATATATATATATATATATATATATATATATATATATATATATATATATATATATATATATATATATATATATATATATATATATATATATATATATAGACACAACATTCACACCACATCTCCATATCCAACCGTCACATCTCACGTCAAATATAAAAAGAAATCCTCATGTCCAAACATATCTTACATGATCCAAAAGTCTATAAATGTCTAATAACATGTATCCGGCCATAAAATACAATACATATAGAAAAAACTCACTCCTCGTCGTTATCGTCGTCTCCATGATTGGTGGCAGCTGCATCAGGATGTCATATCATACTACTGCTCCATACAGGAGTACTTCTTCTAGCCTAAAAAGAATGCAAGTCAATATGAGAATTTTTTCACAAAATTTGTAACATATGCTTTTGTTTAGACACATATGCCTCTCTACTACCAAATCCAACACCTGATTGTTTAACCACTACAAACGCCAACTTACTAACAACAATGTATATATCTTGGGGAAGAATTTTCTTTAAGGAAGTAGAATTGGTGATGCATCGCACAACATCCCAGACCATTTGTGCACCCTCTAACTCGCTTGTAATAGTGGGAAGAATATTGAAAACCACACCAAGTTCAAGATGATCGATCACATAATGTCTGATATCACCAATTATGGACGATATCTCATCTAGTCGCTGTGATGTCACTGTCTACTCGCTAGCTCTAGTCCTGACGGTGGCGAATGACCTAATTTCAACACTCGATAATGGCACCCTCCTTTTCTTGGATGGTCTAGAACAATAAGCATCATCAATGACTTTCCTCCATTGCTCTCTGGTCATGCGATTAGAATTCAAATGTGTGTCTCCTATGCCCTAAGACTTGAGGGCCTGGGTCAATACTTCATCTTGCGTCACTTCCAGCGCCGCCTAAATATCATATAGTGCAAATGTAAAATTGACTTTATACTTATATGCATATCATTAATCTTCAACACTTTATTACTCTGATCGTAACCCTCAGGTGGTGTACAAGCTGCTCTAGCAAGAAGGGTTGGTGACGTAGTTAAGGTGTCCTATGATATATCAATTTCTAAATTACTTCAACCAATGTATGAAGCTAGCGACGTTATATAAAATTTAAGAAAGTTACATACTGGGTTCTCCCTCAAAATAAAGCATTTTGTTAGTATGTGTGATGGTAATATCATGAATAAAAAATAATTCCTCTTCTTATCACCCTCCCACTCGATAATGAAAGCAATCCAATTATATAAGAGAAACCCTCTTATCAAGCTTATAACTCATCTACCAATCGATGGTTATTTTCTCAAAGTATTTTATCTTGAGTTTATTCCTCCAACCTCGAATCATCTTACTCACCCTAGGCATTACATGTTCCCAAGATTTCTGGTTGTCCTCAAAATAATAATGCTTCTACAAATTACATGTGGAAAAAACATACACTGTAAGAACAATCAAATAAAAAGTAAATGAAAGATGCAATATAATATATAATTACCATGAGCTTATCCTAAAATTTTGATATGCCCCATCCATTCTTGTTATTCAAAAGCATGAGTAATGTTGATGAAGGTTAAGTCTCTGATTAAATAGATGACCAAATTATTAAATTTGATGGCATAATCTCTAACTGGAATATACTCTAATCAGAATATTGTCCCTGGACCACTCCAAAATAGCCTGGTAACCTTTGAGAGGTACTTTGGTGCCGTCCTCACTCCCATGCTACCCCGGCTTCTTATAGTCCTTCTCACCTACAAAGCCAAAGAGAAATAAATATATTAGAACCTTAAACAATCAAGATAATTATCAAAGCTCACTAATTTACATGATATTCTTACCAACTTCGCTCACTTGATCTGCCTTCACCTTTTCGAGTCTCTGCTTTATCGTGCGATCATTCTTCTTAATCTCTTTTCTCCTCTTTTGGTAGTTCCTCTCGCATTTCTCTTTCAATACATTAGATTTTTCTAATAACAGAATGCGAGTGACCGCTGGAGTCTATAGGCGGAGATATGCAATCTCTAAATTTTAAGAAGCTGACATAGTTTCATGTTGGATCTCATCAGCATCGGAACCATCACATGCATCGCCTACAAAATTAAACAAATTATTAAATTTGAAATAAACATATAAAAGGAATATAAAATATTGATAAACTTAAACTAAAAAAATTAATACCTAGATCAGGCAATGAGTCCCGACGATGTGAGGGAATCATAAGGGATGCGTGGGTGTCCCCGCAATATCTAACAAAATAATAAATATGACATTTGTATGTCATGAATAAAAAGTTTCTCAATGGACTTAATTCAATTAAACAAATAATACCTTCAACAGGCAAGGATATAGGTGGAGATAATGGGCTCAAAAAAGGCCGTGAGAATGTACTTGCATAATTAAATTGAATATGATGTATGTAGATGTATATCATGTATACAATATCTTTGAACAAATTAATACTTATACTTGACGACAACCATGCTCGATCTTGGGAAAATTCCCCTATGTGTCTTATCCTTTGGCTCATCTGCAACTTAAATTGTTATTATGGAGTTTAAACTTTTATTCAATACATGCTAGCAAAATATGTGAATGTTTACAATTATATTGATAAAATTAAAGATAGATGCATTAACACTTGAACTATCTACGTTTAAATTCTGCAAGTATCAAATAAGTTATATTTAATCTCCCACATTACGGTTGTCAAGTCAATTTTGCGGAGTATACATATTAAGCATGACATTCTGTCGGTAGCAGTAATCAGGAAAAACTTCTTCAGGCTCATCAGACCATCCGTGTTTTTATCGATAGCAAGTTGAACAAGAGATCTTGGTTCCTTATACAATACGACCCAAACCTTCGGCTTCGTAGGATCATAGATATAGAAGCATTGAGTAGCTTGGTTTGCGAACATGAACTTTCAATCCAAGTATATCTCCTTATCTGGGTTTACAAGATTAAAACCATATGCATCCCTTATTTTGGCATGACACCATCGAACCTTAAATATCACATAACTACATACGTCTTTTGTACTGTATGCATAGAATATCTCCACGATATTTTCTAGTTGTCTATAATATATTATATCACAAAGTATGGATTTTGGCAACTTTACCTATTTGAGGACCTCACAGAATCTCTACATCTCAACATTTGACATCGTAATACAAGACGAAGGCAACTCAAATTTGCCATCAGTGACTTCTCGTGCTTACAGATCATGTCGGATGCTCAATGCTTTTAGGTCCAAGCGAGCCCTTATAACATCCTTTGATTTCTTACCATCCTGTAGAAGTGTGGACAATAGGTTGTCACATATATTCTTTTCAATATGCATTATGTCTAAGTTGTGTTGAAATTTGAGCTTTAGCTAGTAAGGGAGCTGAAAGAAGATGCTAAATTTTATCCAACCTGTCGATAATTCCTCAACTTCTGTGTCATTCAAACTGCACTTGTCTCCTTCATTTTGGTGCCCTCTTCATAATGGAAATGCATATCAGAGCGAGAAGATCCTCTTTTGTATATCAGTTCTTCCTAAACTTGACTTTAGCACAACCCTGAAACAATTTTACAATTTCATCACCAGTCATTATACACAGCTTCCCTCTTATCTCTTGCTGGCCATCAAAATTTTTTGCCTAGTTTTTACTTTTGTATCACTGCTTGTTCTGTAACCATCTTTTATTAAACCAATTACACATCTTTCGGTTATGCTGTAAATGAAAGCCTTCAAAATTTGGACCACATACAGGACAAGTGCATGTCCCTTTTATAGACCAACCGGAGAGATTAACATAAGCATGAAAATCATTAATTGTTCACACAAGAATAAGACAAAGATTAAACGACTCATAGGAATATGCATCATATGTTTGGATGCCCTCATCCCACAGATGTTTTAACTCATCAATTAGTGGCTCCATGAACACATCTATGTCATTACCGGGTGAGTGCTTGCCTGGTATCAGCAACGAAAGGATCATACATGGTTGTTTCATACAAAGTTCAAGTGGAAAATTATAAGGTGTTAATATAATTGGCCATGTAAACCGACCTGAACTCATAATGCCAAACAAATTAAATATGTCGTTAGACAGGCCTAGTCTGACATTTCTGCACTCTGTGGCAAACTAGAAAAAAGATGGGTCCACATGCTTTTATGCCTCTGCACCAGCCAGATGTCTAAGTTTACCATCATCTATGAGTCCTTCCTTATGCCACCGTAAATCTTTAATTATGTATTTAGTCATATACAACTATTGCAACCTAGGCACTAATGAAAAATATCGGAGCACCTTCGCTGGAATCTTCTTTTGCTGCTTCACCGACTCATTTGCCTTTCATGTTAAATTGCATGTATGCTTTCTCCAAAATGACACTCCACATTTTGGACATTCGTCAAGTTTCTTGTTATTCTTATAATACCAAAAACAATTATTAGAACATGCATTGATCTTATTGTAATTTAAACCAAGAGTACCAACAATCTTATTCGCACCATAAAACTTTTCGGGTATGCTCTTCTCCCCATCTGAAATTACCTTGCATAGTAAATTAAGAAGCATTTGAAAATATTTATTTATCATTCTACTGAGGGTTTTAATACGCATCAGTTGAAGAATAAATGACAATCTACTAAACTTAGTGTAGCCAACATACTGACCCTTCTCGTCATCTTCCAATAGCTTCATTAAACTTTTGAAGTCGCTGGTATCACGTACATCTTCAGAATATTCGACATCTTTTGCATCTTCGAGTACTTCTGTAACTTTTGCAACTTCGACACCTAGGATGTCATAATCAATAATATCCGCCACAATATCATTGAACATTGCCCGTGTATCGTCTATCCTCACATCTATATATTTTTTAGCTAGTTCAATATCTTCGTCTTCCCCGTGAAATTTCCAATATTTATAATTCTTAGCAAATCCTCATCTTTCTAAGTGTTTTCATATAGCTACTCTATCCACTAATCACCAGTTTCTGCACTCACTACATGGACAACACAACAATTTATTCTTTAACTTCATCGGATTTGTATACGCATATTGAAGGAAGGCTTCCCATTCGTCTCGATATCAAATTTCACCTCCCTTTCTTCTTTCCATATTAGGAATAGTTATCCGAGACTTGTCAAGAACTTATCTCATTTGTATGTTAGGTATACTTATTAATTATTTTAATATCTCATATATCGCAGTATATTTAATAATCTTCATTGTAGTTGATTTGAACAAATACTACGCTGATCTAATCACTCTTTTATAATCTTCACTAGGTTGGTTTAAACACTCTTTGATAATCTTCATTGTTGTTGATTTGGACAAACACTAGGTTTGTCTAAAACTCTATTGGCTATCATGCATAGGAAGACTTCTATCCCATTAAGAATAAAATAGTGCTTATATCTAAGTTTGCATACTTTGTGCATTTCATTTCTAAAAAATTTGGGCAGCACCTAACTATTGTTCTCTGAGTACACTATATGGATGTTATTATGCATATCGATAATAGACTAAAATTGGTACGTAATAGATCAAAATGCAAAATAACATACGCTTATTGCACACGAAGAACAACGACTACGTACCACCAAAATTTTCTTGAAATAAAATTGCGCAAAGTATACAAAGTTAGATATGCACAGTACTATATTTCTAACCCGTTCGAACTGGACACATTCAATAATTATGTGTCAATTCTTTCTACTTATACTATATAAAGTAAACTATCCTTTTCAGATATAAAACTTAATTTCATACCCAAAATTGAGTTGTCTATCTTATATTGTAAGTCCAAATAATTGACAGTAATTATTGAATGTGGATCTATGGATAATGTTAACTAATTTTTTTATTCACCTAAAATGGATATATAACACATTATTGTGTTATATTTCCCACCAAGGGTAATTAGCCTTAGGGTATTAGTATTAAAGTTAGCGTTACTAGGGCACTAGTCCTAGGGTACGAATAGTGTTGATTATTGTTGGATTATGACGATATTATGTTTAGGGTTAGTGTAGTGTTAGGGTTTTATGAAATCAGGGTTAAAATTAGCACAGTTAGGGTTTGAGGCAAAACCCTATATCCCAGCGAGGAGGAGGAGGAGGCGAGCGGCGAGATGTTGAGTGGCAAGGTGGTGAGCGACGAGGCAGAGCTTTTGAGCGGCAGCGATAGAGAGAAGCAGAGAATGAGGAGGAGGTGGAGGCGAACGGTGAGCAATGTTGCGGTGAATGTCACACCGTAGCGGCGAGGGGGTGAGCGGTGAGGCAGAAGTTTTGAGCAGTGGCAGAGAGAAGAGAGAAGATTTGAGCGGCTGGGTATCAAAATGAGGGTTAGGATTTGGGTTTCGTTCTTTGTTTTTGGCCGTGGGGTCACTAATAGTGACGTGAAGGGCTTGTACCACGTCGCCAATGATAACATTGGTGACGAGGTATAGGCAACTGAAGTCACCCCGCTGCAAATGTTATCGTCTGTCGCCAATGCCCCATCACCTTTAGCCTGTTTTTTACTAGTGGAACTGGATAGGTCTGATACTATCTTAAATGATCCTGTCACTATACAAAAACTCCAAAGTTATGGCGATAATTGATGGTTATAGTTTTATATTCTAACAATCCCCCACAAACCGTCCAGATGATTTTAATTTGTAAACATAATTATAATATTTGGAAACATGAAAGACAAATTAAACTACTGGAGCAAAACAATATTTGGAGTCTCGGAGAAAAGACTTGTTCTTATACTACATCACCCACAATGTCAACCATCACATGTGCTTTATTCAAACATAGGAAAATCTTACATTCCATTAAATTGCTTAAATCCTTTAACAAATATACTTGATAGTCATCCCGTCCAAAATATAAGTCAAAATCATTTGATGCTTGTGGTGAAGTTGTCTTGTCACGCAAACAGCATGAGTCATCCCAGAGTGCCTAGAAGAAAACTTCAACTTGAATACGTAATGAAAAGGCTAATCTTCAATCATAGAGGGAACAATTAATTAACATCGGAGAAATTGAAATTCATCGAAGAAAACCAATGGTTTCAGATAGAGTAAATTCAATAGCCCTCTAATAAATCCTCGAGTTTCAAAGCAGAGTTTGACAAGTGAACAATACGAAATATCAGAAGAAAGTGACAATCAAACTTTCGTTTGGAAAAAGATACATAATGACAAAAGGAATAGAAAGACATTGTTATCTATTTTTAATCTCAAATCATATCATATCATATCGTACTCCCTTTAAAAGCACGAGTTTGGGAAAAGCTTTTCATGGTCAATATTACCCTTCACTATTTTAAATATTTTATTTAAATCTTAATCTATCCTAATCCTAATTATATCTTGTACTAATCCCACGTGAACTATCTATAGCTCCACAATTTAAAAAAAAATAAGATTAATACACTAGTAAAAAAAGGCCCAGCCCCAACGGGTGGACACAACCGTTGGGGCCGAATTTACAAGCCCCAACGGTTTGAACCGTTGGGGCAAGGCTCGTTCACCTATTTCCCTTTGGAGAATTTTCCCCAATTTTTTAGCAAAAAACAAAATAATAAAACCGCAAAATAGTTTTTTGCCCCCCAACGCCCCCGTTCGCTCTCTCTCTCTCTCCTTCTCTCTCTCTCTCTCATAAAAAACCCCAAACCCCGCCTCCTCTCCCCTTCCCTCCCAAATCGGAGGTCGCCGCCGCCGTCGGAGGTCGCCGCCGCCGTCGGAGCTCGTCGATCCCTCCGTTTGCCGCCGGATCACCCTCAAAAAACCCGTAATTCCTCCGCCTCCTCTCCCTCGACAAAACTCTAACCCTAATTCCTCCTCCCCAAATTGGATCTCGCTGCTTATTTTTGCCGACCGCCTAACTTGTAAGTCCTCTACCTCAAAACCCTAACCCTAATTGGGGAATTTTCAGAAATTAGATATGGTTATCTCAAAGATTACTCTAGCTTAATTTGGTTATAAACATCCGAGAAATAATTACTCTTCTTAATTTTACATTTCTGATGTTTATGACTCTTTTTTCTTGGGTCTACTTCCAATTTCTTCCATGATATCTCGATAAAGGAAACCTAGAAGAAGCTCGAATTGGATAGTGTCTGATTCCCTAGGAAGAAGCCTTATACAATCTGATCACAAAATCTATTCATGCTACATTGCCGTTCTGAAATTTTAGATCTATAATTGTAGTTCTTATGATTTCTATGAGCTTTTGAGTGCATTTGAGAATCTAGAAAATGTATGTAGGCTCACAAATAAAAACATAATTTGTTTTAGTTTCTGAATATATGTAACTGTTGTGTTACTTGAGAAACATAATCTTTTTCAAATATAGGAGTATTTTGTCAAACGCATTATGCCAATTATGCATCTCCTAGTATCCCATATACTTGAAAGGGAAATTGATGGCATAGTTTTCTAGATATTGCATAGCTTTTAGAGAACCTGGCAATTAAGAAATTGGTGAATATATAGTGGCTGAGCATACTCCTTTTCTATTTCTGTTTTTAAAACTATTTAAAGAGTCCAGTGAGATTTGCATTGTCACATATAAACAATTGCCTATGTAATTCTCTATCACCATAAGAACATCAATGGCTTGAATATTACTTGAGCAAGCTGCGCCTACTCTCTCATACTAGCAAGCTTCTGGTTCACAAAGAATGCTTCTTTAATGATTAGGATATTAATGAACGCACAAAATACATATTCATAATATATGCTTGCATAGATAATGTATCAATTACTTTTTGATGAGAAAGATGCACCAAACTTTAACTTATAATGTCTTTATTATGATTGTATCCTCAATTTGATATTTGTGGATTACCAATTTTGTCCTTTAATGCAAGCGTGCATAATTTTAAAATTTTTTATCGCTAACTGTGACTTATATAGGTTAGTATGGCACATGACTATATCAAAGTTAAGGATTGGATGTATGTGAATCATGAAAAACGCACAAAGCCTGAATTTATTGAAGGAGTTGCTACTTTCATAAAATTTGTGCGTGAACACGATAGGATTCAACATGGGATGATCCTTTGTCCGTGCAGTTATATAACATACATGAAACACTATTTTGAATATTTAATTTAAATTTTAATCTATCATAATACTAATTTTATCCTATACTAATCCAACGTTAACTACCTATAGCTGAACAATTTAAAAAAATAAGATTAAAAAATCATATATAGCTAACATATTATAACACATGAAGTATTTCAAAAAAATCCAAAAAGTTTTAAAAATTACACAAAATACCCTCAAAAGTTTAAAATTACACTGTTCGCGGTAAAAGTCGGTTTGATTGTCATTGATTTGAATTTGCTTACAGCTTCTTTGGCCTACAACAAAATTCAAAAGAAATATCGCCTTTTATTTTAAGGCTTACAATGAAAATCAAAAAAGATTACAACTTTTATCCTTTTGAACAAACACGAGGATCTCTGTTATATCGAGGTCCTCGCTTGCGTGGGTTCTTTGCCTGTGCCGGGGACTTTTGTGTCCGTGGACCACCGCGCAATTCCAATCCAGGTAGAGACCCGGGTTCTGGAACTACAGATGTAAAGGGGCTCGTTTCACGAAGGAAACGAAGCGCCTGAGGGGATCACACTCACGAAGGAGAGGATCGCTGGCGGGTGAGATCTACTAGGAGAAATCCGCTATCCCTGAGATTAAGACGAAGCTTAACCTAGAGGGTATCGTAGTTCGACCAATTCGGTTACCTTTAAACGTAGATCGGCGTCGATCGCACTTGTACTCGCTGTTGCTCGGGACCGTGCGCCGATTACTCGTAGATCTCGCAAGAATTCTTCAGAAGTCCGAGCTCTTCCAAATCCCCAAAAATCCAACCTCCGAAAGCCCCGAAATCCAAGACCAGCCCTCCCTCGAAGATGACACCCCCCCCTTATTTATACAATGGAGGGGGGGTGTGCGCCGGCCACATTGGTGGCTCGGCCACTTAGCCACCTCGGCCACTTGGCCGAGCACCTCGGCCAAGTTGGCCGAGGTGGCTCTACCAAAGTGGTCGAGCCTCCCTACCACTTGGCGAGTACCTCGACCAAGTTGGTAGGGTGGCTCGACAAAAGTGCCGAAACCACCTTAACGGCTGGTGAGTTTGGCCGCGGCGCCGTCTTGCGGCGTTTTCCCTCGTTTCGCGTCGTTTCTCCGTCGATTCTTCGTCGATTCTTTCGGTCTTCCGGGCTTAGTTTTGCTCCGGTAAGGTCGCCGTTGTGTTTGAGTCCGTGCCCGATCAACTTTCAGAGCTTAAGCGGCCCGTTTGCATTGACGGACTAAGTACGGTTGATTCCGTCTCGTCAACGTTTGAGTTTAGTCAACTCGGCACGTCGTTTCATTGGCTCGTACGCCTTGCCGACTCACTTTATGCGCTCGTCGACTCGCTCTACGCGTTTTGTGGCGTGATGCGTTTTGCGACGTCGGTTTGTCGAATGGATCGTTAGTTGCCAACCCACCGTCACGAGTTTCGTTCGGTCGATAAGCAATTTTTATGCCTCTGATACCCCTCCAAAGCGTCTGGTCTCGATTCTTGATGAGTGCGAGATGCTTTATGATGATTCCCGGCCTTCGATTCGGTGAGGGTCCCAAAAGATAGCTTCAAGTCTTCGATTCTTTCGGATCATCCAGTTCTTTGTAGGATTCCCGATAAGATCACGGTCTTTGCATTTATTGTCGACCTCTTGTTATCTTGATTTGAAGGCGATGGGTGAGTTTTGTTTGTAACTTCGTGTCGGTTGGTTGTTGTTTAACTAACCATCGACTTTTGACTTTTCCAGATGTCGGCGAACTCCTTGTTGGCGACACATTGGTAATGTCAGTACATGGAGTTTCGTAACCCTTAATCGGCTAATTCTTCCGTCATCACGTGTGCTGTTAGTTTAACCACAGCGGGAGGACTGATCTTTTCATGGAGATATACTCCGAGGATTCCTTGTCGAAACAGGAGACCATTTGGGTTTCAACCCTCGTCCTAGCTTTCGATTCGTGAGTCGGCGCTTTGACCGGTGTGGATTCGAACCGTTGATCGATGAAATTTTTGGCGACGACGCGTTGGTTGGCGTCGCTACTGCATTACTCCTTGCTGGAGTACTATTATCCATAGTGGGAGGAATTTATTCCGTTCAATTGTTGACCGATAGGCCTTCCTGACAAGCATGCAATTGGCATTGAGTGCGATGGGAGGAGTCTTTTCGAGGTAGAGCGCGTTGTCCGGCGTCAATATAAGCCTCGTCAGAATTCGTCAATTTATCCCTCTTTAAGGTTCCACAATAGGAGAAAATTGAGGGTTATTGAGTTATCCCTAAGAATATTTCTTGTGAGAATATTCTTCTGGGAACTTCTCAACGAATTAGGAAACAGTTTATACTCGTAATCCTAGTTGGAGTAGGATTGGGCAACGCGTTGATTGGCGTCGATGCAATCCGCACGATCGAGTTATCCCAAAGAATATTTCTTGTGAGAATATTCTTTCGGGAACTTCTCGACAAATTGGGAAACAGTTTATACTCGTAATCCTAGTTGGAGTAGGATTGGGTGACGCGTTGATAGGCGTCGATGCAATCCGTACGATCGAGTTATCCCTAAGAATATTTCTTGTGAGAATATTCTTCTGGGAACTTCTCAACGAATTAGGAAACAGTTTATACTCGTAATCCTAGTTGGAGTAGGATTAGGCGACGCGTTGATTTACATCGATGCAATCCGCTCGATCGAGTTATCCCTAAGAATATTTCTTGTGAGAATATTCTTCCGGGAACTTCTCGATAAATTGGGAAACAGTTTATACTCGTAATCCTAGTTGGAGTAGGATTAGGCGACGCGTTGATTTACGTCGATGCAATCCTTGATCGAGTTATCCCTAAGAATATTTCTTGTGAGAATATTCTTCGGGAACTTCTCGATAAATTGGGAAGCGGTTTATACTCGTAATCCTAGTTGGAGTAGGATTAGGCGTAGCGTTGATTTCGTCGATGGAATCCATACGATCGAGTTATCTCTAAGAATATTTCTTGTGAGAATATTCTTAGGAACTTCGACAAATTGGAAACGGTTTATACTCGTAATCCTAGTTAGAGTAGGATTGGGTGGCGTTGATGCGTCGATGCAATCCGTGCGATCGAGTTATCCCTAAGAATATTTCTTGTGAGAATATTCTTCCGAACTTCTCGATAAATTGGGAAACAGCTTTATACTGTAATCCTAGTTGAGTAGGATTAGGCGACGCGCTGATTTGCGCCGATGGAATCCGCGACGATCGAAGTTATCTCTAAGAATATTTCTTGTGAGAATATTCTTCCTGAACTCGATAAATTGGGAAACAGTTTATACCGTAATCCTAGTTAGAGTAGGATTGGGTGACGCTGATAGGCCGATGCAATCCGCATCGATCGAAGTTATCCCTAAGAATATTTCTTGTGAGAATATTCTTCCTGAACTTCTACAAATTGGGAAATAGTTTATACTCGTAATCCTAGTTGGAGTAGGATTAGGCACGCTGATTTCGCCGATGCAATCCGCACGATCGAAGTTATCCCTAAGAATATTTCTTGTGAGAATATTCTTCCTGAACTTCTACAAATTGGGAAACAGTTTATACTCGTAATCCTAGTTGAGTAGGATTAGGCGACGCTGATTTATGCCGATGGGGGCCTTTGCAAGGTGTTATCCTCGCCAATAAATCTTCTAATTTTTCCAAATATAGCGAGAGGATAAAATATTAACGGACTGATTTGGCATTACTTTGGCATCCATTAAGGTTCCAATTAGGCTCCTAATTAGGGGCTGATTTGGTTCCTTTTGATATCTAATTGGGCTCCAATTAGAATTCCTACTTGTTGCCAAATAAGAGTCCTTATTCAAAGAGGATTGGGTCCATATGGGGTTGTTATAAATACCCATAAATCCTCCTCTTCTTTGACCTAGGCCGCCCCTCCCTCGCTCTCTTCCTCTCTTGTTTTCATCTCGCTGCCGCCTTATCTCCTTCGATTAACGAGGTATGTGTAACGAGGGTTTTGTAAATTCTTTTTTTCTTCTTCTTGTGCGCAGCGACGCTGGCCACGAGGGAAAGGGCGACGGCGGGCGCCAGCGGCGGTGCTGGGGCGGCGTCATGTTGCGGGTTGGCGGCTGGCGCCAGCTCCGGCAGCCAGCTGGCATATAGCCAAGGTTGGCGCTACGCTACAAGCATACTGGCGCTAAGAACATAATAAGCTCGCGACTACTGCCGCAGTATGCTGGTGCCGGCCGCCAGACGGGCACCGGGCAAGGCCGGGCGCCACGGGTCGGTCCTGAGAGTTGGCACCGCCTGGCTGTCGGTCCGCGAGCCACGACCGACCAAACGGGCTTCGCGTCAATTGAACTTTTTTTTCGACCGCATATCTAACTTTTCGCCGTGTTTTTGCGCTTCGATGTCGCCGTGAAGATCACGCGCTTCAAGGAGTCGATCAACTCGCGACGGCGCTGCGGAATGCACGCCCTTCTTTCGCAGCCAGCCACATCATATTCTCGTACATATATGCGTTGTATCCCCGCTTCGTTCTCCTTCGTGAGGCGATTGGGAAGAGCCGAAATCCTCCTTTGTGGGGATCGACGCTGCAGATTTTGTTTCATCCTCTCACATGTACACTCGTTACGACCCCGCTTCGTTCTCCTTTGTGAGGCGATTGGGAAGAGCTGAGATTCTTCTTCGTGAGGATTGAGGCTTCAAAGATCACCCGTCTCGATGTTATTAACGGGAGCGATTTCATACCGTACTCTCGCCCTGTAGAACGGGATATATTGTTGCTTTGTTCATGCGACTATATTTATCGCTCTCCGGGTATTCGGTACGGGTGAAATCGTCGTACCCGTTATAAGGTCGTGACTCGATCTCATGGGTTTCTGAGAAGAGTTCTACGCCTTATACTGTTTCCTTCCTTTTTCAAGATATTCTTCCTAAATGATCTGTTAACCCTTTGTTCTCTTGTGGTAGGCGGATGCTCCGATGATTATTCGTCTACTTCGAAGGCTCCCAATGTCAAGTCTCGATTCTTAAGGTCATCCGGGAGAAGGCCTTTCTCGACCGAGGAAGCGAACCGCAGCGAGGCGAACACCCGCATGAAGAAACCCGCGAAGCCTGAGCCTACTATCATAATTTCGGATGACGAGTTTGAGGGATCGCTTCCATCATCCGCTCCACCGCCTCCCTTACAGCCTTGGCCGAAACCAGGATTTCCCGACCCTTCGAGTATAGGGCGCGGGTGGAGGCCCCAGGTTAATCTTGACGGACCACTTCCACGGATTCAACCTATTGCCGAGATTGCCCCGGGCCAAAAATCTGCCGTTCCTGACTCCAGTTCTGTGATGGGTCTCCTTCAGCTGTTGGAGAATGGTTTGAAGCAGGCGATCTCTATTATCGAGGTTAGATGGGCGACTTTTATGGTCTTCTGCCCATTCATATTGAGTATCTTGGAGGAAATTCAGCGTGTTGGTGGCCCTCAGCTAGCTAATCGTTGTGAGCAAAAGCTCACTAGCTGGCTAACTCTTGCGTACCGTGTGGAGGATTTAGCCTTTTTTGAATCATGCGATGAGGTGATACGACTCATCGACGAAGCTCGGATCAAGGCTTCTCGTGAACGCGCTTTTCGCGAGAGGAAAATATCAGAGCAAGAGATCATATTTTCGAACTCATATGAGCGACAGCGTCGCTTGCAGCGTAAGATAAATTTGTACCACACCCATGTCGAACGTACAGGAATCAGGACTGTTCAAGGGGAGAAGACGTTGAAGGATTTCACGCGAGTGCACCGTGAGTCCGTGATGTCATCGAACGTGAGAAGCAAGTCCTCGAGGCGATGCGCCGGAACATGCGGCCGCTATTGCCGCTAACTCAAGAGGAACTTGAGAAGGAAGCCAAGGCTCGGGTTCGAGCGATCCAGAGGAAAAATTAGCCGCCAAGGCTGACCTTGCTTCCTTCACATTACCGATTGCGCCAATGAAGTCCGATGTCATGAGACTTTTCTCGTTTCTTTGTTCACCGTGTCGTTACGATTTTTATTTAGATGTATTATCATAACTTTGCTTGAATCAATTGTCTCGACAATTGTAGCTCCTTCTATATTTGCTTCAAATGAATAAGATTTATTCCTTTCATTATTTATTATGATTCTTTTATTTCACGTAAATAATTAACCATAATACTTATAGGATTTTTGGCAAATCCTCACCACAACGGGTTTGATTAGCCTTTACCAACTACCGCTTGACTTGGGCTAGCGGCGGATTATCCGATCCGCTCAAGACGCGACGCTGTGCTAAAAGAATAAAACTCTCTTAGACTTAATGCTACGATGTTGAATACGTAGGCTTCATACTCTTTACGGGCAAGAGACCACCCGACAGCGTGTTACGTAGACTCATCCCTTCTTAGGCTTCGGATGAAATACCCTTAATCAACTCGTGTCTTCTTCAATCGAAAAGACTAAACCGCAACGCGGTGAGGCGCTGGCTTTATCCCTTCTTAGGCTTTGGGATAAAATACCCCGTAATCGAACTCGTGTCTTCTTTAATCGGAGAAAGACTAAACCGCAACGCTGCGGTGAGGCGTTGGCTTTATCCCTTCTTAGGCTTTGGGATAAAATACCCCGTAATCGAACTCGTGTCATCTTCAATCGGAAAAAGACTAAACCGCAACGCTGCGGTGAGGCGCTGACTTTAGGGTTATTGGCTAACCCCACCCTCAACGGGTTTGATGAGCCTTTACCAACTACCGCTTGAGTTGGGCTAGCATGTAGATTATCTAAACCGCTCTACACACAACGTTGTGCTAAAAGAATGAAACTCTCTCGGACTTAATGCTACGATGTTGAATAATGAGGTTCGCCTTTTTCACGGGAAGACTAACCCGAACGCTGTTACACGTAGACTCATCCCTTCTTAGGCTTCGGATGAAATACCCTTAATCAACTCGTGTCTTCTTCAATCGAAAAGACTAAACCGCAACGCTGCGGTGAGGCGTTGGCTTTATCCCTTCTTAGGCTTCGATAAAATGCCCTTAATCAACTCGTGTCTTCTTCAATCGGAGAAAGACTAAACCGCAACGCTGCAGGAGGCGCTGGCTTTATCCCTTCTTAGGCTTCGGATAAAATGCCCCAAGATGAACCTTGGTGTCCTCTTTGACCGGAGAATGACCGAACCGGATTAAGATTGATTGAGGTGGGAAAGGAAGAATGTGTTCTATTTCTGATGAGGCTAATGCCAGACTTCACCGTAGGAATCAAAAGACTCAGCGACCTTCACCGGACAACCCGTCCGAAAATCTCTACAAGATACCTACCGGCGCCGCCTAAGATAAGAGGGGAACTAAGAGGATCTCCACCGAGAACCGAAAAGACTCGTGACCTTCACGGACAACCCGTCCGAAAATCCCTACAAGATACCTTCACCGGCGCTACCTAAGATGAAGATGGAACTAAGAGGGATCTCCACCGAACCAAAAGACTCGCGACCTTCACCGGACAACCTGGTCCGAAAATCCCACAAGATACCTTCACCGGCGCTACCTAAGATGAAGATGGAACTAAGAGGGATCTCCACTCGAGAACCGAAGAGACTCAGCGACCTTCACCGGACAACCCGGTCCGAAAATCCCTACAAGATACCTTCACCGGCGCTACCTAAGATGAAGATGGAACTAAGAGTGGGATCTCCACCGAGAACCGAAGAGACTCAGCGACCTTCACCGGACAACCCGTCCGAAAATCCCACAAGATACCTTCACCGGGCTACCGAGATGAAGATGGAACTAAGAGGGATCTCCACTCGAGAACCGAAGAGACTCAGCGACCTTCACGGACAACCTGGTCCGAAAATCCCTACAAGATACCTTCACGGGCGCTACCTAAGATGAAGATGGAACTAAGAGTGGGATCTCCACCGAGAACCGAAGAGACTCAAAGCACCTTCACGGACAACCTGGTCTGAAAATCCCTACAAGATACCTTCACCGGCGCTACCTAAGATAAAGATGGAAAGAACCCTCCGCTTATCACGAAGGGTCTGATGCTTGGAGAGGAAGAATTTTATATTCTATCTCCTACAAAAAGGGATTTTAATTGGGCCTCTTGTTCATAGAAGGAATCAAGAGGAGATTGTGGCAATGTACCGTAAAATTTGTAGGCCCACCGTCAAGAAATTTGATCATGGGGAAGTTAAGATGGAGGACAAATCTAGGGTTATCCTCAAGAAAAGTGGGTGAAATGTCCCACGAGGAACTTCCCTCCGAACGGTTATCCCAAGATACTAAGGGTAGTATATCTTCGTGAACTTCCCATTTATCTAAGATTAATTGCCTGCCGCCACTTTGGGTAATTAGCGATAACCATTAGAGTAGACCGCTTCTATTACAAACGGACCCTCCCATTTAGGTTCAATTTACCTTTCTTTTTGAAGTGAGGATTATCTATCGCCGAGCAATGAGGACCAAATCTCCTTCTTTAAAGGTTCTCTGTCGAACTTTCTTGTTGAAAGCCCTCGACATCCTAGCTTGGTAGAACTCAATGCATTGTTGAGCCTCCAGCGCTTCTCATCTAACATCTCAAGCTCTTCGAGACGCTTTTGATGTTGTTCTTCGCCGCCATCTCTGGAAAGGGCTATACGGCGACGGATCTGAATTTCAACGGAGAATCGCCGCACTGTGAAACCGTGGAATACGGTCTCTCCAGCTTGCGTATGCATACCAGGCGATACGCCTGTAGTGCTTCCCGAAGTTTATCATCCCGCCTCGCTTGTTACTCTTCACAAGCTTCGGCTGCACTTGATAATCGCCTTGTTGAATGCTTCGCTAATCCATTTGCCGCTGATTATAAGCCGCCGACGCCACATCTTGTATTTTGAACTTTTCGCAAAACCCGATGAAGGAATTGCCGATGAATTGGGGACCGTTGTCATGCACGATCCGCCTTGGAACACCGTGGTCGGTAGATGACATGGTGTTTGATAAATTTGACGACTGCATCGCTTTGACTTCTTTTAGCGGGATTGCTTCGCCCACTTGGAGAAGTAATCGGTGATCGCTAGAATAAACCGACGCTTTGACCGACGGAGGAAAAATGGGACCTACGACGCCCATTCCCCATGTCTCAATGGCCGTGATGTGGTGAAGGATGCAACCGCCAGAGGCCGCATATAATTCGCGGAATTTGACACGCGGCATTTCCGAAATGCATCGACCGCATTAATCATCATCGCAACGGCAGCCCATTCTCCCCGATTGATCAGAGCTTGGGACCGGTGGTGTGCACCACATTCACCTTCGTGTGCTTCGAAGGACCTCTCCTGCCTCTTTGTTTGAGAGGCATCGAGACAAAGACCATCGTACCCTCGGCGATATAGCGTCACGGGTTTGAGTGTCATAAAGAATCTTGAGCTCTTCGCCGATTGACTCTTTCTCCTCACGCCTTCTCGCGTAATGCCATGTAAGACATAGTCGATGATAGGAAAGAGCCAATCTCGGGGCTCCAACTTGGTTTGGGTTGCATGTACTTCTTTGGTAACTACCCCTTATCTTCTTGTACTTCATCGATAATGGTACGTAAGAGTTGGTGAGTCCCGACCGTAACTAGTTGCTCGGTTCTAAGGTTGTGCTAACCATACGCCTAACGCCGCCAGCATCCGCGATGCGCTTTGGAGGCGCTGATATATTCGATGAAAAACTCTTCAATGAGTCCGCTTTCAACGCTATCCGATGATAGGGATTAGATCCGATTCCCGACTTCGTAGTCACCACTTAACCCGCTTAACTATCAATTGCGAATCGCCAGACGCTTCGAGATATTCGACCCCCAGTCTTGGCGAAACTAAGTCCAATAAGTAGCGCATTGTATTCAGCGCTATTAGAGCAAGGTTCGAGTGAATAAGCACGGGCATGACATGATTCCTCGGGAAACTAAGACAACCCCGACCAAGCGGAAATCTTAGAACATCCGGGGGCACTTGCCACGTTGGTAGCTCGAAGCTCCGTCAAATACGATCGCCATATTTGTTGGTGCGATGTAGTGTTAACTTCGTGGACTTCATCCGAAGATCATCATATAGCTCAACCGTCCGCTGTCGGGCCGGCGCCAAGAGATCATAAATCGCTTGTCCTTTGACCGACTTCTGTTTGAAGTGTAAGTCATATTGGGACAAGAGCAAGGCCCATTTCGCCAAACGCCAACTCATCGAGGCCGGTCATAAATATCCGGACCGGATTTACGCGAAATAACATAAATCGCCCGTCCGACTAGATAGTGCGCATTTTACGGATCGCGAACACTAATGCAAGGCACCGCTTCGACCATTGGATATCGAGACTCAAAGACCACTAATGTTCGCCTGATAATACATCGCCTGCTCATGACCGCTATCGTCGTCTTCGCGAGTAAAGCGCTTAACGGTGATCCGTTGCCTTGGCGTAGATCAAAAGCGGTTTTCCGGCGCGGTGCAACAAGAAGGAGGTTTAGCGAGATAAGACTTGATCTCTTCAATCGCTTTTCGCAAAGGCCGCCCCAAATATAAGACCGCCCTTCTTGTTCAACTTGGAGAGCGGTTGGCACTTCGGATAGGTTCGATATGAACCGTCGGATATCGCCAATCGCCCTTGTAACCCCCGAAGTTCTCTCGTGATTTCTGAGGTTGCAACTCTTGAATCGCCTTCACTTTGTCGGGATCGACGTGGATTCCTTTGTCGGTGGCGACAAAACCGAGGAACTTGCCATCGACATCCCAAGGAAGGATTTGGCGGGGTTCATCTTTAGTTGATGAGTTCGCATGAGTTGAATCTTGTTCTAAGATCTTTAATGTGATCTCCTCTGTCATGACTTTTACCACTAAGTCGCCGACGAGCATTCGACCGCTTTTCCAAGATGATCCCGAAAATCTCCGCCATTGCTCGCTGGTATGTTATGCCGCATTTTGAGGCCGAACGGCATGACCATATAGCAATATATGCCGATATGCTTCAACGCTAGGGCGCCATCGGTGCATCTTGATTTGATTATACCCAAAAGCCATCCATAAAGGACATTCTTTCAAATCCACACGTGTTGTCAACTATGACATCGCTGATTGGAAGAGGAAAGTCATCTTTCGCAAGCCGCTGAGGTCTCAGAGTCGCATACGCATCCTAATCGACCCATTTTTCTTCATGATCGGACTATATTCGCCACCCAACCGATGTTGAATTTCCTCGATGAATCCGATTCTATGAGTTTCTTCACTTCACAACGATTGCCTCCAATATTTGTGGATGAAACCGCCTTTGCCGTTGCTTGACAGTTTGACATCCGCCTTGATGTTGAGGCGATGTGTTGCCACATTAGTCGAGTCTGGCATGTCCTCGTAACTCCGTGCTAATACATCGATATACTCACGATTAGGACAATCAACTCTTCCTTATCTTCCGAGGGAGAGTATTGCTGATGTTTATGAGCTTAGGATGCTCTTCATTACCCATATTAACCTCGACTACCTCGTCCTTAGTGGGGGTTCTCTTTGTTCAACCTCGCCCCAAACCGTTTGGAGTTGATGGATCCATGGGTCTTCCCATGTTGGCACGTCTTCATCACTCTCAACAAGAGTGTGATTGACCGTAGCCATATTTGACATTAAAGCCTTGAAAGCTTCCCCAGGTCGGTGTCGTAATCCCAAGCCGAAGAGTCGACTAATGTCCGCCTCACCGGTGGATTATTATCAATCACCACGAGCATTCATCTTCGAGGAGGATTAGTATCCCAATCCCTTCTAAATGCATAGTAATTATCCGGCTTTCCTCTTGGGACATATGCCGCTTTAGGAGGGTTCGAGGGCCTCGTCCAAACATAGACCTTCCCTCGTGTCAAGTCATACCCCATCTCTTCATGATACCCGGTGTTTTGGACTATATCTGAATGTGTGGAGGATAGGTCCATCGTCGCCTTCGCCGCTTTCTAAGAAGTGATTCGCTACTGAACCGTGATCTCCTTTACCGTAAACCAAGTCTTTTTCACTACTCGATCTTCGGGATGACGAGTGCCGCCCCAAAGGAGTCTCGAACCGCTTTTGTAAAGCAAGATGATCGAGTTGGTAGGTGCAACTCGATCATTGTATAAACTCGTCATCACATCATTCAAAGACAAAGGATACTCTAAATCGCCATTTATTGATTCATCGGCAATTAGCCAATTACAATGTTCATCCGACGCATTCTTCATCGCCAAGATTGATTACAAGGGGTACAATGTCATTTAGAACAAAACCACCACTATAACCAAGCCCTTCGACGCCTTCTCCACCGCTGTCCGTGCCTTGGGCCGATGATTCGCCGACTCATTACCATAGAGGAGAGAATCGGTGAAATAATTCTCCATCCCTTAAACGGTTGTTTGTCCGCGACCACCGCCTTGACTCATTATTCGTGGTTCACATATTTGAGACACCGATGAAGAGTAGAGGGACTATAACATTATTGTGGATCCAAGGTCACTCCAACAATAAGTTATAGGAAGTCTCGCCAATCACATAACAGTGACTTCGACTTTAAGTCCCCATTTGGCACTTTATCCGATCTTACCAAGCGCCGAGACTACCGGTGTTAAATCCATAAATCATTGTGCTGCGATGCCAGCCCATCGCGTGAATTCCAAGATGATACATGAGGCTAGGGCATGATGCTCATACGAACCCTGATCGACTTGATCCTGCTAACTTCACCGAGCCAATATACCCGGAAGTATAGCGCTCATCGCTTGAATTTCGCCCGCATATCCTCCTTTGTAAAAGTGATGCAGGGAAGTGTTTAGTCTCAAGGTTAGATTGTCGGGCCGACTCTTCCGATTCGCCTAACTGTGAGGAAGACTTACGAATCGGCAAGGGCTTCTTGAAGAGCTTCTCTCGCTCTTTGATAACCGCAAGAACTCATAGAGAGTGATCCTTGCGGGATATTGGCCAATTGTGCCATCACGCAAGCTATATGGGGAGTTCGGTTCCTGCTTATCTCTTCCAATCGGGCGATCAATCGAGACCGCCGAGTTGAACTTCCCGTGGTCGCTTATCTTCGCCTTTCGCGAAAGTGAGGGTGTTGTTGGTACCCCACCCGAGCCGCCTTGGCATTTGGGTCGGAGATTTCCGTATTTGTATTTGTACTCGGTCCACCCCGGTGGCGTGGCTTCGTTCCCTTCTGACAAACGGAATGTTACCACCTGCTCACATCTCTCTGACTATGGAAGCAAAGATGGCATGCCTTTGCCTTCCGCTTTGACTTTTGCTTTGATGGAGAAGAAGCTACCCATTGCTCATCTTCAAGCTGTGTCCGTGGATCCACAGACTTCACCATTTGGGGTCAGATATGATACAAGTCCTTTCTCGGCGTTGTTTGTGGGTCGCCATTCACCGCCTTCATTGCGACTTTGACCACCGGTTTGGGTTCAAACCACGCCAATGGTACCGACCCAAAGCTTATGGACACCGTGATTTGTTCGACCTTCTTTTCTTTGACGGCTTCATAGTGATGACCCTACGCCAATTAAAGCCCGGATTTTGTCCTTAAGTCAAAACAGATTTAGTGGGTGATGAACCGCCTATGGTACGCACATTGGGTCATTCGTTTCATTGCCTCCTCTTGATTCGGAATCTGAGGGAGCTTGATCTTGTTATTTTCCACAAGATATTTGAAGAGACCGGAATCTCGCCGTCCCTAAAGGAATAGGACTCGGGAATCTCGGCTCTAAGGCCTTCGCTTTTGTGGCCTGTGTTGCCACGCTGATGCCTCGTTGCGGCGCTCACCGCTACGCCGCTGTTGCCGTCGGGTTGAGTTGAACGCTTGGTTCGCGAACCGCCGTCTTGACTTGCTCTTTCCTGCCGCTGGACAAAGTTACGCTCGAGCTTCCGCTGTCTACCGACTCTCTCGCTTTTTCCTTTTGAGGAACCTCTCGGCTTGCTCTCCACGAACCTTCGTGTCCTTCCACGCTATGGACGGTGCTGTACCCATTGCTTCAAGCACATCTATCGATAAGTTATCGCGGGTGTTTGAGGATGAACTCCTCTCGTTATTGATCCCGACAGCTCATTGCCTTGTTCCTAATCTTTTGACAAAGATATCCACGCTTTCTCCGCTTTTCGCTTCGCCGAGTAATGTCCCGATCGATACCTCGGTATCGCTATCAAAGAAATTGGTAAGGAAGCTAGACTCCATGTCGCCCCACCGTGAATGCTCCCCGGTTTGAGACGGCGGTACCATTTGAAGGCGCCCAACGGCGGGTGCCAACGAATGACCGAACCATCGTGGGTTCGTTGCCGTAAATGACTCCAGGTGTGACTTGAAATAAATCAAGTGTTGCCGGGAACCCTTCCCACAAATGGTGTGAAGTTTATTAAGTTAAACTTCGACGGTACGGATTGATTCCCACTCCCTCGGGTATGGGCAAGGAATACTGTCTTCTTTACTTCTTGAGCGGAAATCAATGAGTTGATTTTGCTCTCCAAGTCTTTGATCTTCGCTTTCTGAGCAACAACATCTATGTTTTGCCTAGGCCGGGTTCGTGAGGGTTATCATCTTCTTGTGCTTCCTCCTCGATCCGAATCGCTATCATCTTCATCGACGCTATGCAGACTGATTCACCTTGATGTTTCGTCAAGGCTTGGATCTGTTGGTCATGCATTTCTCTCATCGTCGCATGGCCAACTCCATTTCTAACTTGAAGTTTTCCGTTGTTTATTCAACGCCGCCTAGCATTTTGGCCACTTGATCCAGACCGATCATAAGCGCTTGGGGCTTCCTTCGCTAGATACAAGATGATCGATGCGCAAGGAGCCAATATCCGACGATCATCCTCCGGGTATTCCCTTCAAGTTTATCAGATCCGACCGCCGGATAGTCCCGACCGCAAACGAAGTTAGCCGCTATGGCGCGCCGGAATAGCCCGTGACGATGGTTCTTTGCTGGTCATATTATTAGTGACCTCTCGCAACTCATCCTCTCGATGTCATCCTTTATGGAATCGCCTTGACCTTGTAGGCATCAAAATTACCTATGGAACTCTAATTCACTTACATCCTCGCTATCCTCTAAGTTCGAATAGATAATCGCGAACCGCTTATGACTAATCATGGAAGCCTCCTAGCCTTCACGCCCACCGCCGCTATTGCGCCTTGATAGTGGCAAGTTAGCTCCCACGTAATTTCATAAACAGTGATCTCTTCTTTCATTTCCTTCAATCGCCGATTGTCGGAAAATATTCTTGATATGGTGCTTCACCCATTGGAAGACCGTAAACCTTCATCATTTCATGAAGTGGTAGACCCAATTCCCCATTTTTCGTCAGAAAGTGTTGCTATTCGGGTTGTAGATTTCAAAGAATGCGAGGAAATGATACGAAGCCGGAGGAATTCCATACATGCTAGCACGGATGGGAACATATAATCCACTTTTGAGTTCCGACTCCATCGGTCGAGAACGTAAGCCGCCATCCAGGTTCACCATCGGTCGGCAAGAGAATGTACCCAACCAAGCACCGATGAGATTTCTTAGGAGGCAACTCCCTTCCTATTTTGGCTAAGCGATTCTTCAAGGTGTCGCCTTTGACCATCAGTTCATTATGAGGTGTCTGCCATGACCTACAAGGCCCTAAAGCACCAACGTAATTTTGTCACTAGAACTCGAACAAAGATCTTTACCAATATATCCGCTAGGCGCTCCATATCCTCACCAACCTCCAAGACATATTCCTCTTAATCGATAAATTGCGCACCGCAAGAGTGAATGATGCCGCAAATGGAGGTAAATAAAGATTAGAGCCATCACCTTCATACCATGGTTCACCAACAGATAAGGCTTTTGATCCGCAATGTAATCCCCAAATAATAGCCGGACTTCCTCATTATCTCGTGGATCCGCATTTTTGTCAAGGCCGGTGATCATTCTTCAGAAATCACGACGATCACCATGTTCTAACGCCCAATAATTCCGAGGCGATTTGGACCGAAAGCAGAGGAGCATCACCACTAGTGGCATCTCTTGAGAAGAGGAAAACAGTATGCAATCCACTTGGCTCATGAACATTGAATGCCGAGGGGAAACTCAACCGCAGCACATATACACTTATAAGTGCGGGGTCAAAATTAACATAAAAATGGCTAAGGTTAGCACCGATCGCCACAAGGTGACAGACAAGCCGCCGGGCCAACGGCGATAGCAATCATAACTCGCTTCGCAAACAAAGAGACACTCAACCGACCCGTAGCGGCAGACAGCTTCAACCGCCGCCAAAGAGCGAGAAGCCCTAACCGCCTCGCCAGAAGCGACAAATGCACCGCCTCTCGCAAACACGATGGCGACCACGTGGGAGCTAACGGTCTCGAGCCCGAGATCGTTGTGTCGCGACCTTGCGGCGATCAAGCCGACCTCATGGTCGATGGACCGGATTATTTCTTCGATCAAGCCAAGTTTGAAGAATATCTCTCCTCTTCCTCATCGGGTCCTCCTCACCCCGCAAACATCGGAGGATCTCATCTCCTAAGAGGGAGGTTCGCTCGCTGTGATGCGCAACCATTCTTGTTCGCTATGCACGGAGGCGATTTCTCTCAACAACACCGGTGGATCTCAAAGCCTAAGCTCTGTTCAAGTTGACTCCTTCGTAAGAAGGAGTCATTTAACAAGATCTCAACCACTCGACAAAGAGGGCTCGCCGAGACAACGCCGAAGATGGCCCGACAACTTGCAAAGGCCATGGAATCAATGCACGGAGTTCATTACAACATGAACTCGCGGATCGAGGCGCCGCCAGTTATAACGCCAACCTCAATCGCCACACCTCCCAAGGAAGAATGGGTTCTCGCCAAAAGGACCCGATTGACAAGGAAGGAGCTACTAAAGCGCCGCGGCACGCTGCTGCTCATGCACGCGCTATTGTTCGTAAGGCGCAGGAGTCTAAATCAACCAAGGAATCGACTCAAAATCACAAAATTTGGGTCCCGGTGACATCACCAAGAGTCCGCTTCGGCAACAGCCTTCACCGAGATAGCTGAGCCGCCGCACTAGCGAGACAGTTTAAGCCGCCGCCAACAATAGGTAAGAAACCGCCTCGGCCACCGTGACAAGCCAGAATCGCCTCGCCGCATGCAGGCCTTTCCATGCCTTGGCGAAAATTTGACATTTCCGCCTTTCTTCCGCCACGGCTAAGATAACGATAATTAAGCCCGAAACTTGATGTACCTTCGGAGCCGTCGCCTTGGTCCACGTTCCGAAATAAAGACAAAGTATCGGTGAAGAAACATTTGGATTACCCACCAGAAGAGTCCCGAGCAAGTTGAAACAGCTCAGCTTCTAAAATTTCAATTGCATCTCGCTTTGAGCATCCCGCAGGTCCACGAAGTCTACTAAAGGGAAGAACTTGAGGCATGTGATTCGTGAAGTCACGAGATGATAAAACACTTATGATCCATGCCAAGACAATTTCAGCGGATGAAGTTAAAACATCAAAGGTGCCTCCCAAGTCGAATGATCGACGCCCCCAAAAGAAGACGTGTCCTCCAGTTAAGGGCAACGTTATACTTGGGGGTGAAAGTACAACCAGTGACAAGCCACATCAACCGCGGTCATCGTCAGTAGTAACACACGAAAGAGAACGATTGATGAAATAAATTGTTCTTGCTCGTGTGCACAACTAATCAAGACGTTGTTGTCAGGATGTGCCTGTTCCGAGTCAAACGCTCAACCACAAAGAGCTTCAGTATTCGAGAGGCTTTCCTTGCCAGCAACGGAAGATTTGAAGACGGAGTCAAGGCGACTCAAGAAAAAGAAGATCCGCCATTCATCGATGAATTCAAGTCACCATTAATATGGTGAACAAAGGGAAAAGACCGTAAATGATGAAGATCCGCACTTCACCGGAGGAAAAGTTGGGTCTCGATTTCGAGAATGTCTCGGTTGCAATTGAGAGCTACGCGACGCATTGACTATAGAAGAATGCATGAAGGAGATTCATCCAAGATGAAATTTCCGACGCCGCCAAAGAATAGCTTCAGACGACATCGCTTCAAGTATGAGTCGTCACCATAGGGAGGCTTTTACCATTACTCCCGATGTCCTGGCTCAAATGTTACAAGAAGCCTTAGCCAAGCAAAGAGAAGAGCTTAAGGCCGAAATGAGAACAGAGATGGAGCTAGCCATGCAATGTGATGAGGGAGTTGCAAACCCATACCTACTGCATGTACCATCTAGTCAACAGCCTGGATCTAGTCAACAAGGTGGAGCTATCAATCTTGATACCCATAATGTCGAAGACAGTGATTCGAGATAGATGAACACATTTATGCCGATATACCTCCTAAGAAAAGGTGTTCGCTACCCAAAGCGGAAGTGTTCCAATTCCTCTTAGGAATCATCCAAAACAAGCCGAGGATGAAAATGAAAAGATGAAGGAGCTTGAAGGCAAAATTAATGCTTTAATGATCGCCACGAGGTTAAGAAGACCGAATTCCGTGTCCATATCCGAGATTGGGATTCAATCCCCACCAACAAATTCAGCTTTGATTAATTTCACACCTTTTGACGGGAGGGGTTCGCCACACAAAGACTTGATCTATTTCAAATCTCACTTGGGGTGATCTCGAAATGAGCCTTTGATGATTCGGTCATTCGTGGGTACCCTTCGGGGTGCTGCCTTCGATTGGTATCGAAGACTCAAAGCTGGGAGCATTAACTGTTGGAATGACATGGAAAGTTTATTTCTCAGTAACTTCTTCGATGATGACACGGAAGTTTCCATTGGAACTCTTCTAGACGAGAAGCAGAAGAATGGGGAGACAATTGACACTTTCTTTAAGCGTTTCCGCAATAAAGCTATGAATTGCAGAGATCCAATTACGGAGGAGTTCATATTGAAGACTTGCCACAACAATCTTTCTATAGAATTGTTGGAAGTCATGGGGGTTGCACCACCAACCACTTGGAAGGAATTAAAACTTAACGGTGAACAAGCCGAACGTTTCCTCAGAAGGAAGAAAGCTGAAAGAGGCGAAAAGACGGCTGACCCCTCAGAGGTAAATTTTTCCTCTCGTAATAGAGGAAAGGCATCTGTGACTGCTGTTGGTCAAGCGTCGCAACAACGACCGGCCAAAAGCTTCTAAATCGTAATTCCACAGACATACTCTTTCAAGGGCGAAGAAGTTCCAATCATCTTCAAACACCTCCTTGATAACAACAAAATCAAGTTGTCTCCAATTACAAATCAAGAGGAGGCTAACAAAACTTGGACCCTAAATCATGCGTACCACGGAGGATCCTCCATCCTACAAAGGATTGCTTAGCTCTCAAGGCCATCATCCAAGCCTTGGTTGAAGCCGTCTGCTTGAAATAAAATTTGAATCAAATTTGACTCCGGCAGGTATCACAGTATAAGCTGCTCCCTTTCCTCCGATGAATATAAGAGGTTAAACCGCTTCTTCCTTCTTACTCACTCCGACAGCCCAATTTTTAAGAAAGTCGGGGTGGATAATCCATGAGCGAGAGGTCCACTTCCACATTGAGCAATCAAACCTTCCTACGCTAGGATTGTCTCAAAATTCCTATCTGGTCAAACCTTCCTACAGTTAGGACCACGGCCAAAATCCCTCTCGATTCTTTCCATGAACGAGGTCCATTTCAAGATTGAGCGATCAAACCTTCCGGCGCTTAGGATTGTCTCAAATATCCGCCTGGTCAAACCTTCCTCTGATTAGGACCATGGTCAAAATCCTCTTGATTCCTTCCATGAGCGAGAGGTCCATTTCAAGATTGAGCGATCAAACCTTCCGGCGATTAGGATTGTCTCAAAACTCCTATCCCGATCAAACCTTCTTACGCTTAGGATCATTTTTAATTTTCACTCCCACTTGGTCAAACCTTCCTATAGTTAGGACCACGGTCAAAATCCCTCTCGATTCCTTTTATGAATGAGAGGTCTACTCCCAATGTGGTTCGCTACCCCAAGAGAAAACACAACAGGTTCGCTACCAAGAGAAAACACAACAGGTTCGCTACCAAGAGAAGACACAACGGGTTCGCTGCCCCAAGAGAAAACACAAATTCCACAAGCCTACGTATTCAATATCGTAGCATAGATGTTATTACCTAATGACACCTAAACTATGCCTTCATGCATAGGGATATTATCTCGCCCCTTATCGAGATAAGTCCGCATCTAACACATGTCACGTAATCAATTCCCGTGATAATTGACCGAGCCTCATTATTCAATATCGTAGCATAAAGTCTAAGAGAATTCACTCTTTTAGCACAACGTAACATGTAGAACGGACTCGATAATCTACATGCTAGCCCAACTCAAACGGTAGTTGGTAAAGGCTCATCAAACCGCTGATGGTCGAGGGTTTGCCAAAATCCTATATCTATCATACAAGCAATAACTTGAGACAAATGGTTCATTCTTCCGCCGGGTCAAGCACTTTCTCCTACCGTGATTTTAATGCACTTTGTAACTCATTGCTAATGCAAATGTGCCATTACATCGCCTCCAAAGCTCAAGCATGCTCGCATTGCATTCGTGGCGGTCCTTTTGAGCGAGACATTTGAATTGCCCGTTAAGCTTTCTTCAAGTGGGACAATTCCAGATATTACATATAGAAGCTTTCGAAATCGATATTCAAAACCGACGACGCTTTTCTCAATGATTCCCAAGGCATTTCAATTATAACCCAAGTGGTGACTTTCAAGATGAAGATGATTAGTCCAAAATCGACTTCGACATTTCAATCAATCCAAATACAAATGCAAATGCCTATTGATCCCAAAGTATGGTCACGACGCCAGAGCCGTGATTCAAGAAACCAAGCAAAACATGGGTCTCTTCTACAAAGTTCAACGTTGAGCGAAGCAAAGCATCTTATCCAAAGTATTCCGCACTTCGATAAAATACAGGAGTCTCAAAACTTTGAGGGGGTATCAGAGGCATCAAAATTACCTATGGAACTCTAATTCACTTACATCCTCGTATCCTCTAAGTTCGGAATAGATAATGTGACTGTTTATGACTAATCAGGAAGCCTCCTAGCCTTCACGCCCACCGCCGCTATTGCAGCCTTGATAGTGGCAAGTTAGCTCCCACAGAATTTCATAAACAGGTGATCTCTTCTCTTTCATTTCCTTCAATCGTCGATTGCCGGGAAAATATTCTTGATATGGTGCTTCACCCATTGGAAGACCGGAAACCTTCATCATTTCATGAAGTGGTAGACCCAATTCCCCATTTTTCGTCAGGAAAGTGTTGCTATCTGGGTTGTAGATTTCCAGCAATGCGAGGAAATGATACGAGCTGGGAGGAATTCCATACATGCTAGCACGGATGGGAACATATAATCCAATTTCTTTGAGTTCCCGACTCCATCGGTCGAGAACGTAAGCTGTCATCCGTGTCCACCATCGGTCGGCAGTAGAATGTACCCAACCGAAGCACCGATGAGATTTCTTAGGAGGCAACTCCCTTCCTATTTTGGCTAAGCGATTCTTCAAGGTGTCAGCTTTGACCATCAGTTCATTATGAGGTGTGCTGTCATGACCTACAAGGCCCGGGTAAAGCACCCGAACGTAATTTTTGTCACTAGAACCTGGAACAGCATCTTTACCAATATATCCGCAGTGTATGCGTTCCATATCCTCAGTCAACCTCCAAGACATATTCCTCTTAACTGATAAATTGCGCAGCCGCAAGAGTGAATGATGCCGCAAATGGAGGTAAATAAAGATTAGAGCCATCACCTTCATACCATGGTTCACCGAATGATAAGGCTTTTGGATCCGCAACAGAATCCCCAAATAAATAGCTGGACTTCCTCATTATCTCTGTGGATCCGGCATTTTTGTCGATGGGGCGTCGGTGATCATTCTTAAGTAAATCACGGCGATCACCATGTTCTAACGCCTAATAATTTCGAGGCGATTTGGACCGAAAGCGAGGAGCATCACCACTAGTGGCATCTCTTGAGAAGAGGAAAACAGGTACGTGCAATCCACTTGGCTCATGAACATTGAATGCCGTAGGGGAAACTCAACCGCAAAGCACATATACACTTATAAGTGCGGGGTCAAAATTAACATAAAAATGGCTAAGTGTTGGGGCACCGACTCGCCAAATAGCCAGACAGTCAAGCCGCCGCCAACGGCGATACAATCATAATCGCTCGAAACAAATGGAGCCTCAATCGCCGTAAGCGCAGACAGCTTCAATCACAAGAATGGAGACAGCCCTAATCGTCGCGAAGCTTAGATGAGCCTCACCGCCAGAACGCATCTAGGTCTTGGCGCGTTGGCGCTAAGCCTCTGGAAAACCGAAACTCTTTCTGGAGTTTCTTGCCGGCAATTGCACTCCGAGAGCACCGTCTTGATGAGCTTGGAGCACAAGCATGACTGCATCAATTTAGGGGGTTCCCTTCGAGATTTTCTCGTACCCCTTGCACGGTAGTACAGCTCGTCGGTGTGTGTACCGGAGCAATCTGCCGTGTGTTGGCGTGATCTCTCGGGTATAACGTCGTCGTCATCAGACGAGAGCGTCTCCTTCCGAGAATGGTCAAGACTACCGAAAGTAACTCGCCTTGACTTCCGCTTATGTGAGCATGAAGTTTCAGGGGACTCTCGGACTTCGATCTTTAATCCGGTTGGAGATGTCGCAGGAATCTCCCGGTCCTTTATGGAACGGGTGCAGCCTCCTGTATGAGGAGTGACCCGTGATCCCTTCAGAGGACCCAAGCGATCTTTGATAGTTGGTTTGGTGGTGGTGACGGGAATTGGCTTCACCACCGGTTCAGGTGCAGGCACCTTTGACCTTGAGGCGCCGTCGGACTTGAACTTTGGCGCTGCATTCGCAACGCCTGACACCTTTGGCTTAAGTGCCGAGACAGGAGCATGGGCAACTGGGGTTGGGGCACTGTTAGACTTGGGCCTCCAAACCTGGTGGTACGTTGGTGGCTTCTTTACCGCCTCCTTCTTCAGTTCACGAGCTTGCTGCACCAAAGCTCGCGGCTTGCGCAGGAGGCGCGGCGCCCGACGCGCCCGAGTGTGGAACGGTTCCGTTTGACG
Source organism: Asparagus setaceus (assembly GCA_012295165.1). Lineage (NCBI taxonomy): Eukaryota > Viridiplantae > Streptophyta > Magnoliopsida > Asparagales > Asparagaceae > Asparagus > Asparagus setaceus. The sequence goes on from CM022704.1 coordinate 37,939,181, forward strand.
CGGACCCACTCGTTGGTTGACGGCTTGGATAGACCGTCGATCACTTGAGGCTGAAGCCTCTGCGTAAGTCTGGATCTTAGATCCGCTTCGTAGCGGACCCCATCCACGGATTGCATGACCTTGGCAAGCTTGCGCGCCATGCTTTGTCGTCGCCTTTGGCGAGCTCGCTTGGAGAGCGCCGGCGCATCATCGGCGTTCATCTCGCCATCCGACTTCGGCGCCGACGGGATTTCGCTACTGCGGCGTGAGGTTGGACTCGCCGTCACGGGGCTCTACATCGGAAGCCCATCGGGTTCTCCTTCTGTGGAGACCTTCTTGGAGCGGCGGGGAACTGGATCTCGAGGAGGGAGAGGATAGGTACTCCTCGAACTTCTCTGGTCGAACTCGAACTCGACCTCTTCTTCCACCGATAGGGATCCGCGGTTATGCACGACGACCTCCGATTCGAGGCCGGTGGCTCCCACTGTGGTCGCCAACTTGTTCATGTAAAAGTCGGTTTGATTGTCATTGATTTGAATTTGCTTACGCCTTCTTTGGCCTACAACAAAATTCAAAAGAAATATCGCTTTTATTTTAAGGCTTACAATGAAAATCAAAAGATTACAACTTTTATCCTTTTGAACAAACACGAGGATCTCGTTATATCGAGGTCCTCGCCATGGGTTCTTTGCCCGTGTCGGGACTTTTGTGTCCGTGGACCACCGCGCAATTCCAATCCGTAGAGACCCGGTTCGAACTACAGATGTAAAGGCTCGCTTCACGAAGGAAACGAACCGAGGGGATCACACTCACGAAGGAGAGGATCGCTGGCGGGTGAGATCTACTAGGAGAAATCACAGCTATCCCCGAGATTAAGACGAAGCTTAACCTAGAGGGTATCTCAGAGTTCGACCAATTCGGTTACCTTTGGCTTGTAGATCTGGCGTCGATCGCACTTGTACTGTTGCTTTCGGGACCGTCGCCCGATTACTCGTAGATCTCGCAAGAATTCTTCGAAGTCCGAGCTCTTCCAAATCCCCAAAATCCAACCTCAGAAGCCCCGAAATCCAAGACCAGCCCTCCTCGAAGATGACACCCCCTCTATTTATACAATGGAGGGTGTGCCGCCACATTGGTTCTCGCCATTCTTGCAGCCACCTCTACCAGTTGTCCGAGGTGGCTCTACCATGGTGTCGAACTTTCACTGGTGGTTCTACCAAAGTGGCCGAGCCACCTTGGCCATTTTGGCCGAGGTTGGCCGAGGTGGCTCGGCCAAAGTGGCCGAGCCACCTTGGCCATTTTGGCCGAGGTTTGGCCGCGGCGCCGTCTTGCGGCGTTTTCCCTCGTTTCGCGTCGTTTCTCCGTCGATTCTTCGTCGATTCTTTCGGTCTTCCGGGCTTAGTTTTGCTCCGGTAAGGTCGCCGTTGTGTTTGAGTCCGTGCCCGATCAACTTTCAGAGCTTAAGCGGCCCGTTTGCATTGACGGACTAAGTACGGTTGATTCCGCCTCGCCAACGCGTGAGGTTGGACTCGCCGTCACGGGGCTCTACATCGGAAGCCCATCGGGTTCTCCTTGCGTGAGACCTTCTTGGAGCGGCGGGGAACTGGATCTCGAGGAGGGAGAGGATAGGTACTCCTCGAACTTCTCCTCGGTCGAACTCGAACTCGACCTCTTCTTCCACGGGATAGGGATCCGCGGTTCGCGTACGGCGACCTCGATCGAGGCGGTGGCTCCCTGTGGTCGCCCGGCTTGTTGCGGTAAAGTCGGTTTGATTGTCATTGATTTGAATTTGCTACGGCTTCTTTGGCCTACAACAAAATTCAAAAGAAATATCGCCTTTTATTTTAAGGCTTACAATGAAAATCAAAAAAGATTACAACTTTTATCCTTTTGAACAAACACGAGGATCTCTGTTATATCGAGGTCCTCGCTTGCGTGGGTTCTTTGCCTGTGCCGGGGACTTTTTGTGTCCGTGGACCACCGCGCAATTCAATCCGGTAGAGACAGGGTTGGAACTCTGAGATGTAAAGGGGCTCGTTTCACGAAGGAAACGAAGCGCCTGAGGGGATCACACTCACGAAGGAGAGGATCGCCGGAGCGGGTGAGATCTACTAGGAGAAATCACAGCGCTATCCCTGAGATTAAGACGAAGCTTAACCTAGAGGGTATCTGTAGTTCGACCCGAATTCGGTTACCTTTCGCTTGTAGATCTGGCGTCGATCGCACTTGTACTGTTGCTTTCGGGACCGTGCGCCGATTACTCGTAGATCTCGCAAGAATTCTTCAGAAGTCCGAGCTCTTCCAAATCCCCAAAAATCCAACCTCCGGAAGCCCGAAATCCAAGACCAGCCCTCCCTCGAAGATGACACCCCCCCCTATTTATACAATGGAGGGGGGGTGTGCGCCGGCCACATTGGTGGCTCGGCCAAAGTGGCCGAGCCACCTCGGCCGGTGGCCGAGGTGGCTCGGCCAAAGTGGCCGAGCCACCTGGCCGAGGTGGCTCGGCCAAAGTGGCCGAGCCTCCTCGGCCACTTGGTAGGAGTACCTCGACCAGGTTGGCAGGTGGCTCGACCAAAGTGGCCGAGCCACCTTGGCCATTTTGGTAGAGGTTTGGCTGGCGCCGTCTTGCGGCGTTTTCCCTCGTTTGTCGTTTCTCCGTCGATTCTTTGTCGATTCTTTCGGTCTTCGGGCTTAGTTTTGCTCGGTAAAGTCGCCGTTGTGTTTGAGTCCGTGCCGATCAACTTTCGAGCTTAAGCGCCCGCTTGCATTGACGGACTAAGTACGGTTGATTCGTCGTCAGCGTTTGAGTTTAGTCAACTTCGGCCGCGTCGTTTCATTGGCTCGACGCTTTGCCGACTCACTTTATCGCTTCGTCGACTTCGCTCTACAGCGTTTTGTGGCGTGATCGTTTTCGCGGCGTCGGTTTGTCGAATGGATCGTTAGTTGCCAACCCACCGCCACGAAGTTTCGCTCGCATCGATAAGCAATTTTTTATGCCTACATACACAAAACACCGTGACTTTTCAAAACTTAGAACAACAAACATGGAATCTTGAAATTAACAACGACCAGAAAAACTTTAAATTTGCAATTAACACCCTCAACATTTCAAAATTATAGAAACAACCTCAAAAGTTTAAATTATAAAAATCACCCTAAAATTTTGAAATTTCATAACTTGCAAATAACATAGATGAATTCAAGGGACTTGAAAATTTAAAATTTGTAAAAACCTCAATGTTATAAAATTGTAAAACTCCCTCAAAAGTTAAAAATCACAAAAACTCTAAAATTTCAAAATTATAATTAGTACACATCAAATCTAAAATTATTACTAGACCACTAAAATTTTGAATTTTACAAATAACAACCTAAAGTTTTAATAATTGCAAAACACACCCTTAAAATTTGAGTTGCAAGAAATATCCTAATATTTGAAAACTTACCACCAACACACAAAACATGGAAATTACAAACACCAAACCTAAATTTTAAAGTTTTCAAAAAATACTACCAAAGTTTCAAAAATTACAAAACACACCCTCAAAATTTCAAAATCACAAAAGGTCAATTTCTAAACTTGGCAAAGAAAAGAGTAATTGTTTGATATTCAGATTTCAAGATTTTAAATATGAAGGTAACATACTTCATTACTAAAATTCTTATTAAAGATCACTAAAAATAAAATTCACCTTATATCCATCTCAAATTTGTAGGGGAGATATGCATGTCATCGTAAATTGCGTCAATAATATCTATCAATCCAAAGATACAACTTCTTGAAGAAATAAGAGAATGGTAAGTAAACCAAGCAAATATCCATATAACACAATAAAGAAAAAATATTATATTTTAATGCTAATATGCAGTCAGAACAAGCTACCAAGACAAAAGCACCTCCATCAAGGCTCTTTATAAATGCAACACAAATTCAAATTACTGATATATACATTCATCACAACATTTGAAAGAGGTATGATCTTACAAGACCTACTCTAAAATTCGCACAATTAAACCTAAAAATAGTTTACTGATATACAGACATCCTATTGTACCTACAATGCAAAGATAACTATCATTTCCAATAGAGTTGAGCTGTGGTTCTATGCTCGCAAAGGCTGCAACAAGAAGGTGGATAGAAATGTTAATAAGAGTGTCCAAATGATAAATATCATAGAATCACCGATGACATAGTACCAAGGTTAAGTAATATCTCTTCTTCATAAAATGAACGGCTAAACTACCAAATTGGTATTTTAAAAAAAACTCATTTTACCACTTTGGTATTTAAAATATCTCTGATGACGTTTTGGTATTTAAAGTGGATTTAAGTTCCCACCTAGGTTCAAATTTTGATCAGCGTTAATTTTTCCGACAAAACACAGCACGTGACCATCACGTGACCCTTAATGTCCATTACAAAAAGCTAATGTGGCATGGATTAGTGACGTGGAATGGATTAACTAATTTGGGAGGGAATAAAAGGGGATGAAACCAATAGAAGTCTAGGGCAGAGAAAATTAGGGGAAAACTCAGATTGGGGTTTATTCGGCTAAGGGGAGATAGGCGAAATTGCTTTGGGGGATCTCATGGATGGCCTCTTCAAGCTCAAGCTCGCGGTCAAGGAGTAGCGTCAATGGCTGGAAAAGTGGAATGGCTGCAGGTTTTAACAAATTGCACTTCATTCAAAAGTGGAATGAAGAAGCAAAATTTAAGGGGGTAAAGAAGTGTAAGTGTGGGTTAGATTAAATCTATCTAATCTCCTTCACTGATGAAAATCTTGGCAGAAGGTTCTACAGATGCCAAAAGGTGACTTTGACTTCAATTTGAATTTTGTTTTTATTTTTGGTAATTATTTGATTTTCTTAAATTTTGTTTGAACTAAATGTTCAGAATATTGGTTGCGTATTGTGGGAATGGTACCGCCAATGTGCAAAATTGCTGCTAATTTAGTGCCTCTACTAAGAGATGAAATTATGAAGTTGAATTGCCACATGAATGAACTAGATGGATTGTCTGAAGGAGGGGAAATAATCTACATTCATATGTTCTTCAAAATCATCAGTTAAAGTATGAGATTAATAGCTATGAAGAGGTAAACACAATATTAAAGAAGAAGGTGGTTACGTGCCAAAATGAAACTGCAGCTTGTTTGGAAGAGATTGGCAGATTGAGAGATGATTTTGTTTTACAGAAAAGGTCTCTCAAATTGTACAAGTGTGCTACTTTGATGTTAGTTATATTTATGCTGTTCTTGTTGTATTTGAATGGGTAATGTAATGATGTTTAATGTAATGTTTAATTACCTTTAAATAAAATACTTATTGACCAAATGATGTGCTTATTAACAACATTATATGTAAATTTGGCAGCATTTTGTCTGTAATCTGCAAAAATACTCTGTCATAATTACATGTACAAACCTGATAGTGACTATAACATTTGATCCATAGAAAGCAACAATATCACATTACATAACAAACAAGTAACCTTGCATAAACAACCAGAATTTGTCCAAACAAAGTACAAATAATAAATAACAAGCCAAGAACAATGGCATTAACACTACCATATCAAAAAACATGTCTCATTATAGAAATTACAAGCTTTAGTCCCATCCCACTTGGTGTATTCTTCATTGTTATTGAGTTATAAATTGTGATTGTTGATTTTGGTCTATAATTTCATATGCACTTTGAGATTCATTCATCACAATAGGTGATTGACTAACAGTTGGATCCATGAAGACCACCTCACCATTATCTTCCTGCCAAATACCAAACCCTTGAGGTACTCTTTGTTGACTACTCCTCCCCCTTCCACCACCTCTACCTCTTCCTTGTCCTCTTCCTCTAATAGCTTCTGTTGTCTGAGATTGAGTTTCACCTTTACAAATAACAAATAAAGTTAACTTAAACATTTAGCTTACAACAAACTAATAGAATTGAGACAAAGTACTATGTTTACCTTGCTATGCATTTTCACCCATTGTAGACCAATTCTTGGTAAATAACTGAGTTTTAGGAATTGGATTAGTTGTAGCCAAAGCATCTGTTGATAAGCTAACTCTAGTTTTGCTTCCTCTTGGCCTTCCTCTTTTTCTTTTTTGACTTGAATCAGTAGTGTCATTGGTCTGAGCTTGTGCATCCTGAAACTTATAATTTGATTTGAATCAACAATATTCATTTATAAACCAACTCAAGTACAATGTTTTAAACTAGTTAGTTACCTGTTGAGTTGAAGGTCTTTGATTCCTTGGTGATGCAAGTGGACAATGTATGATTGAATGCTCATTAGAATGGCAATGATTACACCTTTGAGGGATTCCCTGCCTTGATGCTTTAGAAGTGTTTCGTAGGCCTTCAGATGGGTCTCTCCTCCTTACTGTTTTTGGTGTTCCCATCTTTCTCTTAACAATATTTGGAGGCAGTACCGTGCCTTCCCCTTCTTTGTCCCAGTATTTGTAGCCTTCCATTGGGCCCAACAAATATTCATATGTAAGCAAGTAGCATTCACCCTTATAACAATCTGATATATAATCCTCTGGTTTCCTCCTCAGGAATTAAATTGTACTTACAGCATGTGTGCAAGGGATTCCTATCAACTCCCACACCCTACAAGAACATGTCCTCTTGCCTATGTCAAATTTATGGCTTACATGTTTATGGATCACTTCAAAACCATCCTCATTTGTTGAGCCATTCCAACGTACTTCACAATTAATCTGTTCATTATAAGCCTCCTCTAATTAATCATGTCATGTGAGTGGCACATGTGCGGTTAATCCATTCCACGTCACTAACCATGCCACATCAGCTTTTTGTAATGGTCATTAAGGGTCACATAATGGTCGCGTGCTGTGTTTCATCAAAAAACTTAACGCCGACCAAAATTTAGACCTAGGTGCTAACTTAAACCCACTTTAAATACCAAAACGTCATCGGAGATATTTTAAATACCAAAGTGGTAAAATGGGTCTTTTTTATATACCAATTTGGTAGTTTAGCCCAAAATAAACATATCAAAATTAATTATTAACATTATAATCTAAGACAAATTGACAATAAAAATGCAGTTATTTAGTTCAGATCCTCGTGGAAAATGACATGGACAAAGCAAAGATAATATTATTTGACGCAGAAAAACTCTTATTGAATGCACAACATAAGAATTCATTGCAGAGAAAAAAGAGGTAACTCCTAACCTTATTTAAGTAATAAATTAGAAACACAAAATTATATATATATATATATATATATATATATATATATATATATATATATATATATATATATATATATATATATATATATATATATATATATATGAAATTAACATTCCCATTGAAGCAGAAAAATAATTAAAATTTGTATTTCTAGAAGTTTGTGTTGAACATCGAAAATACATGGAACTTCTTTGTGAAGTAAGACGAGAAGATAAAAGATGAACGAGCCCAACGAAAGATAACAGCACAAGAAATCCACCTCCAGCCTGATGTCACAATCAATGTAGACGATGAAGGTACTACTCTAGAATTGAACAAGAAAAAGATAAAGATGGAGAATGATTGATCTCGACTCAATAAAAAATAAAACGAAGGAATAAAAGGTCTATTTTATGAATATTGTATAGAATAATTTAATTTTTTGAGTAAAATTAGGAATATTTAGAAGTAATTTTCATAAACTATTTTTAGTACTTTATATGCTTATGTGGATACTTTTATCATATAAAGTTGTTATAGCCCTTCAATCGCTAGATATTAATCTCTGAGTAATAGCCGACACGTGTCCCGCATTACGCCTAATTCAAGACCGAGATGACCTCTTGCCTCATCACGGCCGGCTCGATTGGCCGACAACTAGCATAGGTGAGTCAAAAGGCGGTACTTCTCGGCCCTTGACCCGATGAGGGCTTCAGCCGACTCTATCGACCGATAACTCGCTTAACCGGGTCAAAAGGCGGTACTTGTCGGCCACCTCATTTGATCAACTCCACAAGTCGTCCTCACTCAACCTGCCGACCGACAACTCGTATAACCGAGTCAAAAGGCGGTACCTCTCGGCCCTCGACCAGACGAGTTGAAAGACGACGGTTATCTCGAGCTCCCCGCCGACAGTTGGTCGCCATCACATTAAATGCATGACCAGAGTCATCATTTCTACATCCCCAAAAGTCTTTATGATACATCGACTGCCAAGACAATACCAATCACCACCCTCATATTAAACACCGGTGACTCACCGCCTCGCGAATCGATGCCTATCAAGCATATGCTAAGTGGGTTGCCAGCTAGACTCGGCCGAGATTACCAAATTATCCCTCTACAACTACTATAAATAGGGGGACTGTTTGCAACTCAAGGTAAGTAATTTCTTCTGCTCACTGAGAAATTCTTCAGTCCATCACTTTCTTCTCCACCCAAGCAATTTACTGACTTGATCGTTGGAGGAACAACCGGAGAACCAAACTTCGCCCTCTTATGAGCTCTTTTATGTGTAGGAAAGAACAGCTGGCTCCAGAACGGGATATTTGGAGGAGTTAGCGGACCCTTAAACACGTAATTATCTGTTTGATAACTAACATCAACAAAAGTGTACTAAAGTTAGCATTAATCTTTAGTTTATAATTTTTTATGAAGTCTATCAATGATTAGGAACAACTTTATATTCTTTTTAGTTTCGTTCTAGCCCACTTTTAATCAATCATCTTGGCTTATTGGCTTTAATTATTCACCTTGCTTTTATAGCGCTATTTTTCAAGTATTTTTTACTTTCGCAACACTATACTTTCTCAAGTCAAGCTTGGTTTCATGTCGGTCCAAATAACATGAAAATTCAAATTGGCTTTGGATTACATTTATTTCCTGTCAATTCAATTATCATCACTAAATTTTAAATTCAGTGTAGTCCATTCAAACAAACATCAAAGAAAATAAATAATCACAATACTAAAGTTTAGAGACATAAGTGAGCAAAACTATTAAAGTGAAACCGAGAAACAAATTTTAATGAGGAAATAAATTAAAAATACTTAATTATGATATTTTACCACATGCATTGCATCGGAAACATTCATGAATCACTTGAATTGATATTGACAAAAGGCATACCTATCAAAGAAGCACCGACTGAGTTCCCCTTGAAGAAAATATTGAACAACTTTGTCCCAATTAAAGAAGCATTCTTCATGAAAGATACAAGAAAAATTAGTAAGTATTTATAACTTTTCATACTTTATTCTTCAAATACTAAAAAAATCATAAACTTAATATAAAATTACACACAAATAATCTTGCAATAAAAACTAAAGTGAAGCCATTGATCAACTATGTTGCGAGATATAACAAGCCAGATAAGAGGACCAATTCTTATCATATACAGTGGCATGACTCTACGTGTAACTTTATTTAGGGATATGACTATCAACGAAGGATCAATTCTTGAAGACACGATCAAAGATAAGCATGTAATAGCACTATCAAATTTCAAAATTTTTAAATATGAAGGAAACATATTTCATTACTAAAATTCTTATTAAAGGCCACTAAATATAAAATTCATCTTATATCTGTCTCAAATTTGTAGGGAGATATGCATGTCATCGTAAATTGTGTTAATAATATGTATCAACCCAAAGATACAACTTACTAAAGAAATAAGAGAATGGTAAGTAAGTAAACCAACCAAACATCTGTATAACACAATAAAGAAAAAAAATATATTTTAAAGCTAATATGCAGGGTTCATTTAGAACAAGCTGCCAAGATGAAAGCATCTTCATCAAGGCTCTTTTTAAATGCAACACAAATTCAAATTACTGATATATGCAATCATCACAATATTCGAAAGAGGTATTATCTTACAAGACCTACTCTAAAATTTACACAATTAAATCTAAAAATTATTTACCAATATACAGACATGCTATTGTACCTATAATGCAAAGATAACTACCATTTATAATAGAGTTGAGCCGTGGTTCTATGCTTACAAGGGCTGCAACAAGAAGGTGGATAAAGATGTTAATAAGATTGTTCAAATAACAAATGTCACAGAATCGCCGATGATATAGTACCAATGTTAAGTAATATCCCTCTTTCATAAAATAAACATATCAAAATCAAATATTAACATATAATCTAAGGCAAATTGACAATGAAAAATACAGCTATTTAGTTCAGATCCTCATGAAAAATGACACTGACAGAGCATAAGTAATATTATTTGAGGCAGGTGAAACTCTTATTGGATGCATAACAGAAGAATTCATTGTAAAGAAAAAAGAGGTAACTTCTTACCTTATTTATGTAATAAATTAGACACACAAAAATTTCATATATATAAAATTAATATTTATTCTCATTAAAATAGAAAAATAATCAAAGTCTGTATTTGTAGAAGTTTATGTTGAACATCAAAAATACATTCAACTTCTTTGTGAAGTAAGACGAGAAGACAAAAGAAGAACGAGCCTAGGGAAAGATAACAGCACAAGAAATCCAGCTCCAACTTAATTTCACAATCGATGTAGACGATGAGACACTACTCTAGAATTATCCAGAAAAAGATAAAAGTGGAGAAGGATAGATCTCGACACAATAAAAAATAAAACATAAGGAATAAAAGATTTGTTTTCTGAATATTTTATAAAATAATTTAATTTTTATAGTTAGTATTAATCTTTAGTTTATGATTTTTATGAACACTATACTTTCTTTAGTTTATAATTTAAGTGTTCTTCACTTTAGGAACACTATACTTTCTCAAGTCAAGCTTAGATTCATGTCGGTCAAATAACATGAAAATTCAAATTGACTGTGGATTACATTTGTTTCATGTCAATTCAATTATCAGATAAAAATTTAAATTTGGTGTAGCCCATTCAAATAACGTCAAAGAAAATAAATAATCACAATGCTAAAGTTTAGAGACAAAACTATCAAAATGAAATCGAGGAACAACTTTTATTAAGGAAATAAATAAAAATACTTAATAATGATATTTAACCACGTGCATTGCACGTGGCTAAAACCTAGTATAATAAAAAATTGGTTGTACTCCTAAAGGCACAAAACAAAGTAAGCTAAGCACACAAAAAATGACACGTGTCGATATTATTTTAATGCCAAATATTATTTTCATATTACATTAGAATTCTTTTACGATGGGTTTATTTTCTATCCATAATTAGAATCGTCATCAAATTATATCTATCCAAAATTAGAAAATTTTAATTATAATAAAATATTTAATAATTTTAATCAGATCATAATTATCCATAACTAAAATAAATCTAATAATCATATTTTACACCATCCACAATTAAAATTTTCTAATAAATAATCAAATGCAAATATCCATAATTAAAAAGCCTTCCTAACTCAACATTGAGGGGGTACTATGCCATTTTCGGATGTTTTACCTTAGGGGTTGTTCGGATGTTTTATGTAAACTTGAGTATCAAGTTGGAAAAGGTACATGAGCCTTACCTGGTTTTCAGTCCAAATCCAACTAATTTTTAAAAAAAACAAAAAAATTTGGCTGCTAAGATAGATTTGGAAGAAATAATGGCGGATCTTTTGTTTGTTTGTTTGTTTTGTTTTTTGTTTTTTGGGTTAATTTTAGAAAACTCCCCTTAACTATGGGGGTCGTCTTAGAAAATTCCCCTCAACTATTTTAACTCTAGAAAACCCCCCGTAACTATGGAGTTATTGTGGATAACCCCTCTTACTTTCAAAATATTATTTATCCCCCCTCAACTTTTCTCACTTAACCCCCTAAACTAATATAATTTAAATCTAAAGGAATAAATAATTTAAAATGACCATACTATCCCTAAGACATTAAATTTTTTTACCATAGTGTTCCTTTTTAACTTTTTTTTGGTTAAAAATAACTTTTATTTTATTTCCCCCCTCTTCTTATTCCTCCATCTTCATTGCCAGGTTTACGTGCAAATCTAATTTTTTTCTTTTTTGAAACACTAAACTTCTTTTATTTTCTGCTTATCCATGCTTGTAATGTTTGAAACAGTTGAAACTTTTAAATTTTTTTGAAGATTAGTTTCCTCATCAAAACCCATTGAACCGAAGTCTACTATTTTGATTGGGTTGGGTTTTTTTAACTCGCATGAATATTTTTCAACCAAGGGTATTTTAGTCAATGCATATTTCAAATTAATAATATTAGGGGGGTTATTTGAAAAAATGAGAAAGATAAAGGGACTTTTGTGAGACACCCCATAGTTAAGGGGGTTTAGTCATATTTTAAAAGTTGAGGGGAGTTATCTACAACACCCTCAAATTTAAGGTGGGTTTTCTAAAGATAAAATAGCTGAGTGGACTTTTCTGTGATAAGTCCCATAGTTGAGGGGGGTTTTCTAAAATTAACCCTTTTTTTTATAAAATAGGCATAGGTTATAATGGCGAGATCTCAACCTTTCACTTTCTGGTAATTCACTTTCGGTAATTCTTCTCAAAATAATTACAATCAAATTACAACCTCTTATTGAGCGAAAAGGAAGATTTAACGTAACTTACAAAAGTTGTGATGATGATTATACAATCTAATCTAATACTATTCTAGAAGTGTGTCTATAGTAAAATTTTTCTTCCCCAAATGCCCTCAGGAGTATTATAATTCTTGAGTACAGTTATCTAATTTAAATGCAAAATGCAAAATAATATCTTTATTAGTGTATACTATAAAGGAAAACTAAATGAGTTTAACCTATCCGGAGCTTGACACGTCAGCATTTTTCTTCATCTAATTTTTTGACAATGCGGCGTCCTCATCTAACCGCTACACATCAAAAAATGACATGTGACACCCTTACTCAGAGAATATTTGTTAAATGTATACTCTAAGTCTCCACCCTGCCAGTAACCTAAAGTAGGTACTTTATGTTTTCTTTATTTAAACTCAAGATTTTCTTTAGTCTATATTCATTTTCAATAGCCATGCTTTTATTTTGTTTAGATCGATTTTCTATGTACCCTTCCATGTTGTTGTGCAAACACACACACGTTTTTTGTGTGAAAATTACCATTATGATTTTGTTTCAACTTCGACCACATTAATTTTTGGACTGATTTCTTTTCACCGTCACAAACAACTAATTTAATTTATTTGTTTGGCTCGGACATTTATTATATAAAGTGTTTATTATTTTGCTAAAACTGTTGTTGATTTTGTTGACCAATTAGTGGAAGTTAATAAGTCACACCTCCACGCAACTAGTGGAAGTTAATAAGTCACACCTCCACGCAACTCCCACACCTTCATTGACCCTATACGAAAAATCCCATACGGATTGAATATTTCACCTTCTTCTCCTTCCCTATATTCACTCCCATCCAAACAAAGTTTAATAGATATAAGAAATGAGTGCATTCGGAATATAGAGGTTGGATAGATAAAACGAGAGAACATTTTCTTGGTCATATGCAAAGGAGGCCATTGCATGTACTGATTAGGAGAAATGATAAATAAATTACAATTAGTGCGCAAAGCAAATTTAGAGGCAGGCCTATGAGAACTTGGTTGGAAATAGCTAAAACTGATATGGATAATGATTAGCTCAGTGGAGGCGATAGCCCTCAACAGAACTAAATGGACAAAAATAGAATTCATTTAGCCAATCTCAAAATATGGGATAAAGACTTTGTTGTTAAATGTTCTTGAAAGTTAGTATTTGCTTTTCGAACCGTATCATCTGGTAACACTTAAAAAACTTTCCATGGTTGATATTACTCTTCACTATTTTGAATATTTCATTTAAATATTAATCTATCCTAATCCTAAGTATATCCTATATTAATCCAATATGAACTACCTATAGCTCAACAATTAAAAAGATTAATAAAATACATGAAACAACTGTTAGTTCTCTTGTTTTGATGATGATTTACAAACACCATTATTGGTACTAATTGCTTGTTGAGTGATATTGTAGATTACAAGTTATTCAAGCAATTTAGTGCCTTAATTGGAGGATTGGATGGAACATGAAGCTACAATGATGATATCTAGGAGGTGGAGGCAAATTGGTGAAGCAAAGCTATCAAGAGCCAAAAACAATATGCAAAAGCTTCATCAAGATTCAAGCAAATATCAATTTCAAGATATTGTACTTACATGAGTGAGATATTTGCAATTCTTTATTTCTCTCTAGTACTTAATGTAGGCTAGTAGAAAGTTAGATAACATTTAAAGTTATTGGGATAACACACTCACACATTTTCAATACTCGTATTTTGATACTTTTGATAAACGATAAGATTTAACAAATACAAGGACCTTTTGCAAAATATCCTTTCAAACATGCACGAACATGCACGCATACACACTTTTTGGTTTCTATTGCAAAACAAGTTAAAATTAAGAATTTATTGTATTCATGGTTCATTGACTCTATCACATTAATTTATATCTTATATAAAGTCCATAAACCAAATCACAAGATTTCAATACTTGTTCATGTTCAAAATCATGCTTTTCACATATCGTATTTTTCATGATTTTGCAAAACAGATGAGTTTTAACAATTGGAAAATTCAATTTAAAAATTTATTTGTTTACATGTTTATGTTTATATATACAAACATTTTCTAAATTTTTTCTAATTTTGGAGTTGTTTTGTTATTTTCAATTGAGTTTACAAAAGAAGTTTTCAGCAGTTTTTAGAAACTATTTATCTGTGTTCAAATAATTATTTCTCACAAATGGGAAGTTATATTTCAGAACTTCTTTTTGTAACATGTTTATCTATATCTTTATAACCTTCTATAAATATTTCATAATATTTGGAGTTGATTTACTATGTCAAATTAATTTTACAATGTCAAGCATTTTAGCAGTTTTTCAGAATCTGAAATATCTGTCTTGAAATAATTATTTATCACAAATGGGAAGTGATATTTTAGAAATTCTTTCTCTAACATGTTCATATACATGTTTAGAAACGTCTCTCAAAATTTCATGATTTTTGGAGTTGATTTACTATTTATAATTGATTTTACAAAATTAGATATATAAATTTCCAGAATGCTGGATTTTGGGGTATTTTGGTCTTTTCAGCCTATAACGGCTAGTAACGGCTAGTTTTTATTTTTGAGCGTTTTTGCTGGGATTTTCTTGGATTTTAGGCTTTGTCTCTTCATCCTATATATACCCCATGCCCTCATTTATTTCAGTAACAATTAAGAAGATTTTAAACACATTTTTGAAGAGTTTTGGTGTTTATTGAGCTCAAATTTTCATTTGATTTCACACTTACAAATTCCACATCCCAAGCTTCATTTGAAATCTCTTGCTCTTGCCATAGGGCTGTTGTAAGAGAGAGTTTTTCTTCCATTTGTGACTGTGGAGAGCTTGATCTCGTGGAGATCTATTGTGTTGGTTGTGAGATCTCAAGAGGAGATCGTTGTGTAGAAGTTCCGGCTTCCAAACCGGATTGTGATAGTGAAATTCTCCTCGAAAGTGGGGAGCGGGGACGTAGGTCAGCGAACCGAACCTCGTGAACATATCGCGTATCATCATATTGGCTAACTATCTCTAACCTCTCTCTCTTTATTGCTAGTTTGTTAATTTTAGTTGGTAAATTGCATTGATCATTTTAAATTGCACATTTATTGTCAAATAGCCCTATTCACCCCCCCTCTAGGGCATTTTCATTTGGTATCAGAGCTTGGTCTCAACTATTTTTATAGGCTTAATCTCCTTAGAGAAAAGATCCAAATGGAATCTACAATGAATGTGCATATGCTTGAAGGTCAATCCACCACTAGACCCCCTTTGTTCACCGGCACTAATTTTGCATATTGGAAAGCTAGAATGAGAATTTATCTATGATGTATTGATCTTGACATTCTCGAAATCATAGAAAAGAAATATGTTGAAAATGCTAGTAGTAACATGTCCGAGCAAGAAAAACATCTTGCTACTTTGAATGTGAAAGCCATGAACGCTTTGATTTGTGGTCTCGTTCCAAATGAGTACAATAGAGTCTCCACGTGTGCAACCGCACATGAAATTTGGGAGAAGCTATGTGTCACTCATGAGGGAACTCCCCAAGTTAAAGAGTCAAAAATTAGTGGCCTCATGCATGAATATGAACTATTTAAGATGCGTCCAAATGAATCAATTGATGCTATGTTTTCTCGCTTCACTAACATTATTAATGAATTACATTGTCTTGACAAGGTGATGAAGAATCAAGAGATAAACTACAAGATTCTTCGTTCTCTACCACCGGCTTGGGAACCAAAAGCTACGGCCATTGAGGAAGCAAATGATCTTACCGCGCTCTCTCTTGATGGCCTCGTTGGAAAGCTCAAGGTCCATGAGAAAAAGCTTAAGGAGAAGGAGAAGGAGGATGAACCCAAACAAGCCAATGAAGAGCCTTCGCAAAAGTTGAAGACTATTGCTCTCAAGAGCAAGATAAATGATGACTCCTCCTCGGATAGTGAAGTGGATGTAACTAGAGAAGTGGCCCACCTCTCTAGAAGAATGGCAAAATTAATAAAATATAGTAAAAATTTTAAAAATCGATCTAACAAACCTTCTTCTCGTGTAGGGAAATGCTTCGAATGTAATGAACCAGGACACATGGCAAAGGATTGTCCCAAGCACAAGGAAAAATATTTGAGATACAAGAAGAAGAAGGCAATGTATGCTGGTTGGGATGAATCCGAACCAAGTGACTCGGATAGTAATGACGAAGATGCCAAGATTGCTCTTCATGACCGAAACGTTTGTTTCATGGCTCATGAAGATGAGGTACAATCCGAATCCGAAAATGAATCTCTTCTTATGCAAAATGAACTAGAGGCCGCTTTAGAAGAGTTAAATTTTGAGTATATAAAACTAGGAAAAGAGCACTCTTTTCTCTTGAAATTGCATGAGAAATGTGATTCAAAATTTGAAAAATTGCAATCTTCCATGAATAATGCTATTGCTTTAAAGGATAAGATAATTGGAGATCTTGAACTTAAAATGAACAATTAAGATCTCAAATTGAAAAATTAAGAAATGAGAATAAAGTATTACAAAGAAATCATGCTTCCACTAGTTATGGTCATCATTCTTTTAGAAAAACATGGTATCATAGATCTCATGCACCCACTTATAGAAAGAACTTTGTTTGCACCTATTGCATGAGACATGGTCACACTTCCACACATTGTAGAGTTAGAGATCATATTTATTATTATGGATTGATGTGGGTACCTAAAGGTACTAAAACTACTAACATTCAAGGACCCAAAGTATGGGTACCTAAAGGTTCTACAACTTGTTTATTTGAAGGGAGCGTCTCAAGCAAGACGTAAGGAGTTGTGGTACCTTGATAGCGGTTGCTCACATCACATGACGGGCAACAAAGATTTATTCGCAACCCTATCAAGGAAAGAAGGAGGCTATGTCTCCTTTGGTGGTGGTAAGAAAGGTAAAATAGTTGGCATTGGAAATGTTGGTAAGACACCTCCCGTTATTGAAGATGTTTATTTTGTTAAAGGTTTGAATCATAATCTTTTGAGTATTAGTCAATTGATTGACAAAGGCTATTACATTTCTTTTAAACCGGATAAATGTGTTATTAGTATGAATAACAATATTATTTTTGTTGCTTTAAGAAAATCAAATGTGTACTTTTTTGAGATGGATGAGCTTTTAGATCAAGATGTAAAATACCTTGCGGTAGATGGAGATCCTTGGCTTTGGCACAAAAGACTTGGGCATGCTCACATGAGGCTCATATCTAAGCTATCAAAGAAGAATTTGGTGAGAGGGCTACCTAGTCTTATATATGTTAGGAATTTACAATGTGAGGAATGTGCTAAAGGTAAACAAATCAAAAACTCATTCAAATCAATTAATGAGGTATCCACTACTAAACCTTTACAATTGCTTCATCTTGATCTTTTTGGACCTATGTGTGTTGCCTCACTAGGAGGAAAACACTATGTTTTTGTTATTGTTGATGATTTCTCACGGTTTACATGGGTTATATTTCTTGCAAATAAAGATGAATGTTTCGAGGAATTTTCACACTTTGCCAAAAGAATTCAAAATGAAAAAGATTTGAAAATTGTGAAAATAAGAAGTGATCATGGTGGAGAATTTCAAAATAAGTTGTTCAAAGATTTTTGTGACCATCATGGTATATATCATACTTTTTCCGCTCCTAGAACACCACAACAAAATGGTGTTGTTGAACGGAAAAATAGAACCATACAAGAGATGGCACGAACTATGATTAATGCCTATGTTTTGTCAAAATATTTTTGGGCGGAAGCCGTGAATACGGCTTGTCATGTTTTAAATCGTGTTTTAATTAGACCTATTTTCAAGAAAACGCCTTATGAACTCTTTTATGGCAAAACCCCAAATATTAGGTATTTTCGGATTTTTGGATGCAAATGTTTTATTTTGAACACAAAAGATCACCATGATAAATTTGATTCAAAAATTAATGTAGGTATATTTTTGGGATATGCATCAACAAGTAAGGCTTATAGAGTCTTCAATAAACGAACACTCGTTGTTGAGGAATCTATAAACGTTACTTTTGATGAAGCGAATGATGGCTTGCAAGTTGATTTGCCTAGGGATGATGATGATAGCATTGGGGAAGGATTGGAGCTTTTGCAAATTAGTGACAAGCCTCCAACGGATGCACCAAAAGAAAGGGAAGGAAACAATGAACAAAATCAAGAAGAGCTCCCTAAAGCATGGAAGTTTGCACCGGATCACCCTAAGGAGCAAATAATTGGTAGTCCATCAAAAGGAATTTTGACTCGCTCAAAAGCATTGAGTGAGTGTGGTAATGTAGCCTTTCTATCCCAAATTGAACCTAAAAGGATTAATGATGCCTTAAATGATGAATTTTGGGTCTTAGCAATGCATGATGAACTAAATAATTTTCAAAGAAACAATGTTTGGAAATTAGTTCCTAGACCTAAAATGCTCAAGTTATAGGAACTAAATGGGTCTTTAGAAATAAACTTGATGAACATGGTATTGTGACTAGAAATAAAGCTCGTTTGGTTGCCCAAGGATACAATCAAGAGGAGGGCATAGACTATGATGAAACTTTTGCACGGTTGCAAGATTGGAATCAATTAGGATGTTTTAGCCTTTGCTAGCTTTAAAGATTTTAAATTGTTTCAAATGGATGTTAAAAGTGCTTTTTAAATGGTTTTATAGAGGAGGAAGTATATGTTGAGCAACCCCGGTTTCATAGATCATTCTTTTCCAAATCATGTATACCGAAGTTCAAAAAGCTTTATATGGTTGAAACAAGCTCCTAGAGCTTGGTATGCTCGCCTCTCTAGTTTTCTTCTTGAAAATGGTTTTCTAAAGGAAAATTGATAACACACTTTTGTAAGAAAACGGAAAAATGATTTTATTTTGGTTCAAATTTATGTTGATGATATCATTTTGGTGCCACTAATGAATCTTTGTGCAAGGATTTTTCTAAAATTATGCAAGATCATTTTGAAATGAGCATGATGGGAGAGCTTACATTCTTTCTCGGTCTCCAAATCAAGCAAAACAAGGATGCGATCTTTGTCTCACAAAGCAAGTATGCTAGAGAGTTAGTGAAGAAATTTGGGCTAGAGAACTCTAAGCATGCACCAACCGCTATGAGCTCAACTATCAAGCTTGATGCGGATGAAAATGGTAAGGAGGTAGATCAAAAGCTCTACCGAGGTATGATAGGTAGTCTTCTTTACCTTACCGCTAGTAGACCGGATATCATGTTTAGTGTATGTGCATGTGCTCGTTTTCAAGCTTCTCCTAAAGAGTCTCATTTGATAGCCGTTAAAAGAATTATTAAATATGTTAATGGCACCTTAGAACTTGGTTTGTTTTATCCAAAAAGCACTAGTTTTGATCTTTATGGTTATTGTGATGCCGACTTTGCCGGTTGTAAGGTAGATCGCAAAAGTACGAGTGGAACATGCCAATTCTTGAGAAATTCTCTTGTTTCATGGGCTTCTAAGAAGCAAAATTGTGTGGCATTATCCACTACGGAAGCGGAATACATTGCCGCCGGCTTATGTTGTGCACAACTTTTATGGATGAAACAAAGTTTAGTTGATTTTGATTTATTTTTCCATGATACCAAAATTTTTTGTGATAATACTAGTGCTATAAATATTTCAAAAAATTCCGTTTTGCATTCCAGAACAAAGCATATAGATGTTAGACATCATTTCCTAAGAGATCATGTGGATAAAAAGGATGTCTCCCTTGTTTACATTGATACAAAATCACAATTGGCGGACATTTTTACCAAACCCCTTAGTGAAGAGAACTTTTGTCGCATTAGAAATGGTTTGGGCATGTGCATTCTTTAAACATATTTGTGTTAATGCATCTCTTGCTTTTGTTCTTTATGCCATCATTGTCATATTCATATATTTCTTTAGTGGGCTACAATGTCTTGACATGTTTAACCTTACAAGGGTACTTAGAGAAGTGGTTGGGGGAGACCGGGGTCAATTCCAAGAGGAGTGGGTTGGTAGTAATACCTAGGGAGTAGGTAGTAAATCCAAACACTTGAGGAGTGTGACACGGGTAGGCCAACACTTAGAGAAGTAGCTTGTGGGTTTTGCATGCATCTTTTATTTACCCCATTTTGATGTTGACAAAGGGGGAGAGAAAATCTCCTCACTTGTATGTGCATATAGATAGGGGGAGCAACTATCTATAAGCAAATATTCTTTTTATTATTGCTCTTGAATAATGGTTGTTTGTCATCATCAAAAAGGGGGAGATTGTTAGTTCTCTTGTTTTGATGATGATTTACAAACACCATTATTGGTACTAATTGCTTGTTGAGTGATATTGTAGATTACAAGTTATTCAAGCAATTTAGTGCCTTAATTGGAGGATTGGATGGAACATGAAGCTACAATGATGATATCTAGGAGGTGGAGGCAAATTGGTGAAGCAAAGCTATCAAGAGCCAAAAACAATATGCAAAAGCTTCATCAAGATTCAAGCAAATATCAATTTTAAGATATTGTACTTACATGAGTGAGATATTTGCAATTCTTTATTTCTCTCTAGTACTTAATGTAGGCTAGTAGCAAGTTAGATAACATTTGAAGTTATTGGGATAACACACTCACACATTTTTAATACTCGTATTTTGATACTTTTGATAAACGATAAGATTTAACAAATACAAGGACCTTTTGCAAAATATCCTTTCAAACATGCACGAACATGCACGCATACACACTTTTTGGTTTCTATTGCAAAACAAGTTAAAATTAAGAATTTATTGTATTCATGGTTCATTGACTTTATCACATTAATTTATATCTTATATAAAGTCCATAAACCAAATCACAAGATCTCAATACTTGTTCATGTTCAAAATCATGCTTTTCACATATCGTATTTTTCATGATTTTGCAAAACAGATGAGTTTTAACAATTGGAAAATGCAATTTAAAAATTTCTTTGTTTACATGTTTATGTTTATATATACAAACATTTTCTCAATTTTTACTAAGTTTGGAGTTGTTTTGTTATTTTCAATTGAGTTTACAAAAGAAGTTTTCAGCAGTTTTTAGAAACTGTTTATCTGTGTTCAAATAATTATTTCTCATAAATGGGAAGTGATATTTCAGAACTTCTTTTGTAACATGTTTATCTATATCTTTATAACCTTCCTAAATATTTCATAATATTTGGAGTTGATTTACTATGTCAATTTGGTTTTACAATGTCAAGCATTTTAGCAGTTTTTCAGAATCTGAAATATCTGTCTTGAAACAATTATTTATCACAAATGGGGAGTGATATTTTAGAAATTCTTTCTCTAACATGTTCATATACATGTTTAGAAACTTCACTAAAATTTTCATGATTTTTGGAGTTGATTTACTATTTATAATTGATTTTAAAAATCAGATATACAAATTTCCAGAATGCTGGATTTTGGGGTATTTTGGTCTTTTCAACCTATAACGGCTAGTAACGGCTAGTTTTTATTTTTGAGCGTTTTTGCTGAGATTTTCTTGGGTTTTAGGCTTTGTCTCTTCATCCTATATATACCCCATGCCCTCATTTATTTCAGTAACAATTAAGAAGATTTTAAACACATTTTTGAAGAGTTTTGGTGTTTATTGAGCTCAAATTTTCATTTGATTTCACACTTACAAATTCCACATCCCAAGCTTCATTTGAAATCTCTTGCTCTTGCCATAGGGCTGTTGTAAGAGAGAGTTTTTCTTCCATTTGTGACTGTGGAGAGCTTGATCTCGTGGAGATCTATTGTGTTGGTTGTGAGATCTCAAGAGGAGATCGTTGTGTAGAAGTTCCGGCTTCCAAACCGGATTGTGATAGTGAAATTCTCCTCGAAAGTGGGGAGCGGGACGAGGGTCACGGACCGAACCTCGTGAACATATCGCGTGTCATCATATTGGCTAACTATCTCTAACCTCTCTCTCTTTATTGCTAGTTTGTTAATTTTAGTTGGTAAATTGCATTGATCATTTTAAATTGCACATTTATTGTCTAATAGCCCTATTCACCTCTAGGGCATTTTCAACAACTACTTAAAAATAAGATTAATAAAATACATGAAATAGCTCCACAGTATTAGTAAAAAAATAAGATTAATAAAATACATGAAATAGCTTCACGGTATTAGTTTGTTAGGTAAATAACTAATACATAGCTAACATACTATAACATATGAAGTACTAAAACCCCAAAAACTTTAAAACTGCACAAAATAGTCCCAAAGTTCAAAAGTACACAAAACACCCAAAATTTTCAATACTTAAAATAACAAACATGAAATTTGAAAATCAAAAGCGACCCTCGAAGAATTTAAAATTTCCAATTAACATCCTCAAAGTTTCAAAATTATAGAAACACCTTTAAAAGTTTAAATAACAAAAGCACCTTGAAATTTGAAATTTCAAAACTTATAAACAACATAGATGAATTCAAGGAATTACCATTAGGCATTTGAAAATTTAAAATTTGTAAAAATAACCTGAAAGTTACAAAATTGTAAAAACTCCCTCAAAAGTTAAAAACGAAAAAAGCCCTAAAATTTCAAAACACATAACCAATACATATCAAATCTGGATATTATTAGTAGACCACTAAAAATTTAAATTTTGTAAAGGCAACCTAAACTCTCATTAATTATAAAAACACTCTCAAAATTTTAGAGATACAAGAAGTATTCGACATTATAAAACTTACCACCAATACATGAAACATGGAAATTACTAGCACTAACTTAAAATTTAAATTTTTAAAAACAATCTCAAAATTTTAAAAGGTGCAAAACACACCCTCAAAACATCTAAATCACAAAAGGGACCAAATTTCAAAACTTTTCAAAAAAGAGTAACTGTTTGATATTCTTTCATTAAGATGTGTAAATTTACTCCAATTTAAGATTTACTATCCCTTTTCAAAGATCTAATAGTAGTCCGAGTTGATCTTGATCAAAAATAACAATATCAATAAATTAAAAATATATATATATATACATATATATATATATATATATATATATATATATATATATATATATATATATATATATATATATATATATATATATATATATATATATATATATATATATATATATACATACATACATATACATATACATATACATATACATATACATATACATATACATATACATATACATATACATATACATATACATATACATATACATATACATATACATATACATATACATATATACATACATACATATACATAGTACAATGTCGATCCCACGAGGAAGGTGTGTAGGAAATATTCTAACATGGATCCTAGAGTTGTGTGTGGAGAATTAGGAGTGAAAGTGGAGAGATAAAGAGAGTGGGTGATTATTTACAAATAAAAGAGAACTAGAACAAGAGGGGAGACAGAGAGTGGACAAATAAAAGGAAATAAAGAATAACAAGGAGGAAAAATAAAGTAAACTAGAAAAGAACAAAATCAAGACTAGAAAAACTAACCACAAAGAGGAAAATTCAAAACAAGTAAAATATGGAGGAAATCAAGAGAAAAGATAGGAATCTAGAATTGGATCCACTAATTAATTTTATTTAGGATTTATGAACTACTCACTTTTTATCACATTTTATTTTAGATTTATTAAGCATAAATTATCTAACCACTTAAGGATTGAATAACCTATCAAATTATCATCCAAGTGAAATTACCATTCATGAAAATAATAACAACTAGATAGTAATTCTAGACTTCATAAGCATAACCTATCAAACCACTTAAGATAAGTATATATTATCAAATTCTTCTTCTACCAATTAGTGCTCTAGTTGGTTATCCCACACATGATTATTTTGAGCATAAGAGAGCAATCCACAAATCATAAAAGAAATCAAACTAGTTTCATATAATTCTAAAATTTCTACAAGATTTAGTTACTCATTTTGGAAAATAAAACAAAGAAATAAAATCTAGGCTAGAAGGCATAAAAAAAGAGAATGAAAATTACAAGAAAATAAAAACTAAATAAAAAAATAATAACAAGAACAAGAAAATAAAGATCTAAACTATAAGCATAAATGAAATCTAACTAACAAAATAAAAGAGCATAAAAGTAAATCTAAACTATAAAAATAAAATTACAAGAAAATAAACTAGCGTAAAAGTAAATCTATACTACAAAATTGTAAGAAAATAACAACACATAAATAAGAGAGCACTAAAGTAAATCTAATCTTATCTAACAAAATAAAATCCTAAAACATGAATTTCTAAAGTAAAAAATAAAAGAGAAAAATAAAACTTACATTGCAAGGGGTGGCTCCTTGAAAGCAAATCTTCATCTTCATCTCCATCAACAAATAAGAAGAAAATAAAATTTAAAAGGTGAAAAAATTATTTTTATTAATTGCAAATAAAATTTATAATTTTGAAAGGTCTTCTCAATTAAAAGTAACCATCCTCTCCCAATGAAGATTATTATAAAATTTTTCACACTCAAACATCTCACCCTCTACCCCTATTTATAGTCTATAGTAAATAACAAGAGCCATTGGATTTGGCTTGGGCTCCAATAATTAAATCTCAGACACAAAATAATTCAGTTACTAACCAATCAGTTGGCCAATCTATTAGTGAGTCAATTGGAATCTCAAAATTTTAAAATTTTAGATAGCTTCGTCTCGTCGAGATAAGTGATTTTTATATATCATTTGTTAGATTTCGCCTTCCGGATTAGGAGATAATGCTATTTCTTTGCGACTGATCATCTTGAATATGAATTTGACTTGATTTTTTTATTTTGGATTCTTGTTTCTTGGGTTTATATAAGTTGTTTGGCTTGATCCCGGGCTTCAATAAAAAGTTTAAAAAAGGAGGAAATTTGAGTTCTTTTTAAGCTATTATTCATTAATTCTTCATTTCTTGCAAATGAAGAGAAAAACACGTTATTAGTGATATATTTATTTAAATAAAATAGATAATAAGGGTATAAAAGTATAATAAAATATGATGATCAAATACACCCACACCTAAACTTTTGCTAGTCCTCTAGTAAAGTAAAAAAATGAAAAGGAAAGAAAGAAAAATCCTAACTCACTTTTGCAGGAATCGCGGTTGTATTTAGCATGTACAACAACCCTTTAAACCCCTAGGTTACCTTAAAGGACGAGTTATAGTCTCATGAGGGTTTACAGTGAATATACTTACAAAATTCGATCAACTTGCCAATTTAAAGATGTCGATGTATAACTAATTCACTTAATACCTTTAAACAATCTAACTATTGCTAGTTTTACTCAAGAAAATATTTTTATGTATAACTCTAAAGCAAATCTCTTAGAAATTTTGTTCATTATAGTTATACAAAACTAAGTCTAACTTAGAAATTTAATTAAGAGTTTTGAAAAGAACATGCTAACTCTTTGTTTCAAATAATTTTCAAGTCTCTTGATAAATTTATTTTTAAGAACATATATACAAATATAACTACATATATAAAATGAATTGTCAGTATTTTTTTAACACTCTTTATTCCTTGGCGATTTTATTCTACTTTATCGGGCTTTCTAAGTGACCATTTAACGAGTTTTGGGCTAATGAATCCCAACCCAATTGGGCTAAAGTCATTAAATATGAAAATACTCCTTGGGCCTAATTACTTTGTCAATTTAGGCTTAGTAAGATAGAACCACCTTGAAGTTCAAGAGATTTTTTTGTGCACATTTTTCACACTCTTCTTTTGTTATATATATATATATATATATATATATATATATATATATATATATATATATATATATATATATATATATATATATATATATATATATATATATATAGATCAAGGCTCCTATGAACTTAAGTTCATAATGAATAGTGGTGCACCAACTTTTCTAACCACTCATCTTGCTTTGGGATCCGTGAAAGATATAAAGCCCACTTTGAGATTTGTGCATTACAAATCTCAAGACAAGATGAGTGGATAAAAAATTGGTGCACCACTATTCATTATGAACTTAAGTTCATAGGAGCCTTGCTCTATATATATATATATATATATATATATATATATATATATATATATATATATATATATATATATATATATATATATATATATATATATATATATATAGTGAGTGTGTGTGTGTATGTATGTATGTATATTGAAAATTATTTAGATATGAGAACTTGAAAATTATTTTTCACTCTAAGCCAAACATGCAACAATTTCATTACTCTAATTAAAAGTCTAAGTTAGGACTTTAGTGAAGCATACTACTTTAAAAATCATTTCTTAGAAAATTTATTTAGAGTTATCATAAAATGTTAACTTGAGTATAAAACTAACTAAGAATTAGAAATTTTAAAATTTGTCAAGTAGACCAATTATTGATTAACTTTATCAAGTTGGCAAGTGAATTTTTTAGGGAAATAAAAGAAAGGAAAATATGAAATAAAAGAAAAATGGTAATATAAAAAGAAGAGATGACTAGTCCCCACCCCACACCTAAATTTTGTATTATCCTCAATGCAAACTCTATAATACACAATTTAAAGCAGATAGAAAATGGAGCACTTATATTTATTCTGTTGACCTATAATAACGATAAAATCTACAATTATCTTTGGTATGAGGAGGATGTAGCCAAAAAATTATCTTCTTCTTTTCTTTTTCTTTTTCTTTTTCTTTCAAACAAATTTTTTTCTTCTTTTCTTTTTCTTTTTCTTTTTCTTTTTTATATTATTATTTTTTTCAAAAGAACAAGAAACTTTCAAAGGAGAGAAGAATAAATTTTTATTATTATTTTGAGACAAAGAGTAAAGATGTAGAATAAAAGATTGAAAATAAAAGCTCATACTCTACATCAAATCCTACCTTCTTCTGAAAATTCTACCCCAGATTTTGAAGAAATCTAGAATGATAAACTCAATGATGTGCTTAAATTCTGAACACTCTAAGGTTTTCAATTATTTCTATAGCATTTGAAGGTAGGTAAGAACATGGTTATGTATTTTAAATTTTTGATGTTGATCAGACATAAAGCAAGTCTCAGATTGAACTTAGGGCCCTCATGAGTGAAAGCTTGTAAAACCAGCTCTTCTTTTAAAACTTTCCTTAAACCCATAATTCATGGTTGAGTTATGATAAGTTGGTTGTTCTATATTTTCTAGGAACCTAAGTTTATTAGCAAAAAGTTCTTCAAAAGTAAGATCAGAGAAATTTGTGTCCGCTTCCATGAAAACTAGTTCTGATTCAAATTCTTCCAGTATCTTGATTTCATCACCAAAAAGTTTCTCAAAACTCGGGTCTGACCCACTCTCTTCTTTGGGATAACACATGTCTTAAAGAACGGGTGGATTAAGATTTACTATTTCTTTGATTTTGAAAATTGGTTCCCTAATCCAAACTTGCATACACCAAAATAAATTCTTTTTGAATTTTTTTTTACTAAAACGGAAATTAGAAAAAAGTTCTAGCAAAACAAAAGTTAGTTAAGTTATTTTTTTCCTTCTTTTTAAGGAAAACTAAAAGACCTAAAAGATTAATAAGAGAAGAAAAGAAAAACCTACCTAAAATAAATCAAGAGCAATCACTTTGAAATAATTACTCTTAATTCTAGGGTTAAGCCTAGACTCAACTAGACTAGCTCCTCACCAAAAACTCATTGAGTGAAAAGATTGAAGTTTCTTCGGTCAGTTAGCCAGATAAGGATAGTAGTAGAGGGAGGCCAAAGACCAATTAAGTAGCTCTTTTCTTGTGGAGTGCTTTACGCATTCCCTAAATCTTACCTTAGACACCAACGGATTTAAGTAAACTTAAACCGGTTGACTAAGGATTTCTTATTCCTTAATGAGCTTGAGTCTTTAGGGGCCAACGTCTAATGAGTTTTAAAAGGCTTGGATTTGTGTAGTGAGGAATTAGTAATTTGTGGGCTAAGAAAAGGGTGATGAAATTGCTCACCATATCTTGATAGGGGGTATTGCCCTTAAGAGTATTTTCAAGTGTGTGTCAAATTGAGATGCTGACATCACTTGGGTGAATTCCAACTAACTATATGTAATGGACCCCTAGGAATTAAAAGCAACTACAAACGATGCTAAATGGAAAATATTTTTTTTAATTAGGGTCAACAGACAAACCAATAAACGTGAGAGAGAGAGAGAGAGAGCTCTTGTTTGAATTTATTATCTTATTAGTAGTTATTTAAGTGGAGGGTGGATTTTGTTAGGGTCGACAAAATTTTTTTTGCTTTTATTAGCTCCTAATTGTCTCTAATGTGAAAAGCCTAACTAGAGGGTGGAATTTAAAATACTAGAAAGAGAACTTACATTTTCAAGCAAATCTTCCCTCCAATCTTCAACCTTCTCTTTCAAAGTTGTTCCTTCAAACTAAAACACACAAATCAAGAAAGCAAAATAAAAAAAATTTAATTACAAGCACCTTTCTCAGCAACGGCGCTAAAAACTTGATGTGTTATGGAAATAGTGTTGAGATTACAAATGCACAATCAAATTATAATATAGTACAATATCGATCCCACGAGGAAGGTGTGTAGGAAATATTCTAACATAGATCCTAGAGTTGTGTGTGGACAATTAGGAGTGAAAATGGACAGATAAAGAGAGTGGGTGATTATTTACAAATAAAAGAAAACTAGAACAAGAGAGGAGAGAGAGTAGACAAATAAAAGGAAATAAAGAATAACAAGGAGGAGAAATAAAGAAAACTAGAAAAGAATAAAATCAAGACTAGAAAAACTAACCACAAAGAGAACAAATCAAAATAAGTAAAATATGGAGGAAATCAAGAGAAAAGATAGAAATCTAGAATTTAATCCACCTAATAAATTTCATCTAGGATTTATGAACTACTCACTTTTTTATCACATTTTACTTTAGATTTATTAAGCATAGACACTATCAAACCACTTTAAGGAAAGCACAACCTATGAAATTATCATCCAAGTAAAATTACAATTCATGAAAAGAACAACAACTAGATAGTAATTCTAAAATTCATAAGCATAACCTATCAAATCACTTAAGATAAGCATAGATTACCAAATTCTTCTTCTACCAATTAGTTCTCTAGATTATTATCCTAAATAAGATCATTTTGAGCATAAGAGAGCAATCCACGAATCATAAAAGAAATCAAACTAGCTTCATACAATTCTAAATTCCTATAAGATTTAGTTACTCATTTTGGGTAATAAAACAAAGAAATAAAACCTAGGATAGAAGGCATAAAAGAAAGAGAACATTACAAGAAAATAAAAACTAAATACAAAAATAAGAACAAGAACACGAAAATAAAGATCTAAACTATAAGCATAAATGAATGAAATCCAACTAACAAAATAAAAGAGCATTAAAGTAAATCTAAACTACAAAAATAAAATTACAAGAAAATAAAACAGTATAAAAGTAAATCTATACTACAAAATTGCAAGAAAATAATAATACAAAAATAAGAGATCATGAAAGTAAATATAATCTTATCTAACAAAATAAAATCCTAAAATATTAATTTCTAAAGCAAGAAAATAAAAAGAAAAATAAAACTTACATTGCAAGGGGTGGGCCTTGAAAGTAATTCTTCATCTTCATCTCCATCAACAAAGAAGAAGAAAAGAAAATTTAAAAGATGGAAAAAAATTATTTTTATTAATTGTAAACAAAGTGTACAATTTTGAAAGGTTTACTCAATTAAGAGTAACCCTTATCTCCCAATGAATATTATTATAAAATTTTACACCCTCAAGCCCCTCACCCTCTACTCCTATTTATAGCTTACAACAAACAACAAGAGCCATTGGATTTGGCTTGGGCTTTAAGGATTAAATCTCAACCACAAAATAATTTAGTTACGAACCAATCGGTTCACTAATCGATTAGCCAACCGATTGGCCAATCGATTGGTGAATCGATTGGAATCTCAAAATTTTAAACTGCAGATAGCTCCATCTTGTCGAGATAGGAGATTTTCATATATCATATGTTAGATTCCGCCTTTCGAATTGGGAGATAATGCTATTTCTTTTCGGCTGATCATCATGAATATGAATTTGACTTGATTTCTTTTTATTTTAGATCCTTTTTTATTGGGCTTATATAGGTTGCTTGGTCTGATCCTAGGCTTCAATAAAAAGTTAAAATATAAGGAAATTTGAGTTTTTTAAGCTCTTATATAGAGAAATATGGGTATGCTTGGTACCAAGCACCATTTTTGGTGCTTGGTAGTGAGGTGTATCAATCACATCCACTCCTCAACCCATGTGCTTGTGGTGCCCCATTTGAGGAGTGGATGTGATTGATACACCTCAACTACTAAGTACCAAGTACCAAGCATACCCATGTTTCTCATATATATATATATATATATATATATATATATATATATATATATATATATATATATATATATATATATATATAGAGAGAGAGAGAGAGCAAGGCTCCTAAAACTTAAGTTGATAGGAGAAGTGTCCACCATCTTTTATATCCATTGATCTTGCATTGGGATCCGTGAAATCAAGATATGTACAAATCTCAAAGGTGGGCTTTATATCTTTCACGGATCCCAAAGCAACATCAATAGATAGAAAAGTTGGTGCATGACTATTCTCTATCAACTTAAATTTATAGGAGCCTTGCTCTATATATATATATATATATATATATATATATATATATATATATATATATATATAGACACACACACACTACTGAAGAATTCTTTTACGTAGCTATAGCAAACATTTTTTATATTAGTGTATTGTATTCCTAAGAGTTAACACACACACACACACTACTGAAGAATGCTTTTACGTAGCTATAGCAAACATTTTTTTATATTAGTGTATTGTATTCCTAAGAGTTCCTTTAGCTCAATTGGTCGGAGTGCTAAAGCGTAAAAGTAGAGGTCTTGTTTCGAAACCAGCCTAAAACATTTATTTTTTACATAATAAAAAATGGGTAAATTACACTAGACCCCCAGCATTTTGCAGTAAATTCCCAATAACTTTCAAAATCGCACTATGCCCCTATTAATCTTTGAAGATAACCTGCAATAAGTTCTGCATTTTGTAGATAACCCCCATAAATTAGAACCAAATACCCCCTTAAATTAAAACCTAAAAACAACATAAGAAGGCATTAAGTTCTGCATTTTGTAGATAAACCCCATAAATTACACTAGACCCCCAACATTTTGCAGTAAATTCCCAATAACTTTCAAAATCTCACTATGCCCCTATTAATTTTTGAAGATAACCTACAATAAGTTCTGCATTTTGTAGATAACCCCCATAAATTAGAACCAAATACCCCCTTAGATTAAAACCTAAAAACAACATAAAAAGGCATTAAGTTTTGCATTTTGTAGATAACCCCCATAAATTACACTAGACCCCTAGCATTTTGCAGTAAATGTCCAATAACTTTCAAAATCTCACTATGCCCCTATTAATTTTTGAAGATAAACCTACAATAAGTTCTGCATTTTGTTGATAACCCCCATAAATTAGAACCAAATACCCCCTTAGATTAAAACCTAAAAACAACATTAAAAAGGTATTTAGAAAGTTATTGGGGGTTTAGAGTAATTTTGCAGAAAGTTAGCAATAAGTTTCCACGCTTTGCAGATAACCCCATAAGTTAGAACCAATAACCCCATAAATTAGAACCAAAAACAACATAAAAAAGTATTTGGAAAGTTATTGGCGGTTTAGTGTAATTTAGCCAAAAGATGTTGAGCGTTTCTGCAAAATTTATTAGGGGTTTTTAACCAATAAACTTAAGTTTTATCCCTATTTAAAATTATAATCATCTACCTCCAAAATGATTTTTTTGTCTATAAACACAAAGTTTACACTCATTTACTGTTAAACCCATTCACTTTCAAAACCACTCTTATACACAAAATACTCAACCGATGTATTTTTTACTCACTTTGTATTTATCTATATTATGTTATTTTTGCTATAGTTTTTCCTAAGTAATGCTCAATCAAAATTTTTAGTTATTTTCATGTAAATACCGCAGCATCGCATGGGTCAATTTTCCTCGTATATGACTAGAATACCCTCTCAAATGTAACCTTCTCTATTGGTTTTCAGTTATACCCTTATGTTTTTTTTGACCTAACTCAATTCTTTAACTAATGGATTTAAAACAAACACTTTGGCAAGTCAAAAACCCAAATCCACTTCCTCTCCATCTCTTCCAATGGTAAATTTCCTCCAAACTTATTTCCCATCTCTTCAACGGTCTTCTCCTCTAAAATTTGTATAATGTTCTAGAGAACATACATGAATCGATCTCTAACATATTTCTAAACTATAGAGAAGGACTTTGAGGTGAAACTTACTCTGAGGGGTAGTTTACTTATTGTCTGTGTTGGTTAAGAACAAGTAAAGGATAACTTACACATTTAAATAAGCTATCAGAGGGACTAATTTAAAAAACCAATATGATTTGAGAGACCCAGTAGCAATTTCATTGATTTGTGGGACTAATCTCAAATTATGGAAAGTTTTAATTGAAACCCCCTCAAATAAAATGTAACTATACTTCAAAATATATCACATTTTTAATTTCCATGTTTATCATTCCGTTACAATTTTGAAAGGACATAAACACCTTAATCCCACACACACATATTTTACAGAGAATGTGTGTGTGTGTGTCTATATATATATATATATATATATATATATATATATATATATATATATATATATATATATATATATATATATATATATATATATATATATATATATATATATATATATATATATATATATATATATATGGGCGGTTCCAATGAGAACTCAATTAATTATGAGAACTAAGAACCAGAGATCTGCCGTCCATGATATAAGGACAATGGTTCAGATTCTGAAAAAAATCAGGTGGCAAATTTGAAATTAAACGAAACTTATAAACTGAAATGAGGGTAAACAAGTAAATAGCAGACATAGATTTAAAAGGAAAAAACTAACCACCTTCAAAACCGCCTTTAACAACTAATTTATTTAAAAAAATTTCCATAATCTAGCCGATTACAATTAATAGGCACATGCAGCAATTTTTTAGGAAATAATAACCGCAGCAATTCCCTTCTAAAATCGGCGATAGCAACTAGGGTTTCACGAAGAAGAAATTAAACGTCTAGATTATGTTCAATTTGATACCAAACAGAATTGCAAGTTATAACTTACAGAATCCAGTTACTAGTGTTACAGAATCTCATGTTGTAACTTACAGAATCCAGTTAACATAGTTACATAATCACTTAGCATATTAAGCGTAATCTCATATATCAATTCTACGTAATCTATAAGTCATTTTACGTAATCGCCATCAATTAATCAGATTGTGTTCACTTTATTGCCATAAAAAAAATAAATTATAAAAGTTTGTTGAAACTTTACCATGTCCAAATCCTCTAAATTTATACGTGAGTACATTTCCAAATGTCCTTTAAGGCGATTTACAGAATCGCCTTTAACAATTTACAGAATCCTCTTCGTTAAATTACAGAATCTCTTACTATAACATACAGAATCCATTATCTTTTTTTACAGAATCTCTTACTATAACTAACAGAATCCCCTTATCAATATACAGAATCCCATATTATTACCTACAGAATCACTTTATCATTATTACAGAATCTCGAAAATAAAATAACAGATTCGCCTCAAACAGCTAATAGAATCGTATACAATATTTGACAGAATCATGTAATAATTTTTACAGAATCGCCTTTAACAACTTACAGAATCTCTTTTTCAACTCTCAAAAATAAATGTTATTACTTACATTGTATAAAACAGAATCGCCTTGAACAACTTACAGAATCCTCTTCGTTAAATTACAGAATCACTTACTATAACATACAGAATCACATTATCAATCGTCAAAATAAATAACTACTGATGATTACAGATAACTGAAACTATTCTTTCAATAACAACAAAGACAAACTGAAATAAAGAATTTGAAGAATCGCAAAATTGATGATATGCACGAAATCGTCGAGATTAACATGGAGAAAAAAAGCGAAAACAAAAAGATTAGATTTACCAGAATAAACGCTTTCCATCAAATCACATATAATCTAAAAAATAACGATTTAAAAACCTGAAACTCGCTGATGTGCAACAAATGAGGCAGCCGAACAAAAGAAAAAAAACCAATAAAAAATTGAAGATTTAAAGAGCTTGAGATCGGATTATCGCTTTTGTAACGCTTAAAATTATAACTGCAAACCGATGAATGCAAAGGCATGAAGAAATATGAAAAATTGGATCAGATTGAAGAAGGAGGTGGTTAGAATGGAAAGAAGGAAACTACCAAACTTGTAACTGATTACGTAAATAAAAAGGACCGCCGTGCCCTTTTGCTAATTATTTGACTTTAATGGAATTTAATCACAACCATTAATTGTTTAAAGATCTAACGGTAGAGAGTAAGTTCTTAGTTCTCACATTTGATATGAGTTCTCATTTGATCCTACTATATATATATATATATATATATATATATATATATATATATATATATATATATATATATATATATATATATATATA